>CM076579.1:1253853267-1255055860 GCA_034641835.2 Pinus albicaulis | reverse complement strand
AGGAATTTTGATTATATTACATATCAACACATACCCAGACATATGAATACATTAACAGATGCAGTAGTGAATATGGTTTTAGATAGACATTTGCGCAACTTATAAACAAAAACATCATCACATGTAAAGAGATCCATCCAGAAATAGGTATATATATATGTGTGTGTGTGTGTCGAAATTTTTACATAGTGTGCATCACATAAAATCATTTAAATATACATGTTCGTCTTAATACAGCCGGAGACGACATGTCTCTCAAAGAATATGTAGAAAAAGCCCTAGATGTCTAATCTGCATGGTGCTCGTGGTAACAAGCCACCGCACACACTAAGAGTATCAGTAGTTGGTGGAGGTGACTAGGCACCCCCACAGTGTGTCACTGGTATGCTAGCGGAACATCTGCTAGCCGTGCATAGTCCGGGATCCCCCGGGCAATGCCCTCCAAGTTCTAGATCAGTTCACCGCCTTCGCCACCCTCAGCCTGAGGGTCATGTACGGCATGGGTTCTCCACGCAATGGGTGACATGCTTGTGGGCCTCTCTGGGCTGACGTCTGCATAAATATAAAATAGTTATTAGAACGGACATGTATTACCAAAAAAAATCATAAATACATAAAAATCAAAAAGAGTATCATACCCAACTCCTCATCCCAATCCTCCCCCTCTGGAAGCGGAAGATCGGGATCTCCAGTGAAATCGGTCCCAGCATAGGGCCAATCCTCGACCATGATCAGCTATCGCCGTAACCACCCAAAGAACTCGGATCTCCAAGACATTTGTTGACCTCCTCCTGACCTGGGCATAAGTGCTGCCCAGCGAGCCATCCTTGGCTCTCTTGGTACCGGCTGAGAAACTATGGCCCCTTGGCCCTAGAAAATAAGTAGTCGTTCCAGGATGAACGACAGCAAAATGGAACCTTAGCCAAACTGCTTTAGTTTGACTTGCTTGCATCTTGTCAGCTACCTCTTGATATTTCTTGTCACTTCAGTAGCCCAATTGAACAATGTGGGGTTCATACACTCGAAGGCTAGTATGAGTTGGGCTTTGGTTGCTTCATGTGGTGCCTGCGATCCTGTAGCCCGCGTAATGGTGTGTAGCACTACTTTGAGTGCTAGATCACAGACAGTGTGGATGTCCACCTTCCCGCTTCCCGATCCGGTTGATGCCCTTGGGCACACGCTCGCCATTACTTGTTCCATATTTTCTCCAGAAGGTCTGCTGCCTGTCAAAATGGGCACTGGGCCTCTGCGCGACAGCCTGGTGATGAAATATACATCGGAAACCTCAAGTTCCAACACTTGGTCCCAAATTTTAAATACTTCCTCATTTTCGTCCCATATGCTGACCAAGTATTGTAGCAGCTCAGGTTGAGCTCGTAAACATGGAGTAAGGAAGAATTTTTTGAGTCCACAGTTCTTGAGTGGTTTCATACAGGCTTTGTTTTCCATAGCCATTTCATCTTCCTCCCTATGTTCCCTCTCCTTCCATTCAATAACCATTGTGCTTGGTTACCTGCATCAACATGATAAAAAACCCTTGTTAGATCTCTTTTATGCTTGAAAATACAGATGGATGCCTCACTGTTTGGAAATCGAAAGCATAAAATTATGTTGCACCGTTGGCGTGACCCCTTTGTGAGGAAGAGTCCATTGGCGCGGGTCCATGCCCGATACCCACGCCAAAGGCGGAGCCCTAAAATTTTTAAAAGACTCCTCTAGAGATCAACTGTGCAATGGAAATTCATAAAAAATGGATTAAAATGGCACTTAAGGGAATGCCTTTTACCTGGAACAAACGAGGAGCTGAATGACGTCCTAGATCAGTTGCAATCACCGCCACAAGTTTGTACACAAATAGACAACTGTTGCTATCCAAGGTAAAAAGTAAAAGTAAATTTGTTTTACCATTTGAAGCCTATTTATAACTTTTTAAGTAAAAAATTAGGTTTTAAATGTCATTTTTCTCAGTATTTTAATATATTTTGTCGAAAATGGATTTTACACTTTATTTTGTGTGCAGCGATAGGTTTTTTACGCGACTTGGGCAGTGATACGAGTTGTATTTTATACATTTTTAGACTCGGTAAAAAAATGAAAAAATCATTTTGGAGTCATCTTTCAGCTCTTTTTTGACTCTCTAAACATGAAAAGATTGCCGAGTCCCTTGTCATTTCGATCTCATTAAAGTGGCCACAAAACGACATCTACCCAGTATACGTTTACCCCTTTTTCGGGTTGGGATAGATTATTTAAGAAAAAGGAATACCCTAGCCTATCGTGACTAGGAGGTTTTCTCAGACATAGTTTTCTACCTTTTCGGATCTGAGGAATTATTTACGAAAAGGGACAGTTGGAGTTTACTTTTTCGCTATCTTTTCAATATCTCTAAACATGAAAAGACGTCGAGTTCTTCCTTTGTCAGACTCGTTAAACCCTGATGACATTGGATTCAGTTGTAATGACGATATTCGAGTTTCTCCTTCCTAAGGATTGTTAAATGTACTAGGATGGACTTATATAATAAGCATATGGTATCCTCTTCAAGATTATGTAAAAATCGCCAGAAATGGTGGGGAAAATGGAACCAACATCATTGTCGTGTCGGCAGTATGTCGCTCTTAAACATGGCACTTGTCTGCATTCGTGTCGAGTTGGGGACATCTCATCTCGTTTTTCACTTGCCACCATGGGTTTGGGTGATCCCTTTTGACCTCTCATCTAATCTTTGCCTCGTGATCATGACCTTTGATCTTTTGATGTCAAATACTGCCAAATCCACTGTTGTGCTGTTCATATGTTCAAGGGAAGTTGACCTCTGAAAATTTCAACCTTCCTTTGATTCTCATCTAATCCTGATTCAAAAAAACATTATGTTCCTCTATCTCGTGTTGATGATGTGGGAAACACTATGGCCCACCTTCGATCAAGGTCACTTCCTATCGACTTCCGCTCATTATCGAGGAAGATGATCTAAAGACTCCCTTCTGGTACCTTGGAGCCTGCATGCCTCAATGGATGGTTCTTCACGTTCGACATGGGGTTTTCATCAGTGGCCTCTGATTGACTGTTTCTATGAGTGTTCGATGCCAGCTCACTGATTCACATGCCGTAGATTGTACCTATAGTACCTTGAGGGCCATTGTCATTATTGGTGGTACCTCTCGCGTCTGTTAACAGCTTTCATCATTGGCTGGTAATTAGGCGATGTTCTTGAATGTTGGACTTCAGCTCACTTATTCGCATGCTTGAACTTGTACTTTGTTCGGGTCGAGATGGAGTGCAAGACCCTGGATTTTGTCTGTTAGAATCCAGGCTGCGATTTTGTGGATTATTATGATTAGTTACATGACTCATTCATTGGATGGCTGTGACCATACCTGAGTCTATTTATCGATCCTCACTGGATGGCTGCATCCATACCTTGGATTTGGATTATTGTATACTCTGTTATGGATGGCTGCACCCATACTACACATATATAATGTATTTGAGATATCAGTTGTACTTCTCTACGCAGGTTTTTAGATGGCAGTTTTTTCAGTTGGAAACGTTCTCGTAAAGCATTTCACCCCTCTCTCTCTTTCGGGCCTCATGCTTTAGGGGGCATCTGTTACACAACAATTTGTCACCATCCCTGCAATTCCCTATCCTTCACATTGGAGGGTTCATTCTATGACCTATGAGCAGTGACATATCCTGAAAACACTTTCATGGCATTCCCCTAGACATGGAATTTCATTCCCCTGAAGACATCTCGTTGTAAAAAACCCTAAGAATAGCCTTTTCATCCTTGGCGCGACTAGCCTGTGTTATACCCACACCAATGGGGGAAATTATTCAAAGAGGGCGCGCCAATTGGCGCTCTGTCTCAGAGTCGCACTCGTGCCAGGCTTAATAAAGGGTGTTTTTTAAAAATAAATGGCGGAAGATTGACTTTAACCAACTCCTGAACTGGTCTCTAAATTGAGTTGGGACATTTGGCTCTGGATTTCAATGTAGAGGAAGTAGTTTGCCACCTCTCATGGAAGATTCCTTGAGGATAGGGCCAATCCCATGATTGTATGGATCCCAAATCCTCTTCCACCATCTATATAAGCTTTCCATTTCCATTTGCAAGCTAATCTCCAAGAGCCTTCATAGCCTAAAGAATGCTGCAAGAGCTTTGATAGTCCTCATAGTGCCAAATCCATAGCAAGGAGATTGACTATCGAAGAGAGAGGCTTGTCCCCATTCCTGGCAAGCTTTACCGAGATGTATTCTGCTGATGACCCGCCGAAGGAAGGTTCAACGTCAGAGCCAGGTTGTATTTTCCTTTGTTGAATTAATGATAAGCGACTATTGGTTATGGTTCCACTCGTATTGTTCATTATGATCATGAGTTGTGTCTTCTCTGAATGATACATAATTGCATATATCGGGTTTTACGCTTGTGTTTGTTGTGTTTCTTGTGTGTGCAGGTGTTCGATCACCGCAAGCGAAAGGATTGTGATCTGCTGGAGCAAGGAAATGGGAACATCATCTTCTCCACAAATGGCAGCGTTGGACTTGAGGTAGGCCTTCTCCGCAATTTGGTTTATTGCAATTAGGAACTTGCGCCATAGCATGTTACGATTGTTGCTAGACCCGATCTAGGCTAGTAGGGATCGCCTCTGTCCGTAGAGAGGATTTACCTCTACAACAATTTCAAATTACAAAACACATGTACATGTGTATATTTTGGATAGTTGAACTACATTTGGCATGTTATCACATGTTGTGATATAATGTTTTGTTTTTAAAACTCAAGTTGTAATTTTATTTGTTAAATATAAAATTCAAATCTAGATGGAAATTTCAAATTACAAAACACGTGTATATTTTGGATAGTTCAACTACATTTGGCATGTGATCACATGTTGTGATATAATGTTTTCTTTTTAAATTGGATAGTTCAACTACATTTGGCATGTGACCTCATGTTGTGATATAATGTTTTGTTTTTAAAACTCAAGTTGTCATTTTATTTGTTAAATATAAAATGAATCTCTAGATGGAAATTTCAAATTACATTTTCGCAATGTGTATATTTTGGATGGTTGAACTACATTTGGCATGTGATTGTGATATAATGTTTTGTTTTTTAAAATTTTACATTTTATAAATTTGTGAAATATAAAATGAATCTCTGTAGATGGAAATTTCAAATTACAAACCATGTACATACATGTGTATATTTTGGATAGTTGAACTACATTTGGCATGTAATCACATGTTGTGATACAATGTTTTGTTTTTAAAATTCAAGTTGTCATTTTATTTGTTAAATATAAAATGAATCTCTAGATGGAAATTTCAAATTACATTTTCACAATGTGTATATTTTATATGGTTGAACTACATTTGGCATGTGATTGTGATATAATGTTTTGTTTTTAAAAATTTGTCATTTTATAAACTTGTTAAAAATATGAAATGAATCTCTCTAGATGGAAATTTCGAATTACAAACCATGTATACATGTGTATATTTTGGATAGTTAAACTACATTTGGCATGTGATCACATTTTGTGATATAATGTTTTGTTTTTAAAAATTAAATTGCCACTATATTTTTTAAATATGAAATGAAGTTGCCATTATATTTGTTAAATATAGAATGAATCTATATGGAAATTTCAAATTAAAATTTACACATAAATGTGTATATTTTGGATAGTTAAACTACATTTGGTATGTGCTCATATGTTGTGATATAATTTTCTGTTCTTAAAACTCAAGTTGTCATTATTTGTTAAATATAAAATGAATCTAGATGGAAATTTCAAGTTACATTTAAGACATACATACATTGCTATGTATGTTATGCATTTGAACATGTGTGTGAATGTTATATAATTTTAGGATGTACATCTATTATTTAGGTGATATTTAAGTACAATACATATCGATGTTTTAAAACCTAAAAACAATCATAAACTGTACAGGACAGAAGCCATACCATGGCCTCGCGCCAAAGACAAAAACCCGTCAGAGGTAGCTATAGAGGTGCATTTTCAGGCTGCTCTCATCGTGGCAATGACCAATGATTGGAATCCACCGAGGGCTCTAAATTTGATAGCCATGAGGTGTTGGTTCCTCAAGCGTTTGATAACATTCATCGGGAGAGACTGTTTTTCCTCTGAAGAAGCCCAAGGGTAGAAGAGGCATGAAATCCACTATTCCGTAATCTGTGTAGCCTTTACCCAGGAAAACCAACCTACTTCCAGGTTATGAGCCCATGATGGAGGAGATAGGCATTTGGGTTATAGACTTAGATTGTGTCTAGACCAAAGATTATAATGCAAAGAACCCAATCACTCCCATTGTCCATGCGACCCCTCCGAATCCTCTTCGAATGCCCATAGCTAAGAAGGGATCCATTGCTAGAGAATACGGGTGCATGATAGAGGAAGAGGACCAGGCGATGGATAAAGATGAATGAACTCCATGATTTTCACCTCAGGATATACTTCAGCTCTTTTTTTTTTATTTGGGCCACTGAATATTTTGTATTACAAGATTGGATGACACTCTTAAGGTGTTGGTTTCCTCCTTTGAGGTAGCCTTAAACTTGGCTTATTTTGAACACTACCAAGGAAGGGATAGGTTAAGCATTTCTTTCCATCTCTGCCCATTTCCTCTGTACAACTTTTCATGCTTTTAATATAGTTTAGCCCAAGTTACAAAAAAAAAAAAATTCACATGAATATATGTACATAAAAATGATTGAATTACATGTTTGAATATATGTTAAAACGATCAATAGAATAAAAGAGAGATCAACACCTTCGAAATCAGCCACTTCGAGGGGGCAACCTCCAATACATTACATAAATGAACAATTCTTGGATGATACAAATGAAAAAACCTCCTTTCTATATATAGGAGTCTAGGGGCCACAATGTAATCCTAGTGGGGCCACAATGTAATCCTAGCTGACCTAACAATAATAATTTAAAGGCACAATAATAACAATATGGGGGTTACATGGTTACAACAATAACAATACAGGGGTTACACTGACAACAATACGGGACTGCACTAGTAATATAGGGACCTAACATGCTCCTCTCCTTCAAAAACGTGTTGTCCTCAACACTTGAGTAGCTCCAGGTGCTTTTGTATAAAATTATCATCCTCCCATGTAGAATCTTCAGTGGGTAAGTTCTTCCATTTGATGAGATACTCTGAAATTGATCGATTTCTTAGTTTCTGAGTTCTTGTTTCCGTGACTTCTTTAGGTTCCAATATGGTTTTTCCTTCCTCATCAAGTTTTGGAAATATTGTTTGAACTGGAAGTTTGTACCCTATAACCTTTTTTAAGCATGAAACATGGAAAACTTGATGAACTCGCGAAGAGGCAGGAAGCTCCAATTTGTATTCCATAGTACCAATATTTTGCAAAACCTTTTAAGGACCATAGTACTTTGGCGATAATTTATTATCCTTCTTAGCTTGCTTGAGGGATATTTGTTTGTATAGTTGTAGCCGTAAAAATATCCAGTCTCCCACATCAAAACTTCTCTCACTGCGATGTTGATCTGCGTACTTTTTCATTCGATTTTGTGCCAAATTTAGGTTATCCTTTAAGAGTTGGAGAACTTCTTGTTGATGCTTGATGTGATCCTCCACTACTTGTACCCTAGAATTTTCCCCTAAAGAATATGTGATGGATGGTGGATGATATCCATAAAGTTCCATAAATGGGGTCATTTTTGCTGTAGTATGGAAGGAAGTGTTATACCACTATTCAGCGAGAGGTAACCACTTAACCCATTGTGCTTGCTTATCAGATACAAAACAACGAAGATATCCTTCCAAACATTTATTTACCATCTCTGTTTGACCATTAGATTGAGGATGATAAGATGAGCTATGAGCTAGTTGAGTACACAAACAAGAAAATAATTCCATCCAAAAATTTCCTGTAAAAATGGGATATTTGTCACTTACAATAATCTTCGGGTTTCCATGTAGCTTTTGAATTGTTTCCATGAATGCAGTAGCAACTATACTCGCTTTAAATGGATGAGATAATGCACAAAAGTGTTCATACTTGGTAAGTATATCAACTACCACCATGATGACACTCCTTCCTTCGAACTTAGGTAAACCTGTGATAAAATCCATTGAAATCTCCTCCCAACGTTGACTTGGAATGGATAAAGGTTGTAGAAGAACCGGGGTCTGAATTGTCTCAACTTTATTTTGTTGGCAAACCAAACATTCCGCCACAAAATTTTGAATATCAGATTTAATGCCATCCCAAAAAAATCTTTCTTCACCCTGTGGTAAGTTTTTAAAAATCCTGAGTGTCCTCCTAAAGGAGAAGTGTGCAATTCCGAAAGAATTTTTTTCTTTTACTTGGGAATTCTTGCAAATATATAAGCGATCTTTGTACCATAAGGAATCATTTTCCAACTAAATGTATCAGATGAACTAGGATCTTACTGCAACTTTTGAATGAGAGTCCACACTTCTTCATCCTTCTTCCATTCATCCCTTGCTTCGGTTATCCAATCTAGTTGGATAATTGAAATTGCACAAAGCAATGATTCCACCTCTTCATCCTTTCTTGAGAGTGCATCTGCAACAACATTTAGCTTCGCTTTTTTGTATGCGATTTCAAAGTCATAACCCAACATCTTTGTGGCCCATTTTTGCTACTCTTCTGAAGATAGTCTTTGTTCCAAAAAGTTTTTAAGACTTTCATGATTATTTTTTACCTTGAAGTGTCTTCCCATTAGGTAAGGTCTCCATTTCTTTAGTGCATATAGTATTGCCAACATTTCCTTCTCATAAATGGCCTTTTGTAAATACTTTCCTTTTATTGAATGACTTTGAAAAGCAATGGGTCTTCCTTCCTGTATTAAAACATCACCAATTCCATTTCCTGAGGCATCACATTCCATAATAAAGGTTTTTGTGAAGTCTGGCGTACCTAATATTGGTGCTAGACACATTGCCTCTTTAAGATGTTCAAAGGCCTTAGTTGCTTCAAGAGTCCATGAAAATGCATCTTTCTTCAATAATGTTGTTAGAGGTGCTTCTATTCTCCCATAATTCTTAACAAACTTGTGATAATACCCTGTTAACTCGAGAAATTAGCGCAACTTCTTTATGGTTGTGGGGACTTTCCATTCCTTAATGGATTTAATTTTGTTAGGGTCTACCTTAACATCCTCGTGAGATACAATATGACCCAGATATTCCACATCTTGTACTCCAAAGAAACATTTGGATGTTTTAGCATATAATTGTTTCTCCTCCAATAGTTTGAGCACCCTGTCAACATGTTGAACATGATCCTTCCAAGACCTGTTGTAGATTAGTATATCATCAAAAAATACTAGCACAAATTTTCTAAGGAAGGGTTTGAAAATGAAATTCATCAACCCTTGAAATGTAGAAGGTGAATTAATAAGGCCAAAAGGCATGACAAAAAATTTATAATGACCCTCATGAGTTTGAAATGATATTTTAGGAATATCTTCAGTCTCCATTCTAATTTGATGATATCTTGAACGAAGATCCAACTTGGTAAAATAAATTGCTCCATGTAATTCATCAATCACAAGAATGGGAAATTTATCTTTAATAGTGAGCTTATTGAGCTCCCTATAATCCGGACACATGTGCCATGATCCATCTTTCTTGTGCACCAATATTACTGGAGCAGAGAACGAACTTTGACTAGGTTGAATTATACCAACCTCTAACATTTCTGCAATCATAAGTTCAATTTCGCTCTTTTGGACATAAGGATATTTGTAAGGCCTGATGTTTGGAGGAAAACTTTCTGGAATCAAATGAATAGCATGGTCATGATCATGAATAGGTGGGAGTCCTTTGGGAGTATCAAACAACTTGGAATGATTATCCAAGACTTTTTGGAAATCTGGAGAAATAGATGATTTTGAGGTTGGAACTTCTAGTGAGCATAATTGTGCAATTACGCCTTGTTGTTCTTTCTTCAGAAGATTTTTCATGATATTAGATCTTATTATCTTTCCTGGCTTCCCTGCGATACCCCATATTTCAATTTCCTTTCCTTTCGAAAAAAAATTCAAGAAAAGTTCTTGAAAATTAAAAGCTACCGTCCCCAAAGATTGTAACCATTGTACTCCTAGTACAACATTAGAACCTCCCATTGGGATGGAAAGCATTGGACTATTCAATAGATATTCCCCCATGGCTAGCTTTATATTATGGCATTTTCCAGAGAAATTTATAGTTCCTCCATTTGCAACCATCACTTGACATTCTGGTGCTGGGTATATGAAACAATTCAATTCCTTGGCTACCTTACAATGAATAAAATTATGGGTACTACCCAAATCAATCAACACTATTACCTTTTTCTTCTTGATATGTCCTTCTATCTTGAGAGTTTGAGGAGTGGTAATTCCTGCTAATGCATTACATGATATGGTCGGACTCATTTCTTCTTCTTCTAGGGTTGGTTCCTGGTGTATATCCTCTTCTTGTTCATTTTCTTCTTCCTCTTCACAATCTATGTAAAATAATTTCTTCTCAGCACACTTATGACCTTTAGTGTATTTTCTATCACAATTGTAGAAAATCCCTTTTTCTCTTTTTTCTTCCAATTGTTGTGGTGTCAACCTTGTAGGTTGTGGAAGTCTAGGAGTAGCAACACTTCCCTCTTTATAGATGTGAGTGGTAGGCTTCCTTGTTGCCATAATTTTACATTCAATTTTTCTTGCCAACCTGAATGTCTTCTCCAACGAATCAGGTTCCCAAACTCAAACTTCATGTTGGATGTTATCCTTTAAAGTCCCCATGAATACATCAATCATGTGTTCCTATGGAATATCAATTACCTTATATTCAATTTTTTGAAGTCCTCAATGTGCTCCGCCACTAAACCCTTTTGTTTGAGATTCATCAATTGGCTAAAGAAGGTGTTTCTCTTTGTATCCTCATAATGTGCTATCATTTCCTCTGTAAAAATTGACCAAGTGACAATTTATTTATGGGAGCAAAGCCATCGATACCATAGAAATGTATTTTATTCTAAATGTAAAGTGGAAAAGCGTACCTTTTGTGTGTTTTACACATTATATGCCACTGGTCTGACCTGATTTGGATTCCTCAAGGAAACATTATGTCCAATCTACCAGGATGACCTAATTATGGATTGGTTCAGTAGATCTAACTTGTATGGCTTGCCACGTGTCACTGTTTCCTCCTTCGGTTCTGAAATTGATAGAAAAGAAACCACAGGCCTTGTACTTGTCGCCACTTTTTACAGAATTTGAATCTGATGATCAGAGAGAGGGTTATGAATATTTTTCCACGATCACCTCTTTGAGATGAAATTCAGGAGCCTAATAAAGCCCTACCTTCCACAGACCATATCTCTGAAAATATTGTGAACAAAGCTCTGAAATTTTGCGAAGATCTTCCACAATATTTCATCTTTGCTCCCTAAAACTTTCAGCTTCTGAACCTTCATAGAAACAGTTTTATAGTGAAAATTCCATGATGACTTGTTTAGGTTAAATTCAGGAGGTTGCAAAAAGACCTAAATTCCAAAGATCATATCTCCGAAAATATTGTGAATCAAGCTCTAAATTTTTGCGACAATGTTCCTCAGGATTTCGGCTTTGCACTCTAGAAAATTCAGCTTCTGATCCTTCGTATAAAAAATGTTATAGCGAAAATGTCACGATGACCTATTTGGGATAGTGAAACCCTAGAATCCAAAGCTCTGATACCAAATGTTGTGAAACCAGCTCCAAAAATAGAATAAAACAGAGATCAACGCCTTAAAAATCAGCCACTTCTAGGGGCCAACCTCCAATACATTACATAAATGAACAATTCTTGGATGATACAAATGGAAAAACCTCATTTCTATATATAGGAGTCCATGGGGCCACAATGTAATCCTAGTGGGGCCATAATGTAATCCTAGCCGACCGAACAATAATAATTTAAGGTCACAATAATAACAATATGGGGTTATAGGGGCACAACAATAAAAATAAGGGGGTTACACTAACAACAAGGGACTATACTAGTAATATAGGGACCTAACATAGAGGAAGAGGACCAGGAGATGGATGAAGATGAATGAACTCCATGGTTTTCACCTTAGGATATACTTCAGCTCTTTTATTTTCTTTTGGGCCATTGAATATTTTGTATTACAAGACTGGATGACAATCTTAAGGGGTTGGTTTCCTCCTTTGAGGCAGCCCCAAACTTGGCTTATTTTGAACACTACCAAGGAAGGGATAGGTTAAGCACTTCTTTCCATCTCTGCCCATTGCCTTTGTACAAATTTTCATGCTTTTAATATAGTTTAGCCCAAGTTACAAACAAAAAAAAGTTCACATGAATGTATGTACATAAAAATGATTAAAGTACATGTTTGAATATATGTTAAAATGATTGAAGTAAAATACATATCGATGTATAATATATCTAAAAACAATCATAAGATTCTAGGTGTTCTTAGATGTGTCAAACAATCATAAAATTTTAAAATTGCATTCTAGAACATATATATCCAGTATACAAATTTTTTCATTAATGTACATAGAAAAGCTACTTTATGTTGATAGTAAACTGGAAATTACAAAACACGTACCACACATTTTGCATTCAAGAATGAATATTATAATTTACTTTTAATAAACATGTGTCTAAATAAAAATCGTACAACTTCAAATTTGGATTATATCAACTATGCTAGATACACAAATATGTATATTTTGCAATAAATACATTATGAAAAATTGTACCAGAGAATGTATGAAATTGTTTAGATCAAATAATATAGACATGTGTATGTGTACACGTGTATAAATTACTCGTGTGCATGTACCAAAACAATGTACATGTGTAAACACTTTTAGATATAACATAAAAAGGTGGTTCAATTTTTAGCTGAGTTCTAGAAGTTCTAAAAGATGAATCCTAAGAGAAGAAATTGTTGCGAATCTCAATCAAAAAAATTCCAATGGAATACCATCTTCAATAATTTTTTCATGATCGGCTTTTGACATTTTCCATTTCTTAATTTTCATTTTTTTCTTTGATTGAACTTCTATCAACTTTATGTGTGCTGCACACACCAAGTGACTATATTGAAAACTTATGACATCAAGTTCATAATCTTGAAAGTAAAAAAAATCCCCACTTTGATTAGTTTGTCTGAAGAAATAACCTTTCAGTATAATATACCCTTTGTCATATGTAAACCCGTCATCATCATAGTTTTCTAATAATTTCATCTTTCGTTCAGTGCAACGCATCAAATAATACTTCACATTTTCATTGTTCATAGTAGGTGCAATTACAACAAAAACATCTCCTGCACAGTAAAACAAACTTAGGTACTTAAATTTAGATCGTAATTAACACAAAAAATTAATTTTAAAATTAACATGTGTACTTGATTTTATTATTTATTTCTAGCTCTCTATCATTTGAAAGCAATTGAAATGTTACATTCTCTAACAAGATTAGAAACTCGATCACCAACAGATGATATTATAGTCTCCTCTAATTTCATTTCTTCAAAGATTGCAACAGATAATTTCCCCTTTGTATATAGTTCCGTATGTTGCCAATATTTTACTTAGATTTTGTTTTTAGAAACATCATTAGATTTTGTGTTTTCTATGAAAACATGAGACAAACAAGAATATTTTCTTTTATCCAATGCAAACACATTTGTGGACAACTTTGTTTTAATTGAATGCAATTTTTGAGTCCCTTTTATTGTTTCAATGTCATCTTCAGTCGATCTATCTACATCTTGGACCCCAATATGCCAAAAACACTTATATGTAAAATTCAAATAAAAATATAAATATGATATCAAAATATGATCAAAGATACTCATTGTGATAAATGTATTGTTTAAAATTAGAAATCCAATAAAAATTAAATTGAATGTACCTTCATACTTCCCTTGATCAGTTAGTCTCATGGCTTAGTGCAGCGATGCACCATTGAACAACTTCTTCAGCTGAGAAAATTTGGTTTGCAGAGTGGTCCATTTGTTATCTTCTAAGTGCTCGTTTTATGCATGCCCTTGCACCATCATGTTCTCCTTTTCCATGACTAGTTTCAAAGAAATTCCAACAATGTTTAATGAAAGTTTTCATATGAATATGACACAACCAAAAGAATGATCATGAATATTTGAATTGACCTGCGCATCCATCTGACCAAATCCAATGTTCATTGAATTGTATTCCATGACTTTTCAATGAGTCATAAATATTTTCAAAAGAGTGTTGTACAAAATATGTATCATGTGTACGATCGTCACCGATATAAAAATGATATTCTTTAATAACATGATGATTTTCACTAGTACTTTCTATATGATCAAAATTTTGTTCATCATGTCTATATAAAATATCGACGAGCATGGAGGCTTGTTCATAATGATTTTGTTCACTCTGTTTCTTTTTGTGGAACAAATGTGTAGTTTTCTTCAAAATCAACTACTCACAAAATCGTCCCTGGTGGAAAAACTTCACGAGATTTTTTTAACTGCAAGACCTTCCATCGAGCTCTATGGGAATTATTGGTGTATTTATAAATTTATGCCTCAAACTTTCTCAAGAAATCTATCACAAAAATTTCTTCTTCTTGTAAATAAATTCTTTTAGCACTTAAACCTTGAATTAATGTATGGATATATTCATAACTCTTCCATTTCAATTTCATGTTGGACAACGATTGATCCTTTATATCAGTATGATATTCGCTTTGAAATTTAGTCAAATTTCCAAAATCATCGCATTTTTTACCACCAACACATTTATTGTGGTAAAATAATTCATGGATTTCTCTTCCACATAGAATTTGAGATATGAAATCATGGATAGTGGAAGGAGGAGGTGAATATTTCCAAAAATTTTCACCAAAATTAAGGAATGTGTCATAATATAACTGAAATTCCACATGATAACGACAACAACAAGTGTCACGTACAGTGATAGGTTTGACATACCATGGTTTTGTTGCACAAAAACATTGATTGAGACATCAGTTTCACGATTCTCTTCTTTGAACTTGTTGAACAACTCTATCTGAGTGGTGTCCAAGAAATGTTTTGGATGTTCTTCATATTGATTTCATGTTATTCTTCTTCGCATCACATTCCTTTATTTTGGTGAAACACGTGAATTTTTCATCCAATATTCATATATTATTTTTTTAACATTTTCTCCAAGTCTAACTTTGTATGGTTGCCTAAAAATAGCTGTCCAACAAGCGAGTTCATCATTTACATCTATTTGCAACTGAAATTTCTAATGTTTGTGCAAATTTTTTCGTGAGGTTCCTAATGCTCGTGCCATAGATTTTACCAAGCAATTCTCTTTAGTACTTGATGAAGCCACTACCATATGTATTACTCTATGTGTAACTGAAACATTTTTCTTTCTAGATCTTCTAAGTGAATTTAGAGCACTGTTTATATTTTGTATCACATTTTCCTTCATTTTTTTTTATCTTTTGTTGATTTTCAAACACCCAATAAAGTTGTAGCTTATTTTAATTTCCTTGATGTTAAGAGACTTTTCAACAATTGGGCTTGAACTACCATAGTTTCATTTTTGAAGAACGAATCAATAATGCGACAAACACGATATCCTATAACATGGTCAGCATTTTTATCTCCATATGTGTGAGTGTCAACATTTTCTAACATCTCATCATAGATATTGATTTCATCTGTACATATTAGAATTAAATGTACATAATAATTTTACATCTTCAATAAATAACTAAATTAATAAATATCTTTAATTTCAATAATACACGTGTTCAACATATATATATATATATATATATATATATATATATACTTGGTGATTCAATTTCTTAACTTGAATTTCTTTCAACATTTTCACCATCTTCAATCATTGGCTCAAGATCTCTTTCACTCTCTTTCAAAATTTTGTATCTCATCATCAATGTTTTGAGGAACATCTTTCTCTATTTACATTGAAAAATATTTTTCAAATTATTTCATCAAATAAAAATTAAGTTTCACAATTTACACTAGGAAAATTTTAAATATCAAATTTTTAATATTTACATTTACATACCTTCTTCAACTTCTAGTTGAGGTTGATTTTCCCTTTCAATATTTGAGCGTTCTTCTCTCTTTTTTTTGTAATATTCTCTCCCCTGTTCTCTACATTCCTCAAGGTCCGTTGTTTGATCATATTTTCCCTTGCAATTCCTTCGGTTTCCCATGATAATGGAGTATGAAGCTCAAAAAATATTCTTCAAAAATTTAGACAAAAACTTAATTAGGAAAAGCATAAAAAAAGATTTAATTTAAAAAAAAAAAAAACTCTTTTTAAATTTTTTTCACAAAAGACATACTTCAATCCAAAACAATTACTTTAAAAAATCTGAGAAAAAAATGTCTTCTAAAAATGAAATGAAACTCAAAATATTTCCTTCCAAGTCCTACAAAAAAATTTCATTTAAAAAGTTAGACAAAAACTCATTTTAAAAAATCATTATAAAAGATTTACTTCAACCCAAAACACGAAATCTAAAAAAATGTCACTTCAAAAAATACCTCCAAAAAATGTCCATTGAAAATTAAGCCCAACATCTTAAAAAATGTCACTTCAAAAAATACCTCCAAAAAATGTGCTTTGAAAATTAAGCCCAAAAACCTCTTAAAAAAGGTCTCTAAAAACAAAATACCTCCAAACAATATCCTTTGAAAATTAAGCCCAAAAATCCTCTAAAAAAATATAACTTTAAAAAATACCTCCAAAAAATGTCCTTTGAATATCAAGCCCAAAAATAATCCTTTGGAAATTAAGCCCAAAAAAAGTCCAAAAATGTGTTTTAAAAATTAAGCCCCAAAAACCTCTAAAAACCAAATACCTTCAAAAAAATGTACTTTGAAAATTAAGCCCAAAAACCACTAAAAACAAAATATCTCCAAAATAATGTCCTTTGAAAATTAAGCCCAAAAAGCATCTAAAAAAATATCACATACCTCCAAAAAATGCATCACATACCTCCAAAAAATGTCCTTTAAATATTAAGCCGAAAAGAGTCCTTTGGAAATTAAGCCCAAAAAAAGTTCTTTGCAAAACCAACCCCTATGAAGAAATGTGCGAAATATTAAAAAAAAATGTGAACAAATTTGTACAAAATTCGTTTTTAACCATCAAAAATTATATAAATAATTTAACCAATTAATAATTGAATGAAAATAATATCCAGATTGATGGCCACCTCGAGATGGTTGAGCAGCATCATGCCCACCCTAAGATGGTTGAGAACTAGCATGACTACCCATTGATCAACCACCACCCATTGGTTGAGAACCAACATGACCACCCATTGATTGGCTATAAGGGGAATGCATACCACCACCTTCACGCGATTGGCCACCACCTATTGATTGGCCACCACGCAGGGAAAAATTTAAGGTTGGGCATTTATCTTAAAGTTTAGAAACCTTGGTGAATCTTAGTAGTCCCCAATATGTAAATTGTAAATTTTTTAATGTTATTTCTTTTAAAATATTTGGTTTTATAGTCATTTTATATTAGTATATATAAAATTTTGGTAATTTTTAGGCTAAAATAATTTTATACTATAAAATTTGGGCGAATCAATTTAAAAAAAAATGGGAAATTGGCGAATCTTTTTTCTGGAAAAAGCATGGAAAATTAGCCCACCTGCAAATATTAGCACCTAAAATTTTCCCTGCCACCAGGGGAATGTATACCACCACCACCGTCATGCGACGATAGAGAAGCTTCATAAAAAAATATGAATTTCTAATCAATTCAAAAATACATACATACATATGATTGAGTAGATCGCGTGAACCATACCACGATTGCATGAACCATGGCTAGGCTTCGTTAATTGAGTATATATTATTTTCCTCCGAACTCCTAAAAAATGAAATTTATTAAAAATTAATTTAACTCACAAAATTTATAAAAAATCAATTTCGTATATATACATGTACGTACATGGGGATAAAAATATATATTCAATAAAAAATCAATTCCACATGTATACATGTATGTATGAGGATAAGATTTTATATTCAAATGTCATTTAAAAACTCATGCACATTTAATATAAATACCATGAACATCCTTGGATCCATGATCCCCCTCTCTCGTAGAGGCATGGGACTCTATTCATGTTCGCCTCGAAGAATCACGTGCCAAATGATAGTCCTCCATGATATATATATATATATATATATATATATATATATATATATATATACATTGGATATCTACAGTTACATAGATACACATAATGTTTAAAACCTTTAGAAGGATGTGGAAAATGATCATCCCTGATATATATGGATCTATCTACAAATACGTAGATACATGATGTTTAAAACGTTACCTCATGCATTTACAATTATTTTCAAAATTACTATTTATAAAAAAATTCAAAATAATTCAAAAAATTGATGCGACACAAATGTTGGAGCACAACTTGAACAAAAATTATGTAAAACACAAAACATTCAAAGCAGTTGGAGCACAACTCGAACAAAAATTATGTAAAATACAAAACTTTTAAAGTAAAAATTGATGTATAAAACTCACTTTATTTAAACAAAAATTTAATAATTGATGTAATTGACACAAATTTTGGAGCACAACTTCAATACAAATTATGTAAAGAAAAAAAAATTTCAAAGCACAAATTGATGTGCAAAACTCACTTTAATTAAACAAAAATTAATTGAAGTCTTGCACATTATAAAATTAAATACAAAATTTTCTAAAACATGAAGTTCACCAACTTGTGCTTACATGGTGGGAACGCACTTTGTATATAATTGAAAAAAAAACATTATCATTAAAAATGACGCATTTATAAGTAAAAACTGCACACATATCAAAGATATCTTACAATGTCCATCAATAAATTTTGAAGGAGAGCGTATCAACACTAATTCATCTTTGAATTTTGAAGAAGAGTGTCTCAACACTAATTCATCTTTGGCAGATGAATCTTGATTTGGCATTGCCCCATGCAATAGGCCACCAGAAATTTTATTAACATTTGCAAAATGTTTTATACTACATTATTGAAATTTTTTAACAATATTGTTTTCTTTTCCATGCAGTTGTTTTAGCCTCTCCTTCTTAACTTGGTACACATCTTTCATCTTGTTTCACACAAGTTCATAATTTGTGAAAACTAAAATTCCATTTGATCCATACTCCCTAGCAGTTTCGAAGCCTTCTATCAATGCAATATAATATGCTTCATTGTTTGTTGTTCTTCCAGGTATATTCATTTTCATTTGGAGTACTTTGTTAGTCACAATATTGCATAACACATATGTAATCACTACTTTCCCTCGATTAGGATAACAGGAAACATCTATGCATAATGTCCATTTTTCAACCATGTTTAGTGGGATTTTTTATCCCTGAAAAAAAAAATTTCAGTAAATTATTAAATGAACATTTATTGTAAATGCCTTAAATTTTATGTGAGAAATGACATGTACATGGAGCAAGGAAAAAGAGACTAGCATGACAAATGTGATTTTGAAAGCATCCTTGAATCCTGAAAGGAGAGAAAAAGAGACTAGCATGACATATGTGATTTTGAAAGCATTCTTTATATTAAAAAGGACAGCCTAACTATTGGAAATCCTGAACGAAAATCCAATCAACCTCTTTCAAAACATTGGAGCTCACCAGATCAAAGAGATAGCGTAGAATATGATGTTACTAAACAAATAAGTTGGAAAACATTGGAGCTCACCAAATCAAAGAGACGACGTGGAAGATGATGTTACTAAACAAAGAAGTTTGAAAAGTACCATGTACTCTTAAATATATTGCTTTAAGCATATTATGGGTCAAAAATTCATTCAAGACTTGGAAACTCAAGGACAAATCTATTATTAAACAAAGAAGTTGGAAAAACACCATATAATCTTCAAGATATTTCTTTAAGAGTCCTTAAAATTTTATAAGTCACACATTATATGGTTGTCTATCCTAGCCATAATAGTTTACTACCAATGAGAATGAGCAACAAAACATCCTAACATTGGAGCTCACCATATCAAAGAGGCAGCATGGAAGATGATGTGACCCAAAATCATGATAATAATGTTGCTGCTACACTAAGCGATTTTTTATGCCCAGAATTCAAGAAGAACAAACTCCTAGCATTTTTGAAGGAAATACTGCAAATCTGAAAGAAAAATTCCACATCAAACCTGATTCCCAAATGAGTTTGGATCTGTGATTTGAGAAAAAAAGATTCTGATCAGAGGCAAATCATAAATACTATGATTTAATAACTAGCCAATTTATGATAATTTTCATATCACCCTTCACAAACTTAAATTAAGTTTTTTAGAGGTCTGATTGCTCAAGCAAGAAAATAGGTTGGGCGGAACATATTTTGTACTCAGAGTTTGAGAAAAATAGTATTGATCACTTCTTAAATTCACCATCCACTAAAGACCTGGTTTTTAAACATTGACAAAGTTGAAACCATAAAATGGCAAGCTTCTGTGACAATTATGATAATGATAACAAAGAATGTGGTGTTGCGCTTAGACCATTAAATACAAGAGCTGGGAGTGAGGCATTCCAATGAAACAATGCAGCCAAAACTAAAGTTTAAATCAATGGAAGATGTTTAAAAGAACAAGACAGATGATGCACAAAATGATGATAAATATGCAGCTGGTGGAATTTTTGATGTCAACAATTTCAATCGTGTTGTTGGGCAGAGGAGGTGATGAGTTTTCTGAGGCAGAGGATGGAATTTTATAGTCACCCATTGATACAACTGATGATAATCTAGGTTTCTGCCTACAATTCTGATAGCGTAGAAAATTTCCAACAAAATGGAGTTGTCAGCAAAGAGGAGGGTCCAGAAGTCCTGCAAACCTGGAATGTAGAAGGGGAAGGTTGCAAGGAAAACAATTATATTGAATATCGTAGAAATTTTACCTTCGGTGAGATGGACAATAACTTTGTCAACTTCTAGTGTTTCTCTTATTCCAAAGAAAGTTTTGAAAGGGATGATAAGAAGATGAGAATGCTAAGTTGTACTGTATGTCAATTGTGTAAATTCATGCATTCTAAACAGGACTATGGTGTGGATGATATGATAGGAAAAATGCCACTGGTTGATGGTAAAAACTTTAAATAACAGTAGGTGAATTATTTGTGCGGAGTAATAAAAATTAATTTTTGATTTTAAACATGTAATCTAACAATTTAATAGAGTTCAATTTTAAAGAAAAAAAAAATTAACAATTTAACAAAAATCAGAATACTTTAACAAAAACAAATATGCATACATATAAATGAAATTTTTGAACAACATAATAATAGACTTTAATTGCAATTTTTTTTTGAATTTCAGAGTTAATTCTAATTTTTTTCTGTCAAAATTTAGAAGTGGAAGAACAGTGTGGCTTGGCATGGCACTGAATACTTCTCAACTTGGTGACAATGAGGATACAAAAACATAACAAAGTACCAAAATTCACTAATTTGTTACTGGATTACATTGTTTAATTCGTCATTAGTGGGGTACTTATTCGACTTTGTCAATTCCAAACGCAATCAAACCTATTGGGCGAAGGCCTATCAATTTAGTAGGTAGTTGAATTTGTCAATTCCAAGCACAATCGACCTTGTAAAGTGAAGGTTATCGATTCAGTGGTTGGTAGAATTTTCATTACAATGTGATATCAATTTTTCAACCAATGAAATGATAACATCATTCAATTTTTTTTAGAGTAAAAAAATCTATAGACTCTAAGTTGTTATATAATGATGTAGGAATGGAATCTAGAAAAAATATTTAATTTTAGGAAATCATATTTCCATTTTCCATTGATCAACAAAGGGTCATTAGTTAATAAGGTAACATTAGATATGTTGATGGAAACCGTACATGTATGAATTGATCATTCCAATATATCATGTGAGCTGAAAGGAATTGGGTAATAATTCCTTGAGTTATACTTTAATATCTCAATTGATATGTATGCGATGACATATCAATTCATGTATGTGAATTGATACCTAGTGTTTCGGGGAATATCACCCTAGAGGTTCGTTGGGTTACAACCTCCACAGAGCAGGGGCATGCTACTTAAGAAGGACTCACACAACCATGCATGTTTAGAAAAACTAAATAGAGTAGATCGAGGAAGTTACCCGTAGGTCCTACGGTTGAAGAAGATCCCGCAGGGTTCAAACCCCCAGCAACCGTCCTTCCTTCTTAACCTGAAATACAAGAAGAAATAAGCACGAAGAACTGGTTGTACAGCATATATCTACTCTAAATGTTAGTGAAATTCATATAAAACATTAAATAAACCATAATGAATGCTTAAATAACAATTTTCTCATATATGTAAGCAGACACTAACACGTATATTTCGGGAACAAGATGGTACTTCTATATTATAAATAGCATGTACAAAAGTAACGAGTGGAGAGATCACTTGAATCCTTCCACGATCTTCGAGTAGACCGTCATCCGGATCCGTCCCGCCCTTGCCTCGCTAAGACTCCTTCCAAACTGGTGCATACGAGATGACATATATAGAGAAGAGCATCTCAAGGAAACAAGGGTTTCCTGTAATGAACTGGGAAAGTGCAGGAGGCACGGGGAATCAGACTTGGATAGGGAATACCAACAGAGTATAATATCAATAATTCTCTCTCTCCCTTAGGCCATACACATGAGGGGTTTTTATACTCCCTCCAAGTAGTTTCAACAGTTGGAAACAGTTGGCCACGTGTTGGGGTGGTTGAACTACCTGAGTAACCATCAACCCAGCCCGAAAATAGGGAATTTTTATATATTTTTTCATAATTTTAATGGCATACGCGGAAAAGTGCAGCTGGACTCGCGTATACACGCGGAAAAGTACGGGCATAGTCGCGTATGGGGATTTTTACACTGTTTTTAAGTGAATTTGCCCAAGTCTGTAGGAATGGGTGCCCAAAACCATCAAAGCAACCATGAATCATATGAAGGTGAGAAATGATGCTATAACACCTAGGTAGGGGTATGGTAAAGGAAGGAAGCCTAGAGGACATTTCAGAATTGTGACAAAATATTTGTTTTGGATTCATAGGATAATATATCATGTTGAGTTGATTAACAGAAGGAAGAGTTTCCTGAGGGACTATTCAGTAGTGAAAGGAAGGGCTCTTTATGGATTGTTGAGAAATGAAGGGAGGGTAAATTCCTCGTGTGTGGTGATTGAAGAAGAATTTGTCTAGATGTGTTGAAGAGTTGAGTGAATTTTGAAGTTGGTCAAGGAGGATGGTATGAAATGGGATATATTGTAATTATTATAGCAGATTTAAGTCTAGATGCCTGGAGGATGTGTAAAATTTATAGGAAGTGAAGATGATGAAGAAAATGATACAGAGATGTATGTCTAGATGCTTGGAGGATGTGTAAAACTTATAGTAAGTGAAGATGATGAAGACAATGATACAGAGTTAGCCAGGATACATATACCAAGATGGATTGAGTATGGAAAGCAACATGGGATGGTATTCAATGCATGCAAGGGTGTAGTGAGTGAGTGTGGTGAATGTGAAAGAAGTATGAATGTGAATGAAGTATATTATGCGTATGTGAAAAGTTTGACTATGTATAAATGTGTATTAGCACATATGTTTGAATGCATTGTGTGAATGTTTTTCTATTATAGTAATTCAAATGTTGTTAATGAAACTTCATTGAATTTAATATGTTTATAACTTAAAATAATGGAATGATTGGTATGTCATAATTCTAAGATCATTTCAAAAGCTATTGGAAATATGGCAATGAAAGTTTATATGGTTGAATACTCACACTTGTTTGGTTGAATGAAACTTTAGTGAGGGAGGAAAAATTTCAGGTAAAAATTGGTTGGATATGTAATTCCATAATGAATATTGGTTGCTACTACATACAAGCTCCAAGAATTATAATAATAATCTCATAGTTGTTCAATTTGGTTTCTAAATTATATAGATTCCAATTTTTTATTTGAACATATCGTGGTGAATTTATGTTTATGATACAAGTGAGATGATGGATCTGTATAGTATGGATAGATGATGGCTGATATAAGCTAGGAAGCACAGGGAGAATGCTACTATGATGACACTAGAAGCCTGTGATACGCTTTGATTGCAATGAGCTATTCTGTCACTAGAGGCTGCTAGTGGGATGACTTGGTAGTAACACTTTATAGGTGGCTACACTTTATGAAAGGGTGAATAGAATGCCTTCCCCTACTCTTCTTGGTTGAAGCAATAGGATTTCAAGGCGGGTTTGTATAGGTAGTTTTATGTAGATTTTAAAATATTTTAAGAATCTCATAAATATTAAAAGAAGTTAACTATTTATTTAGCTTCACTTATAAATAAAATTTTTAAATATTCTAGAATTCAGAATAAAATTACATAAATTCTAAACAAACTATCCTTGTATAAGACCATGAATATAATTTTGAATTCCTGCCACATTTTTTTTTGTTATTTTTTGGAAGGCTTGACAATTAAATTGCTAAGATGATGCTTGTATAATGACGTATAATTTGATGAGCTGATAAAAAAAAACTACGTGTTGATCCAATGGTACATGTTCATATCTCTCTTGAAACAATTTTATATCATAGTGGGTAAATGAATCTCAAAAATTTATTTTACTCAGGAATTTCTTCTCAAAAAATCAATCCAATTCTTACACCCAAATCTCATAATCATTTAAACTAATAAATTATTATACAAAATTTCTCTTTCTAAAATAGTAATAAATAAATAAATTAAAAATAAATAAATAAATAAAATAAAATAAATAAAATAAAATAAAATAAAATAAAATAAAAATAAAAATAAAAATAAAATAAAAATAAAAATAAAAATTTCTTCTGAATAAATCAATCTAATTATTACAACCATATCTAACAATCATTTAAACTAATAAATTATTATACAAAAGTTCTCATTCTAAAATAATATTATAATTCAAGAAAAAATAATTAAATTAAAATTAACTCTAAAATAAATACTATTATTATAACTAGATCTAATAATCATTTAAACTAATAAATTACTATACAAAAGTTCTCATTCTAAAATAATATTACAATTCAGGTAAAATAATTAAATAAAAATGAACTTCAAAATATCTACTCTTAATACCAAGTTTATTAAAGACCAAGTTACATTGAAAAAGCAGAGAACAGAGATAAAAATTCTAGTTCCATTTGTCCCATATTTTTACTATTCTTGGTGAGTGTTTCTTTGAATTTTATGTTATTTTCGGTACTTACAAGAATTCATTCTGCAAAAAAATCACTTATTTCAATACTAACATCTAATCTGGGTGCGTGTGGGGGTAGGTTTTGAAAATGTACATAGAGGGCTAAAAAGTTACTATCATGAATTTGAATGAGTGAATATGACAGACATGATTATGAATGAATGCACTTGTAGGTTGAAAAGGAGAAGAACTTAGAAATGATGGATATATTTAAGAATTATGATTGCACCACCCCATTGCTTGGCGAAATTTCATTTCCAAGACAAAAAAGAGTGCAACTAGTGATAAGAATCCCACGATCAGAATCACCACCACATAATCCTAACCAAGAAAAACATGGCAAACATGAACAACAAAAAAAATGAGCAAAAGAGGGGGAGGCCACTACAAGTAGCTACAAGAGTTAGAGTGATGATAACAATGCTCAGGAAGAAGAGACCAACAAAAATAAACAAGAAGAGGAAGAAATTAATCACAACAACGTGCATGAATCAGAAAGTGGACAGAGTGAGGAACCCAAGAATATTGTGGGATAGAGCACAAGTAACAAGACACAAGAAGAAGAGACTGACAACCATAAGCAAGAAGAAGAAAACCATAAGCAAGATGAATAGACTGATCACAACAATGCTAAAGAAGTTGACTATGGAGAGAATCACCACCACATACTACTGACCAACAACAACACGAAAAACATGAACAACAACAACATAATTTTAATCTTTATGACACATTTAATGGCCTGGAAATTCATAAATTCAGAGCAGAGTTCACAACACTGGAGGAATTTTGCGAAAGTATACTTAAGAAGCTGGAAAAAGTATCCATACAGAAGATGAGCATCTCACCGCATGTGAATTTTCATGGAAGTACTTCGCGTGTAAATCAAGAAACATAAAATAAAAAGGAGAAGCCAATGAAAAATCATGCAATGGGTTTACCCAGGCCGTCAACATCAAATTTGGGAAGAGTATAAGAATGTTAGTGAACACCATGTGTTTTATTGATTACTATATGTAATATTAATGTCATTTATGAGAGACATGGATCACATGTTAGTTATGAGAGGCAAGCACAATGAAACAGCTAAAATGGCCAAAATGACAAACAAGTGAAACAACTAAAATGGCCAAAATGACAGACAAAAATACTGATCAAATACTAAAAATGGCCGAAATGACAGAAAAAAATGACATTACAAATTATACCATCATTAATACACCATTTTAAAATTCTTTTAAGGAGAGGCTACAACACTGAAATTATTTGAAAAGAGTGGCTAAACATCTGATTGATTACATTTTAACAAACCATCAACCAAACATTGAGAATGGGTTTTGAAGATACAGGCTAGGATCTGAACGAAAATGAAAATTCTTCGTCAACCTCGGCACTGAAGTGATATGTTGATCATCGCATATACCCGATTATCATAATTTGGAAAAAATAACTCTACAAATAGGAAGATTTTCTTTACTATATGTACACTACAGGCCTTCCTCGTCACTGGCGCTTAGACGCTGGATCAGTCTAATTCGTTCGAAATGTCAGAAAATTTGTCTCCTCCAAAGATGAATTATTCGTGTTGAATCGATAAATTTTTTTTTTTTAATGAATTAATGTTCATTCCACTACCAAATGTCATCCTCCCATAGAGATGTGTACAAAGACTCACTATACCCATACTCACAATACCCAGCCTCACTACACATTGATTACGATATGCAATATTAATGTCACTTATGAGAGACATGGCTCACATGTCAGTTATGAGATTCAAAGCTTAGAATCTGTTGACAAAACATACAAAAATTGGTTGAATACTAACATGAATGGGTTATGATGTTGATCCGAAAACTATGAAGTGTTTTGTTCTCTATCATTTTGGGTAAACATGCAAGAAAAAGATGATATGGTGTTGGAGAGGTAAATCCCTTCTGAGGACAGAGGTGATCCCACTATCTCTAGAGTGGGTCTAGCAACAAACAAAACACACTACGATATCGATTCCTAGTTACAAAAGATGAAGCTAAGATAGATAGCCTACCTCAAGTCCTACACTGCTGTTCTCGAAAAAGAAGCGCTGCTTCCCGTTCCTAGCTTGACAGATCACAATCCCTTCGCTCACTGCATCCGGACACCTGTACATATGCAGAGAAGAAACGACGACAACAATGTAATAATTCAAACATGTAACTATCAATAAGTCGGAAAATATTGAACTAAATTGCATTACACAGATTAGCAATACAACAGTGGAACCAAAAACATAGTCGAGCATATATTAAAATGTGAAAGAAAGATTAAAACTGAGTTCCGACGTCGCGTTCTTCCTTTGACAGGGCTTCCAGTGGAGTGTGTCTCACAAAGCTTGTCGGGAATTTAGAGAAGGCTCTCTCTCTTACAGGGTTCTCCTTGGCTATGCTCTCAATAGTTGCTTAGATATAGTTTTCTTCCCAAATGTTCAGCTAGGTTGTGAATAGAGAGGGCAGGCTTTTATAGAGGGAGAAGGAGAGGTTAGGATCCCTATAATCATGGGGAAGAGTCCTATCTCTTAGGAAGGTTCCATGAGAGGTGGAAAACCACTTCCTAAACAAGGAGATCTGGAGCCAAACAACCCAACCTATTTTTTATGATTCATAATAAAGCTGTTAGAATCAAAATTCTGCCTCCAATTTGTTAAACAAAATTCCAAAACAGGTTGGCACGGGCGCAACACAGGGACAAAGTGCTAGCTGGCATGCCCACTAGTGTATATTTTCCCCATTGGCATGAGGGATGAACTGGCTACTAGCGCCAATGCCGAAACATGGGTTTTTGGGGCTTTTATGAGGAAATGTTCTCAAGGATAATTCTTTCCCTTATGCAAAAGGATGCCATCAAGGCGTTTTCAGGACATTTTACTATTCATAGGTCACAGGAATAGTCCTCCAATGTACGAGACGAGGGATTGCAGGGACGGTGACAAAATTCCGTGTAACAGATGCCCACTAAAGCATGAGGTCTGAGAGAGAGGGAAGGGTGAAATTCTTTATGAGAACACGTTCAACTGAAAACACTGCCATCAAAAGACTAGCGAGTACAAATACAACTGATATCTCTGATATATGACATGTGGTATGGGTGCAGCCATCCATAATAGAGTGCATAAACAATGAGATTTTAGGTATGGATGTAGCCATCCAATAAAATAAGGATCAACAAGTAGACTCAGGTATGGTCGTAGCCATCCAATCAAAAGAGTCATGTAATAAGTCATAACAATCCACAAAGAACCCGCAGCCTGGATCTCATCATACAAAATCCAGGGTCTTGTGCTCCATCTCGACCTAAACAAAGTACAAGTTCGAGCATGCGAATATGTGAGCTGAAGTCGAACATGCAAGAACATCGTTTGATTACCAGCCAATGGTGAGAACTATTAACATATGCGACAGAAACCACCAATAATGACAATGGCTCTTAAGGTACAAGAGATATAATCTATGGAACGTGAATAGTGATCTGGCATTGAACACCCACATAATCAATTGATTGAAGGCCAATAATGAAAACCTTGCATCGAATGCGAAGAACCTGCCATTGAGGCATGTAGGCTCCAAGGTACCTGAAGGGAGTCTATAGATCAATTTACTGGATAATGAGCTGAAGTCGATAGGAAGTGACCTTGATTGAAGCTGGGCCATAATGTTTCCCACATCATCGACACGAGACAGAGGAACATGATGTTTGTGAATCAAGACCAACATATAATCAGAGGGAGTTTGAAAACTGCAGAGGCCAACTTCTCTTGAACATATCGGCGACACGACACTGGATTTGGCAGTATTTGACATCAAGGGATCTGAGGTCATGGTGACGTGGCAAAGAGAAAATGGGGGGTCAAAAGATATTACCCAAACCCATGAAGGTAAGCAAATAATGAGATGAGATGTCCCCAACCTGACATGAATTATTTTTGGAAACAAGCTTAAAGGGCATAGCATGTGCTTGCGATATAAGTTTTTCCTTTGGAAAAATCCAACCTAGTACTTTTTACGAGCCCTAGGAAGGAGAAACTTGAGTAACGTCATTGCGACCGAGTCCGATGTCATCAGTTTTTAACGAGTCTAAAAAAGGAAGAACTCAGCATCTTTTCATATTTAGAGAGTTTGAAAATAAGGCGGAAAAGAAAACTCCAGCAAGGCCCTTTTCATAAATAGTTCCTCATATCTGAGAAGGTAGAAAACTGTGTCTGAGAAAACCTCCTAGTCAAGATAGGTTAGGGTATTAATTTTTCGTAAATAATCTATCCCAGCCTGAAAAAGGGGAAAACGTATACTGGGTAGATATCGCTTCGCAGCCAATTTAACGAGCTCAAAACGACAAGCGACTCGGAAATTTTTCAGTTTTAGAGAGTTAGAAAAGAGCTGAAAGGTGACTCCAGTAGTGAATTTTTCGTGTCTTTACCGAGTCCGAAAAAGTATAAAATACAACTCGTCTCTTCTTCAAAACTACGTGAAAAACCTGTTGCTGCACAAAAAGACGTGTGTAAAACATATTCGACAAAAATAATGCGAAAATATATTGAAAAACATGTTTAAAAACCCATTTAGGACTTTGAAAAGTTATAAAAGACCAACGGTGGTAAAAAATATTTAATTTTCACTTTTACCTCTTTGCAGAGCAATAGTGACCCACTTCTGCCTCGATCTTTAGGTGACGAGTGTGATCAATCCAGTGGACCAAATTGAATTTCGTCCAGTTCAGGTAAGAGCCGACCTCTTTGCCCATCTTTTAAGTTACAGTTTACTGCATTTAACTGTTATTTGAGGTCCTTTAGGGGAGGATTATCAAATTTTAGGGCTTCGTGGTTGGCGAGGGTTTTGGGCACAGACTTGCGCCAATCCAACTTATTTTACACAGGGGTCATGCCAGTTGGCATGGCTATTAGCAAAACAGTCGCACCAACGACGCAACTCACAATCTGGCTAAAATTTATCAAAATTGAACCAATGAAATGTAATTTTGAATACCCAAGGAGGTTTATAATGTTCCTATGATTGATTGATGCAGGTATTCAACGAAAAATATTGTTATCAAATGGAAAAAAAGATAACATAGCGAAGAAGATGAACTGGAAATGGGAAACGAGCAATGTATGAATGCTCTTCAGAATTGCGGGCTAAAAAAGTTCTTTTTGACGCCATGTCTCCGGGATCAGCCCAAATTGCTGCAATATCTCATCAGTATTTGGGATGAGGATGAGGAGAAATTCAAACTTCGAGACCAGGCGCTTGAGCTCAAAGTATCAGATGTATACTTCATCACTGGACTGTCACACAGGGGTCCAGTCCCTATCCGGACCAGTACCAGGCCTTCAGGAGAAAGCATGACAATGGTCATGAATAGGGTGTGCCCTGGGGCAAGCAAAGGAAGAGGGAGCGGGAAAGTGGACATTTAGACCGTCCCCGTTCTAGCACTGAGAGTAGTGCTACACACCATTACGTGGGCTGCGGGATCGCAAGCACTGCACGAGGCCACAAAGATGCACTTACTTCTTGCTTCGAAGTGTATGAACCCGAATATCTTTAACTGGGCCGAGGCCGTGACCATGAACATCAAATGAAAGCTCACAAAATGCAAGAAGACCAAACTAAACAGTTTGGGTATGGGTCGATTATGGTGTCGTTCTTCCTAGAACGACTACCTATTTTTCAGCGCGAGGAGGCCATAGTCTCGGATCCACCACTAAGAAAGCCATGGATGGCTTGATGGGTAGAACTAATGCCTAGGGCAGGGGGTGGCCAGCAGATGTCCTAGAGGCCTATGTTCTTTAACTGGCTCCAACAATAGTTGATCATCGTGGAGGATTGGCCCTACACCAGCACAGATTTTACCGGAGACCCAGACCTTCCGCTCCCGAAGGGAGAGGACTGGGACGAAGAACTTGGTAAGACTCATTTTTTGTTTTTATGAGTTTTATGATTTTTTAGTATATATGCATGTTCTGATAGTTAATCCGATATGGATGCAGATGTTGGCCCAGAACATCCCGCAGGCATGTCTCCCATAGTGAGGCGAACTCCTCACGACTTTGACCCTCAGGGCGAGGGCATCGACGAGGAGCTAGTACAAAACTTGGAGGGAATCACTCGTGGGGTTCCTGATTATACGTGTTTTGATGACGTACCCTGAGCCTATCAGAGGTACACTGTGGGAGTGCCCAGCTGTATCCACCGCTTACTGAGGCAGTTGGTACGGGCGGTGACGTGCTATCATGAGCACCACACCGACTAGGCATTGGGCTTTACTTTTGCACATTTTGAGAGACATGTTGTCTCATGATGTAACTGAAACAAACATATATTATTTTTTGTGGGTTTTATGATGCACACAGCTTGTAAACAAAAGATATATATATATATATCTATATATATATATATATATATATAGATATATATATATAGATATTTTCTACATGGGTCTATGTAGATATGATGATGGTTTTTATAAATTACGTAAATGTCTATCCAGCACCATGTTAGCTATTGCATCTGTTAATGTATTCATCCGTATTGGTATATGTTGATATGTAATGAAATCAAAATGTCGTTCAAGTAAACGAATATGCAAATACAATCTCAAAATTCATGGGTTTCGAACCGAATAATGACCATTCAGTTGAAGAAAAACAATTTGTGAATCCAACTTAACAAGCAATGTGTGTATGCTGAGGTTGACCGCCTCGGTTAATAGTTCCAAAAATGCTCTATATTTAGCAACATTATTTGTAGGTGGTCCCAGACAAATACCTTGTAAGTTAATCAACTCACCATCAGGATCATAAATTACCCAAGCTGCCGAAGACAAGTTCCTAGTACTGCGGGAGGCACCATCCGCGAAACCGACATAAGGGGAAATAGACATCTGCATAGCAAAAAATACCCAAATAAGCATAAAAATCTCACAAAGCACATCACACCAAAGCATGCACACAAAATGAAAACAATCACCTATGTACCCATATCATGCATGAATAATTTAGGCATAATATTTTTTCAGATACAACTGATTTCTGGGCTACAATAAAGGACACCCTTCATATTCAATGAGCTCACAAGCCCCATTCTATAACACACGCTTAACGATGTAGGGCCTATGCCACATAGGTTGTAATTTTCCTGCCCCCAGCTTATCATGAGCTTGGTCGTATAGAAGAATGAGATCACCTTCGATGAAAGAACGAGGAGAAACCGATTGGTCAAAATGGGCTTTGACTTGCTTCTTCTATGCTTCAATGACCAAGGCAGCTAAGCGACAAGTTTTGTCCAATCTCTCTAAATAGAGGAGACGTTCTTCTTCAGGCAAAGTGTCGAGCAGTAATTCCACAACTAGCTTAAGTGAAGGGATTTCACATTCAATCGAAAGTGTGGCTTCCAAACCGTATACCAATTGAAATGGGGTAAACTCAGTTTCATTCTTGATTGATGTTCAGTAAGCCTAGAGAGATGAGAACAACATGAGATTCCAGTTTGATTTGTGGATCTAGATTGTTCGTTGAAGCATGGTGACAAGGACTTTGTTTACAGCTTCAACTTGGCCATTAGCTTGGGGATAGTAAGGTGTTGAGTTGTCATGGCGCAGACCCAACTTAGATGTCAGCTTTGCCATCATATAATCCTGAAAATGGGAACCATGATCAGTGACGATGGCTTGAGGGACACTGAGCCGAGTAATAAAATGATTGAATATGAACTGTGTCGTGGTCTTATCGTCCGTAGCCATTTTAGGCATTGCTTCGGTCCATTTCGTAAAGTAATCGACAACAATGATGATATAGGAATGCCCCCCAACCTAACGAGGGTTACACGTCATAAAATATATGCCCCATTTGGCAAAAGGGCCAATGGTAATGACAGGGTGTAGTGGAGTAGGTGGCGCATGCATCTTGCGTTGATAAATCTAGCACGCATTGCATTTCCGTACTGCAACAATGCAATCTTTGAAAATAGACTGCCAGAAGTAGCCATCATGAAAGATCTTCTTTGCAGTGGCATAACCAAACATGTGACCACCACAGGCGCCATTGTGGCAGTCATTTAAAACCTTCTCTGCTTCCTCGAGGGTCAGGAATTGATGGATTACAGAATCGACTTAGACACAATAGAGGGTATCTCCAATGATATGATAAGGTTGTGATTGATGTCGAATGCAGTGTCAGGCATCTTTCATTAGCTTAGACTTGAAAGTAGATGTTTGGAGGTACACGATGATATCACTGTACCATGGGTCGAGGGTGCTGATTAGGAAGAGATTTTCATCAGGTATATGATCTTCAGAGGAAGAAGGAGTAGAGTCAGCAGGGAGAGAACAAATGAAATCAAAAAATACAAGTGATTTCTTCGATTTGGCCATAGTGAACTCCAAATAAAACTCTTGGAGTATGACAATCCACTTCAAGTATTTCCCCCCCAGCAACTGTCGCGACAAAATATAAGTCATGGGGTTACAGTCAGAAATCACGGTCATCGTGTGTAAAATAATGTAATGACGAAAAACGTTGGACGACCTAGACCGCTACCAACACCAACTTCTTGACATGTGTGTAACGTGTTTCAAGGTCGATAAGGTTCTGAGATAGGTATTAAACAACATGTTAGTTATCGTCCTCATCATCTTGAACCAATACCATGGCGATCGTGCTGAAGGCAGCAGCTAGGTAGAGGGTGAAATCACGATGGTAATTTGGAGGATGCAATAGCGGAGCATTGACAAGAAACATCTTAAGTCTATCAAAATATTGTTGAGCAATATCATCCCAACCAAAAGGGACATCCTGCTTTAGAAGTCGTGTAAATCCTTTAGCTACTTCAGCGTAGTTTGGGATGAAACGATGGAAAAAGTTAGCTTTCCCCTGGAGACTTTGCAATTGATGTAACGAGGACGGGGAGGGGAGATTGAAAATAGCCTCAAACTTAAGAGGGTCAAGGCAAATTCCATCTTTAGACACGATAAACCCTAAGAGTCTACTGGAGTTGACGCAGAAGACGCACTTGTGCGGGTTGAGCGTAATATTGTAGCGTCTACAATGAAGAAAAAATTGACGAAGATGTTCTGGGTGGTCCTTCCGAGCAGCTGAATGAGCCGGAAGGTCATCCAAGTATGGTTGGACAATATGCCGAATATCATGAAAAGCATAGGACATGGCACGCCAAAACGTGGCCCTAGCATTCTTCAAGATGAATGGAAATTTCCTATATGTGAACATTCCCCATGGGTAAATAAAAGAGGTCTTATGTTGATCCGAAGGGAGAATGTTAATCTGGTTATAGCCGGAGAAATCATCCATAAGGGAGAAAATTTCACTTCCCACACAATTGTCAATGATCTGATCGATAAACGGGGTGGGATAATTATCCTTAGGACAAGCCCAATTGATGTCATGATAATCAACACAAACACGAATGACACCCTATTTCTTATCCATAAGAACTATATTAGAAACCCATTCAGTCAGGGGAATCGGATAGATGAAACCCGCTTTAAGAAGTTCCTCAACTTCAGCCTTGATAACAACGACTTTTCAAGGATGCGCGGGACAAAGATGTTGGCGGACAAGCTTCGCACCTGGGTAGGTGGGAATATCATGCACCATAATACTGGGGTTGATTCTAGGAATTTATTTGTAAGAGCACGAAAAAACATCGTGGAATTCGCGAAAGAGACTAGTGTACACTTGGACTCCCTCAGAGGAACAAGTGACTCCGACATGGATGTTCTCGATGACCCCCAGTTTAATGGAGATGTCAATAGGCATCGTTTGAGTAATGTTTCCCAAGTTACCTTCTGAAAAGACTTCATGAGTCAAAATGGGTGTCTTAAGTGGCAGAGAAGGAACTTGGGATGCGAAGCACCCAAGACAGTTAGACATGGCCCCGAGGCAAGGCATAAATGAGGAACGATGATGGCCATCGCCCCACAGTAGATCCTCGAGACACATTGTTTCCATGATAGCCTTGTTGGATGGAAACATTTCTTTTAAAGGATCTGACGAATCTGCGTCGTCGAGCCAGGGGATTGAGAATACACGTCGAGAGACATGCTCAAAGGAGCAGCTTTAGGAGGGGGAGAATCAGATGCAGACTTTTGTTCGCAATAATTTATCTCGATGGGACTAAGTGGCATCGAATCTCCAAATGAATCAACCTGTTCAGGTGAAGGGATGATCCAAGGGTCATCTGACCAAGAGATCATATTGACTTGAATAGTATTGGGTGGCGGAAAGGGAAAAATACCCATGAGAGCGGGATCTTTGAAAAGAGCCGGCCCTATGTTGTCAAGTGGATTTGGAATTTGGTCCACATATGGCATGTTGTTCTCAAAAGATGAGGTAAAGAATGACAACTTATCAACAGTAATAATTTTTCCCTCATGCGGAAACTTCAGAAGTCTAAAGAGGGTAGACGGAATGCACAACATGGCATGAGTCCAACTGTGACTGAGTAGAAGATTATAGTTGAGTTTTGCATCAACGACTTCCACTTCAACGTTGACAGTCTTTCCTTGCAATGTAATCGGTAAGCTAGCAAGAACACCGAAGGGTTTTGACTCCCTTCCATCGAATGCCTCAAGAGAATTGGGTGACGAATTAAGGGCTGGAGAGTGAATAGCCTTCCAGCAAGTAGATGACATGACGCAGGTAGATGCACCTTCATCCACTACAACCCTATGGATGTTGAGATCGTTAATACTGACTTGTATAACAAGCACAATCTGGTGCGGAAGTCGGGGGAAGAAATTCTCTAAGTCGAAAGTGAGAAGACTAGAATCGGCAGGATCGATATCGTCGATCGTAGATAAAAATTCTTTCCATTGAGATGGACAACTCTTGAGGACTTCCAACACGGACATCATGGACGGAGCCTACGCTAAATCCTCAAAAATACTATAATGTTTAGCAGTACGGGCATTAGTATTATAGGAAGAATTGCGGAGAACAACTTTAGAAGGTGGCCGTATAACGGGTTCAGCACTGGGCTTCTCAATTTCAAGGGGACCAGAGGTAGGTGGGGGAGGAGGACCATAAACGACCTCCTTCCTGGCTGCCTGACGTGATTCAGCATAATCTTTCGACCGAGTACTGATGGAAATGGGTGCAGAACCATTCATCATCAAAACTTGAGAGCCGAACGACGCAAATGGTGTAGATTGATTGACCATCTGGGTCTGCTGAGATGGGAAAGGTTCTTTAAGGACTGTCGGAGTTCCCTTAGCACCTTTTAGTAGTTGACTAATCTTGGATTATGGAGGAAAATCCTTAGTGTAGTGATCCTCTTCACAAATTAGGCAGGGATACTTTGGTTTTCGCTCTGAACCATCATCAGCACGAGGTTTAGACGATTCCAATTTCAGGGCATCGGATTTGGCCTTACCTTTCCCCTTATTTTTCCCCTTGGAGGTCTTGTCTGTAGGATTGGCCTGAATGATGTTGACCTCCGCAGTTTTACCAGAATCTAGGGAAGCATGAGGAGCAAAAGTATTGGAAGAATTCGATTTCTGCTTCCCATTGGAAGAATTGCATGAAGTCTGAGATACGGAACCAATAACACCATCAACTGATGGGGTAGCTGGCGCTTTAGAGGTTCCAAGCCATGGAGCTTCAGTCAAGATATCGTACAAAGTGCCCGATTGAGAGTACACTAAATCAAGGTATTGGGAAAGAGCAATGGCTTGTTCCTTGGTTACACATGCCCCCATGGTGATATTTTTCGCAATTTGGTTGAAAAAAGAGGTACTAGTGAACTAATGAGTAAGAAGTTGATTAGGAATTTCGAACTTGATCAGGCGACAACGTCATCTCCATTCATGAATGTGGTCTGAGATATGGGTAGCCTAGTCCTATTTCAAGGATGTTAGGAGATGCGTCCTGGCTTCATAACGAACCGAAAACTGGAAATGAGTCAGGAATTCCATAGCAAGAGTGTTGAAATCTTGAAAGATGCCATGAGGCAGTTCGATGTACCACTTAGTAGCAACTTCGGTGAGCGTGCGCTGGAAAAGAAGAAGTCAGTTAGATTCATCGACCCAAGAATTATAAGAACACCACAAATGGTACGTCATGACGTGTGCTTGGGGGTCTTCTCCATACTTTCCCTCAAACTTGGGACAATCACCAGGAACCTTCGTTGGGACCGGAGGCCAATGAGGATTATGAAGAATCAGATCATTTGTAAATTTGGACACATCTGGCAACTCCAACGTGGCAAGGAACGAAAATTTAGGGTTAAAAGGCATGGCATGTACTCGATAAGGACCCGTACCCATAGTCCATCATGGTTAAGTATAACTCTGCCCCCATGGGTTCTGGCCTTGAGGATTCTGACCATAAGGGGTATAAACCTGATAATTCGGTTGATATGGCGGCTGAGAACCAGGATACGGGGGTTGGTAAACAAGATACTGATTCTGAGTATATGTGGGCCCCAATTAAGCAGCGTGGGGATTTTTCTGCGGAGTAATAGCCAGAACCTTGAGGTGGGTTTTAAACCGGTCGATATTGACCTTGAGAGTGATGACCGCCTTGGGGTCGAACAGGCTGCTGGTAAGTAGGGCCCTGCTGAGCCGAATAAGTTAGGCACACAGGCGGATTCGGTTGTGGCATAGAATAGAGTGGTGGTTGAGCAGGGTTGATAGGTTGAGCAGGTTGTCCTGGTTGAACAGGTTGTCCTGACTGATAAGAGCCACCAGGTTGCCCCTACTGAGCAGGTTGGCCTGATGGTTGGGGTGGACCAAGTTGTGCCTGATAACCAGGTTGACCTGTGGCAGGACCATAAGATGGCCCTGGTTGTGCAATGTTTTGACAAATCGGAAGATATGGCTACTGAGGTTACACTAATGGTTCATATGGATGGATTTTCCCCCTAGGATTGTATGAAGGTTCGGGTTGATATACTGGTTTCCCTACCGGTCCTTGAGGTTTCCCTGGTCGGACCACAGGATGAGGCTATAAAGGTTGACCTTGAGGATTGTAAGGCTACCCTTGCGGGCCATAGAACAATCCCTCCTAGACCGCAGGTTGTCCTTGTAAGGGTTGGCCTTGTGGGTCGTACGCATACCCTTGTTGGACCGAAGGTTGTGCCTGAAAGGGTTGTCCTTGTGGGTTGAAAGCATACCCTTGCTGAACTGAAGGTTTTCCTTGCAAGGGTTGTCCTTGTTGGTTAGAGGGTTGCATAGGCAAGGTAGGTATAAAACTAGGGAGGAACTGATAAGCCTCAGGAGCAGGCAAGTAGATGGGGTTGCCATGCTCATCATGTTGGAATGGAAGTGAATAAATCGGGGTACCATCTGCCCCATAATGAGAAAAATAGGACTGATAGGGATCCTGAGGGGACTGATAAATCTGGGAGTTCTACTGCTCAATAGACAGTCGATACTCCTCCGGTGAAAGGTCGTCAGGGATTTCCATGGAAATCGAAGGTTCTACCGAAGTTGAAACTCCTGACGGTTGAATAGTGACAGTCGGTGCTGACGTAGCCACACAGACAGTAGGCTTAGTGGGGATAGATGTAACCAAGGGTGACGACGAAACATGTGTTGTTGGCGACATCCCTAATGACGGAAGAACCGGCCCCCTTGACGGAGTTGATGTTTCCATTGAGGAAATACGGGCTATAATGTGACCTAAAGACCTATATCCAACTGGAAGCGAGACCGATGGTGAAGATTGAGAAGGATCTGGTTGGACATCTTCTGGAAAAAGTTTGTATCCTTCATCAGAAACTAGGATACCCTCATTTCCCTTAGGACAAGACGAATCCATGTCTGAATCCACCATAAGATCTTGAAAAATAGTACGGGGGCTAGGAGGTATGACCATAGCCAAAAACAGTGATCCCAATGTAAGAGGGGGAAAATGTTCCCCGACCCCAAACCCAAACCAAGCGTTGGAAAGAGGCCAATGAAACTCAACTGGTTCCCAGAAGGGGTACTCAGATGGGATGACAGGCTGCTCAAGCTCGATAGAGCCAGAGACCTGAGAAGTTTTAGACAAATCGTCCATGTAAGGACTACCAGTAGACAAAACTGACGGTTTCGCCACTGTGAGTGTAGCACACTAGTAAAAGAAAAGAGATCGAAAAATGAAGACACTTGGATTAAAACCAAGGAAAATAAAAATAGGCCAAGTAATCAATCTTTAATGGGTGTGTAAACGTCGGTAGTTTATTTTACCACATTGAAACAAAAATTTTTTGTTTCATGTTTTAAGAGTCAAGAAACAATCAAATATGACTCTATTCTCTTTTAGTTTTAAGCGAGTGTGAAAGGACAAGTGCTCGATGATATTTTCAAGTTTCTGGAGTCAGTAAAGATCGAAAAATTACTGCTCAGGTATTCTAGGTAAAAGGGTGTACCAAGTTCCCGTGAACTTGCATATACACCTTGGTTATAAAATGAAAGAGAAATCAAACAAGGACTTGACGTACGTGCAGGTAGTCTCCCCGAATGCTGTGTTTGGTGTATCACGATTACAAGGCAGTAGACTCGGCTTCCTATGGATAAAAGGATTGCAACCTAGAGGGGTCTCCCTTTATATACTTGATGGTACGGGGAGCACAAGTCTGTACTAACGCTATCTGAAGCCATATGGCGAGCGACAGCTGCTAGGCTTAAAGACATTGGAACACGTCTCTAAATTAGACCACTAAATATTGCGTTAAGTTTCAATGTTGCCTTAGGTTAATTGAAATAAATTTTAAAGTTGATCTTCGATTTACGTTTCAATTCCAAGGTCCTACTGAATGTTGAATCTCATGAATCCATAAATGCAAGCTACATGCCATAAGACACCATTCCGTTGAATGAAAGGCTATCTACGAGAGAGTTAAGAACTTCCGAGTCATAGCAATAATATGAAAATCCGAAAAAATCCAAACTGAATCTAATGCAAGCTAATGAAACTGAAAATCTCTTCCCTAGAATTATATAATGCTAGAAACGTGAAATATTTTCCAATTTTCACTATGCTAATCAAGAATGCAAAAGAATTTTTTATTTTTTTTCAATATATCAGAGCAAGTGCACTAAATGATATGAAAAATAAATCAAAACACTAATTTCTAGAATGGTGAAGCAAGATCTGAAACAAAACAATTCCGTCAACCCAAAACCAATGATGAAATCCCTCAAATCAAAGAAAGATCTCAAAAGAGACCCAAACAAGCTGTGTAATCTAGGCTTGGAGTGACAAGAGAAAAACTGAACGAAAGACAGTACAATATCTCAATTAACGCATTCACTCAAATGGATCAAAGAGGCCGAATGCAAATATGGAGAAACAAAGTTGATTGGGAAACCATAGACCCGAAACTCCCACAGGAGGCTCAGCAGGCTGAAGCACCTAGAAGACCTAGGGTTGAAGAGAAAAACTGACAGAAAAGGGAAAAAAACTGAAGGACAAGAGCTGGTCTCAGTAAAAAATGACTCTAAAGCACTCAACAAGTCAGAAAAAACAACCCAGGATCGAAGCTCAAGCTCAAAAGCTCCAAAACCAAGCAGACCACAAACCCTACCAGGGTTGGCGCGCCTGTCTGGCTGTAATCTGTGCCAAACAGGGAATGGCGCGGGTAATAAACTGGCAACTCGCACTAGTTGGCACGACTGTCAGGCGGGAAAACGCTCAAAGAAGTTTTACTCAGATAAAAAGGAAAAATGAAAAAATAGAGAGAGGTTTGATCTCCAGGGGGCTAAACAGGGGTTTCAAACGAAGCAAGATGAACCAGGAATGTAAACTAGAGAAACAAAGAGACAAAACACAACCCAATAAAAGAGGTACTAACTCACACTGATCCCCAGCAGAGTCACCAATTTTTTGGAGAGGTAAATCCCCTCTGCAGACAGAGGTGATCCCACTAGCTCTAGAGTGGGTCTAGCAACAAAAAAAACACGCTACAATATCAATTCATAGTTAAAAAAGACGAATCTACGATAGATAGCCTACCTCAAGTCCTATGCTGCTGTTGTCAAAAAAGAAGCGCTGCTTCTCTTTCCTAGATTGACAGATCATAATCCCTTCGCTCACCCCATTCGGACACCTATAAATATGCAGAGAAGAAACGAAGACATACAACGTAATAATTGAAACATGTAACTATCAATCAGTTGGAAAATATTGAACTAAATTGCATTACATAGATAAGCAATACAACAGTGGAACCAAAAACGTAGTCGAGCATATATTAAAATTTGAAAGAAAGATTACAATCGAGTTCCGACGTCGCGTTCTTCCTTTGGCAGGGCTTCCAGTGGAGCGTGTCTCACAAAGCTTGTTGGGAATTCAGACAAGGCTCTCTCTCTTACGGGGTTCTACTTGGCTCCGCTCTCAATAGTTGCTCAGCTATAGTTTTCTTCCCAAATTTTCAGCTAGGTTTTGAATAGAGAGGGCAGGCTTTTATAGAGGGAGAAGGAGAGGTTAGGATCCCTATAATCATGGGGAAGAGTCCTATCTCTTAGGAATGTTCCATGAGAGATGGAAAACCACTTCCTAAACAAGGAGATCCAGAGCCAAAAAACCAAACCTCTTTTTGATGATTCATTCTGAATTTGTTAGAATCGAACTTCTGCCTCCAATTTGTTAAAAAACACTCCAAAATAGGTTGGCGTGGGCGCAACACAGGGACAAAGCACTAGCTGGCGCACCCACTAGTGTATATTTTCCCCATTGGCGCGAGGGATGAACTGGCTACTCGCGCCAATGCCAAAACATGGGTTTTTGGAGCTTTTCTGAGGAAATTTTCTCAAGGAGAATTCTTGCCCTTATGCAGAAGGATGCGATCAAGGTGTTTTCTGGATATTTTACTATTCACAGGTCACGGGAATAGTCCTCCAATGTACGGGACGAGTGATTGTAGGGATGGTGACAAAATGTTGTGTAACATATGGTTAGCGCTCCATTGGCTTGGTAACTAAATTAAAAATTTTAAATAGCGGCCGCTAGCATGATTATTAATTTGGGTTATAAAAAGGTACTGTATGTTCGTGAAACTCTTGGCATTATGTAAGCGCACTCAGACACATTCATGTTTGTGTGCAGAATTTGAAGTCATTACAACACTGGAAATTTTATTTTAACAATGCTTTCTTGAGGAATCCATGATATTAATGGAAAGGAATCTCAGATATAAGGGATCGTAGCCAACTATATCGAGCACTGTGAAATGGTGGCCGAGGTCTTTCATGGAAAATGATTTATGACCTTCGATGTAAAATTTTACTTTCAATAGATTTTTCAACGTGTATTTTCGCAAAATTTCAGTGGGAAAGGTTGTGTTGCAACCTCCACTTGAGTCGTTTGTGTCTTAGCTTATCATAATGCATAAGGCGGTGATCATAATAAGCCAAGACTCAAACAACTCTGGTGGAGGTAACACAACCTTGCACATTTAAATTTTGTGCACTAAAACAACTAAAATGGCTATAATGACAGACAAAAGGCTAATGGCTAAGTGTAGAGAAAGCAAGACAAAATTTCATAACTAGTGGTCAGAAGAGGGTTTATGAGGCTTTAAGCAAACGAAAATAATACATGTAAAATAATATATTCTTACAAACGCTTTCGGAGAAACAACGAAACAATGGAAATACTACACGTAAAATAATAAATTTTTACAAAGGCTTTCGAAGAATACCTAGATGCAGCACGAGAACAAATGCAAAGCGAGCGAGCACAAATGCAGAGTGGATGAGCACAAACGCAAAGAGGAACGAGAAAAACCCACCAACTATCACAAATGTTCATGAAACCAGAAAATGATGGAAATCTTCTTTCGGTATGTCCGCTGCTATATTTATAAGAACAAATTTTGGCTGTACTATTAGTCTGACCAAAATTTTAAAGCCAATTTCTCTGCCTCCGACCAAAAATCCGGTTGTTGTTGCCGTCAACTTAAACGACAAAATGACAGAAAAAGTTCGGCCAAAGTAATTTCAAAATTTTGGCCGAACTTATCAAAAGTTTGGCCAAACTTATGAAAAGTTCGACCGAACTTGTGGGAGAGTGAAATTTTTGGGTGCGTTTCTCACGAAAGTGTAACCCACCTTCATACATTCACCCACAACATCCAGTTGAGACAATAAATAGAGGCACAAGAAGAGGTAGAGGAAAAGGAAGATATCGTAGATAACCTAAAATTGTTTGTAATCGCCGAACCTTAATCTCATATTGGGTGTCTAGATTAATGGGAAATAAAAGATCATTTTTTGTTGGGAAAATTCATAGATCATCAGGATATTATAGTGACACGTGAAAATATAGTCAACAATCAACTAGAAAAATATGGGAGTCTGATAGAGAGTATTTAAAGGCTATAGAGACGATACTTCAGTTTAGATGAAGGAATAAAACCAACTTTCCTACAGATACAATGTGTTAATATTAGTATCTTGGGAGGTACTCCAAACCATTGATTTCAAGGTTTTGGAGGAATTGTCACCACAAATTCATTTGTGGGCAAAGAACCCATGCGTGGGGGTTTTTTCACCCGAAGGAGTTGGGCCAAAACCAAAGGGATTTTTGATTACTTATCACTTGAAGATTGTAGAGCACCCTTAATGGAGCAATGGGGAACAAAAACTACCAAGAGAGCCCTTGTTAGAGTTTAGATACAATTCTTTATGTGATTTGTGTGGGTTTGCAAGAAGGTTTCATGTAGGGTCAGCATGAAATAAGCACCCAAGGGCTAGTTGTTGCACAACCTACAAAAAAATATAAATAGAAGGTTATTTGAGGATAATTATATACATCTAAGAAGCAACACATCAAAGGAATAGATCTTCGAACTAGTGGCAGATCTGAAAGGAGCTAAAGTGAAATACATGAGGGACAAGTTTCGTGTCTTGTTAAGACTTTTTTGATGGTCGAGTAGGATAGAGTGCAGGTTGAGACTAAGAGAAGAATTTATGGGTAAATTTTGTGCATATTTGAGGTGCTTTCCTTCTCTGTTTTGGGTCGCAAACCTTTGTTTTTATTGCGGGTGGAAATAATATCTCTTAAGGTGGGACGAGAGGCCTAGAAGGACCCTACAATCTAGTTCGTAGGCACAACATGAGACAATGCAAGTGTGATGGTTCCAATAGAAGGAGAACACAAGGTTTTTCAACATATGTTAGGGCTATTGTTGTGCCATGAATAGAGCTCAAAAATTTCAAAAAATACAAGGACAAGGGGAGAAACAAAATATTGCAGAGAAAGGTATGTTTGCCTCTTATGTTGATGGTGTTTGCTAGTAGATGATTGTCCTGGTTTAGGATGATATTTGGAGCAGTCAAAAGGAATAGTTTTTGGAGGGTGGTAGTGGCTTGCTCCAAGCCCTAAGTATAACCTCTTGAAGGAAAAAGAGCAGTTGTTAAAAAGATAGAAATTAGGGGAATTTTGAGGTCTAAAATGGGCCTTATAAGGAAATTCTAAAATAATAGTGGAAATAATAAAATAAGATTAGATTAAATCATCACATTTTAGACGGTAAAACGAAAAACTATTTTTTCAATTCGTATTTTCAACTGATCTCCCTAAGGGTTTACTAAAATTTCAAGTGACAACATTCGCTGGATACATAATTTTATTCCTCATCTAAGGAGTACCCATGTTCCATACTTTAAATAAACCATGCTACACAAAAAATGAGAAATACATGAAAAACATGATTGCAATCACGTTTTTTCATGTATTTGTCATTTTTCATGTAGCAGGGACCATCGAAAGTAAGAAACATTGGTACTCCTTGGATGCGGAATTAAATTTTGCATACAATTAGCACTGTCACTCGAAATTTCAGTAAAACCTTAAGAAGATAAGTTGAAAATACAAGTTACCATGTAGTTTGATTATTTTATTATTTTTGCATTAGGGAAATTTTGAGGTCTAAAATGGGCCTACTAAGGAAAATGTACAATCAAAATTCACTTTATGAGAACCAATCATATTCTATGGAATGACATCATCCCTAATGGTTGAGGTGGCATTGCTTGAGTTAAAGGTACTTACTTGTCACATTCTCAATGGTGGATAAAATCTCATGGTTAACCATTGTAGTGCTCTAAGTACTTTTAATGTCATACAGTAAAGTACTCATAATAAATGTCATTTCACACTTTTTGAATAAAATATTATTATTTTCATTTCATATATTTTGAAAGAAGCAGTGCATATCCTTACATAATCTTCATGACTTTTCACACTTTTCAATAAATATTATATTTGTATATTTTCTTATATGTATTTTTAAATTATATATTCATATCATTTTATTTAATATTACAATTTCAAACTAATTAGAAGTTAGTATCTATACATATATATTATACACATGAAATCAAAATAAATAAAAATGCAACTTTTTAATTTTAGGATAAATCAATATAAATAATATTATTATAATATTAACAACAATACAAAAATACAAAAATATTAAAATTAAAGAAAAAAACATTTTAGTTTTTTATGATGAAAAAGGGTATATTAATTTTGTATGTTGAAAAAAGTTATATTAGGTTCAACATAGTTTGGGGAAAAAAATATAAATTTCAATGTATATAAATCTTATATTATACTTATAAATATAAATTAAATCGATTTCAATACTTTTTTTCTTTAATTTTATATATAACTCAATTCATTTCATTAGTATTATATTAGTGTTATAAATTATTATATATAATATTATGAAAGATAATCTAAATGATATAGAATATATATTATATTCATTTTTATATTATATTTTATTTCTTCTTATGTTATAAATCAAATCAATTTAATATGTAATATGAAATTCATACATAAAATAATATAATACATTTATTATATTATATTATATTATTTTTATATAGTACATTAATTACATGTTATTATACAATTTAAATGTATATAAATTTTAATCAATAACATATTATATAATTAAGAATTTATGAATTTATATTTATATTTTATTTTAAGTTAGTTAAGTACAAAGGACAAATGTATTAGTATTTAAATTATAATGACTTTTTCTTGAAAAGCTCATTCTTATTTATAGTCACATCAATACAATTTTTTTTATTAATTCTATTTTGGTACAACTTTTGAATTTAATTTAATCATGGTTACATGGATTGTGGTGCAAAAAGTGAATTCCAAATTCATAAATATGATTTTATTGGTTTAAATATTATTTTATTATTTCCTTAGGAGGCCCATTTTAGACCTTAAAATTACCCTAATGAATCCTTTTACTTTTTTACTCTAAAAATGGTGAATCATCCCCCATGATTGACATCATCATCTTAAATCCTATTGGTTCTTATAAAGCTTATTTTGGTTGTACAATTTTCTTAGGAGGACCATTTTAGACCTCAAAATTCCCCTAATGAGTAGTGATGCTCATGGATTGATCTTTGAAGGAAAAAAGAAGGAAGTCAAGGGAGCAGTTTGGCTAGTCCAAGTTTGCTGAAGAGAAAGACGTCCTATAGTGATAGAGGAAAATCCTCTATGCCCTAATTTTTCCTCCTTGGAGCATCACATGAAGGAAATATACAGAATAAATCCGTAAGAGTTGAGGAGTAGGAATGGGAAGTTAATGATTTGTGATCAAATGGAGTTGTGAACAACTCATAAGATGGCCATATGTGTCAATTCATTGATATACTACTGATAATCTAGAGGGAAGATTGGAGAGTCGTGTTCAATGACCTAAAGGAGAGGATCCGTTGATAGAGGTAGAGCTCCAAATTAGGAGCATAAGGACCAACATATGTGTTCAGGGTGCGATCAAGGGGAGATACGAAGCGTGCTACGTCACCTAGACAGTGAGTTATATCTTTTTTAAGGTAGATTGTTGTCATAGTTCCTAACACCAAACCCTAGTTTGTATTTCTTGTATCAGTGATTGTATGACGGCCATGATCCCTAGTACATGAGCCCTCAATAGGTGTGTTATAAATTTTCTAATATCATGAAGTTGGGTTATTAAAAAGTTGTAAAAATTTGTATATTTGTGCATGTGTTGATTTATTATTGTTTATATTCGATTGTGAAAAGTAGTTTGTTGTGGAGTTTGAGTTAGTAGTATTAGATATTCTAAGAGCCAAACCTAGATTCTCCAGTACCATAAAAAAAAGACATGCTATCAAATCTAATTTGAAGGGGGAGTGAATCAAAGTGTGCACAGTGAAGCCATTAAGAGGGAGCTAAGATTGTCTAGATTATGGAGCAGAGGATTCTGTTGAAGCCATGGAGATGTTGTCTTGATTAGATTGGAGAAAAGATAGGCACAAAGTTCTGGTGGATTGGTGTGAACCTCGTGAAAAATATTTTTTTGTGTGGCGAGTTGTTGATCGTGGACCTATTTTGATTTTTCATGGATCATTGAGACAAATCGAGGATTTATTAGGTATGGAGAATATTGGTATAATAGATATTGCTTCATGTGACAGACATGATGTTGGAAGGCTAGTTTCTTCATTGGATCAGGGTGTTTCATATGTTATATTGGAGGGATGTGCACATGTTGTGTTTGATTGAGGAGGATGAGTTCTTGCAGCACTGGGTTGTGGTGATGTTGGCATGTGTTTTACCGCAACTCAGATTGATCTTGTAGGACACAAGATCAATAGAAGGTTGAGTTAATGGAGATCAAGTAGACCCAGAGGGAGTCTAGTCTAAGAGTGAGAAACACTATGGAAGTGTTGAGATCTTCAGGTTGATATATGATGAGGCAGAGACACTACTAAGAAAGTATTGATGAGGTTGAATATCAATGTATTCTTGAATATCTTCCACTTTCTAGCACATTATACTAAGCTCATCATAAAATTTTTGAAGCAATGTATGATGTTTAATAAGTATGTCCATTGAAGTTGTTATATTGAAAATTAGTTGATTATGATTTACCTACAAAGAAATAATTTATTGTTGTAGTTTTTGCACTACCTAGATGTTACGGGGATCATCCATCACTACATAGTTGATGTAGATTCCTAAAACCACTTCAATGAAACCACAATTCAAAATAATACTAATAGTAACTAGGGATGAACGCACCAAAATGGAATGATTGAAAGAGAGTAGAGTACTAATGATGTAATTATTTGATATTGTTATCTCCACAGCTAAAATCAAAAGTGAAGGGATCCTACTTCATAATTATCTGAGGAGACAAATGATAATTATTACAAATATTGAAAGCAACATCACTATCATAGAAATACTATAGGGACCAATACAAAAAAACATGATTTGACTAAAAACAACAACAAAATTTACATTTCTTATCCACCCAATCTATGAAAATAGTCATGTTCTTACCATACATGCCTAGAGCATCCAACCATAAAAAATTTCACCAGAGATAGAAAGGTACATGAGCTAGGGAAGTTCTGAGATACTCTAATTACTCCCTTGCAAAATTTGAAAGATTCATAGCCCAAATACCATATATTATAGTTCTGAGTTTCTCTTTGCAATAGATAAGGTGACATAAAACAAGTTTCAGTGTTAAGTCCCAGAACATATCTCTTTAATTCACCTTTTGGTTTCCATAAATTAATACTCCAAGTCCTACGATGTTGAAATTGTGTAAAGAGAAAACTAAACTATGCAATAAATAAGGAAAATTCTAGAGACGTTGAATTTAGGAAAGGTCATCTACTTCCCACACTTAGAAAATGCATGGGCTGAGTGGGTGTATGATCCAAAGGCCCCAAATAACTTCCCAAACAAAGGAATTTCCATTATGCATTTGACTCTCCTACACTTCACATTTTTTTTAGCGAATTATCCCCAATAAATATCCACCATACAAAGGCCTAATAATTTTATACCTTATATAACCCACTCCTCATGCTATAAATCCATCAAACAAGTGTCATACCAAGATTTAAAGATGCCATGCCAATTTCATTCATAATGCAACATGACCCCAATTCAATTCCCTTCTTCTTTGAAGCCAAAAAATTACAAATCCTCGTCAGATAACCCCAAATGGAGAATAATTCAAAGAGGTGGAAAGGACATATGCCTTTCCCTCCACCCTCTAAGCACATAAAAATAACCTCTACCCCACAATTGAAATCCCCTCCATAACTAAATTGGATTCGACAAGAGTGAGATTGATTCGCACATGGCCTCATTAATCATGCACTAATGCTACTCCTTGCACTCATAGGGATGGAAAAGCGATGACAGGGTTCTGATCTGAAAAGTAAATAAAATTATTCCCTTGCATGCATTAAAGCCTTCACTCTTGCCACATTTCACTTTCACTTACAATAAAAAACGGCCTTAAAAGAAATTATAATAAAGACTTTCATTTCTTCTTATCAAGGAGCATGGAAAAATGTGCATTTCCTATTGACACATAATTCACTGAGTTTCAAATAAAACCTCTAGTTAGACATAACACGAGAATAAATATTATTTTCCCTTAGAATATAACACATATTTCATTAAATTGAATTTTTTTATTACAATAACATTACTAGAATTGAGTTTTATGGTTGCTTTAGCCCACGAGGACTTGGATTGACGATGAATGGTTGCACAGTTAAGGAACTCTTTGTGATGGGTCACCGGTTCAAATCCCCCATGGGTCTAACCTACAAAAAAAAGAGTTTTATGGTTACCTAGAAATTCTAGATCCATTATGAGAGATTTTTCAAATTATCAAATATGAGATAACAACATGTGTCTTCTTTAAAACATTCCACTGTATATTGTTATGAGGAAAGATTTTGACAAGAATATAATGATAAACAAGCATTGAGTCTTCAAGCACAAACAAAAAAGATATCTTTAAATAAACTTTAATACAATACATTATTTAACAAAAAAAAAAAAAAAAAACCCTACCCTAACTAAACTCTATTCCTTTAATTCCTCTAAGGAAAAACTAAGCCTTTAAATCTCTCACCCCTAAAATTTATATATTATAAATTACCATAACTCTTATCAATTTAAATATTAAAATTAAATAAAATAAAAAATTCATTAATTTTTTTTTTTAAATTTAAATATTTTAATTTATAAAATTTATAATTTTTTTCTTAACCTTTTTAATCAAAACACCATTATATTTGCTTTCCCAAAACACTAGAATGAATATCCTCAAAATGCAAAGTCTTTCCAAAACAGTAAACTGAATATTCTGAAAATTGAATGTCTTCCCTCCTCTCTCTCACACATATATGAACCCCAACTCTCATATTTATATATTATTAACAATCACATATCTTATCAATTTCAATATTAAAAAAAAATCTATCTAATTAATTATTAATTTCACTATTTTAATGTATAAAATATAAAATCTTTTTCATACCTTTTGAAAGAAAACACCACCTTTTTGCTTATATCCGTTTTCACGACACACTAAACTGAACATTCTCAAAACGTAATGGCTTCCCAACACAACTTTATTCATGAATGTTTTGCGTTTCACAATATATGGTACAATCTCTCCTCCAGAGAGTGGTTCCATTTTTGGAGCATCTCCATAGCAGGAATGCCGTACAAGAAAAACGATAAGAATCTATATGTAACCAAAAATAATCTATCTGTAATTCGACTCACAAGGCGCTCTTGATGGCTCGATTGAATAAGCAGAAATTAATTTCTTATTTAAAGGACAAGTAGAAGGTACACTAGCGAGAGCCACTTGTAATTATTTATAGATTATATTTTCTAAAATTTTATTTATTTCTTTGGAAAAAGAGATTTTAAATATTCTTATTATTTTTTGTAAATAAAAAATAGATTATATATATATTTTTAAATATAAAATATTTTTAAATTACCACATGTCTATAAAATAAATTTGGATTATGTTTTAAAATTTATTTTGTTTGGCTTGGATGTAAACAGATAGGTTAAACACTATAGAGTAATTCCCTCACTTAGTGTCAACTTCAAAGTTGATCAACATGTCATCATCATACAAAGGTATCATAATAATCATTGTCTTAAGAATTTAAGAAAAACCCAATCAAGACAAACACATACATAGATATATGTATGTATATATGTATTAATGGGCTTGGAATATGATTTTGTTTGGCTAAGAGATATGTAAACAAACAGGTTAATGGTCCAAGACCCCAAAACATCTTACAGGAGTAAATTCCCACAAGCAATAATTCTAGGTGGCATGGGTTTCCCCTTAATAAAATTATGTGCCAATCAACATTTATAGATAACATTTAGAAATGACATTTCCAAATAATTGATTATTTTGTTACAGTGGATTTTTCATATATATATATATATATATATATATATATATATATATATATATATATATATATATATATATCTTGTTTAACATTTAGATTAAGTCAAATTACATAAAAATAAAAAATAAAATTAAATGAAATTAAAATATTAATAGAATGTAATGTAAACATGTTAACTAAGTAAAAAAAACTAATAACCCTATACAAATAAGATAATAATAAAAATATAATGGCCCATTGTATTTAGAACCCATGGTATAATACGAAGGTATGCATATGTAATATAGCATATTTAAAGAGGGAAATTAAATTATCCTAGATCCATCCTAACTCTTGATATAACAATCCCCTAGAGGGGTCAAATATCTTGATATGAAAACCTCTTAAGATCCATAGTTAAGATGGATCTAGGCTGGTTTAATTAAAAAATAAATTTATCCATCAAAAGGTAGTTCCAATATATTGGGCCATAAAGAAATATAAATAGCACATCCATATGAATTAAATGGCTATGATAATATATATCATTCCATATTACACACTAAAACACTTACTTCATAATACATCTCACATTACTAAAATTAAAAAAATCCTACAAGTTAACTAAATTATAACCTTATTATTATTATTATTATTATTATTATTATTATTATTATTGAATGAATGAATGATATTTTAATGTCGACCAGCCTAAAAATATCTATGGGACCCCACACTCTTAGTTTTTTCCATTTTTACTTCAGTCCTTTTCTTCTTCAAATTCATGATGTGTTAGCCCAACCTTCTAACAGTCCCCTCACTGAAAATACAATGGCAAGGGATCGATGCAAGCATATTGCCATAATTTTCGCTGATGTCTTTGAAAGCATCACATTCTAAAATCAAATATTTTTTCGATTCCACTGCCCTTGAAGTGAAAAAAGTAGACACTCATTCTTCTCAAGCTTCTTTTGGTCTTTTCCACTGTCATGTTTCACACCGAAGTATATGTGAGTTAGTTCTTAAATGAACAATAAGAATATTTACTCTCCACGAAATACTAGCTCCAATGTACTCTTTTTGTTGGATATCACAAGTGGGGTCGAATTCCTCAACAAAATACTTTTTCTATATGTCCAAATATTTTCCCCATATATGTTTACGAAACTTCTTCATAACAAATTTTTTTAACTCCTTGTTATTTGAGGTACAAGAATTGAGGTAGATATCCCATTTTTTCATCTATATGTTGTTTTTGTGTCATCCATGCATTATTTCTTTCATTCATGCCTTCATTGAAGATAACTTTAGGTCATCTACCTACTCCCAATTGCTCAATTCTTTTTATATATCTTATAAGAGGCACCATATAAATTGCTTTCATGGGAGTTTCTCGTGTTTCACTCAACATTATCTTATAAGGAAAAACATTTTTTATTTTCAATTTTCTCATGATCAAACATTTGTAGATTTTCTCAATATGTTTCCATTTTGAGAGAGGGGTACTATTAGCCCATAATTCACACCCATATAGTATCATTGGACAAACTAGGAATCCAAAAAGCAGTTTAGCCATTTTCCAATGCCATAACTTTTCCTCTCTACATATATTTTGAAGAGCATATAATGCTTTCCACCCTCCTAAAATTATCTTCCTTTTGCAGACCTCCCAATTAAGCTTGTTGTTGAAATCAATTCTGAGGTACTTGTACTCATTTACTTCTTCACAAATGTTACCCTTAAAGATGAATGTGTGTTGACTAATATTCCTTTTATTAGAGAAAATCATTATTTTGGTCTTCCTCGTTTTGGCTTGCATCCCAACTGGTTTGCAAAAGTGATCAAGGGAATATAGGTGCATCTTCAATCCATGGGCCGATTTTGCAATCAACACAAGGTCATTAGAATACAAAAGAACATTTATCACAAACTACCCCAACTGAATACCATTTCCACCGTGTCAATTTAGCCACTATTTCAATTTATCAATATATAAACCAAAAAGAGTAGGTGATAAAGGAAACCCTTGCTTGACTCCAATGTCACTTCTAAATATTTAATTAACCAATCTAATTAAAAAAAAGTGACATAACTATTTTAGAGATAAACCTCTACCTTTCATATGTGTACACTACTTAGAATATTCTAGAACATTTTATATAGGTTCCATACCCACCATCCACTTAATAATTATTGATTATTAAATTAAAATTGTAATAACTCACTCCAGTGAAAATTTTAAGGATGAAAATTTATCTTAAAATTTAGAGAGAAAAATAGAAATTGGCTAATATTTTTTTTTGGAAGAAACATAATTAAATTAACCCACCTACAAATATTAGCCCCTGAAATTTTCCCTAACTCAGTCTAAAATGAATATCTAATATTTTAAACTAATTTTTGATCCAAATAAATTTTAATAATATACGTTAAAATAAAGTTATTTAAAATTAATCATTAACTTTGGAAATAATTTTATAATTATCCATAAAATGTTAAAATTATTTATAAATATATAAATTAATCAATAATAAAATAAATAATTTCTTTCCATTTTAATAATAAAAAAAACTATGTATCATGTTTCATTATTTGGTTATTAAAATTATATTTTTAAATTTAAAAATAAATTCAATCCATTAAAAAAACCTATAAATTATTTGAATTAAACATACTACACAATCGAGAACTAAAATATTTCCAATTTTAACTCGAAACAAACCATAAAAACTAATCCCAATTAAAAGAAAAAGAACCCAATAACCCAATCAAACGAGGAAAAATAACACGATTAAACTACTACTATAGTTGAATTTGTCTCGTATCTCTAAAAACTAATTCCAATGTAGAAAGGAGGAGAAATAACCCAATTACATTAATTACATTAGGAAACATAAAACAATTAAAACACTACTATAGTTGAATTTGCCTTGTATCTCTAAACACTAATTTCAATGTAGAAAAAAGGAAAAATAGCCCAATTACATTAGGAAAAATAAAACATTTAAAACACAACTATAGTGGAATTTGCGTGGTATCTTTAAAAACTAGTTTCAATTTAGAAAAAAGGAAAAATAAAGAGTTGTCTATAGTGTGACTTTTTGGAGGGTTTTTAGTAAATTTTTCTGGTTTAATTTATTTAAAATCACAAACTAGTTTAAATAACAGAAATCAGGATTTTAACTCAACTTTTTTCACTCGCACCAAAAACTCCAAAAAATCACACTAAAGACTAGTCCAAAAAATAATCCAATTACATTAGAAAAAATATAACAATTAAACCACTACTATAGTTGAATTTGCCTCTTATCTCTAAACTTGAATCTTTTTGATATCCAAGTCAAAAATAATACTCTCAATTGCCACCATTAAATATTAAAATTGCACAAGTGCCATCGTAAAATATTGAAACAGCTTCCGATGGAAAATCACTACTCTGACACTCGCCACCATTAGATATTAAAAATCGGTAAGTGCCACATAATATATTGAAATTGCCGAGGAGATGTGAAGAAACGTTGATTTTTGCTGTTGACTTGTTTCCAATTCTCACATGCATTATCCTGGCTTCCGGTGCATAAAATTATACGTAGCACATGCATTGTATTAGGCAGCCATAGTATATCATGACATGAATGCCGAGCTCTTCCCTCCTGCCGCTCTGCAACCCAAAACTTGCATACAAACCACGAGATTTTGTGTATTATACATGGGATCACCGCAACAGATATTATCGAAGTGCCACATAATATATTGAAATTGCCGAGGAGATGTGAAGAAACGTTGATTTTTGCTGTTGACTTGTTTCCAATTCTCACATGCATTATCCTGGCTTCCGGTGCATAAAATTATACGTAGCACATGCATTGTATTAGGCAGCCATAGTATATCATGACATGAATGCCGAGCTCTTCCCTCCTGCCGCTCTCCAACCCAAAACTTGCATACAAACAACGAGATTTTGTGTATTCTACATGGTATCACCACAACAGATATCATCGTCCGCCTTCAGGGGCACTCTAGACAAACTTTTATACAATCACCAATATTTGTAGACAATTTATTATGACATGTTATATTTTGGGAATCAATATCAGACCAAACGATTGAGAAGGAGAACTTGGAATGCATTCAAAATTCAATCATACAAGGTCATGCTTCAAAGCCATGCTTGCATTTGGTAATAAATATTTTGATCATACAATTTGGATTTTTACTTTATTGTGCTTAGTCTGGTTCAGAATTGGACCATAAGAATTATAAAACCAAACCTATAGACATCCTTAGAAAAACATACATCCTTAGAAATGGACATCCTTACAAATGTTTTTATAAGCAGGAGTCCTATTTGATCACTATGCATTAATGCCAAAGAGGCAGCTTAAAAATCGACTAATACATAAATTGCCTACCATGACAACAAAACAAGTGTGTAAACGGCTGATCAGACAGAACACACTTTGTTACCCTCATGATAACAGACTGCAATTGATGATATGAAAGAGAAAAGGGAAACAGATTGGTCAGGCATAAGAGCACATTCCATATATGCATTTATCCTTGTAGCTGCAGGTGACGCCGCATCTCCCACAGTTTTTTCGATCGTAGGCGACGTTGTGGCATTTCCCGTTACAGCAGGCATGTCCGAAGCCAGAGACTTTGCCACAGGTACCGCAGTTGTAGCGATCTGTCAATACGTTCACACACTGGTGTTTACAACAGAGTGACTTCACAGATCCTTTACTGTAGAGCGCCGCCTTCTGGCATATTCTGTTATTGTGGCTGCATTTCACGCTCTTGGATTTATCTGCAAGAAACCGGCTTATTGCAACCTTCTGATCAGGATTTCCTTCTGCCTGCGGTATGGTTGCAGCCAGTATTGCCAATATCAGTACTACAATTGCGATTTCATCGAGATTGGCCATTTTCTTCGAAGCAGCTCCCATTTTCTTCGAAGCAACTCCGATGATTCAAGATCACGAACTAATGTATGTGACCTCTTAGCCTAGTTCAAACAATGATCACGAGACTAAAATAGCTGCTGCTATGAGATTCCTTTCGTGGCAGAGGGACCTCTCCAGTCGCTTTGAAATGGCAAGTGTGTGGGTGGGCGTTTTGTATGCACGCTGGAAGGCATATACGTCTTCTGGCAGTGATTTGCCTGGATGCCAGCGAATTGCTTGGAGTTTACGTGTGATTTGTCAACGGTTAGCTTTGTGGAATCTCTTTTTCCTAATTTAATGACACTTGCTAATCGTTTAGTGAAATTTAATGGGAGGGGAGATGCATGACGGAGGCGCCTGCTGACTATTGGCTACCTTTCACATCAATACATCCTGGCATGTATCCAAATCGTTGTGCTTTTTAATCCGTTGACTAAAAACGTTCGTTGAAGCCAGCACCAAAACGGGGCGGGGCGACAGGAGTGGTGTCATTTGAGGGATATTTTGGATTTTCTAATGAATTTGGTAAAAATTTGATTTGTGTTATTTAAATTGTTTTTTATTTATTTATTTGGTTATATATAGATTCAGTATCATGAAAATTATTTAGAGTATTTGAATTGGGCTGAAATACCTATAAACTTATGATTTTAATGATTTCTTACATAATTTTAGAAAAATTAAAATAAAAAACCCATTAGAAAAAATTTCAAAAAATCTCAAAAAAACAACTGGCAACTAAACAGAATGATGACTCAACCAGTTTGCTTATTTGATTTTAGTGACTGAGAAGAACGTCGTGACACGGTAAAAAAAATAGTGGAACCCCGAACGATTTGCGTATTTTAGTTATTGAGGAGAAAGTCGTGCCATGAAAAATAATAAATAAAAATCAGTGGCAATTTTTTTTTAGTAAAATAGATCATTGCATTTCGTAATTTTATTAATACGATTTATTTTTTACACTATTTATGAATTATTTTTTTGAAATAACTCAAAGAAGAAGTAAAATTATATATTTATGATAATTAAGGTTTTCTGTTCGGAAATATAAAAGAGTTATTTTAAATATATTTTTTTTAATTTTTAATGAGTAGTCGTATTATTGGATGTATGTAATTATTTTTGTTAAATATATTTTTAAGCCTCGATCGTTAATTAGCTTACATTAGAGGAAGATGGACTTGAGTAAATAAAAACGTTTAAGATCATATTTTATTATTTAATGGCGGGTTGAACTAAGGGCGCATCGGTTTATTTTCATATATTCTGAGTAGGATCATGTGCCTAGAAGCAGCACTTTGTCTTAATCTTGTATATATCATTTATTCATCAGAATATTGCATTGTGAGGTGGTGGTGGCAAAAGTCTCCTTTTAACCTATGCTTTGGTTTTGTGTACATTTCTTTTTCCACAAGTTTCATTTTATTCTCGTTAAGTGAGCAATATGATTTATAATTTTGGTTAAATGAGCAATATGATTTATACTTGGTTTTGTAAATCTATCAATATTTAGTTGGATCGGTTCAAACCACTCACTTTTATATTTTTTTAATGACAACATCATATTCTTTTTATATGGTACTTTTCTACTTATTATTAGAGCAATTTCTTCAAAGGAAGTCGATTAAAAATTTTATATAATTTGAATTTGCAATCATATGAAATATTCATATCATTTATATAACATTTATATAACTGGAATATGAAGTATTTAGATCATTTCCATTTTATTTAATATCTTTTTTTGACTTTAGATTAAAAATATATATTTGTACATGATGAAGAGAGAGAAGGCCTAAGTACGTAATAGGTTGAATATTAATAACAAAATCATCACCAATTACAAACAAACAAGGACCAAGTGTATATGGAGCTATAATCCCAAATGAGTGAGGAGTAGTTAGAGAGGCGAAATCTTTTGGTTTATATTTTTATTTACCCATTTTGGGAAATTAAATGATTATGCCATCTTTTTAGGTGATGACATGTGGTATTTTTAGAGCATGCATATTTAACCATATAAAAAAAAATGTTGAGGGGTTCATTCATTCATTCTTCACTTTGTGATGTTTTTGCTTATGTAGGAGAAGAAAAGTTTTATAGAAAGTAGCCAATGTTTTGGCTATGTTTATTCCATTATGTTCCAATTAATAAATATATAGGTGCTTGAATGCATTGGTATTACTATGAACTTGCCCATAGGTTGTGAGTCTTTAGAGGTTGTAGCATTGAGATTTTTTGGCCAATAGCACTAAAGCCCTAGAGGAAAATATAATTGTATGAGCTATTCCATTGTAAAGAAATCGATTCATTTCTTTGTGTTGTGCAGGTTCACTAGGAAAGCAAGATGGAAGTTGAGATTGCCTCAACACTCATTGGCTATTTTGCAGCTATGATTGTTATGTAGATTGTGTGAATAGAAATAGCTTGAAAACTGACTATCTAAGTTGTAGTTATGGCCTAGGCAGCCATCTTTGTGTTATCATAGCCTTAGCTTGAGTATTGTTGTATAGAATGAATTTGCAACAAAACTTATGATTTGGTGTAACATACAATATATGCAGGTAATTGATGAACCTTTCAAAGATAAATTCTTTCTATGTTCTTTGTATCTATATTTCTGCCTTATAAAATACTGTGTATCATTCTTTCAATGCTGAGCATGCTTATTAGAAATTTCATTTCTGCTTGAGTTTTTGTATATGGAATGTATGGTTTCTGCTAAATATGCTTATAAGAAATTACATTATATATATATATATATATATATATATATATTTCTTAGAATTTGCATGAGTTCTGCCTTATAAAATACTGTGTATCATTCTTTCAATGCTGAGCATGCTTATTAGAAATTTCATTTCTGCATGAGTTTTTGTATATGGAATGTATGGTTTCTGCTAAATATGCTTATAAGAAATTACATTTTATATATATATATATATATATTTCTTAGAATTTGCATGAGTTTGAGCAGATGGAAGGTATGGTTTCTTATTATAACATGAATTATAGTAATGTGATGTTACAGACAGTTGTAGAGCACCTTTAGATTTATTGCAACCAATTTCTTAAAAAAACTCAGTTCAAAATTAATAGATAAATTCAATTATTTCGTATTAATCTAAATTATATAGTATCACTTCCATTTTTTTGGTAAAACTTCTGGTTGAGGTCTTTCCAGCTCATCAAGGTGAACGATTCCAATGTCTTTATGAGACATAATAAGAGGGTCCAATATGACGTGTTATATTGACATTTCACCAAGATTGGCCATTCTCTTTGAAGCAGTTCCGATGATTTGATGTCAAGAACTAATGCATGAGATCTCCTAGCCTAGTGCAAACTATGCTCCAGAGACTGAAATAACTGTTGTTATGAGTTTCCATGAGTTTCCTCCAGTGGGAGAGGGACCTTTCTAGTCGCATTGAAATGGGAAGTGTTAGGGTGGTCGTTTTTTATGCACGTGGGAAGGCATATACGTCTCCGGGCAATAACGCGATGTCTGGATGCCAGCGAGTTGCTTGAAATTTACGTGGTTTTGGTCAACGCTTCACTTCTTGGAACCTCTGTTTTCCTTATTTAATAATGAAACCAGGGTTGGTGAAATTTATTTGTAGGATAAATGCATGGCGGAGGTAGCTGCACATTGCAGACTTGCCTTCCTTCCACATCAAGACATCCTCCCTGTAATGTATGGTATTAGTTGTCGTTTAATCCTTTGACTAAAACAAACATCCAATGCGGGTCAAATGGGAAGCTCCAACAAGTTGCTTATTTTAATTATTGAGAAGAAAGTTCTCCCATGGCCAGAAAATTTAGGTGGAAGCTGAAACAATTTCTTGGTTTACTTGCTGCGGAGAAAGTCGTGCCATGGAAAATAAATAAAAATCCTATAGGTAATTGCAAAGGGTAAGTTTATTAATATGATTTCGTGAGTTTCACAATTCAAGGGTTATATTTTGAAGTTAATTGAAAAAGAAATAAAGCGAGAGGAGCCACATTGAAATAAAGCTTGAAGTGTACAAAAAGTAAAGTTACTAACAAAAACATGGTGTAAGGTCGTGTGAAATAGAAACAAAAACATCAGCTTTTAGTTTACTTTTTCGCCAACGCTGAGATTGTTATATCAAGGTTATTATTTATTTTTTTAATTTAAAATATAGATATTCAAAATAGAAGATATACGGTCTTAATTTCTTATGTCAATAAATGTCCATGAATCAATCTTCTTTCATATCCTTTTTCATATAACACGACAAAACCAGAAAAGGATTTCCTACAAGATTAAACCAAAATTTTAAAATTTTCTCGATCCCTATATGAGACAAGTTTGATTCATGCAACCATCCAAGTATACATTCCTAGTGGGTAGTCGCTCATTAGATTAAAACAAGACACGTGTAATGTATAACCATTGAAGTGGTATTATTATAAACTATTATGTTTATGGGTCACTTTGAGTTATAGTAAATATTAAACATCATGCAATAAGTTAATAATTGGTTTATTAACGGTGTATTTTGTTTATTGAATATTATTTAATTTAGAGGGAGAAATTAAGGAGAAATTTATTTTCATTTTATGTATATATTAAGTGAAATTCATTTTTATTTCACGTGTATAAAAATATTTTCGTTTTATGGATTTGTAAAATAAGACCAGTTAACTTAGGAGAAACTTCGTTTATAGAGGGGTTTAATTAGTATGCATAATTTTATGAAAATAAAGGGGTTTAAAGTGTGTAAGTTTAAATTATTATTATAGGTTATTAGCATAATTATATTAATAAAGCAGTGGGTGCTTTCGAAAAATGTATGTAAGGTTGAAAATGATCTTTATGTGTGTATTTCGACCACTTTATTAATTTGATTATGCTAGTTGATGGTGACTTTGGAGGATTAATAGCTCATGGTTGATTATAGCAAAATATGTTCAGGTTATGGTTGAGGAGGGTTTATTATGGGCAACATGCAGTTGAGTGTGGATGACCATGGTTGTCCACATCTAACTACAATTAATTATGATAGAGTATGATTGATTATGGTTCATCATGGTTGTTCATGTTTGATCATGGTTGACAATGGTTACCTATTATCAATGATTGACAATGCTCAACCAAGGTTTACTATAGCCCACCATTGTGATGATAGTTGAGTATGGTTGACCATGGTTGACTATTGTTGACGTTGTAAACCTAATAAACCTAATAAACTTAGTAAGCCTAGGTTAACCTAGCTAATCTAGTCAATATAGTTTAATATGCTTGACTATGCTTGGCCTAGTAAACCTAGTAAACATGGGTCAACCGAGTAAACCAATATTAAAATTGGCTGCACTAAAAGGGGACGCATTAAAAACATTACAAAAATTATGTGGGTTCATCTCATCAATTCATTTAATTGACTGTATGAAAAGAAAATGACTTTGGAAAAACTTTACTCTTCCTTAAATTTCATTTTTTTTCCTACACAACATCCATTTGAGACAAGAAATAGAGGCACAAGAAGAGGTATAGGAAAAGTAAAATATAGTAGATAACCTAAAATTGTTTGTAGTCACCAAACCTTAATCTCATATTGGGTATCTAGATTAATGGGAAAGGAAAGATCATTTTTTGTTGGGACAGTTCATAGAGCATAAGGATATTATAGTGACACATGAAAATAGTCAACAAACAACTAGACAACTATGGAAGGAAAATGGTAGAGTATTTAAAATCTATAGAGACGACACTTAAGAGAATATGATGGAATAAAACCAACTTTCCTACAGAAAAAATGTGTTGAGATTTGTAGCTTGTGAGGTACTCCAAACCCTAGAGTTCAAGGTTGTGGAGGAATTGGCACCACAAATTCATTTGTGGGTGAAGAACCCAAGCGTGGGGGTTTTTTCAGCCAAAGGAGTGGGGCCAAAACCAAAGGAATTTCTGATGACCTAGCTCTTGGATATGGTAGAACACCCTTAATGGAGCAAGGGGAAATAAAAAGTACCAAGAGAGCCCTTTTCAAAAATGAAATATGAATTTTTATGTGTTTTATGTGGGTTTGCAAGAAGGTTTCATGTAGGCTCAACATGAAATAAGCCCCTAAGGGCTAGTTGTTACACACCCTAGCAAAAAATATAAATAGAATATGATTTGAGGCTCATTAGACACATCCAAGAAGAAACACATCAAAGGAATAGATATCTGAACTAGCAGCAGATCTAAAAGGATCTCAAACAAAGGAGAGGAGGGACAAGTTTGGTGTCTCTTTAAGACTGTTTTGAGGGTTGAGTAGGATAAAGTGCAAGCTAAGGCTAGGAGAAGCATTTTTGGGGCATATTTTTTGTATATTTGAGGTGATTTCCTTCTCTATTTTGGGTTGCAAACCTCTGTGCTAATTGCAGGTGGAAGAAATATCTCTTAAGGGGGACTGAGAGACCTATAAGGACCCTAGAATCTAGCTCGCAGACACAACAAGGGACAACGCAAGTGTGATGGTTCAAATAGAAGGAGAATCCAAGGTTGTGCAACAACTTTTAAAGCTATTGTTGTGCCCTAACTAGAGATCATAAATTGCACAAAAGCTAAGGACAAGGGGAGCAACAAAAGGTTACAGAGAAAGGTACGTTTTCCTCTTATGTTGATGTGTTTTCTAGTGGATGGTTTTCTTAGTTTAGGATGATATTTGAAGTAATCAAAAGGAATAGTTTTGGGAGGGTGGTACTAGCTTGCTCCAAGCCCTAAGTACAACCTCTTGAGTGACAAAGAGAATTTTTTAAAAGGGTAGAAGTAGTGATTCTCATGGATTGATATTTGAAGGAAAAAAGAAGAATGTCAGCGGAGTAGTTTGTCTATCCAAATTTTGTTGAAGAGAAGGACGTCTTACAATGACAAAAGGAAACCCTCCATGCCCTAATTTTCCTCATTGGAATAGCACATGAAGGATATAGAGGGAAGAAGTCCCTAAGAGTTGAGGAGTAGGAATGGGAAGTCAAGGAGTTATGATCAAACGAAGTTGTGAACAACTCGTAAGAAGACCCTATGTGTTAATTCATTGATAGACTAATGACCAATTAGAGGGAATATTGGAGATTTGTGTTCAATGGAATAATTGAGAGGATCCATTGATAGAGGTAGAGCTCTAGATCGGGAGAAAAAGGACTGACATATGTGTTCAGGGCACGATAAAGGGGAGCTATGAAGCATGCTACATCAACTAGATGATCTCTTATACCTTATTCATGGTCGATTGGTTGTCATAGTTGTTGACAACAAACCCTAGTTTATATTTCTTGTATCAATGATTGTATGAGGGCCACGATTCCTGGTACGAGATCCCTAGATTGTTGTATTATATTTTTCAAATATAATGAAATTAGGTTATTTAAAAGTTGTAAAAAGTTGTTTATTTATGCATTTGTTGATTTATTTTAGTTTATATTCCATTGTGAAAAGTATTTTTTGTGGAATTTGAGTTAGCGTTGTCAGAGATTCTAAGATGCTAACCTAGATTCTCTATTACCATGGAAAAAGAACATGGTATTATTGATACTTTGAAGGTCCAATGAATCAAAGCGCATGAAACGAATTGATTTAGAGGGAGCTAAGATTGTCTAGATCATGGTTCATAGGATTTAGCTGGAGCCATGGAGATGTGGTATTGACTAGCTTGGAAACAAGATAGGCTCAAAGTTTTGGTGGGTTAATGGTGAACATCATGAAGAATAGTTTTCTATGTGGAAGATTTCTAATCATGGACTTCTTTTGATTTTTCATGGATCATTGAGACAACTCAAGGATTTGTTAGGTAAGGAAAAGATTGGTATTTTATGGAAATAGAAACTTATGGATAAGTATGCTTTCCCTAAGTGGGTCGTTCACTTAGAATATCATAAATAAAGATATCTGATCTTTTCCTTAAGTTCAATAGATAAAGGGAGGGAAACCTACTTGTAATCTGTTCACTTTCCCTTGCATCCCTCCGTTTCTTTTGTCGCTCTCAATCCAACTTAACTCGCTTGATTGGTACCTGCCATGGAAAATAGAAGACAAAAAACAACATAAAGGCAATACGATCTATTCATGTTGAACAAATTGAATTGATTAAACTCATTAATACACATATAACATCATTAAAACGTGCATTAGGAAAGGAAAAATTTTCTTTATTATGAAGTAGAAGGAAGAGTACAACCAATTAATTGATTCACCGTCACTTATCCATCTTGAGTCTCATCACATCCAACATCAACAATCCAGCAACATCACGGTACATGCACACACCTTCAACAGTTGATATCTCACCAACATAACTCTACTTAACACAGATTATTTCTCTCTTTTGCACTATGTTCAGTGATCTATTTATAAGTAGATGAAGCTAGTTTGAAATAAATTAATCATTGAATGGATTTCCTAAAAAAGGATGAAGAGGTTTCCTTTTTCATGGGAATGGGAGGATAAGAGTTTTAATGACTTCATGGGTTCCAAATTTGAGGCTATCAGATGAGGTGAGAGTTGGAACAACTTCTATAAGTCGCCAGAAGTCGGGGAGATTCCCAGAATCCAATGAAAAATTCGCTCCCAGTCGACCAATGCACTCAAAAGTGGTCCTAGATCCTCTACAACGCATCCTTGCATGGGAGTAGATTCTCTCCAAATCAATTACAGTTGTCTAGGGTTGCATTGATGGCTTGATAGGGCACTTCGACTAGCATCTAAGCAGTGAAATGTTCTTGAAGGAAGACCATCAATGTAATGACTTTTTTAGGGCATGTAGCAACAAATTTAGAGTATGATAGACTCTAATGAATACTGATATGTGTTTTGGGATGATGCCCACATCAACCTGTAACAAATGTCCCCTAAAGCATGAAGTCAAAAATGAAATTTTGAATGATTTTCTTTACAGCGTGATGAGGAGGGACTGAAGCAGACAATGACCCGCATCAATTACAATACATTACATCATGATATATGTTCATCTTGTACATGAATTTATGAGGGAGGCATATCCCCTACTCAGCACATAAACTATCATAACATCATAAAGTCATCTACAGATATAGACTGTCTACAGATATAAACCCATGATAGGATGACCCTATTAATAATGACCATCATACAGATGATTTGGTACTTCTATTGAATCGCATCCCAGATGGATGAAACTATATCTGGGGTCTTCTATCTCATTCACTTGATCGCTTAAAGTATCAGTCTAACCATGTGAATATATGATCTGATGTCAAACATAGGAAGACACCATCTGATTACCAGCCAATGATGTGAGTCGTTAATGGACGCGAGAGAAACCACCGTTAATGATAATGGATCTCAAGGTATTTTAGTACATTATGCATGGTGTGAATAGATGATTTGATGTTGAACACCATATAAATTCTTTCAGTCGAAGGCCTGTGATTTCAACCTATTGCCGGAAGCGAGAAACTTGTCGTTGATGCAAGCAAGATCCAAGGTACTAAAAGGTTGTTTCGAAGTCAAATTCCTAGATAATGAGTTGATGTCGACAGGAAGCGACTCATCGCACGAGGGCATTGATGCTTCCCTCATCAACGACACGAAACGAGAGTAATGAATTTAGACACAAAATGTGACTAATGAAGCAAAGTCAGGGATGTCGGTCATGAAATGAAGGTTTATTAGTATTGTAAAGGATGAGGAATAACTGAGTGAATTCTCTTAAACATATCAGTGACACTGAATGAATTGGAAATATTTCACCCAAAACTGAAGTGATGGATGGTATGATAGGCCATAGGTATGAAAGATCGTCAAGAAGATTACCCAATTTTCCCCAGTCATTAATGACCAGTACCTTCTTATTTTTTAACAATATTGAGGAGGATAACATATGCTTGATGTATGATTCCACCCTTCGAGTGAATCCATCGCTATTTGATGCTTTAACGAGTCTAGCGAAGGTGAAACTCAATTTTTTCATGATGGACAAGTCCGTCGCTATTTGATGTTTTAACAAGTCTAATGACAGTGAGAACTTGGTCCTTTTTCATATTTAGAGAGTCTGAGAAAGGGACTAAAATAAACTCCACAAGTTCTTTTTTGTATAATAGTCCATCAGATCCCAAAAATCGTAAAATAATACCTCAGAGAGCCTTCTAGCCATGTTCAATTAGGGTTTTCCTTTTTCATAATCATAATCTATCTCAGTTTAGAAAAAAGGTGAAACTCATATTGAGTATATGTCATTTCAATTCCTTTAACGAGCTCAAAAGGACAAGTGCTCGACAATATTTTCATATTTTGAGAGTCTGAAAAGAGCTGAAAGAGAACTCCAGGGGGGTTCCTTTTCACATTTAACAAATCTCGAAAAAGAGACAAAAGTGCGCTTTGAATTATTTTTTCATGTTTAACAAAGCTCAAAAAAAGTGGATAAAAGTGTGCTTTGAATCCTTTTTTCATGTTTAACAAAGCTCGAAAAAAGAGGATAAAGGTATGCTTTGAATTCTTTTTTCATGTTTAACAAAGCTCGAAAAAGAAATAAGACTATGCTTTGTGGTCAATATCACATTTGATGATCATGCAAGACTAACTCACTATAATCAACTGCAAACCTACTCAAAGAAACATCAAATGGATTAACAATACCTGTTTAAAATAGTAAAAATGGGTAAAAACCATAGTCAATTCATTAAGAAATTAAATTAAGAAATTACCAAGTAAGTTTTACCATTTCACCTTTACCATTTGCATTTTAGTGCTCTAAGCCTATTTTACCCTCGAATTTTAGCAGTTGATTGTGACAGATTATGTGGATCATTTCTCATGCCGTCAAGACTAGGTAGAAGATATTACCCTCCTCTTTCTATTGAATGCATTATTTTTCAACTTCTTGCACCTTTTTTAGGGCTTTGGTGCCCCTAGGGTAAATATACAACGCCCTAGGGCCAACGTACCCTTCAATTTAGAAAAGTGAATTGCGGAGAGGCTTGAAAGAGGCCTAATTCCTATACAATTCTTTGTATCTCACTTAGGGGTGCGTTGGGCACAATTCAGAAAGTTGTATATTTTTTTTTTGCCCAAAATATTCCCAGTTTTTTGCATGAAATGGATCCTAACTTAACATATGGTGCGATTTCAGAATTTCATCAGATCATAATGTTGATTACATGGCGAGAAATTGAACATGAAGAACAAGATATGGTTGCCCTAAATGATCCTGGCATTGTGATAGCCCTCAAATATTGTGGGTTTCTCAAGTACTTCCAATTGTTAGGGATGAGGCAACACATGGAACTATTGCAGTTCTTAATCCATTCATGGGACCCAAAAATTCAAGCATTTAACATTGGGGAAAAAGTGCTCCCAATATTGGTTGATGACAATTACATTCTCATAGGTTTGTAGAGATGTGGTTCCCTTATTTCACCTGCGGTCTCTGCGCGTGGCGATGAAAAAGTGAAGGACTATATCCGGCAGTTTTGTTGAGCAGGAACTAAGCCTAGTAATGATGGAAACATAAATATCAAATATGTGTGTGATATTCCTTTGCGCACTCTCCTATTCACTATCGCAAAAATAGTTGGCAGCATGACACTACATGTCGCGAATAAATCATACATGTGGTATGCTCTTGAGTGTCTCGTGCCAACCATGTTCAATTGGGCTGAAGTAATAATCTTCCAAATGAAAGAACAACTCACCAAGGTAGAAAGTGGTAAGACCAAAATTTTTAGTTATGGGTCTATTTTGATCACTTTTGTTTGTGAGTGAGTTCCATTGATGCAACCACAACATGTGACGCTAGGTTTAGCTGGTCCTACAGATCCACAAATGTAGTGGTGGGTCAAGCTGATGGCTAGACATGTTGCTCAGTCATCAATCTCATTTTCCACTGCATTCTTTAGTTGGCACCGAAGACAAAATATCTTCTTTGAGGAGCATCCATATGCAGGGATGGATTTCTGCAGATATCTAGATTTTATTTTACCATTTGGTGCTCTATGGGGTTCTATAGGTAAAATTTTGACCATATTTTTGATGTTTTTGGGTTTTTTACATATTTTGTGTTTTTTGATGTTTCCAAAACTAAACCAAAAATATTTTATGTATGCAGATGTAGGTACTGTTTGACCAGTGGTTCATGCACAGTAGGCGGGAGAACCAACATAGAGGATTGTCGGAAGAGAAGTCCTACGGGCTTTGGATTTAGCTGAGACTTTTGCTAAGTTGCAGTAGCATGTGGAGGGATTGACTCTTGGGATACCAAATGTCCAGATCGATGAGTTACCTATGAGGCTGAAACACCATTCCATTGGTGTTCCCAGTCGTTGGATGAGGTTGTTGCACATTATATCCCAAGTAGTGACTTGATATCATGAGCATCACTAGTTTTACTTAGATTATGTTATGTTTGTATACATTTTGAGGTCAGATGACCAACGTGTCTTGGACACAATTTTGTAAAAAACCCGATATAAATATATTTTACTTTCAGTGTTTTTCTATGATTATGTGCAATCCTATTTAATTGTATGATGTGAATTGACAATATATCTTTACATATGTTTCAAATTTCTATTTAACACATAATTCTCCAGTGAATCAACCAGAGTGTTGAATTTTCTCGAAATATGTTGATATTTAATGTAATCAAAATATCTTTCCAAAATACGAACTCTATGGAACATACAATGAATTTTTGGATTTTGGACATTATAGACGCCAGTAAGTTGTAGTACGACAAGTTGTGAGTCCAACCTGATGATAATGCGGTGAATGCCAAGGGAAATGGCATCAATGAGTAGTTCAATCAACCCGCTATACTCAACGATATTATTGGTCGATCGATCGATACAAATCCCTTGGAAGCTCACTAACTCACCACTTGGATCAAAGATGGCCCATGCTGTAGAGGATCAATTCTTAGTACCATGACTAGCACTATCGACATATCCAACAAATGGTTCTGAAGATTCTAAAATCAACAAAAAATGTGTTGCGGCTCTATAATTTATAAGATCAGAAAGAATAGACTATAAATGACAACATCAAACCACTTTGGAATATAGGACCTAGCCTTCCTACACTTAGAGAGGGATCTCTCTACTTGTAATTTAATTTTATCTTTATGTTGTGAATGTTGATGTTAGGCTAGTTACAGTGATGGTGAGAATTGGTTGTCTCAATTGGTTTTGCTGGTTGGATGATCAGGTCTGCAAAAAATAATCCATTGGGCTATGGAGTTATAAAATTCTAGTCTGTGGCATCAATTTTTCAAGAGAATCACAGGAAAAACTAACTGTGTTAATTGGATCTTTAAAGTAGAGTGGATTATGATATGGAGAAAATAGCAATGTTTAGTAATGATTAAAGAGAAGTTAAGAATTATTTAACCAGACTCCAGAAGAAAACATTTAGAATGTCAACAAAGACAGATTTAAGGTGCTCCAACATCAAATCTTAATCTAAAATTTCTATTTACAATCAGATAAATTATGCTGAGCAAGGAAAACAATGGAAAAATTTAACACAAAGAAGTAACACATCACCATTTCACACAACTCAAGTATCCTTTAAACCGGTATTTTATTATTGATGCCCATCTTCAAAGATTACAACGCTCCAATACAATAGCTTCTTACAATGCAGGGTCTAGCAGGGTCCAACCAGGGTCCAACCCTTGATACCTCCAATACATACATTATTTAATTGAAAACTACATTGATTTCCCAATCTACTTTAGAAATATGTTATTAATTACAATTAAGCAAATATGGACAAGTGTGGCCATGCAATGGCCAATGATAAAAAAATTTGACAATCACTGCTTGCTATATTTACTTTGGAAACCCTTTATGAATTACAAATTAGAACAACTCTGGCTATGGTTTTCATGAAGAGGCAATGATAAATAAATCAGACAACTAGCCCTACTTTTCAGATTTCTATTGTAGGATCATTAAATATAATGCGGCGCTGACTGCTTTTGGTAGATCGGTGACTATGATGACCTTATCCCTATTTTTCGGCCATAAATTGATTCACCATTCTCTTCTTTCAGAAAATCTCATTAAAATATACCTTTGGCTGCCACTTGTTCTCTTTCTTTCTGCCAAAATCTGTAAAGGGTTAGAACTTCTCATTGTTGAATTTGTCGAAATATTTTAAATGCTGATTTGGTTCCTTGAAATTTGATTTGCTAACTTTCATCATTCTTTATTTTGTCACAACTATTTGAGGAAAAATATATTTTAATTAAATCATAAAAATGAGTTTCATGATTAAATTTTTCAATATATTCATTTGAAAAATATATTTTTCATATCCAAGTATAACGTTCCTTTTCCTCATGGATTTTGAAAAAACCATATACTGTTTCCAAAAAACCAAGCCCTATTTTTCCAAATTTACATGTACCTATGGATTTAGAAAAACCATGTGTTGTTTGCAAAACCATGTACTGTTTCTCTTTTTACCCCCAAATTTACATGTATCTGTAAATTCGTTTAACTCTGTAACTGTAACTTTAGTTTCCAATGTACCTATAAATTATTTTTGTTGTCTTGTTCATTAATTTCATAGCTATATGATTGCACAACCTCCATTTTCATTTCCATGCAAGTAAATATGTTTTTTCATGTATATGTAAAATCATTTTACACATTCCATATCTTATAAAATTTCATTCTCGTGAGCTTTATAAAAGTCAAATGACAAAGTTAATGGTTTTCAGAGGGGGGTAAGGTAGTAAGAGGTCTAGGGGTGCAAAATTTATGTGAGGCTGACAACTGTAAAATGTGGTAAAAAGTGAAAACCACTTTTCGGACTCCCCTATGGTTAAATGTCGAAGGGGATGGGGGATCGTGAATAACTCAATAACCATTCGATTTATTTGCACATATCCCGAGGGTTATAACATAAGGGGCATGTTAATGCATGAATGAGGGGTGGGCCATGAAATTATTCTAATGTGTTTAAAGTTTATATTTATTATTTACTTCTGAATTAATTTTAATAATTCAGAAATAAATAATTTTATAATTAGGAAATTTTCTTTGTTTTATTGTTCTAAGAGTTGGAATTGGGCACAAGATATATCATTGGAAAGATGATTCCGAGGACTTTCTGATGGAAATAGCTACAGACTAATCTGAGTGAAACATCTCTTGAAAAAATATTCCCGATCTTTAAGACTTGGCCTCTTACATGAAATAATTTGCAAGATGAAATATTATTGACAATTTGATATGAATGATAGAAAATATTCAATCACCTTTTGATACTATGAATTACAAGATTCTAACAAAATGCAAAGCGGATTAGTAACCACATGAAAAACTCTAAAATACACATTGCTACACACATGCAATAAAAGAATATAATACTTGATAACTACGCAAAATCAAGCATAGTAATGTTTAAGATACAATCCATTTCGAGGCTGTGATAATGGAATCCCATCATAATCTACCAACTCATAGGCACCCTTAGCCAGAATGTGCTTGAAAATATAGGGGTTGTGCCATAATGGTTCAAATTTCCCTGTTCCTATCTTATCAGCTTCCTGATCATAAAGCAAGACTAGGTCTCCTTTCGAGAAGGTGCGAGGCTTGACATTGCAGTCATATTGCTCCTAAATTCATCTCTTATGTGATTTTTTGGCCAATGTGGCTTCACAACGCTTTTTATTTAGATAGATGAGATCTAAAAGACGTGCCTCTTCTTTAGAAGTGTCAAGTATCAGGTCAATCACGAGTTTCAATGATGGCATTTATCATTGTATCAGTAAGATAGCTTCCAGACCATAAACTAGCTGAAAGGGAGTGAATCTGGTCGCATTTCTCACTGTGGTTCGATATGCCCACAAAATCGAGTACATGATTAAATTCTAGTTTCATTTATGAACCCTAATCATGCGTTTAAGCATACACTTAATAATCTTGTTGATAGCTTCAAATTGTTCATTAGCTTTCGGATAATAGGGGGTAGAACTATCATGTAACATTACTAACTTGGAAGCAAAATCATCCATCATGTGATTGTGAAAATGTTTTCCATGATCTGTGAATATGGCATGTGGTACACCAAACTGTGAAACAACATGGTTAAAAAAGAAGAACGTAGTTGTCTGTCTCGTGTTGCTGAATGTAGGCATCACCTCGGACCACTTGGTAAAATAGTCAATGACAAAAATAATATATCCATGCCCCTTGACCGAGCGGGGGTTAAATGTCATGAAGTCAGTTCCACATTTTTCAAATTTTCCAACAAAGATGATATGATGTATTGGTTTTTGTCGCAGATGGGCTTTACAATCAAATATTTGTCAATCATGACAAATTCTAACCACAATAATGCAGTCGTAAAATATCGTAGGCCAGAAGTAACCATCGGGGAGAATATTTTTCTATGTAGCATAGCCAGACAAATGTTCACTGCATGCACCAAAATTGAAATCATTTAGAACTTTTTTTCTTTCTCATATGTGAGGCACCTACGTAAAATGGAATCGACACCACGACGATAAAGTGTATCACTAACGATCAAATAATCTTCGGCTTGGTATCGAATACGTCGTTATTGCGATTCAGAGGTATTTGGCCAAAAATTTTGAGTCTCAAGATAGATGATTAAATATCCATACCACGGGTCAGATGAGTCGATTACAAACAAAGACTTGTCCGAAATTTATGATTTTGTAGTAGGATTGGTACTACTCAAAGGAAGGTCACAAATAAGATCAAAAAACACCAAATACTTATTTGACTTTTATTTGATGAATTACAAATCAAACTCCTCGAAAATTATGATATATTTTTAATATTCCCTCCCAGCAATTGACGTGACAGAATGTATGTCATAGGCTTACTACCCGAAATGACAATTGCCTTTCGGAGTAGGATATAATGGCGAAATATTTATACAGCTTGAACGACTGCCAAAGTGAGCTTCTTAATGTATGTGTACTTAACTTCTTTATCATTTAGATTACGACCCAAATAATATATTGGATGTTCAATCCCATGTTCTTCTTGGACTAAAACCGAAGCGATGGTTGTATCTGCAGTGAGGAGATAGAGGAACTAGTCACTCTGATAATTTGGAGGATAGATTAATGATTCTCATATCAAGGAATATTTAAGAACACCAAAGGAAGCTTGTGAAACCTCATCCCAATGGAAGTGTACCTCCTTTTTCAAGAGTCGAGTAAATCCTTTAGCCATTTCGGCATAGTTAGGAATGAACCTCCTTATAAAGTTAGCCTTCCCTTGGAGTCTTTATAACTGAAGCAGATTGGAAGGAGTGGGAAAATCAAGAATAGGCTATACCTTCAATGGATCATGCCAAATTCCATATTTGGACATGACGAATCCAAGAAAAAGACCAGTACCAACACCAAACACAAATTTTTGCAGACTGAGGTGTATTTTATAATGACGAGATCATAAAAATATTACTCTTAAATGTAACAGGTGGTCAGCCTGTTTTCGTGAATGTGAAGGTAAGTCATCTAGATACAATTTAACAATGTGCTTGATGCCATGAAAATCATAATTAATTACCCTTATGAATGTGGCCCCAACATTATTTAAACCAAAAGGGAGTTTACAATAGGAAAATGTGCCTCAGGGACAGATAAAATCCGTTTTATATTGGTCCTCTTGGGGAATATTAATTTGATTGTAACTGGAGAATACATCCATGAAAGAAAATATTTCACGTCCGACACATTCATCAATAATTTGGTCGATAAATGGAGTTGGATAGTTGTCTTTCGGACAAGCATTATCAACATCCCGATAGTTGGCACACACTCTAACTGTCCTCTGCTTCTTCATGACAGGAACAATGTTAGATACCCAATCGGTAAGCGGAACATGGTAAATGAATCCATCACGCAAAAAAATTTCAACCTCTGTTTTAATGGAAACAAATTTATTTGGGTGAATAGGATGAATGCGTTGTCGCACCGGCTTAACATTAGGATACATTTTAATTTGATGTTCAATAATGTTGGAGTTGATACCTAACATCTCCTCATATGACCAAGAAAATGTATCTCGGAATTCATGAAAAAGAGCGCAGTAAGTGTCATGCTCAGATGGAGAACAAGATGCACCAACATGAATGTTCTCTAAAATACCCAGTTTGGTCGAAATATCAATAGAAATCATTTCTTTGAAATTTGATGGGTTTTCTCAGAATCAATGGCATGGATAGGAATAGAATTCATCAAGAACTCAATGAAATTAAGGATATATAGCTCATATGAATTATCTTCACTATAATTTGGAAGATGGGATCACTGATGTGATGATTCACATGGTTCTTCTTCCAACATCATGGATTTCATAATGCTCTCATAAATTGAGAATACACATGAAAATGGATCAAAAGAAGTACCAAAATTTGAAGAACTATAAACCCAAACACTCGGCAACAACGGATTTGGATTCGCCGCATAAGCCAAGAAAATTGATTACTATGCTAGCTCAATTGGACTTAGTGACATGATGTCGCCCAACCTAACGACTTCAGAATCATTGGGTATCTTCCTTAAGTCAGATGAAGTGGAAGATATCATGTTGCATGTCTCTATGTGTGTGATTTTTGACAATGTCACAGCTGACGATAACGAAAAGGTGCCCATTAGGGAGGGATCCTTAAAGAGTCTTACACCAATGTTCTGAAGAGAAGGTGGGGTTCCATGAACTAACAAAACACTTCCAGTTTCCTAGGAACCAGAGGCAAAGAATGAGAGTTGATCAATGGTTGTGATACTTCATTTATGGGGGAAGATGATCATACAGAAATAACTAGATATTGCCACTTCCATAGCATAAAACCATGGTATTACAACTAATATGTTGTAGTCGAGGGGTCCATCGACAACCTTAGCTTCAACAGTAACTTATTTTCCCCTAGTTCTACTTTCAGGTTATTAGGAATTCCACAAGGATTATATGTACAACTGTCAAAAGCTTTCAATATCGTAGGTGATTCTGACAAACTCGGTGAACCAACTGACTTCCAGCAACTCATTGACATTATACAAGTAAATGTGCCTTCATCAATGATAATGCGATGAATGAGGCGATTTAGGACATGTACTTGAATCAAGAATGCGAACTCTTATGGTAATTTTGGGACATATTCCACGTGATTAAAGACTACAAGATTTGAATCTATCGGATCAATTGCACCAATCATGGACAACAAAGCCTGCTTCTAGGAGGGAAAATTATGAAGAATCTCAAGCATCGACATAGCAGAAGGTCAATGAGCCAAATATTCTACTACATTATAGTTTTGAGTTGCACGAGCTCAAGGATTGAATTTCGATTTGTGAACTACTCCCTTTGGTGGTTTTATTGTTAACTCTGGAAGGATAGGTGGTAGAGCCAAGTCAAATGACATCGAAGTTGAAGTGATAGGCTGAACTGTAGCCTGACCATTGGACAACGACAATGGATTACTATAATATTTACTTCGTGTCGACAGCAAAATATCATTTTTTGGCTTTGTAATTTATAGCATAAGCACTTGTGAACTAGAAGTACGATCCATCACAACCAAATGTGTTTTCGGGTTCGGAAAAGGATTTGTCAACACTATAGATGCAGTAGAAGTCTTAAGAAGCTTTGAGACTTCCGATCGGTGAGGAAAATCTTGCGTAAAATGCTCCTTATAACATATCAAGAAAGGGTAATGAGGTTTTTGAAAAGAACCAGATGAATCAGATGATTTTTCATGCGGGGGTGAATTTGATTTCTTCTTGTCTTTCCCCTTCCTCCTATTTCTTGGTTGCTTATCACTTTTTCCTTTGTCATATGAAACAATATGGACTTTGGAAGAAGACGCAGGATCATATGCAGTAGGGTTTTGATTTCAAAAAGCAAGCATAGGACCAGATAGTCGACTTGCTGCTAGAGCGCTAGGATAACTAATCACACCATCGCCGACATGAATGTCCTGAACAAGTGGAGCACAAGGAATAATAAAATTTGGTCGCAGCACATTTTGAATATTTTCATAGTGTGCGCCAAACTGAGTGTAAATTAGATCTAGATACTGGGCACGAGAAATAACTTTCTCCTCAGTGACAACACCACCTTTGGCCTCATCCTTGGTGATAGATGGAAATAAGGACTTAATAAACCACTCAGCTAAAAGATGATTAGGAACAAATATTTTAACCATTCGACGAAAATGATGCCACTCATGTATAGGATCGGATATATGAGTAGCAGTGGTGTGTTTAAAGTTGGTAAAAATTTTCATTCCAGTTTCATATCTGATGGGTAACTAGAACTGGGATAAAAAAATAGTGGCTAAAGCTATAAAGTTATCAAATGAAACTCCTAGTAATTGAATGTACCAATTTGTTGCTGGACCAGTAAGCATTGATTGGAAAATATGCAATCTAACATAATCATCATTTAAGTAATTTGATGAACACCATAAATGATATGTCATGGAATGCGTAGAAGGGTCTTCTGCAGAATTTCCATTGAATTTTGGAATGTTCGAGGGTAATTTATGTGGAATCACTCGCCACCAAGGTAAAGAGTGAATTAGATCATTTGTGACCTAATTTAAATCTGGTAATTCTAATTTTGCAACAAATGGCAACTCTCGATTAAGGTCATGTTGAGCATAACAAATATAAGATGGAATCACTTGAGGAGTAGGCCTTTGCATACCAACAAATGGATTCTATTGTTGGTAACCCAGATAGGAGTAGGCTTGTTGACCAGGTCTTAGATAAGGCTGATACTGTGGGAATGGTTTCTGCAGCTACCATGGTATGTGATAAAATGTTTCCCCCCCAGAATAATTCAGACCCGGTTGTGAATATATAGGGCCATCAGAAACCTATGAAAAAAGTAAACTAGCCTCTGGTTGTGAAATTCCCGATACAGATGGTTGTTGAATAACAACCTGGGAATATTGAGTCTGTAGAACCGAAACTTGAGGGTTAGTGGTGGAAGGACCTGCTTGTGTAGACTGAGCAAGAACCATAGAAGAAATGACAGGCATAGTAGGTACAGATGCAACAAGTTGAACTAGTTGATATTGATACACAATTTTTTTCAACTGAGCAGCAAAATTAGGCTGCCATTTGAAAACAATAATTTCATCATATGATGGACCTAAATATGACGAAATATTGCCACATGGATTGAACATTTGCGGCCCCCCAGCATATGGAGTATAGTGATATTGCACATATTGACTTTCATATGAAGGGTATCAAACAGATTTTGGATAAAATGGATGGTAATTGGATGGGCCAGCTTGATATTGAGGGTCAGGTCATTCAATAGTCATGATAAATGAACTGGATGTAATTCCAGACGATGACATGGGTGAAGTCCATGGACTAGAGGGGACACCAGAGTAGGTTCCATTTAAAGCTCGGTAACCCTGTGGGACGGACGTACTGCCATACAGATGTTCCTTGGGTGTCGTCGAAAAAATCAAAGAAAAAGCGATAATAGATGATGCCAGAGCCGTAATATACAGTATAGTATGAGATTTTGTCTGTCATAGTTAAATAACCCCGAAAATACTCTAACGAATCTATGAGAACTTGAGAGTCGAAAGGATCAATGGAAGCAGAGTTGGTCAAACAATGAAAAGACTGATATAAATGAAGCTTCGACAAAAAATTAGTGGGGGTCGAAGGGGTTTTATCTTCCTTATGTTCTTCCTCTATCAAAAGCAAACCAGGTGGAAGCATTTCACCGTCAGGACTAAAATAAATTTCAGGCGTTAAACTCTGCGGTAAAGAGGAAGACTCAATGGTTACAGATGATTATGGATCAAACAGTTGCGCTGGAACAACTTCCTGTTGTTCGACTTCGGGATCAACTACTGGATCGACTTCTAGTTGAACAAAATCAGGTTCTGGATTCACCATTTCAGTGGATTTAATTTTAGTTTCCTCAGGTAACTCTGAGATTTCTATCTCGACATTTCTAGATAAATCGAGGTCAGACGAAATGAGTGGACACTTGGTACTCAAAGGATCAGATGTCTCTAGTATATCGGATGATGTAGCACCAAGAGTTCTAGAGGTACCAGACTCAGAAGGGCGAGCACACCTTTGTCTACTAGGAGTAGCTTCTCACGGTAACAGAGGTTTATTTGTTTTCCTACATGAACGATGGGGAAGGGGTTGATATTCTTCCATGATTGTTGATTGATTTTATACAAAAAAAAATAAACAAAAAGAGGGTGATACTAGGGAAAAGGTTAACCAAGTAACTGTGAACTACAATATACTGGCTTAGTAAACCATGGGCTTATTATACATGCAGGAAATCTCTCGGAATGTTGTGTTCAGTGTATCACAGGTATAAGGTAGTCGACTCGGTTACCTATGGATGTAATAAAGCTATTGTTTTTCTTCCAAATATACGCGAAGGTACATGGAGGTCCAATCCATGTTAGCGATGAATAATGAGAAACCACACAGTGAGAGCATCCCCTTATACTTTTCGTACTAGAACATCGTCCCATATACCTGAAAGTACGTGGATGAGCTCCGATATACTTACGTACGTGGAATGAGGTATCAGACTTGAAATTTATCGTAAACAATTAACAACAGCTGCTATGTTTAACAACGTTGGAACACCTCTCTAGCCTAGACCTCTAAATGTTATCGTTAATGTTACAATGCTTCCTTAGATAAATTCAGTTAAATTTTATTTTGATCTTGATTATTAGTTTGTCTTTCAGGTTCACTGTGAGATGTATTGAACATTCCTAGAATGCAATTATAATGATAAGCATTTGTTTCGAATTGATTTTTGACAATGAAAAACTAGCTAGTAGGGATAGAGCAATCAGATAATTTTCAATCACCAATGAGCACATCCAAATGAAATTTTTCCCTAAGCTATTCCTCATGTAGCACTCACAATCCCTAAATGGAAATGCACATTTTTATTTTTATTTTTATTTAATTTTATATGAAATAAAAAGAAACTAATGCATAAGCAATCACTCAAAACTTTCAAGAGAAATGAAGAGTGAAACGACGATTCCTCTTTTCGAAATAATGAATTTATTAAAATAAAAAATTTAACTTTGGAACTATTCACAATGATAAATAAAACACAAATAAACATTGATCAAACAAATCCAATTTGAGGAAAGAAGAGTAAAGGTAAAATGGTCTCTAGAGGTATCCAGTCACTCAAAACTTCAGCAAGCAAACAATGGCATGAGTTGGAAAAAGACAAAATAGATATATTTTGGCTATTCATAGGGGCAAGGCACCCCTGAGTGGGAGACACTGTGTTCCAGAGCACTGTCCCTAAGCCAGTAATGCTATGCAGAGCACTATGTCAAGACCAACAGTGCGTTGGTGACAGAGGACTCTTTGAAAAAGCAAGAAATCACACTAATTTTTCTAAGACACATTCAAATGACTAAAAATAAACAGGTAAAGTCTATTAGATGTTGATGGACAAGGAAAGATCCACCAGGGATGATTTATCATTCCCCAACAGAGTCGCCAATTTGTTTTACAGAATTACAAACCTATGGATATGTTATGAAAGTAGCTCCAAAAATAGAATAAAAGAGATATCAATGCCATATAAATAAGCCATTTTGAGGGGGAAACCTCCTTTACATTACACAAATGAGAAATTCTTGGATGATACAAATGAAAAATCCTCCTTTCTATATATAGGAGTCCATGGGGTCACAATATAATCCTAGCCGACCTAACAATAATAATGTAAGGGTGCAATAATAACAATATGGGGGTTACAGGGGTACGACAATAACAATAAGGGGGGATACACTAACATAATAAGGGAATACACTAGTAATATAGGGACCTAACATGCCCCTCTCCTTCAAATAAGTGTTTTTCTCAATGCTTGATTATTTCTTGATGCTTCTATATAAAATTCTCCTCCTCCCATGTGGAATCTTCGATAGGAATGTTATTCGACTTGGTGAGATACTCTAAAATTGATCAATTTAGTACTTGTCCAGTTCTTGATTCTATGACTACTTCATAACTTCTTTCGGTGTGATGTTGATCTTCCTGTTCTTTCATTCGATTCTGCACCAAAGTTAGGTTATCCATTGAGAGTTGGAGAACTTGTTGTTGTTTCTCGATGTGATCTTCCACTACTTCATTATCCATATTATCTTTCACTTGATCCTTCAAGCCTTCCAACTTATCCTTCATTTTTTCTTTTAAAACATCTATTTCATCTTTTATTGCTCTTTGTAAGATCGAAATTTGTTGTACTTGGTACTGTAATTTTGATATCTCATACAACAATTCTTCCTCTTCATGCATCATAGTATAACTTTTTGAGGGCTTAATGGGTATGGAATCATTTTTTGGAAGCATTATACAAACAAATACTAATAAACATTCTTCAATATTCCCTTGGAATCAGTTCAAATTTCTTTTCAAACAACGTTATTCAATTTTAAAAAACAGATAAACAACGTTTTCTTGATTTTGAGGAGCTTCATATTGAAAATATATTATCTATGTAATTTAGTATCTTCAATATCTGAAATTTGGTCCTGTATTAGCCCTCTTAATCTTCTTTTGAATGCCATAAGTCTGACCTCATTTGGATTCTTCAATGCAAATTTATGCCCAATTTCCCACAATGAGCTAATTATCGACTAGTTCAGTAGAGAAAACTTGTATGGTGTGCCACGTGTCACTGTTTCCTCCTTCAACTCTCAAATTGATACAGAAGAAACTATATTCCATATTCTTGTTGCTACTATTTACAAAATTCCAATCTAATTCTCAGAGAGAGAGTTATGGTGATTTTCTGATGGTCACCTCTTTGATATGAAATTCAAGAGACTGAAAAACCTTAACTTCCACAAGTCATATATCCGAAAATATTGCGAACCAAAATATGGAATTTTTATTCAACGTTCCTTACGATTTCGGCTTCTCTTTGTAAAACTTTGAGCTTTTGAAACTTCGTCAAAAATTTCTTATAGAGAAAATTCCACGATGACCTGTTTACGTGAAATTCAGGAGCATGAAAAAACCCTAAATTCCACAGATCATATCTCCAAACATATTGCAAACCAATATTTGAAATTTTTACACAACGTTCCTCAATATTTCGGCTTTTCTTTGTAAACATTTCAGCTTCTTAACCTTCCTAGAAACAAATTTATTGCTAAAATTCCATGACGACCTGTTTGAAGAAGCAAAACCCTACAATCCAAAGCTCTGATACCACTAAATGTTATGAAACTAGATCCAAAAATATAAGAAAAGAGAGATCAACGCCTTAGAAATAAGCCACTTTGAGGGGGAAACCCCCTTTTCATTATATAAATGAACAATTCTTGGATGATACAAATGAAAAAAATCCTTTCTATATATAGGAGTCCATGGGGTCGCAATATAATCCTAGCTGACCTAACAATAATAATGTAAGGACACAATAATAACAATATGGGGGTTACAGGGGTACAACAATGACAATAAGGGGTGATACACTAGCATAATAGGGGACTACACTAGTAATATAGGGACCTAATAGGATAAGTATGCTTTCCCTAAGTGGGTGGTTCACTTAGAACATCAGAAATAAATATATTTGATGTTTCCCTTAACATGAATAGATAAAGGGAGAGAAACCTACTTGTAATGTGTTCGCTTTCCCTCGCGTCCCTCTGTTGGTTTCATAACTTTCAATCCAACTTAACTCGCTTGATTGATACTTTCCATGGAAAATAGAAAACAAAAAATAACATAAATAAAATACGGTCTATTCAAGTTAAAAAAATTGAATCGATTAAACTCATTAATACACATATAAAATCATTGAAATGTGCATTAGGAAAGGAACATATGTATTTATGATGAAGTAGAAGGAAGAGTACAACAAGTTGATCGATTCATCGTCACTCATCCAACTTGATTCCCATCCTCATCACATCCAGAATCAATAATCCAGCAGCATCACAATACATGCACACACCTTCAAGAGTTGATATATCACCAACATAAATCTACTTAACACAAATTATTTCTCTCTTGTGCACTATGTCTAGTCCTCTATTTATAAGTAGATGAAGGGAGTTTTAAATAAATGAATCATTGAATGAATTTCCTAAAAATGTATGAAGAGGTTTCCTTGTTCATGGGAATAAGAGGATAATAGGTTTAATGACTTCATCAGTTCCAAATTCGAGGCTATCAGATGAGGTGAGAGCTGGAACAACTTGTAGAAGTCACCAAAAGGCAAGGAGAATCCCAAAATCGAATGAAAAATGTGCTCGCAGTTGACCAACATACTCCAAAGTGGGCCTAGATCCTCTCAAATGCAACCTTGCATGGGAGTATATGCTCTGTAAAGAAATTACAACTGTCTAGGGGTGCGTTGATGGCTTCATAGGGCACTTGAACTGACATCTAAGTAGTGAAACTTTGATGAAGGAAGGCCATCAATGTGGTGACTTGTTTAGGGAATGTAGCAACCAATTTAGAGTATTATGGACTCTAATGAATATTGATATGTGCTTTTGGATGATGCCAAAATCGACTTGTAACAATTGGTATAATCGAGATTTCTCATGTGATGAACAGGATGTTCGCAGGATAGTTTCTTCATTGGATCTTGATGTTGCATATATGAGAATGGAGGGATGTGCACTTGTAGTGTTTAATCCAGGAGAATGAGTGCTTGAGGAGCTAGGTTGCAGTGATGATGGCTTGTGTTCAAACGCAACTTAGATTGACTTTGTAGGACACAAGATGAATAATAGTTTGAGTCAGTGGAGATCATGTAGAATTAGAGGGAATCTAGCTTTAGAGTGAGCAACCCTATGGAAATGTTGAACTCTTCAGGTTCATATATGATGAGGGAGAGCCACTATCAAGAAAGTGTGGCTCATTCTACATAGTATGTTACATTGGTGGACACCTGATAGGGTAGTGTCATCGGTGAAAAGATATTTCCTATTATTGGAAGTACCTCCATCGCTAAGAGGGAGTGTTGAGATTTATAGCTTGGCAGGTAATCCAAACTCTAGGTTTCATGTTTGTATAGGAATTGGCACCAAAAATTCATTTGTGGGCTAAGAACCCAAACGTGGGGGTTTTGCACCCAAATAAGTGGGGCCAAGACCAAAGGGAGTTTTCATCACTTGGTAATTAGAGATTGTAGAGCACACTCAATGGAGTAAGGGGCAACAAAAAGTACAAAGAGAACCCTTCTCAAAGTTGAGATATTAATTTTCATGTGTCTTGTGTGGGTTTGCAAGAAGGTTTTATGTATGATCAACATGAAATAAGCCCCCAAGGGTTGGTTGTGGCACACGCTAAAAAAATACAAATAGAAGATGATTGGAGGCTCATTACACACATTCAAGAAATAACACATCAAAGGAATAGATATTTGAACTAGCTGCATATCTAAAAAGAGCTCAAGCGAATGAGAGGAGGGAATATTTTGGCGTCTTCTCAAGACTGTTTTTAGAGCCATGTAGGACAGAGTGTATGACAAGGCTAGGAGAAGCATTTATAGGAATATTTTGTGCATATTTTAGGTGTTTTCCTTCTCATTTTTTGGTCGCATGCCTCTATGTCAATTGCAAGTGGAAAACATATCACTTAGGGAGGACTAAGAGGTGTTTGTCAATTTAATGGTTTTAAAATGCTTACATAAATTATCGATCAAAGTTGGTAAACTTGTGAAGTGAAAGTGCACTATACATGCGATATGCCTCTTTTTATTAATTCAATTTATTGATGTGATGATTGAGTTTCTAAGGATGTTTTTTATTCATATGTTCCTAATTAAATTGATGGATTTAAATGAAAATTAAGTTCCTAAAATGTTCTTACTCCTAATGGAATCAACATGCTTTTTACTCTTGCAAAATAGAACTAAAGCAGAACTTAACCAATCTATTTTTAGTATCTAAAAGAAAAATTACTTAACTATTTTTCCAACGGTCATTTGCATAAAGAAAAAATAGAATTATAGAAATGGAAATGGCACATCCTCTCATTCTTGCTTTAAAATGATATATTCTAGAAATGAAAACTTGTATATAAATCACTCAATGCTCTGAAATAAATCACTCATTTCTAGAAAATAAATCGCTCATAAAATTATAAAAAAATCATTCAATGTTCTAAAATAAAACTATGAAGAAATTTGTGAAGAATGGTTACTCTGCAATTGACAATTCAAAAGAAAATACTAATGAATCTACCTCAAATTATAAATAGTAAACTATGAAAGCAACTACATTAAATGATAAAAGGAAAAAATAAAAATGCATAACCTTCACTGTTTGTAGGGGCCCTGTTATGAGGATTAATCCCTCTTGCGGACAAGAGCGATATCCCTAGTACTCCAACTAGTAACTAGAAACAAAGATCCATTTGAATATCTCTTTCTCTAGATCATTTGTATTTTAAGATAATTATAATAGTAAAGTTGAGAGGAAATTCTCCTACCTTGAAATCCAAACGTCTGATGTAGCCCTTTTTCTCGTCACTCCAAAGTAGTTCTCCAATGATGAGTAGAACCTGCAATCAAAGACAAGAAAAATAATCAAAGCATCTGAAATATATAATAACAAAAAAGTACTAATCCAACTTAGTGATCAAGGAGTCCAAGTATTGACATTATTCCCATGAATACAGAAATGCGATAATGAGAAAAAGAGATCCATATGTATTATCATAAATTATAGAGAGAAATATTACAACCAGATGCCTTGGTGTTGTACATATTTCACCCAGGGTCTGAGAAATCGTTCTCCTTCAATCTGATAAGCCTTCCTCTCTATAATAACCATCATGAAGTTATGGACACAAAGGTGTGATCTTTAGTGTGTTAACAACAACTCACTAGTATAGAAAGTATGCACTCTATTAACTCTCTTTAGCTTAGAAACTATATAAATTGGTTTATATTCACATTGGTATCTACCCTTCAACCTGAAACTTGAGCTCAATTTATAGGGAGATTGAGGTAGTTTTATTTCCATGAAGAGGGGGATGGATTCCTCTCATGAAGGGATTTGAGTTCCTTGGACCAAGGGATAACCTCTATGAGTGGAGGGATAAAGCTTGAGCTGGCATGACTCTAGAGGCTTCCAGTTGGGAGAATATTCGACCCACTAGGCTTGTAGAAGTTACTTTTTCTTTTTACTTTGTTTTCATGGGGGTGCACAGGTTTTAGTGGAAAATGGTGCGGTAGTCACCGCAGCTAATGGAAGGATCATCAGCGCATGCACAGGAAAAGGATAGTAATACCACACAGGAAAAGTTTTAATGGTTTTATAGAGCTTTTCTCCAATTTAAAAGACTTGATTCAAGAACATCAGTATTTTTGACCTCTAAGGGAACATGATATGGATAGTAATGGATCCATATGAACAGTCAAATGTCATGGGGGAAAAATGACGTGTAACATATTTCCCCCTAAAGTGAGAAGTATGAGATTTTTTATGAAGAGTGAAGTTCTTTATCATTCTGAGGATTGAATTGGAGAATCCAGTCGTAAACTTGTAAAAACATTCAATGAAAATATATATCTTTGCTGAGGTAGGCATTCCCATACTCAGATAAAAAATAACTACATGTTCTGGTACAGACATGGTTTTATTATTACATCAAAGTAGACACAGTATGGGCACAACCATCTGCCGTAAGTAGTCTATTGTATCACAAATAATAATAATCCTTGTAGCCTGGATGGTGGAAACTAGATCCAAGGTCTTGATTTCTGCTTGTCGAACTAGTACAAATATATCCATACAATTGATTGTGTCTAAGTCAAACATGGTAGAAACCACTTTATTACCGGTCGATAATGAAACCTGTTAACAAGCGTGAGAGAAAACACCAATAATAACAATGGAACTCAAAGTAATTCAGTACAATCTATGAAGTGTGAATGAATGATTTGCATTCGAACACTCATAGAATTGTTCGATCGAAGGTCAGTGATGAAAACCTATCATCGAAGGCCAGAAACCTTTCATTAGGGCATGGATATCTCAAGGTACTGATAGGATTCTAGATAAACTTTCTGGATAATGAGATGGTGTCGATAGAAAGTGATCTGTTGTAGGAAATCCTACGACACGAAACCATTAGATCAATTTTTGAAGAAATTTTTTGCAAGGACTGACTCAGGGATGGTCAATGCGAATGGAGACAAATTTCTGCAATGAATGGTTTATTGAAATTTCTTTTAAACACATAACGACACTGTAGATGGCTTGGCAACATTTTACCTAAAGCTAATATCCAGAAACTAGCTGAAGAATTTCAATGTGGTTCAATTAACTGTTAGACAAAGGATTTCCCAACCCAAGTACAAGTGTGACAAAGTGTCGTGTTCAAGAGCAACATGTTGCTTTCTAAAATAAGGATGAAAACTAGATTCTTTTTCTCTCTGTTTCCCCCACCATTACTGGAAAGTACCTCTTTATTTTTTCAAGCTTGAGGATGATAAAATTTTCTTGCTTTTGTAAGCTCATCCTTCAGATGAGTCCATCATAGTATTAAAATCAAACTCTAAGAAGGAGTGGTTCAATCCTGTTGTGATTGAAAGGTCCTGTACTGTTAGATTTTAATGAGTCCAATATAGGAATAACTCAGCGTTTTTCAGTTTTAGGGAGTCAGAAGAAAAACATAAGTAAACTCCATTGTTGTTATTTTTCATAAATTTAGTCTCTCAAGCTCGAAAAAGGATAAAATAATGTAGGAGATAACTCTATTGACCATAATCAGTCAACGTATACCCTTTTAGTAATTAGTCCAATTCAGTCCAGAAAAGGGGTAAACTTATACTAAATGGACGACTATTCATTTACTTTAACAAGTTCCAATAGTCAAGTACTCGACGATATTTTCATGTTTCGATAGTCTGGAAAGGGCTTAAAAGTGGACTCCAGGTTTCACTTTTTCATATTTTTATGGAGTCTGAAAAATTTATAAAAGTATACTCGATGTCAAAATAATTATTTTCACCAAAATCCTCTATCCTGCACAAAAACTCAAACGATTACAAATATCAGTTCTCAAAAAGTAAAATTATTTAAATTTGACCTTTTAAAAGTAAAAATAAATAAAATAATAATATTCTATTCATTAAAAACTACAAAAAGGAGTTAAAACAAGTCATTTTCACCTTTTGTTTTTCAGAATAGAGGAGATAGAGCTTTTAGCCAAAAACTTCGAGAGTTGATATCAGAAGAACCAACCATTCATTTCGAGAACTGTCAGAGCTAGGTAATCTACATCATCATTGGATTTTTTTTCATCCATTTCATTTCTTGTTTTAAGTTTTCATGGATTTTTTTAGGAGGAAATTATGTTTCAAAATCTGCCCTCGGGGGTGCGCGGTTTCTGTGTGTGAAAACTGCGCACCCCGACCATTTTTTTAAAAGAAAAATCGTCGGGCTGCCACAATTTATATGTGGGATGTGTGGGAATGAATGCAATGTTTATACATAGAACCTGTGCAAGCACCGTGAGCTTTTGAAAAACCTAAATTAATCCATAAAAAATGGTTCAAGTTTCCTCCAACTGATTTCTAAAGTTTAATTTGTTGATTTGTAAGCCTTTAATCATGTTGGAATGGCGGGAACGAGACCATGAGCTCATGGAAAATGAAGCCATGGATTATCTTGGGACCATTCATGCTTTAAAAAATTGTGGTTTATACAAGTTTTGGGCAATTAAGGGCATGAAGGCACAAGTTGAGCTGCTGACTTGGCTTGTGAATGCATGGGATGTGCAAGATCATTATTTCATAATTGGGGGCCATCGGCTTGTGATTGAGTCGGAAGACATATACTTCCTCATCAGATTACCACGGAGAGGGAGACACATTTCCTTATTTGGGACTAGACAAGGAGGTATTCACACTACTAGCTACAAGGCTCAGTATTGTAACAATCATTTAGAGCTAAAGTATGGTCGCATGGACATCAAAACCATATTGCGACTGGAACTCAAAATCATAGCATTCACAGTTACCAGGTTATGCAAGAGTGCAACTCCTCATATGGCTACCAAAGCACATGTGCAAACTGCAGTTGACTATTTCAGAGTGACAATATTCAACTGGAGTGAAGGAGTATTGACCAATATGAAGGGCCAACTGAATAGAGCTAAAAATAGGAAGTTGAAAAACTTCGGATATGGTGCCATTATTATCTCATTTGATCTAGATATGATCCCAATCCTTTTACCCCAAATAACTCCAATGGACCGTGGAAGTCCTTAGGAACCTTGGATGGTGCGATTGGTAGCACTGATTGCTCGCCATGGTGGCAAGGGTGGTCCTGTGGTTCGGTTTACTCCGTCTTATTTGTCATGGCTCAAGAACCGGATATTCATGATTGAATATTGTCCTTATGCAGGGATGGACTATAGAGGTGATCTTGAAACATCCTTACCAGTAGGGGCACAGTGGGATGATACAGGTTAGTGAATAATTTTGAATTTTTTAATCTATTTTTTATTTGATTTTTTGTCGTCCAATATTGACAATAGAATTAAATGCATATTTTGGTCTGACACGACCAGCAGCGCTTCATCGCTTTTACAGGTGAGAGGCACAACCCACAACACCTCCACAAGATGATGAATTAGAGATCCTGGCAGAGATGGAGCATAACCTTGAGAGGTTGACTATTGATATTCCTAAGACAAGAATCAATGATATACCTCTCAGGCTCCAGAGGCATGTGACTGGTGTTCCACGTCCACCCAGGAGATTTTTTGCGCAAGGTGGCGCGTGCCATATTTTTTTATCATGAACATCATCATGGATAGCTGATGGTCAATGTAGATCTACATTTTGTTTTTTGTATCAGTCTCTTTTAGATCATAAGGTGTTTTAACCTATGATCACAGACGATGTAATATTATTTGACACAAACTTATCTATCCTGTTGACATTACTACTTTCATTCTCTGAGTATATTGTTCAACATGGATTGAATTTTGTTTTGATTTAATTTTTTAATGTTGTATATGTCTATTTAAAACTCGATTAGATAATGCATCAGCCAACGTGTTTAAATTTCTTGAAATATGTTGATATTCTAAATAATAAAATTGTCGTCCGAAGAGACAAACCTTCAAAAATAATCTTAACAATACTAGATTTCTAATAGCATAAACTCTGTTTAAATGTAATACAATGAATTGCAAATCTAATCTAATGATCAAACATCGAATACCAAATGTAATGGCATATGATAATAACTCAATGACTGCACTATATTCTGCAATATTTTTAGTTGTTTGACCAAGGCATATCCCATGAATAGAGACTAACTCATCCGTGGGTGAATCGATAACCCAAGCCATAAAAGAGATGTTTTGTTTACTACGAGAGGTGCAATCAGAAAAACCAATATAAGTTTGAAGGGATGTCGACATCTGCAATATTAAGAGTAACGAAGATAAGCATTGATAGTAGTAACAACAAAAACTAATCTAGGCAAACTTGTCTAATCTAAGTCACACTATTCTAAAATGTAACTAATGTACAAGCGATATCTTCTCACAAAAATTCATGAATAATATCTCTTGAGATAAAGACCATTTCTGGGTTTATCTAAAGAGACCCTGTCATAATCAATTAATCCATAGTCTCCTTTTGCAAGCACACACTTGACAATATAGGGACCATGCCACATCGGTTCGAATTTACCAGCACCTAGCTTATCATTAGCTTGATCATATACTAAAACTAGGTCACCTTTTGAATGAATGAGAGGGTTAACACTTTGATCATACTGGGATTTAACATGTTTCTTCTGAGCTTCAACAACTAATGCAATGATTCGAAGAGTCTCATCTAATTGTGCAAGGTATAGAAAGCGTTTCTCCTCTTTAGAGGTAGTTGGTAACAACTCAATAGCTAATTTGAGTGATGGTATTTCACATTCAATGGCTAACACAGCTTCTAAACCATAGGCAAGTTGAAAAGGAGTGAACCCTATAACTATTTTTGCAGAGGTATGGTATGCCCATAATGCCAAAACAACATGGTATGCCAATTATATTTATGAGTCCTGACAATCTGTTTAATCATGGTGGATAAAACATTGTTGATGGCCTCAACTTGACCATTAGCTTGTGGTAACAGGGTGTAGAATTATCATGGCGTATGCTAAGTTGATCATAAAGTTCGGTGATCATAATATTTTGAAAATGGCTCCCATGGTCCGTAATAAGAGCTTGAGCGACACCAAACCGAGAAATCTCATGATTGAATATGAAAGTAGCTGCAGTGTTTCCATTATCCACGAATGTATGCATCACCTCATCCCATTTGGTAAATTAATTGACGGTGAGAATAATATACCCATGCCCCCCAACCAAGTGAGGGTTACATGTAATGAAATCGATGCCCCATTTGGAAAAAGGACCAACAACAATAATTGGGTGAAGAGGAGCTAGGGGTGCACGCATCTTTCGATAAAAAATATGGCAATTGTGGCATTTTCAAACTGCGATAACAAAATATTTGAATAATGATGGCCAAAAATAACCAACACACAATATCTTTTGGATTGTGGCAAAGCTAGACATATGACCACCACACGCTCCAGAGTGGAAATCATTCAAAACATTTTCAACCTCTTCATGAGTTATACATTGTCGAAACACAAAATCAGCACCACGATGATAAATAGTGTCGCCAAAAATATTGTATTGCTGGGATTGGTATCTGCGTCGATCTAATCCTGAAAGCTCTTGGTGAAAATTTTGGGTCTGAAGATATATAATGATATCTCCATACCAGGGATCTAAAGTACTGATTAGAAACATAGATTCATCTGCAATAGGATTCTCTGCCACTTTTCCAGACTCAGTATTTGGGAGGTCACACATAAGTTCGACAAACACTAATGATTTCTTAGACTTGGACTTCTCAAACTCAAAATCAAACTCTTGTAGGATAACAATCCATTTGGAGTATTTTCCCTCGAGCAATTGTTTTGTCAATATATACATCATCGGGTTGCAGTTAGATATCACTGTATTTTTGTGTAATAGTATTGAATAACTAAATCGTTGGACATATTGAACTACTGCGAAGGCCAATTTATCCAGATGTGAATACTTGATTTTTGTCGGGTTGAGATTCTGACTTAGGTAATAGATCACATGTTCGTTGTTAGATTCATCCTCCTGAACCAAAACCATCCCAATCGTGGAATCAGAGGCGGCTAAGTATAAAAATTAATCATGGTGGTAATTGGGCAGATGAAATAACGATGCATGGGTAAACACGTTTTTAAGTGCATCAAAATAAATATTGGCAATCTCATCCCAAATAAATGGAACATCTTCTTTCAATGATTGGGTAAAAAATTTTGATAACTCAGCATAGTTAGAGATAAACCTATAGAAAAATTTTGCTTTCCCTTGCATACTCTGGAGTTGACGAAGAGTGGAAGGAGGAGGTGAGTTGATGATAGGCTCAACCTTCGAGGGATTGACACAAATGCTATCTTCCTAAATGATGAAACTAATTAATCGTCCTGATTGTACACAAAAAACACATTTGTGTGGATTCAAACAAATTTTGTAATGCCTACATCTCATGAAGCTAGCTCGTAAGTGTATAGGATGATCTTCTCTGTGTAAATAATGAGCAGGTAAGTCGTCCAGATAAGGTTATACAATATGTTTGATATCATGAAATGCATAAGACATATCTCTTTGAAATGTTACACCAACATTTTTTTGTCCAAAAGGTAACTTTCAATATGAAAATGTGCCCCAAGGCCATATAATCATTTTTTTAGGTTGATCGACAGGGAGTATGCTGATTTTATTGTAGCTAGAAAAACCATCCATAAATAAGAATATTCCATTTTCGGCACAATCGTCAACAATTTTATCGATATAGGGTGTAGGATAGTTGTCTTTCAGAAAAGCCTTTTTAATGTCCTGATAATCGACACATACTCTACTAGTCCCTTGTTTTTTCGTTACAGGAATTATGTTAGATACCCAATCCCTCAAAGGAATAAGATAAATAAATACTGCGCGTAATAGCTTCTCAACTTCAGCATTGATTCTGCAGCTTTCTGCAGATGTATTGGATATAATCTCTATCTAATAGGCTGAGCACCCGGGTATGTATTAGTTTCATGAATAAAAATCTTAGGATCAATACCTGGCATCTCTTTGTAAGACCAGGAAAAAATGTCTCAGAATTCTTGAAATAAGGATCTATAAGTGTTAATTTCTTCCATCGAACAAAAAGCACCTATATGAATGTTTTCAATAATTCTGGGTTTAATCAATATGTCAATAGGAACTGTTGTAGAAATATTTCCCAAATTTGTCTTAGAATCCGAATATGTAATTGATGTGGGATTCTCTGGTTCCTTGAAATAATAAATTGTAAAAATAGATGAGAAATCATTTTCAAATTTATCAATATCAGGAAAAAAAGAAGATCGATGATGTAGATCGTCCCATGCTAATTGATTCGATGACAAAATTTATTGAATACTTTCATCAGTTGCGAATACATGTTGAAAGGGATGCAGAAATGATGTCATAGTTGAGCTTTATATAGAAGACGATTCTTCACTGATCACATTCATTTGATCAGTAGAAGTTGATGGGGTGTCAGAATATGATTTTATTGCTACATATATTGATTAAAAAGGACTTAAAAGAATCTTGTCGTTATAAGATTCCAATTTTCATTTTGAAGACATAGTCCATGTGTCATCAAATGGTATTGTGCCAGATGTGATCATATTGATATTTAGAAATTTTTCGCAGTACGTTGGGTTAGGGCATAATGAAATTTCCCATGAGAGTGGAATCCTTCATTAATCCTACACCAACATCTTCGTATGGGAAAACCAATTTTCTGACATGCTGAATGATATCTGTAGATGTAGGGTCTGAAGAGAAGTATGAAAACTGATCGATTTTAACAATATTTCCTTTGTTAGGAAACATGATTACCCAAAAGACTCATGAAAAAACAACAGTCATTGAATAAGACTAATTATGACCCAGAATAAGGTTGTAATCAAGAGGGGCACCAACAACTTCCACCTCTAGGTTAACAATTTTTCCTTCTACTTCTATAGGCAAATCCTGGAGTATTCCATATGGATGGAAACCTCTTCCATGAAAGGCTTTAAGGATCGTTGGTGATTGGTTAAGTGCTGGAGAACCAAGGGTTTTCCAATAGTCTAATGACATTATACATGTATATTCCCCCTGATTAATTTTAGTATGAAAAACACGTCTTGATTAGACTAATATTGGACTCTGAAAGCCATTTGATATGTGAGTCTAGGTACAAATTTTTTGAGATTAAAGACCATTATGTTCAAGTCTTGAGGATCAATAGCTCTGATGGCTGATAATAGTAATTTCCTTTGTGTTGGACATGATTGAAACACTTCTAAGGCCGACATTGTTGAAGGGGATATGGACAAATCTTCAACAATGTTGTAATTCTGAGAAGCTCTCGCATGTGGATTGAAAGACGATTTTCGAAGTACACATTTAGCAAGCGGTTTCACCACTAAATCAGGGTAATGTTTCTCAATCTGAAGTGGTTCAGAAACTAAAGGAGTTATTTTTGGTGTTTGATTGGAAGATTTAGTCTCTTCACCAGTTACAGGACTCTTAGATCCATAGTCTTGAGATCGTGTCGAAACCATGACCTGAGACATCATTAAAATATATGTCGATGAATTGGAAGAAGATCCGATCATTTTACTATATTGATATGGAAAAGGATCTTTCGAGATAGCAGGTGTGGGTTAACCTTTTACAAATTTGGATACCTCTGCCCGATGTGGACACTCTTTTTTATAGTGATCCTCGTCACAGATAAGACAAGGATAATGAGGTTTACTTTTTTCGTCATCTCATTCGGTTTTTTATATTTTCTCTTCAAGAGATGTGTTTTGTTTATTTTTTTTTTCCCTTTCTTATTATTTCCGGTTTTATATCTAGTTGTGGATGAATCTACAACATGAATGTCGGCATAAGTTTCAAGGGAAGAATCTCCTTTAGGTGAATTTGGTAAATTTATTATGGGAGAAGTAGGTTTAGATGACTTCTTCTTACTCTTTGTAGTACTAAATCTACCAATTACACTATCTACAGAATGAGAACTAGAAGGAGTTGTAGTAATTTGAACTGGACGTGGTAAATCAATAATTTTTTCATATAGAGTACCAGACTGTGTTTATACAAGGTCTAAGTACCACGCTTGAGCTATGACCTGTTCTTCTGTAACAACAACTCCCTTGGCTACATCTCCAGTGATATTTGGAAGTAGTGATTTAATGAACCATTCTGTTAAAATTTGATCCAGAATGAAAACCTACACTAAATGTCATCTGCGTCTCCATTAATGTATGTGATCTGAAATGTATGTAGGCGTACTCTGTTTTAATGAAGATAAAAGCTCCAAGCCATTTTTGTAATGAACTAGAAACTGAAAGTATGTTAGGAAAGTTGTTGCTAACGCATTGAAATTGTTGAAAAATCCACATGGTAATTCAATATATCATTTTGCAACTAAACCTATCAATTTTCTTTGAAAATGTCTCAATCGAATGGAATCATCGATTAAGGATTTGGATGTGAACCAAAGATGATAAGTCATCACATCATTTGAGGGGTATTCTCCTGATCTTCCTTCAAACTTAGGTATGTCACTGGGAAACTTAGTTGGCATTTTTGGGTAAAAAAAAAGATAATAAATTGGATCATTCATGAGACGCGACAAATATGGTAAGTCTAATGTTGCAATGAAAGCTAATCAATGGTTAGGTTCTTGTTGAGAAAACTGATAACCTTGAGGAAAAATACCAGTGCCTGGAGGAGGATATCTAGGATAACCTAGAATAGCCTGTGAAGATGGGATTGGAATACCTTCGGGGTATCCAAGGTTAGCCATACCAAACTAAGGTTGAGCTAGTATTTGATATGTATAACTAGGGTACGGTTGACCTTGGTAGACTAAATTTTGTCATGTTCGTTCATATTGAAGCTACCCTTGGAAAGTTCGATTCACAAACTGACATACAAAAGGTTGGCTTGTTGAAATTGTAGCTGCAGTGGGTTTTCCTACAGAGGTTTGAACAATATACTGAACAAAACGTCCAGTTTGAGGATCAGTGACTTGAGGGATTTCCTGTGTTACATTTGATGTCGTCGTTTGAAGGGTTGTAGCAACAGGGACTTTAGAAACTCCAGGGATAGGTGTACTTGGTTGTTGAACATAATTTTGCACATCATATTGGATAGGAGTACTTGTAGTACTCAGACTATATTGCTGACTACTAGGTATAGATACTTGAGGTGTAATTTGAAGTGCGGGCTAAGCAGGTTGCTAGTGGGTATAACCATATTGACCAGTTAGATGACCAAGTTGATTATAAGGTACTTCTACAATAGGTTGCAAATGATGTTGATTAAATGACAGGTTCCACATAGTATTAACGCTTGGATAAGGAGCTCTAATTAATGGTTACAGTGCATAAGGTTGACCATAACCAGTTTTAGGTATTGGAATGTAAGTTTGATAATTTGTGGGATAAGTTATAGTAAAAGGTTGACCTCCTTGAAAGGACGATAGCTCTTGATAAAATTATTTCCCTTGAGGAGGCGGCTGTCCTTGAATAGGTTGTAGCCCTGGAATAGGGTACTGCCCTTGAATAGGCTGTGGCCCTGGCATAGAGGAATTCCCTTGAAGAGATGGTCCTTGAGGAGTATACTTCCCCCCAGGCAGTAAAGTTCCACCTTGAGAGTGAGTTGAAGGAATATTTCCAGTTATCATATAGACTTATTCCACTGTCAAATTTTTGGTATTAGATTCTTTAAGACTAGTTGATCGTGTAAACTTTTTAGAAGAGGGAGGTGCTCTTGAGAAAGTACTAGAGAGTGACTGGTATCCATCAGGAACTAATGTACCACCATACAAAAAAAAATTTGGCGATGAAGAAAACATGGATGACTCACCTAATATGCTTGATGAACACATGTAATTGCCTCTGGGTATGGAGTAAAAAGGATTGCGACGTGGTGAATAATTGATACCAGTTCTATGTAGAAAGCCAATAAATTATTGATACCAAGGGTCTAGTTTGAAAGGACTGTAAGGGTAAATCGGTTCACTATACCTTAGATCTAAAGATTCTTGATGCGAAGGAATTGTGATCTCTTCTTCCGTGTCAATAATCTCTTCTATACTAATCATGCCAAGAGGAAGATTCTTAGTAATGTGAAGCTTCACTCAAGCTGAATGAGGATGACGAGGAGTTCAGGCAGTGAAATACGAAGTTGACCTAGACAAAGTAGATTCAGATTCAGGCTTACATATTTTGGGTTCAATAAGTTGAGTATCTGATAACTCACCAGTCGCAGACTAAACTGTGATTACTTCTGAAATTTCTGGTTGTTCTTGATTTCTTCCTACTGTCTTAGGTTGATATACTTCGTAATCAAAATGTATTATTACATATGTATCCCCTTGTTTAGTAGAACCGGTTCCGAATTGTTGACCTCTTTCAGATTTAAGGTTTTCCAATTGACTCGGTGTACACTCAGGAGGTTTCCCCTACATTCTATGAGATTGTCTCGGTAATTCATCCATAGTTAATTTTTAACATAGGAAATCAATTTTTTAAAAATAAAATATACCTAAGGCCACTAAGAAAACAAGAAATTTGAACACACGCCTATAAAATCTAAGAGATAAACCACACACAAACAATATGTTTCCACACTAAAAACACTAGTTGGTGGTGAAATCCAACATCATAGAAGGTAATGTGGAAAACTTGGCGGTTGGTATAGTTACCCTGACAACCTGATTAATGAAACGGTCTGGTGCATGTCCCTCCACTTATGCCATCTCAAAGTGAAGAGTACCCTCCAGAAAGTCCAAGTGACTCTAGCCGACGTCTGTTCCAGGTATAGTGGGACCTTCCCTCCATCGTCACCTTGGGAAAAATCCTAAATATTATGGCCTCTAAGGTCACCAACGAAGACAAATGCACCTGGGGGAAGAGTCTACGATATGATATGCACACAAGGGTAGAGTATCAAGCTCAATCCCCTTGAAGGATTCTCGACATGGTGAATCTGAGGTTTTCCAACAAGTGACCACATGCTCCTCGACAATGGTTAATCCGATGTTTACCGTTTGTATTACATGCACATATTCTATATTTTCCAATGAGATAGGTACGATTTTCTCACTGGGTCCGACATGATTTTGTGCTTTACTCTTTCAAGAATAGCTTCCCAGAGTAGAAATGAAACAATTGGATTCCCCTACTGCAAGATTCTACTTGTTTGTTTAAAATGCTCTAGAACGTTTATTACAACCTATTCCAAAACACTAGCCTAATCTATGTTGGTGGAATGAGCCCTAGAAAATGTAAAAACGTCTAGATTGATTTTATTAGGCGTTGTATTGATGTGGTTGTTATTTAAAAAAAAGGGTATGTAGTTGAAACTTTGATCATGTTGTGACCTGATGCAAAATACTCTAAATGAATAAATATGAGAAATGAAACTGTTTCTTTTCATTGAATCCTATATAGGATAAATTTGAGAGATTTATTGATTTTAGAACACAAACTTCCTCATTCATAAATAAAATCCTTTTTGAAAAGAAGACAATTTCATTAAGAAATAAATTTACAAGTACGATCAATTTCTCTTTTTGAATAAAATTCTCTGATAACTAAGACAAAAACTACAATTTAAATAATCAATCAATTCCCAAAATAAAACAATTCCTAAAAACCCCTAAAAAGTGTGAATTTCAAAATCAAAACAAAATTCGGATTTGGATCCTAACTAGGATACTTATTAATGTTTCCAGATGATTTCTCTTAGTTGTGATCAGACTAAGAAGTTTTCCACTTATCTCAATAGAAATGAAATCATCCAACAGTGCTTGGTATCGAATCAGGATTCAGTGGGTTAGAAGCTTTTCCAAGTTTGCAAGTGAATAGGGAATAAATATTCATAAAAGTAAGGTTTTCTACAATATTGATGACTGAAGAAGACAAGATCATAATACCAATTATCTAAGGAAAACGAAGGTATCTTCCATACAAAGCAATAGTAAACCAGGGCAAACCCTAACTTGTAAAATGCAAACAGGACGATCAATCATACAAGACAAAAAATTACTGAAAGAAATTTCTCACGCATGATCTAACAACTGGAATGGATCAGGGAAAACTTGAAGAAATTGGTTATCTACCTCTGAAAGAGAGAATTTTTTTTTTTCAAAATTTTCCAGGGTGTGTTCAGCTTATCAGTTGATAATAGTGTGCATGCACATTGGATTGAACAAACAAGTCGCTCAGGTTGCCGCTCTGTCTCCCAAAGAGAACTGCGTAGGTAAAGGAAAATTAAAAAAAAAAAATCTTTCTTTCTCAGATATTCTATAAATTTATCTACCCAACCATACTCAGAGAATTCAAAATCAGAAAAATAAAGTTTCAAACTGAATACAAACAAAGAAAACTAAGCTCTAGTTCCCCAGTATGATCGCCAATTTGTTACGAGGATTAATCCCTCTTATGGACAAGAGAGATCTCCCTAATACTGCAACAAGTAACTAGAAACAAAGATATTTGAATACCTCTTTCTCTAGATCATTTTTATTTTAAGATCATTATAATAGTAAAATAGAGAGGACATGCTCCTACCTTGAAATCCAATCGTCTGATGTAGACCTTTGTCCTGTCGCTCCAAATAAGTTCTCCAATGATGAGTAGAACCTACAATCAAAGACAAGAAAAATAATCAAAGTATCTGAAATATATAATAATAAAAAATACTAATCAAACTTAGTGATCAAGGAGTCTAAGTATTGACATTATTCCCACGAATACAGAAACAAGACAATGAGAAAAAGAGATCCATATGTAGTATCATAAATTAGAAAGAGAAATATTACAACCGAATGCTTTGATGTTGTACATATTTCTCCCAAGGTCAGAGCAATTGTTCTCATTCAGTATGATAAGCCTTCCTCTCTAGAATAACCAACATGAAGTTATGGGCACAAAAGTGTGATCTTCATTGTGTCAACAATAAATTACTAGTATAGAAAGTATGCATTCTATGAACTCTTTCTAGCTTTGAAACTATATAGATCAGTTTCTATTCACATTGGTATCTACCATTCAACCTGAAACTTGAGCTAAATTTATAGGGAGATTGAGTTAGTTTCAGTTCCATGAAGAGGGGGATGGATTCCTCTCATGAAGGGATTTGAGTTCCTTGGACCAAGGGATAAGCTCATTGAGTGGCGGGATAAAGCTCTAACTGGTGCAACTCTAGAGGCTTCTAGTTGGGAGAATATTCAACCAAATAGCCTTCTAGAAATTAATTTTTCTTTTTACTTTAATTTCATGGGGGTGCATAGGATTCAGTCACAAACATATCAATAGTCATCACAAATAATTGAGGGATCATTAGTGCATGCACAGGGAAAGGCTAGTAAAATCACATAGGTAGATTTTTAAGGGTTTTATAGAGCTTTTCTCCAATTTCCAAGACTTTATTCAGGAACATCAGTATTTTTGACCTATAAGGAACATGATATGGATGGTAATGGACCCATATGAACAGTCAAATGTCATGGTGACACCATGAAGTGTAACAAGCCCTCCATAAACAGGCTGATCCAGGTGGATATTGGTGGCCACCCGCCTATTCCACTCGGGGCCCCACCATTGTCTCTTTCAGTTTTTTCACAACTTACTATTTTTAGCAGTATTTTGAGTCCTGAACTTCCAGAGCCATTTTGAAGCCCCAAATGGAGATAGTATACCGAAGTTACATCCTCGGGAAGTTGAAACACCAATTTACCAAAACGAAGCCCATAGTTTTGGCGCTTCATCTCCTAGGGTTAGGTTTTTGGAGGTTTAGAGTTCTCCATTGTTTCTCCATAATAAATAGGCCCTCAAGCCTCATTGTAACACAGTTCAGAGGTCTATAGAAGCCACATGTCTTCTTAGAGATTCGCTACCAACACCCTAGCTATTTTATTTCCATCATGTTTCTAAGCATATTTTTGTGATTTGATATTAATGAAATGAAGCCTTATTTCCACTTTATTTATATGTTGATGGTTGTTTCTATATTCTGTTGCTTTCCTGCATAAATCCAAATTAGTGGTATCAGAGCGTTCTGATTTTTCTCGATCCTTCTTTTCATGTCCCCAACGAGGTCGGGGTATCAAGAGTTAAGGCTCGATCTGGTGGAACCTTTGCAAGATCAGCCTCACAAACCCCGATGGACACCCATGGGGGACGAAAAGAAAGATGAGGGAGTAGGAGATCCTATCAAAATATTTTTCAAGGAGGCCTTCGAAAAATAAAGGAACGCGACGATGGATAAATTTTCCTAGATCCTTCAATGACTGCCCACCGGCAGCACATCTACATCCAACAACCACTCTGGAGGCGCGACTCCCTTTAAGATACAAGTAAACTTTGACATTCCCATATTTGAGGGTCAAATAGATGCAGATGTCGTAGATAGATGGTTGAATCTATTAGAAGGATATTTCCCGGTTCATGACTTTTCCGACTGGGAGAAGATTATTTTTGCACTCCTCAAAGCTACCCCCCATGTCAAGGACTGGTGGGAAACCTACTGTGAGAAAAAGGACCAGACAGAACCCTCTCTATTCTCAGTCGTACCCACTTGGAATTCTTTCCGAGATGCCATCAAGGAACAATAATATCCCGTGGGGAGCTATGAGGACAAGTACATAAAATGGACCACGCTGTGGCAACAAAGGGATCAAGATGTGCATGAGCTAAAAAATCTGTTCCATACCCTGCGCACAAAGTTAGGTATCAAAGATTTAGAGAAAAAATTAGTGCTAAAGTATCGCAGTTGTCTGCACATATACATTCAAGAGGAAATGGAGTTCCTCGACATCTCCTCGCTTGGTACAACATATCGACATGTTGCCAAGATTGAGAAAAAATTCAAACAGAAGAAGTGAGACTTTGGATCTACGAATCAAAAGCAAGGGAAAGGTGCCCCCAAACAATAGAACAAAGGACAAAGCTAGGGCATGGTAGCCCAAGACAACCTGACAAAGACACAGGAAAATAAAAACACAGAGAAGCCAAAGAAGGACACGGGAAAGTGGTGTGAGTTCCATAAGAGCTTCACTCACAACACAAGTGAGTGTCGGGCCAAGCAGTTGCTGGTGGCTGAGATGAGGGCTTCTGAATCAGATGCATGCTCCGACTCTAAATTAGAACCTGACAAGGTGAATGATAAAGGGAAGCAGATTATTGATGTGGAGCCCAATGCCACTGTTGCCACTACGAAGATCCAGAAGGAGGAACCAGAAGATCCAGAGGAGGCAGAGTGTCTCTTCCACTCCTAGATGTGGGTAAAGGGTTCTCCGCCACGATTCATTATCAACAATGAGAGCCAAAAGAACCTTATTTCAGCAAATGATGTGAAGCGGTTGGGCTTGTCGACCATAACACAGCCACAACCATACACCATCGGGTGGCTTCACTAAGGACGAGATCTCCACGTCAGCCACCAGTGCCGCCTTCCCTATAGCATCAAGCCCTTCACGGATGAGGTATTGTGTGACATTGCTCCTATTGATGTTTCTGATTTATTATTAGGCCAACCATACCTGTGGAAGCGACATGTTGTGTATGAGTTTAGGCCTTGCATTGTTATTGTTACTTTGGGAAATAAATTGTACAGGATACCAGAGGTACCACCACCTCCCACTATCTCTTTGGTTACTGCAAAACAATGCAGTAAGCTCATTTCCCAAACTAGGAAATTTGTTTTCCTGATGATCTGCCCCTAGGGCAAGAAGAATACTGTGGCCATGACCTCCAGACATGGCTCCTCCGCATGACAACAACAAATGGACAAGGTTGTGGAGGAGTATGGGGACATCTTCACCTCACCCACAGGGGTGCCTCTACACTGTCAGGTCAAGCACCCCATTGACCTGACCCCAGGTGCACCGCTACCCAATGGATCGATCTACAGGCGCTCTGTTTTGGAGAATGACGAAATCAAGAGGCAGATTCAAGAGCTGCTGCAGAAAGGTCACATCTAGCCAAGTTCATCGCCTTGTGGGAGCCCGATCGTGTTGGTACAGAAGAAGGATGGGACTTGGAGTCTCTGTATTGATTATCAGGCACTGAACAAGATCACTGTCTAGAATAGGTACCCGATCCCATGGATTGGTGACCTTCTGGACCAACTCAAAGGGGCAAAATATTTTAGCAAGATCGACTTGAAGTCTGGGTATCACCAAGTACCAATCGAACCCTCTGATGTGTGGAAGACCGCCTTCAAAGCCAAGGAGGGCCTTTTCGAATGGCTCGTCATGCCTTTCGGATTGACAAATGCTCCCACAACCTTCATGAGGTTGATGGATGACATATTGCGTGCATTCACCAACTCATTTGTAGTGGTATACTTGGATGACATTCTTATCTTCAGCCATACTTGTGAAGAGCACCTCCACCACATTCAAGAAGTCCTCCAAACACTGCAGGAACACAAGTTGTGTGCTAATTTGGTGAAGTGCACTTTTGGCATGACCCAGGTTCAATATCTGGGATACATTATTGATGAATGGGCGGTGCATGTGGATCCATCCAAGATCCAATTCATTCGGGATTGGCCAGCCCCAACCACCCTAATAGAGCTTCGCAACTTTCTGGGTCTTTCTAATTTCTACTGTAGTTTCGTGTTGGGATTCTCTCATCTCACTTGGCCCTTGAGTCAAGTCAGTAAGTGAGGAGAGAAAGAAAAATTCTATTGGTTGGAATCTCAACAGCAGGTGTTCGTAGAATTGAAACATCGCCTCTATTATGCCCCAGTTCTCACATTACCAGACTTGCAACAACCATTTGAGATCAAGATAGATGCCTCTGACTACATTATTGGGGCAATTCTTACTCAATAGGGGCATCCAGTGGCATATCATAGTGAGACATTGTCTGACACAGTTTGAAAGTATCCCACTTATGACAAAGAGATGTATTCCATTGTGCAGGCTTGTCGACAATGGAAGCATTACATTTTGGAGAAGGAGACAATCATCCACACAGACCACTAACCCCTGCAGTTCATATAGGCGCAAGGGAAGTTGTAGAACGATCTCCATCAGAAGTGGTTCGCATATCTGCAACAATTTCATTTTAAAATCAAGTACAAGAAGGGTAGCACCAATAATTTTGTAGACTGCCTCAGCTGACCATTGATCATGGCCATAACCACCGCTCTCAACTCTTGTGGGCATGAGAATTCTAATTGGCTGCTTCTCTACAAGAGCGATCCAGAATTTAGCTACACATACAAGGCACTCTTGGGGGGAATGCAAGTTCCAAATTTTCACCTCCAAGATGCACTATTATGTCACTTGGGACACCTTTATGTTCCTTCAAGCGAGCGTGCCAAGATGATATGCGAAGTGCACTACAATCTAGTCATTGGGTATTTTTGGGTCGAGAAAACAGTGGAAGTACTGCATAAGTTTTCTATTGGTCGAACCTTCGACAGGATTTCGGGAAGTACATCATATTCCTGAACTGCTTGCGCCATTGCCAAACCGACCATCAAGAAGCAAGGGCTCTATACTCTGATACCTACCCCTAGTCGAAATTGGGAATCCATATCCATGGATTACATGTTAGGCCTTCCTTCTACTAAGCATGGAAATGACTACGTTTTCATGGTCGTCGACATATTCTCAAACATGGCCATTATTGTGGCCTACAAGAAGAATATCACAACAGAAGCCACTTCTAAACTCTTCTTTGAACGAGTGTGGGTGCACTTTGGGATCCCATAGTCTATCATATCAGATCGTGAAAGCAAGTTCCTCAGCACATTTTGGTCTAGCCTCTGGTCAATGTTGGACACCAAGCTCACTAAGTCCACAACTTTCCATCCCCAAACTGATGGCCAGACAGATTTCGTCAATAGGATGATTGTACACATTCTGCGCATGTACAATTCAAAGCATCCATGCACATGGGATGAGAGCCTTCCCTATGTACAAGACAGTTATAACCGAGCTCTCCACAACTCAACCGGCCATAGCCCCTTTCAGGTGGGCTTGGGATTCCAGCCACTATGTCCCATTGACGTATCCATGCCATTTGCAGCTACATGGGCTAACTCGGCTCATGTCTAGTTTGAAGCTGACAAAGAAAACAACTTCATCGAACACATTCAGCACATATGCCAACAATTTCATGACATATTGGATAGAGCCAATGCTAAGTACAACCAACGACATGATCAACATCGGCTGCCACAAAAATTCCAGGTGGGCGAAAAAGTGTGGCTACATTTGCAGAAGGAGCACTTCACTGGACCCCATCGCAAGATTCACCCACTCTGATATGGGTCGTACACCATCACCAAGGCTGTAGGGAACAATGCCTTCGAGCTCAATATTCCACCATTCCTTGGTTTTTACCTAGTATTCAATGTATACCACCTTCGTCCCTACTTCCCAGCTCTATTGGACACCTCAGACATTGCAGAAGAACTCACACCAAAAGAGTTAAACCCAGACTGCATGGAACAAGCCACCACAAACTGTATCATGGAAATGCAAATCAGGAACACTCGCTGACAGAAGATCCAACTGTATCGCGCTATCAAAGTTGGCCACCACCTGCACCAAGGTGAATGGTTCACAAGGAACCAAGTTCAACAAAATTTTCCTCATCTCATGGAGGAACTCAATGCAATGGGGACCATTTATTCCTAAGGGGGGAGTAATGATCCAGGTGGATATTGGTGGCCACCCGCCTATTCCACTTTGGGCCCCACCATTGTCTCTTTCAATTTTTCACAACTTACTATTTTTAGTAGTTTTTCGAGTCCTAAACTTCGAGAGCAGTTTTGAAGCCCCAAACAGAGATAGTATGCCGAAGTTACGTCCCCTGGAAGTTGAAACACCAATTTACAGAAACGGGGCCCATTGTTTTGGCGCTTCATCTCCTAGGGTTAGGTTTTTGGACATTTAGAGTTTTCCATTATTTCTTCATAATAAATAGGCCCTCGAGCCTCATTGTAACATAGTTCAGAGGTCTATAACCACCACATCTCTTCTCAGAGATTTGCTACCAACACCATAGCTATTTTATTTCCATCATGTTTGTAACCATATTTTTGTGATTTGATATTAATGAAATGAAGCCTTATTTCTGCTGCATTTCTATTTTTCTGTTTATTTCTGTATTCTATTAAGTTTCTACATAAATTCAAATCACAGGCGGTCTGAGAGCTTCACACAAGCAGTCAACTATGAATCAAATATTCAAAGAACTTATTCATTGAAAAGGATGAAAATGAAGTTTTTAACAAATCACTGTCGCATTAGAATTTACAAAATATATTTTATATCTTCAGGTTTGCTTGCAAAATATTTATAAAAGCTCATGTTCATAAATGTTCGATGATTTCATGCCTAATTAAGCTAAACAAAATCTAATTTTTACTTCTAAAACTAACATAATACCACCTATTCACAATTTTCTATTTGGAAAAGAAAATCGTGAATGCGTGAACATATCAAACCCTCGCTCACTTGTTTAGCAACATGTTGACCACACAATCAAATGATTTCCCTTGTGATATCCCTTGGATGAATAGGAGGAAATCCTTGAGGAGATCAATTCCCACCTGTCCATATACTTCTTTGCCTAGTGTTGAGCATTGGAAAAGGTATGAATTCACCATGTATTTCTTTACCTTTTTCCTTTAAACACAACTCTTTTTATTCTAGAAAGATGATATATTGAAGGATTATGATAGAATTGCAAAGATTAATGTTTATTGTGAAAATTGGCGAAAGATTGTCTTTTACTCTCAACAGGAAACAAATGAAGTGGGAAACCACCATTCAAAAGGCAAAACTAAAACAAGAGTAACTGTTGTACCTCTAGCAAAGGGCCTTATCTATATAGAAAAGATGAAATCAGAATGCATAGCTAAAGTAAGGCAGGGAACATCACGACTACATCCTGAGAAGACCAAGCATTAGCTAAAAGAAGAAAAGGGAGTGAATCCCTTAGGATCTTTCGATCCTGAGGGATCACTGTTCAAAGTTTATCGTTGTTTCTTGTATTGTCCGCCGAATTGTTATAAAAGGAAGTGCTTGTAGAAATCGGGGGACAAAATGATTATTATTGAAACTCATTTTGTAACTCTGTAATTTCTCATTGACTCTCGTGATCAGAGAGCGACTGTTGTAAACACTATTATTCCCGATTAATATATGATCTAGTTGCTGTTCCATTTCTTGACTCTGGAGTAGCCCATCGGTGTTTCACTGGTGGCTAAGGGCCCGACCCTGGTGGATCCATATGTTGTTTGTATTATTATCTTTCAATTATCGTTGTGTGAGAGTTTGCATTTGTTTTCATTACAACTTTCAAGTTTAATGGTTTAATGCTTACTTGCTTCATAATATTGGTGTGTTATATTGGTGAATTGCGCTGTCGTTCCTTTCTAATTTAACAAGAATCTTAATCTCTGTATAACTTGTCTTGTTATGCTTTAACAGAGCTACATTGTTCAACTGTTGTTGTTCTATTTCAATTGTTTTTCTAATCCATTTGTTGTTCCGTTAAGTTTGTTGTTCAATAGGATTTGTTGTTTAATAGAGTTTTGTTGTTCAATCCCATTAGATAGAAGTGTTGTTCAATTCCAGTAGTTAGAGTTTGCTGTTCCTTTCTATTGCTGTTCAATTCTATATTTTTTGTGCATTTCAGTTAATTAGTTTACAGTCTATTTCATTCCTGCAAAGAGTTGGTTTTTCTTTTGAGAACTTGCCTAGTTTACTTTCATCAGTAGCATTAGTGATTTAGTTCAATTTCCATTTCCATGTAATTGTTTTAATGCGAGATCATCAAATGTAAAGGACATCTGTTTATTTTTACCTTCGTTCTCAGATTGATTATCTTGTTTTCATTTGATTTCAATTACATCAGTTGCTAAAGGAAAGAGTTATCATTACTGCATCCTTGAATGATGATTGCAGAGTGAATGATTGGATTTCAAAGCATTTAATTTCATGTCATTGTAGTTAGATTTCATTTCCAAGCATCCGTTTAATCTTGTATTTACAACAATGTACTAGACATTGCAAGGCATTACTCTTAGATTGAATTGCAGCCTCAGATAGAGTACACTCTTGAAATAAAAAATCATACCTGGATTGATAATTAATGTAGGATAAATAGGCGTTCAAAAGACACCTCTTATACCTCAACATTTTGGCGCCGTTGCCGAGGACAGTGTATGCCATATCGAAAGGGTGATGCATATTTGATTTTTTTCTGCTAGGGAAGAGTTGGGTATTAAAAACGGAAGGTAAGAACCTACGTACCGAGCAAGGAACATACTTGTTCATTGGCTCGGTTCACAACAGAATTGAGTAAAAAGTTTAAGGTATGAAGGAATGCTTGTGTTTTTTGAATGAATAGAAAACCTAAACAGAACAAAATTCCTCCTAAACCTGAAAACCTAAGGGATCCGTGACCCTTGGGCGAACAACTTTCATCGACGAAATCCTAAAGAAAGCCGAATATCAACCATCAGTAGGACCTAGAAAAGTTAATTCTAGACAACCTACTAGTTCCATTCAGGCCATAGAATCACCATCTGCAGCCTTTGCTGAGGTACATAGCCAAACAGAAGGAGTTAAGAAAGATTCCCAAGAAGTTGAGAATTCTTGCTAATTTCTCTGCAAGAAGGGAACTCTAGTAGTCTCCATGAAGGAGGAGGAGAAACAGGGGTAACAGAAGAACGAAAATCTCCTCTTCAAGTAATCCAAATAGTGAGTAGCCCAGATAAGGGAAGTGCTATCAACATCAGTCAAAACAAAGCTAAAGGACCTGAATCTCCTCAGATAGTAGGTCAGCAAGGAACACTCATTATTCCAGATCAAGGGAGTGTTGTCAAGGTCATTCCTATTCCTTCTAGTCAGCCTAGGAATAATTCCCTAGAAATCCCAGAAAGATATTAGCACATATTTTATCAAATGGCCCAGAGCCAGAACCAGCAAACCCCTCAAACTTCCACACTGCAATATCCCATTGTGGACACTGCAGTTAATGCACCTATGAAGGCCATTCCCCTCCAACATATTCGTACATTTCATGGTTTAACATCAGAAGATCCAGATGCATTTCTATTTTAATTTGATGTATTATGCCTAGGGTATGACTATACCACCGACCCCGAAAAGCTAAAATTATTTCCCTCCACATTAAAAGGAGCAGCTTTACGATGGTTATGGGGTTAGGTGGAGGTGTTATAAATGACTAGGATCAGATGAAAGTTGTGTTTCTAAAGAAATATCAGGATTATTGTAGGTCTAGGGAATTAAAAGACGAAATATTTCAGATGACAGCAAAACGTAATGAAGCATTTGAGGAATATGTAGAATACTTTCAGTACAACCTCAAGAGATCACCTTATGCATCTTTACCCTTACCTGATAATGTGTTAAAAAATACATTACTTAAAGGGATGAAGGAACAATGGATTGAAACATTAAATATTATGGGAAACAGTGACATATATCAGGAAAGTTTTGTTGACATTATTGATTTATGCATCAGGAGTTCGAGAGGCAGCACAAGGCTAAAGTCAGCAGAACGTGATATGATCACAAGGGATAGTAAGACCTTTGGTGAAAGTATAACTCGTGCAGAAATTGGCAATATACTAGAAGCTTTTAAAACTGATATTCTAGGGACTCTGACAACGCAGTTCGACATTATGCAAGGCAAACAAAAGTAAGCAGAAGCAAAACAAAATTTGGCAATATTCTGCCCTAAATGCAGAAAGAAACACAACCATAAAGAGTGCCTGCTAGATATAGTCAAATTCTGTGCTATCTGCACAAAATATCACTCCACAGAAGGTTGCCCCTCGCTCCCTGGATTGAAAGCAGTCTACAAGGAGGCAGAAAAAGAATCAGAAATGGTATGCCTACTCAATCAGCACCGACAAGGGCAGCCATGACAAACATGTATGTGAATTGACCCATCCTCTTCTTTTCATTCTCCTCAGTATAATGCTCAGCAATATAATGGAATGTGGCAAAATCAGCCACCTTTCCCCAATTGGTCACAACAGCTATTTCCTACATCACCATGGCCAAATCAAACAAATCAAACCAATTGGCCAAACTTTCCTTACTGTCCACCATTTTGGAAAAATAATACTTATCCAACACAATGGTCCCCCTCCACCTCGTAGAGTCAGACCTGGCAGTCGAACTAGAAAAGACCAAAAAATCAGCCAGCTGGAACGATCGCTCTCCCTCAACCTACACTGCCAGCACCATATAAATTGCAGCAAAATCCCCAGACCAACTTGAGACCGCAAATCCCATCCCAACCCAACCCAAACCCTAATAATAGGCTAGTTCAGTCTGTTCAAATAATGGAACCACCAAATCTAGAAACTGAATTAAGGGAGTGTAATGACCTTCAATGAAGATCTGGGCACATAATAGAAACAGAGGGAGACAAAAATGTTCATGTTGAAGACCCATTACCCGCAGAACAAACAGTGCACAAGGAGAATGTGGTTAAACAAAAAACTCAGGAGCAAGCAACCACCTCTTCTCCACCATTCCCAGAACGATTAATCATACCTCACCCAATAGAATATCTTGATTTTGATCTTCTGGGAGAACTAAAAAATTTTTGTATAAAAATCCCTCTCCTCAAAGAACTATGTATAAGGAAGCCCAAGAGGAGAACAACAACTAAACCGACTGTCCAAGTAGTCGGCACTCTATCTGACTTATTATCAAGAATGGAAGCACCTGTAAAGTATGAGGACCCAGGAAATCCTGTAGTGACGGTGCAAATCAATGGACAATCATTTCCAAATGTCTTAGTTGATTTGGGAGCTGCAATTAATATCCTAACAACTACCACCTGTCAAAAACTTGGCATTACATCATTAGATCCAACAACAACCTTATTGGAATTGGTTGACTGATCTGTAGTCAAGCCAGAAGGCACACTACATGATGTAATGGTATCTGTAGACTCCTGGGAGTACCCTGCTGACTTCCTGATTATCAACCCCAAAAATCAGCTAGATGGACACCCATTGATCCTAGGTAGACCTTAGCTGGCAACTAGCGATGCTTACATTGGCCGCCGACAAGGAAGCATGACTATAACTAGAGGGAACTATGTCAAGAATTTAGCTTTATTTACCCCCAACCCAGCCAAGCCTATCAATAATCAAAACAAGGAAACAACTTGTATCATACCTCATGGAAAACATCAGATCACCATTAACCATAGAAGATGCCCTCGACTTTAAAGACCAAACAAAGGATGACATTATTAACAATTTCATCAATAGAACAAAAATCAGATCCCATTTGCAATGTCACATGTTCAAGGCAGCATTTGATAATCAAGAAGAAGAAGATCCCCTGAAAGACATTCATGATCAATCAATACCCACCACTTCTGTTTACAATAGCAAAATTATAGAAATTGAGCCAGGAAAAACCTTAAACATTAACAAAAACTTGACTACTGAACAAGAAAAGAAGACGGTCCAACTACTAAAAAAATATAAGGGAGCTTTTGCATGGGATTATCCAGACATGAAAGGAATTTACCCCCAGTTATGTACGCACCACATTTATATAGAAAAAGATGCTAGACCCATTCGCCAACCCCAACGAAGATTAAACCCTCATCTTAAAGATATTGTGAAAGATGAATTACAAAAACTGCTGGATGTCAACTTTATATACCCAATATCTGATAGTAAGTGGGTCTCTCCATTAGTAGTGGTGCCAAAGAAGAACGGAAAGTAAAGGATATGTGTAGACTACAAATAACTAAACAAAGCAACCCAGAAAGACCACTTTCCCCTTCCTTTCATCGACCAGGTACTAGATACATTAGCAGGAAAGAAATTCTTTTCTTTCCTAGATGGCTTCAGTGGATACAATCAAATTCAGATTTCCCCTGAAGACCAAGACAAAGCTACTTTTACCTATCCTTGAGGGACGTTTGCTTACAGAGTTTTACCATTTTGCCTATGCAATGCCCCTGCTACATTTCAGAGGGCCATTCTCAGCATATTTTCAAATTTAATAAATGAAGGGCTCGAAGTATATATGGATGATTTCACACCTTACGGAGATGATTTTGAGCCAACATTAGAAACTTTGGAAAAGGTGTTACAAAGATGTATTTACACCAGGCTCTGCTTAAGCCATGAAAAGTGTCACATGATGATGACCAAGGGATTCATCTTAGGTCATTATATCTCAACAGTTGGAATACAGGTAGATCCAGCTAAAATTTAGATAATTTTGTTAATACCCACTCCTACCACACAAACAGAGGTACGTAGCTTTCTCGGATTTTCTGGTTATTATAGAATATTTATAGAGCATTATTCTCGAGTAGCTACACCTTTATATGCATTAACAGGGAATGTTGATTTTATTTGGACATATAAATGTGACCATGCTTTTGAGGATCTCAAAAAGCTTCTATCAATAGCCCCAGTGCTAAGGGGCCCAAATTGGGATTTTCCATTCCAAATTTCATCTGATGCCTCAGACACAGCTATTGGAGAAGTCCTTGGGCAGGAAGAAGATAAAAAACCATATGCAATTTATTATATTATCAAAAATCCATCTCTTGCTGAATTAAACTATACTGTGACTGAGAAAGAATTTTTAGTCGTAATACACGCTGTAAATAAATTTAGACATTATATAACTGGGTATCCTGTAGTTTTATATACAAATCACTCTACCATAATTTTTTTAGCAAATAAACCTATTACAAATGGTAGAGTAACAAGATGGTTGATTCTATTGCAGGAGTTCGATATCATAATAAAGGATCGACCTGGAAAAGAGAACCCTGTAGTTGATTTTCTATCACGAATGCCAAAACCAATAGATGTAGCAGCAGTCGAGGATCATTTCCCAGATGAAAATTTGTTTGGTGTTACTGCTAGAACCTCATGGTATGCTGATGTTGCAAATTATTTAGCAGTAGGTAAATTACCTAAGAATATAACGCCCAATGAACGAAAATAGATAGTATAGCGTAGTACCCGATTCTCTTGGATTGGGGGCTACCTATTTCATACAGGAGCAGATATGCACATCAAATAAGAAAACATACATACTAGTTGCAACAGAGTATGTTACTAAATGGGTTGAGACAGAAGCACATTCAAGAGCTACAGAGGACTCTGTAATATAGTTCCTTTTCCACATATTTGTGTGATACAGCCTCCCAAGAGATGTAATTACAGATGGAGGACTGCAATTTGTAGGTAACAAAATCGCCACAACATTAGAAAATTACCACATTTATCACAAAATCACAACCCCATACTACCCACAGGAAAACGACCAGGTAGAGAGCACAAATAAAGTGATAGAATCTATACTTACAAAAACAGTTGCATCACATAGACGTGACTGAGATTATAGATTGTCGAAAGCCTTGTGGGCATATCGAAAAACATGGAGAAATACCACTGGGTATTCACCATATCAATTGGTATTAGGAAAAGAATCCATTTTTCCAATAGAATTTGAAATTCAGACATTAAGAACACCTTAGGAGGTGGGTTTAGACTTAAATGAAGCCCAGGTCAGAAGATTACAACAAATCAATGAGATAGATGAAATTAGGCTATCAGCTCTTCAACACACTACATTAATTCAACAGCAGAGAGAAAAATGGCACGACGCCCTCATTAAACAGAAAATCTTCCACGAAGGAGATTGGGCACTCCTATATGACTCCAGGTTTCAGGATTTCCCAAGGAAACTCAAAACAAAATGGCTTGGACCCTATGACATACAAAAATTTCATGACAATGGCACCATCACATTAACCACCATTGATGGATCTGGACGCTCTTTCAAAGTAAATGGTCATCGAGTACGACTTTACCATAAACCGCTTAATCGGGAATCCTTTTACCAGCAATTACGGGAAGATTCTACCATGAAGATTCTTGCTGAGGGAGATAACTCCTCCTCAGTACCCATTCATTGAATAATTCTTTTATTTTGAAACCTTTACATAAGCTTTTCTTTTTACTTTTCTTGTTTTTTGTATAGAGTTTATTTCTCAAGCTGTTCCTTTTAAGGAAAAACTGATGTTCCTTTTAAGAAACGACAGCAGTTCCTCTTAAGAAATAACGCGTTTGTGAGTTTCTTTTGCTGTTCCTTTAAAAAGGAACAACAGTTTTTCCACCTATTTTTTGCTGTTCCTTTCCAAAGGAACAACATTTTTCCCGCTTGTTTTTGTTGTTCCTTTCCAAAGGAACAATATTTTTCACAGATTTTTTTTGTTGTTCCTTTCCAAAGGAACAACACTTTTGACAGATTGTTTTTGTTGTTCCTTTCTAAAGGAACAATAGTCTTGTCACCTGTTTTTGTTGTTCCCTTCCAAAGGAACAACATTTCTTCCGCTTGTTTTTGTTGTTCCTTTCCAAAGGAACAACAGTTTTTGCTGATTGTTTTTGTTGTTCCTTTCTAAAAGAACAACATTTCCACTGATTTTTTTTGTTGTTCCTTTCAAAGGAAAGGAACAACATTTCCGCTGATTGTTTTTGTTGTTCCTTTCCAAAGGAAGAACATTTTTGCTGATTGTTTTTGTTGTTCCTTTCGAACAGAACAACATTTTCGCAGATTGTTTTTGCTGTTCCTTTTAAGGAACACCCACTATTCCATCTAAGGAACAACACTTTTTGAGTGCATTTTTCTTGTTTTAGAACAAAATTTTGAGGATTTTTGTGAATTCTTCATGATTTTTTTAAAGGAAAACATACAACTTATATAAGAACACACAAATTAGAGGTTACTGGAATCAGCAAATCAAGAGAAATTGTCATTTTTAAGAAATTATTTTGTAGTGATAAGAAAAAAGGAAAGGACACAACCAATTATATCACTTTGCTGTCTTTATTTTCACTAAAATTAATATGATCAGTTACCTTTCTCATTTTGGTTCCTCCTTAAATGTTCATAGCTCTTTTTGATTTTTATTTATTGAATAAGAATAAGGGCATATTTTTTCTATTGAGATGTTCAGACTTCTTCCACCATCCCTACTCTTAAGGAGTATTGAGCCATCCTCTATATCTAAGTAGGGAAGTGCTATAAGAAGAGAAAGAAAAGAAAAATCTCTATATATGATTGCTAACAATACTATTATATGGCAGATGAAGGATAGGGGGTCTCATCAAGAGCCAACCTACCATGATCAAAAGGAAGAAGTGAAGTGACATTCCCACTATGGCCACCACACCAGGGATATGATCCAATGGACAACTCAGAAAAAATAAAAATTCCTTGGAACAGGAGGCCTCATCATGAGCTAGCCTGTCCACCTTTCACTCCTTCCTGGTGAATGGCATTGTGATTCATCTGGTTCCCAAGCCAGCACAGTGGCCTCCATCATGACATCACACAACACTTTCCTAGGCATAAGTAAAGGATAATGGTTCCAAGGGTGAGAAAGCAACTCTGTCAAGGTTATATACACCTGTGGGCAACAGAGCTCTGCTGATGGCATTGGAGTCATATTTTTCACAAATCAATAGTAATTTTAAACCCTTTTCCTATATCTTTATCTAATATCGAATGAGAATATGATCCTAAACCCTTTGTTCAGAACCTATTATGCATGAAATTTATTTATAAATTGATCATAATAGTTTATGTGGATAATGACTGCATACGTAATTTTTACATCAGTTGTCCTTTTCCCTTATGTTCGAAATCATTACATAACATTTCCATATCTACTCACGAGTTCAAAATATGTATCCATTTCAGTAATGTGATAATTTGTTGATCATATCATAAGTATTTGTGCCTTTCAATGTTGTACAATTGTTGTGCAGTATGCTTCTCTTCTATTCGACGGTCGAGGACGACCTATTATCTTTCAGGGGGGCGCTGATGCCTTTTAATTCCTACATGCGAGTTGAATCCCTATGTTCATCAAATTCTCAGAAACAGCAAGAGTTTAACAATAATGTGCTGATATACACAAGGTGCTATGTCATTAAAATTTTTGTGTATTTGTGAAGAATTAACAGTGTGTAGATAAAATGGGAGGATGAGCAATATGTAGTGAGACACAGGTGCTAGCAGTTTCCAACGCTGCACGGGAAATTCTGGAGAGAGTAGGATGGATTACCTACCTCACACGACTGCAGCAACAACATGAAACGGTAGCCATTGAATTTGTTCAGAACTTGTAGGAAGGCTATTCCATGGTTAGAGGTAGGAAAATAGCAGTAACAGACGAAATAATTGCTGAGGTATCTGGTCTGCCAGCGGAAGGACCCATATGGACCCATAAAAAAGTGAAACTTCAAGAAGCGATGAATCTTTCTCAGGATGAAGGGCAGACCTTGGTCGTCGAAGGGAAAGGAGTTCAACATGAAACTATGGGAGAACCATGGAAAAAACTGGAGAAATTAGTACAGAGCTATATCACATGCGATGGAAGAAAGGATGTGATAAGACCACGCCACCTTAAGTTATTAGTAGTATTAAAGAAAAAATGTACTTTAAACCTGCCTGCATATTTAAATTTCTTATTGCATGATGCTACCCGGAGCATAAGAAAGTCTCATCATATAACCACAGTGGTAAGCCATCATTGTTTAATCGAATTGATAGTAAGTTACAGTCTTGCCTAGCAGCAGATTTGTTGGGAATAATTGATCTTCTCAATTGACGGAGGAACAGCTCTACCTGCCCCAAATGTAAAAGAGTTACTAGCACAGCAACAAAACCTTTAAAGCGCAGATAGTCCTCCAGGATTAGGAGAAGTAGGGGAATGATAGGAAGTCTTCAGGGTAGCAGAAGCCAACCCTTATAATTTCCCAGTTCTGAAGATGAACAACCCCTACAACTCAAAGAAGGAAGTCATCACATTGATGAAGAAGAAGGAGATCAACATGAAGAAGAAAGTCACCACGCCAGTGGAGAAGAAGGAATTCATTACACTGTTGAAGAAGAAGGAAGTCACCACACCAATGGAGAAGAAGGAAGTCATCACACTGGTGAAGAAGAAAGAAGTCACCACACCGGTGAAGAGGAAGAAAGTAATCACACCAGTAAAAATGAAGGAGAGGAAGCAGAACCTCCCAAAACCTCCATTGCAAGCCCACCACAGAGTCCATTATAGGAGGACCAATTGGCCCAAATTTTGGCCAATATGAGTGAATATATACAACCTGACATTCCGCTCAACCTCAAAATTGAGATAGACCAATTGAAAGAACAATTCGTTATCAAGAAAGATACGACTGAGGGAATTCATGATGAAGAAAGCCCTCAAGGAACAATAGAACCAAATAGGGTTATTCCCCTTGAGGAATGTAGCCAGGAGCATGGGAACACTAAGTAAGTGTCCCAAAAAGAAAATATAAAATCAAGCCTGGGCGAAGGCACAGCCGCTGGAGAGAAAACCCTAGCTGAGCAACCAAGTACAGAAAAAGGAATAACTGTTCCTTCCAAGAAGAAGAAGAAGACAAATGAACTTGGGAAGTTGTGGAGGGAATGAAAAAAGCTCCAAAAGCTAGTAAAACAACTCAAGCAGAGGATTAGGGTGCTAAAACAGGGGAAAGTCTCTAAGAGAACCTTGAAAATGAAGAATGCAGCGATCCAAAAAAAACCCCACAATACAAGGGCCATGGAGACTCAAAATGAGCCCACACTCATTCAGGATAACGAGGAACAACAGGAAGTTGCTATGGATGCAGTTTCCCAAAATAAGAATGTACAGGTCTGTGAAAAAGATGTTCAGACCGAGGCACTTTCCTCTAGCAATATGGCTAACAAAGAAGCACAGACTGTAGGCACTCGACATTGTAATAAGGACACCCAGGTCGATTTTCAACAAAAAAAAAAATTTGTTGATAGACTCTAATATAAAAAAACTCCAAGAAGATCTGGCACAGGCTCAACAGGCTAGAGAAAATCTTGAAGAAGAGACTATTCCCAAAAAGAAATATCAACATTTACAACACCAATTAAAGGAAATCAGTGCATCAGAGGCTAAAGCCTACGATAAGTGTTGGAAGGCAGAAGAGAAAGTTGAAGAGGTAAGGAGTAAATTAAAAATGGTCCGGAATCAAATGGATACTCTCTGCTCCTTATACACAGATGTTCTAGCATGTAGATGCCCTACCAAAAATTATGCTTTGTTTTTAGTAGAAAGATATTTACAGTTAAAAATTAAAGTTGTTAGGGCAGGAAAACCTATAGAATTAAACATTGTAGATGATTTTATAAGTTGCTGCAAACTATATGGAGTAAAATTCCAGCGTCTGCTCTGTGAGTTCTATTTGCACAATTTTATATTAGCTGGGGAAATGGACACAAATCCCATCCCTTTTGTGGGTGATATCCAATTTCAAGCATTTATTTCATTTGCTTTCAACCAACTAAAATGGCTAAAGGCCTATACTACTTTTCAGAGGCAAGAAAATGTGTTAGACCTTTGGGTTAGGAGTGAACCGAGACACCCATTACAACTATGGGCTAGGCAGAAGAGTCTAATGACAAAGGAGGGTGTGATCCATACATTGGGACCCATCCACAAAGCAATTGTCTTGGATGGGGTAGAATATTTTCTATCTATCAGAGACCAGGCCTATGTAGTAGCTAAAGTTTGGTGGAATATTTCCAATTGGAATATTCAAGATAGAGAGCTATTTAATTATAGAAATTTTGGATTAGTTGCTGACCGCTTGATTCTCTATAGTAACCTCATCTTGATGGAAGGCCCCTACTAGCTAGGTTGTAGGTTTCGAAGTCCCATTATATGGTATCCTGCAACATACTATAAAGCCAAATATGAATTACCTAAAGGATAGACATGGCACATATTTGAAGCTTTAGCTCCAAATCATGGTTTTAGACCTCTTAATGAAAAACCCTCTCCAGCCTATTCCATAACTACTTTACATGTAAACTATGGTTTTCATGAGGACATGAAAAAGGGTAAGCAAGGGGCTGTGTTGAGGATTGGAAAAGGTATGAATTCACCATGTATTTCTTTACCTTTTTCCTTTAAACATAACTCTTTTTATTCGAGAAAGATGATATATTGAAGGATTATGATAGAATTGAAAAGATTAATGTTTATTGTGAAAATTGGCTAAAGATTGTCTTTTATTCTCAACAAGAAACAAATGAAGTGGAAAACCACCATTCGAAAGGCAAAGCTAAAACATGAGTAATTGTTGTTCTGTATCCAAACAGAAAATATGAAATCAGAACGCACAACTAAAGTAAGGCAGGGAACAACACGACTATAGCCTAAGAAGACCAAGCATTGGCTAAAAGAAGAAAAGGGAGCGAATCCCTTACGATATTTTGATCTTGAGGGATCATTGTTCAAATTCTATTGTTGTTTCTTTTATTGTCCGCCGAATTGTTATAAAAGGCAGTGTCTGTAGAAATCGGGGGACAGAACGATTATTATGGAAACTCCTTTTGTAACTCTGTAATTTCTCATTGACTCTCGTGATCAGAGAGTGACTGTTGTAAACGCTAGTATTCCTGATTAATACATGATCTAGTTTTTGTTCCATTTCTTGACTCTAGAGTAGCCCAATGGTGTTTCACTGGTGGTTAAGGGCTCGGCCTTAGTGGATCCATCTGTTGTTTGTATTATTATATTTCAATTATCGTTGCGTGATGGTTTGCATTTGTTTTCATTACAGCTTTCAAGTTTAATGGTTTACTGCTTACTTGCTTCATAATATTGGTGTGTTATATTGGTGAATTGCGTTGCCATTCCTTTCTAATTTAACAAGAATATTAATCTCTGTATAACTTGTCTCGTTATGCTTTAACAGAGCTACGTTGTTCAGCAGTTGCTATTCCAATCCATTTTTTGTTCCGTTCAGTTTGTTGTTCAATAGGATTTGCTGTTTAATAGAGTTTTGTTGTTTAATCCCATTAGATAGAAGTGTTGTTCAATTCCAGTAGTTAGAGTTTGCTATTCCTTTCTATTGTTGTTCAATTCTAGATTTGCTGTTCATTTCAGTTAATTAGTTTACAGTCTATTTCATTCCTGCAAAGAGTTGGTTTTTCTTTTGAGAACTTGTCTAATCTACTTTCATCAACAACATTAGTGATTTAGTTCAATTTCCATTTCCATTTAATTTTTTTAATGCGAGATCATCAACTATAAAGGACATCTGGTTATTGCTACCTTCGTTCTCAGATTGATTATCTTGTTTTCATTTGATTTCAATTACATCAGTTGCGAAAGGAAAGAGTTATCATTACTGCATCCTTGACTGATGATTGCAAAGTGAATGATTGGATTTCAAAGAATTTAATTTCATCTCATTGTAGTTAGATTTCATTTTCAAGCATCCGTTTACTCTTGTATTTACAACGCTGTACTACACATTGCAAGGAATTACTCTTAGATTGAATTGCAGCCTCAGATAGAGTACACTCTTGAAATAAAAAATCGTACCTGGATTGATAATTAATGTAGGATAAATAGGCATTCAAAAGACACCTTTATACCTCAACACATAGCTGGCATCTTAGAGTCCTGTAGACCATGGAGTTGGCTACAAAAACACAAATTAGGTGCAGAATCATGTGAATTCCATAGTTGATACAAATATTAAGTTAATAATAGGTAACATTATTAAATATGAAATAAAAGACAATTAAATACATTACCATGTCAAAAAAATTTTGTTTTATGCTTATTTGAGTTGATGATGATGGTCAGAAAGAGGAAAAATAGGTAAGAGAGAGTGTCAAAATGAAGGGATCACGAGGCTCTACATTCCCCCACATGGAGGTCATTCATTGTGCTCATGAAAAAATGCAAAATTTATGACACCTATGAGTTATTGCATCTCTCCTGATACTTCTGCTAGTACATCCAACTTTATCTTCTTTACCTCCTTTTTAGTTGATGCCATTCTTGGCTTTTTCATCAAGATTTTGTACTTCAAATTTATGACCTTTCTTTTAAGAGCTCTATTCTTTTGCTTCAACTTCTTTATTTTCTTATACCATAGGCCCAAATGAAAAATAATAATATCATTCCTACATTTTTCAATTTTATTATGTATCCTTAAGGCCTCATGCTCCTATTGTATGTGTCTATTTAGTGTCTCCAACTCAAATATTTCTTGTTTCAAAGTGTTTATAACTGGAGGTTCTTATGGACTAGTAGACTGAGCTTCTTTCTCTTCATTTAAAAATGATGTTTTTTTCTGTGTCTCTCTTCTCCAGAGATTCAATGTAATCATATATTACTTGTTGCACATGATCAATTTCTGGTGTTTTTCGGTGTGGGATATGAATAGGTGAGATCACAGTGGGTGATGGAATCCTTGGCTCCTATTTTTCCTCCAAATCAATGTATTCTGTAATATTTGGGGATGGTTACTTCATTGCTTGGTTAAGCCTAGCACTTCTTCTTACATTTAATGGAGGGGGGTTTTGAGTATTAGGTCTTTTCTTCTCTGTTTTAGGCTTCTCTGTTTTCTTGGACATTTCTTCTTCTTTTTTGTCTTTATTTCTTCCAACACCTTGCTTTTTAATGCTTCCTAAAATTTCCGCAATAGGAATCTCATCTTCTAACTTCTCTTGTGGTTGTGGTTTTTGTCCATTTTCAATAGAATTTTCAAATTTTCTCTTCCTCCCTCTCTTTTTTTTGCTGATGTTGGGCTGATTTTGATCTCCTTCCTTGAAATGATTCCTAACTAGGAATCTATCCCAATTTTCTCCCAAATTTTCAAGATGCAATTCAATGAGTATTTTGATAAGTCCATGGTGATACATGGTGTTTTCTATGAATTGGATATTTCTCAGAATATTCCCTGACATATTTCTTAAATTATTTAACAGAAAATATGGAATATTTATTTCATTTCCTTCAATAAAATGCATCAATAGATGAATGTGATAGAATAACAGACACCCAAATCTCCCTTCACAAGTGACAAACTTATAAATTACTAGAAAAAACATTTCTCCATTTACCCCTTAGTGTTTTACTTGGAATACCTTTCTTAAGAATGGTGGTGTCCATACCTAGATTCATCAAGAAGGTCTTTCATTCTTCTCCTTCAATGCCTCTATTTTTGAACCATATTTCTCCAATTATCAGAAATTTGATAGCTTTAGAAATAAAGGATTATGTCAATGAAAAACTAATGTCTCCAATTTCAACCTCCATTTCGGAAATGGCCATGGAAATTATTTGTTTACTTCTTTGTTAAAACCGTCCAATTTCTCCATAAATTCAAGCCACTATGCTTTCTCCAACATTTCCTTCACCTGCGTGTATCGATCCATGAATTTTCTCCCCTATGGTTCTGTTCTTACTATGAACCCCATGGTTGAGAAGTTTCACCTCACAATTGCTTCTTCACAGGGTATGAGTGAGGGTTTCAAAATATTGGCTTTGATGAGAGTATGAGAGAAAAATTAAAGTAATTAACCGTTAGGGTATGAATTAATGTGAGTTTTGTGATTTCAACAATGAAGTCAGAATTCAGGCTGGAGTGTTTATGTAATGAAAAGGAGTGAATGGGAGGATTTTGGATTTTATTTGATTTTACAAGATATTTTCATCTCAAGTCTTAGCAGTAATGGTTTTTGAGCTGGTGGTATAACGTCCACATAATTCATATAATAATTTTTTGACCCTTATTATAAAATTAAATATTTGCATACCTTTTGAATTGATGTTGCTAATACTTGGTTGCTACTTTTTTCATTTTGTCACGTGCTTTCAGTGGTGGATTCAATAATTTCTTCAATTAAAGGTTCATGTAAAACATTAGCTGTAGAAATATGTCAAAACTGCATATTCTCAGTAATTCTGTAGCTATTTTATTCTAGAAAGAAAAGAAAGGGATACAAAGAAAATGGGACTTAGAATAGGTATGAAGAAAATTTAAGGTGCCAATACTTCTTCATTTTCACCTTATATTTTTTGTATAAACATGGCAACAATTGTTCATTTTCATGATTATACATTTATTATTATTTATTTATTTATTTTTTCTTCTCTCCTTTTTTGTTTTTGTTTTTTTTAATTTTTTTAATTTTTTTAGAATAATATAAGTCTTTAGGCTGGAGAAGAAGAAGAGTTATTTTTCAACCAACTTCAAATCAGAATTGTTTTGAAAAAATTCAACAAATTCCTTCTTTGTCAATGGTTTGTGTTAAATTCTTAATCGATGTCCATTGACAAAGAAAGGAAATTTTATTTCATCAATGGTCCTGATCCTAAATACTCCCTTATTAAATAATTTTTCAATCTCATAAGGCCCAAGCCAGTGAGTTTTAAATTTTCCTTGAAAATACTTAAACTTTGAATCAAAGAGTAATGCCCAATCTCCTATTTGAAAATTTCTTTCTTTGATATATTTGTCATGTCATTTGGCTCTATGTTGCTGAACTAAACTGGTCTTCTGAATATCATATTGCCTTATTTCATCAAGTTCAATGAGTTGTCCCATTCTCTGCTTTTGTGCCTTTGATAGGTCAAGTCCCAATTTAACTCTTTTCTTGAAAGTTTTTATTTGAAAATCAATAGGAAATGGGATTTTCTTACCATAAAAAATTTCATAGGGAGTATATACTATAGTGCTTCTCCATGTGGTACGATATGCCCATAAATATTTTGGAAGCTTTTCTTCCCAATGCCTTCTATTCAAATGTATAGTCTTGGTAAGGATTGCTTCAATCACTTTATTAGTAGATTATGCTTGTCCATTTTCTTGTGGATGATATGGAGTATACTTTCGATGCTTGATTTCATATTACTCCATTATCTTCTATACCACTCTAGACGTGAATTGGTTAACTTGATCTGTCACAATTTTGTCTTAGGACATCAAAATGAGTAAAGATATCCTCAAAAAAAATGAAACTACAATATTTTCAGTAGAAAAAGGAAATGCTTTAGCTTCTACCCATTTAATAAAATAATCAATGCACACAAGAATATACATGTTTTTCCTTGATAGTGGATTTATTGGTCCGACAATATCCAAAGCCCATTTTTCAAAAGGTTCAATGAGTACATGAGGTTGTAGAGGCATTTTATCTGAAGGAACAAGCCACCCCATTATTTGGAAACTATCCAATCTCTTAACATATTCCTTGGTATCCTTAAAACAGGAAGGCCAATAATATCCTAAGAGAATAACCATGTAAGTGGTTATTTTATCAGCTAAGTGTCCTCCACATGGTTCATCATGACATGATTTTAGTATTTCATGTATTTCATCTTCTCTTACACATCTTTGAATGATGATATTTGGCTTTGTCTTGTACAATTATTCATTTATCCATGAATAAGGTGCACTCATTTTAATTATGTTTCTTTTTTCTCTAGGAAACAAATATGATGGAAATTTATATGTAGCCAAATAGTTAGCAATATCTGCAAACCATGGAGATTTAATGGATGTTGCAAAAATATATTCATCATGAAAATTATTCTCTATAGGTATTTCATTGTTATAATTTTGAATTCTAAATAAAAAATCAGCAACTGTGTTTTGTTTTCCAGGTTGACCCAAAATAGTGATATTAAATTCCTGTAGCAACAATAACCATATTGTGACTTTGCCATTAGTATATGATTTATTCATTAGATATCTAGTTGTTGAATGATCTGTATGAATTAAAGTTTCATAGCTAGTGATGTCATGTCTGAATTTTCTAATGGCATGGATAACAAATAAAAAATCCTTTTATGTTACAGTATAATTTAACTCTACAAGAGTGCAATTTTTATTTGTATAGTAAACGGAATAAAGAGTTATATATATCTTTTTTCCTAATACAACTCCTAAAGTTGTATCTGAAGCATCATTTGAAATGTGAAAAGGTAATTTCCAATTTGTTCATCTTAAGATGGGTGCTTAAGAAATCTTCTCTTTTAAAGTTTCAAAGGATTTTTGGCAATCAAGATTCCAACTGAATTCACAATCTTTTGTGGGAAATTTGAAAAGTGGAGATGCAATTTTTGTAAAGTTCTCTATAAATATACTATAGTATCTAGTAAAACCAAGAAAAATCTTAACATCTTGTTGAAAAATTGGAACTGATAATTTACAAATAACTTCTACTTTATATGAGTCCATATTAATTTCATTTCCTGAAATGTGGTGTCCTAAAAAAATCCCCTCAGTAAGCATCATAAGCATTTTTCATGAATTATTGAGAGATTTTCTTCCTTAAATATGATGAGAAAATTTTCCAAATATGTTAAGAGCTGCAAAAAAATTTCCATAAACTGTAAAATCATCCATATATACTTCCAAAAAATCATGAATTAAATAAGGTAAAATACCTAATACCTATCTTTGGAATTTTGTTGGTACATTACATAGTAAAAAAGGAAGCACTCAGTAAGCACAAGTTCCCCATGGACAAGTAAATGTGATTTTGTCTTGATCTTTTGGTGCTACCTAAATTTGGTTATACCCACTAAAATCATCCAAAAATGAGAAATATTTCTTCCTTGCTAATGTGTCTAAAACTTGATCTATGAAAGGAAGTGGAAAATGACATTTCAAAGTGGCCTTATTCAACTCTCTATAATCAGTGCATACTCTCCCTTTTCCATTCTGTTTAGGAACAATTACTAAAGGTGAAACCCATTGACTCTATGATATTATAAAAATGAAATTTACATTCAATACTTTCTATAGTTCCTCTTTAAAAATTTCCCTTAAATTTGAATTCATTCTTCTTTGAGGTTGTGAGATTGGTTTGGAATTTTCTTCAATATATATGTGAACAATGCAAGTTTTAGGATTAATTCCTTTCATGTAATTGTATTCCCATGCATATGCATAAGAATGTTTTTGTAATACTTTCATTAATTCTTTCCCTTGAACTTCTTCCAAGTTTTTCCTGGAAAATGTTCTATTAAAGAATTTCCAAATTCTTCCATAGAATGTAAAGACAGCCGGTGAGATGATAAATATTCACTATTGCATTGTTCTTGAAAATTTTGACTGAACTCACAATACGAAGGGGATTCATTATTTTCATTTTAATATAAAATTTAATCTTCTTCATTTACTTGGAGATAGTAAAAATAGGTTGTATATCATCATCATCATAATCCATCCATTCTTCACTTTCTATCTCTATCTTTGTTTTTACAGGTGGATACAATGTGAATTTATTTGTTGAGCTTCCACCAAAGATAAACATATCACCAAATATACAATTGATAAAAGAATCGACTGTAGCTAGCCAAGGTATTCCTAATATTAATTGATGTCCTCCTAAGTTATTATTGGGTGTAAATATCATGAAATAAATGAGATATTCCCAAGAATATAAGGATACATAAATGTACTCTAACACAACATCAAGTTTAATTACAGATATATCTACTAATTGTAATAATGTTGGTGTATATTGGAGATTAGGAATTTCGGTTGATCCATAGTTTGTTTGGTCATGATGTTTTTAGCTTCTCCTAGATCAATAAGTGTGTTTGGTATTTGAATACCATTGATGTTTGTTTTCACGATGGGACTTCCTAGATCTAAGTATTTTTGCATTGTTGTTTTTCCCATCATGATATATGCAATTTTTATGACTAACTCAATTCTTTAATTGACTTCATTTCTTTTCCTCCCTGGTATTTTAATGCTTAACTCCCTATTTGTATTTGAAAAATTTGGAATCTCCTTGATGGCTTGTAAAAAAGGAATTTTTATGTAAACATTCTTCAGTTCATCCATCATATCATAGTTAGGTAATAAAATCTATTTTTCTACCCCTTTATCAATTTTTAATCTTTCAGAAAAAGGTGGTTTTGAAATAGATACTGAAGTTTGTTCCAGTATGGGAGTTTAATTTATTGGAGTATCATATGTATGAGTCGCATGTTCTTGAATATTCTCATCCCGATGAAGGGATTTCCCTTCCTCAGAGTGATCATCCCTCTTTTGAGGATTTTCATTTTCCTGAATAACAACAGATGGTGACTTCTTTTCCACCACTCTACCAGATATAAGTTGAAAAATGTTAATATGTAATGGAGTTATCATATAGGTATGGAAATTTTGTCCCTCCATATTGTAAATAAGTTGTGAAGTTTTATTATTTGGGTTCGGAAGTGGTTGAGTAGGCAATTGATTTGGTCATTGTGTAAATGGTAATGAAAGTTGTGGATTTGGATTTTGAAATTGAGTTTGGGGTGGTGATTTCCTATATTGAGGAAAATATTATGGTGAAAAAGTAGGATAATGTTGAGGATGTTGAGAATATTGAGGATATCTCCCATAATTATTTTTCCATCGTTGTGCCCGAGGTTGAGGTTGAGGGAAAGGTTTCCATGGCATTGGTGTAGTCCAATTGTTTTGTGATGGTTTTTCATATGTTTCAGTGTTAAATCCTTGATTTTTACATGGTCCTTTGGAAACAGAACAAAAAGGGTATATATTATTTGGAACTATATCCTCTTGGTAAACAAATTTAAGAACTGGTATTGAAGGACATTTTTTGTATGATTTTCTGGAGATATAACACAAGTTTCTACACTCTTTAAGTCAAGAGGACATTATCTCAAGGCATGTTTTTTCTGCACTAAGGACAAAATATAGATAAGGCATCACTTTCAACTTTTTGCTTGTTTTTTGATTTTAGGGTGTCTATTTTCTCACTAAGAATCCCTAAAATGGTTGTTTTAAATTAATCTATTATGAAACCGACTCACAAAATAGAAGAAAAGAGAGATCAACGACTTAGAAATCAACCAATTCTAGGGGGAAACCTCCTTTACATTACATAAATGAACAATTCTTAGAAGATACAAATGAAAAAACCTCCATTCTATATTATCGGAGTCCATGGGGTCACAATATAATCCTAGACGACCTAACAATAATAATGCAAGGGCACAAAAATAACAATAGTGGGCTATTATGGGGCACAATAATAACAATATGGGGACTGCAGGGTTACAAAAATAATGATAAGGGGGCTACACTAATAGAAATAAGGGATTACTATAGTAATATAGGGCCCTAACATGCCCCTCTCTTTCAAAATGTGGTGTCTTGAACGCTTGATTAGTTCTAGATGATTATATATAAAATTATCATCCTCCCATGTGGAATATTTAGTGGGTAAGTTCTTCCACTTGATGAGATACTCTGAAATAGATCGATTTAGTAGCTGTCGAGTTCCTGTTTCTGTGAATGCTTTAGGTTCCAATATGATTTTTCCTTCCTCATCAAGTTCTCTAAATATTGTTTGAACCATCCTTCCAAACATTTGTTCTATCCTTCCAAACATTTTTTCACTATCTCATTTTTCCCATCACATTGAGGATTATAAGATGAGCTGTAAGCTAGTTGAGTACCCAAACAAGAAAACAATTCCTTCAAAAAATTTCTAGTGAAAATGGGATCTCTATTGCTTACAATAACCTTTGCGTTTCCATGTAGCTTTTGAATTGTTTCCATAAATGTAGTAGAAATTGTAATCGCTTTAAATGGATGATATAGTGCAAAAAAGTGTTCATACCATGTAAGTATATCAACTACCACCATGATGACAGTATTTCCTTCGGACTTAGATAAACCTGTGATAAAATCCATTGAAACCTCCTCCCAATGTTGACTTGTTATGGATAAAGGTTGTAGCAGATTCGGGGTCTTAATTGTCTCAACTTTATTTTGCTGGCAAACCAAAAATTCCACCACAAACTTTGAATATCATATTTCAGGCCATCCCAAGAAAATTCTTTCTTCACCTTGTGGTAAATTTTTAAAAATCTTGAGTGTCCTCCTAAGGCACAGGTGTGAAATTCCAAAAGAATGTTTTGTTTTAGTTGGAAATTATTACAAAGACATAAATTCTATTTGTACCATAAGGAATCATTTTTCCAATTAAATGTATCATATGTATTGGGATCTTGCTACAAATTTTGAATGAGTGTCCATACTTCTTTGTCATTCTTCTATTCCTCCCTTCTTCTAGTCATCCATTCTGGTTGGATAACAAAAATGGCACAAAGCAATGATTCCACATCCTCATCCGTTCTTGAGAGTGCATCTGCAACAACATTTAGCTTCCCTTTTTTGTAGATGATTTCAAAGTCACAACCCAACATATTTGTGACCCTTTTTTTCTACTCCTATGAAGATAGTATCTGTTCCAAAAAGTATTTAAGACTATCATGATCAATTTTTACCTTGAAGTGTCTTCCAATTAGGTAAGCTTGCCATTTCTTTAGTGCATGTAGTATTGAAAACATTTCCTTCTCATAAATAGCTTTTTTTAAATACTTTCCTTTTATTGGATGGATTTCGAAATCCATGGGTCCTAATTATTGCATTAAAACGACACCAATTCCATTTCCTGACATATCACATTGCACAATAAAGGTTTTTGTGAAGTCTAGCATAGCTAAGACTGGTGCTTGGCACATTCCCTCTTTAATATGTTCAAAGGCCTTAGTTGCTTCTGGAGGCCATGAAAATGCATATTTCTTCAATAATGTTGTTAGAGGTGTTGATATTCTCCCATAATTATTAACAAACCTGCGATAATACCCTGTTAACCTGAGAAATCCTCACAACTACTTTAAGGTTGTGGGGACTTTCTTTCCTTAATGGATTTAATTTTGTTAGGGTCTACCTTAACACCCTCCTGAGATACAATATGACCTAGATATTCAAACTTTTGTACTCCAAAGAACAATTTGGAGGTTTTTGCAAATAATTGTTTCTCCTGCAATAGTTTGAGGACCTTGTCAACATGTTGAAAATGGTCCTTCCAAGACCTGTTGTAGATTAGTATATCATCAAAAAATACTAACATAAATATTCTAAGGAAGGGATTGAAAATGGAATTCATCAACCCTTGAAATGTAGAAGGTGCAATGGTAAGGCCCAAAGGGCTGACAAAAAAATCATAATGACCCTCATGAGTTCAAAATGTTTTTTACGGAATTTCTTCAGTATTAATTCTAATTTGATGTATCCTAAACGTAGAACCAACTTGGTGAATTAAATTTCTCCATGTAATTCATCCAATATTTCATCAATCACAGGAATGGGAAATTTATCTTTAATAGTGAGCTTATTTAGCTCCCTATAATATGGACACATGCACCATGATGCATCCTTCTTTTGCAACAATACTACTAGAGCATAGAAAGAACTTTGACTAGGTTGGATTATACCAGCCTCTAGAATTTCTGCAATCATACGTTCAATTTCGCTCTTTTGGACATAAGGATATCTATAAGGCCTGATGTTTAGAGGGACAGTTCCTGGAATCAAATGAATAACATGATTATGATCATGAATACGCGGGATTCCTTTGGGAGTTTCAAACACCTTGGAATGATTGTCCAAGAGTTTTTGGAGATCTGGAGAAATATATGATTTTGGTTTTGGAACTTCTAGTGAGCATAATTGTGAAATTATTCCTCATTTTTATTTCATCAGAAGCTTTGTCATGAGATTATAGCTTATTATCTTTCCCAGATTCCTTACGATACCCGGTAATTGAACTTCCTTTCCTTTCGAAGAAAATTTCAAGAAACGTTTTTGAAAATTAAAAGCTACCATCCCCAAAGATTGTAACTATTATACTTCTAGTACAACATCAACATCACCCATTGGAATGGAAAGCATCAGACTATTGAATACATATTCCCCCATGGTTAGCTTGATATTATGGCACTTACGAGAGCAATTTATAGTTCCTTTATTTTACACCATTAGTTCAGACTCTGGCGTTGGGTATAGGAAGAAATTCAATTGCTTGGCTACCTTACTTATAACAGAACTTATAAAAAATAATATGCAGATGCGCGCAACAACCGAACATCATAATAATAGATCAACCCTTCACAGATTATCCCCAACCGTGGTATATACTTATGCATAGTAAACAAATGTATTTTAATAAGATCTATTCATCAACAGAGTTCTTCACGCATAATAGACTTCTTTCACTCGCTCATATGAATTTTATCATAAACAAAAGTAAATATAACACATCACAAAAACAAATTATGATGTGAAAGAAAATAACAGATAATTACAAAACAATCGCATAACGGTTTCTAGTTTGCAAAAATAGACTTCTTTATTGATAGATATAATAGTGCCAATACATTCAGTCCTTTAATACCAATTACCCTTATGCGCACACAGCCAACGGAGTCTGCACACAACCAGGAGTAAGGTATTTGCGCACATAGATAGCAAGAGCCTCTTCCACCCAAAAACCTAGACTTAGATCAAACGCTTACAAAACATTCGTCATCAAAACATATTATATATTTTTACTTGACTCAATGTATATATATTTATACTTATCTTAGCGCGAAGATACCATGGTGTCAAACTATGGTTTGAGACTCATAGTTTTCCCTTAAAACCAATTTACATTAAATAGGGACTTTGAATTGCCCCAAAGCCCCTTTTACTCTTTTGCATAGCGCGAACAACAAAATATAACAAAAACATAACCAAAATTGGCCCCAGGGGACCCCAGTCCAATAGGCCCCAAACACAAAGTCGTGACTCATCCCGAGTCACTATGGGGTGGGCCCCTTCATCTTCGCTTTGAGTGCGGCGACATAGGTCTTTAGTTGCAAGACCACTTCAACGCTCTGCGCAACATCTCCCCACGCTTCATTTAAGAGCTTTACAGTTTTCGACCCTTCAAATGCTAGATTTATTCTTCCTTATGTTTGATAAAGGCTCTTCAGTGCACCATCCAATGTCTGTGACAACGACAAGGCTTCCTCAACCCACAGATGCATTTTTTATTCCAATAATTTTTGCTGGTGGTGCAGATCCTCAATCTCTATTTGAATAGTGTGGCCTTCCTGAAGGTGGAGAAGTCACTGTGCTAGATCCAAGGTGGACACTGCCATCCTGATGTTTGCCAATTTTTGTTCCTTTAAGTGCAACTCTTTGTGCAGCTGCTTCACCATTGGGTCATTTTGAATCGAAGTCCAGACATCCATGGCCTCATCTAACAATTGACCACACTTTGTGACTGCAGTTGATATGATTTCTTTCACTACATTGACCTCAATGGCATGATGTGATTTTAACTCTGGAGGAATTTCTGGCTGTAGCTTCATCTGTAAGTGTGCAATTTGTTGTTCAAATTCATCTATGATAGTCTACACTTCTTCGCGTGATGCCTTCAACGTGATGTCCAATTCTTCCATTTTTTCTCCACGACAGTTGAGGGAGGGACCGCTAGCAAATCCATGCATACTTGATTAATTTTGGCCTCCAAGGCAACATGACAAGCCTCAACTTTGCGACACACTTCCTTGACTATCTACTATTTTTGCTGAAGTTCAGCTACTTGCTGTTGCGACTCAGTGGCAGTGCGGTAGGCTTGGTCCTCTCTATACCGCAGCTCTTTTATGATCATTCTATGGACCATGTGAAGCTTTTTGATTGGCAGCAAAACCATATCAATATTAATATCCTAAGATGCTCTCAGTGTTGCACTCAGAGTCGGCGACTTGACGTGGATGGTACCTCTAGGGATCTGGATCAGGTGGTTATTTCCAATCGATGGAAAAACTGTGTTGATTGGTTGCACTCTGGAAGCAAGCGTGCTCACTTGAAACTAGCTCGCATGGGCCACGATCGCTAGTATTAGGATCCCTTGAACCTTCAATTATTCAATTCCAGTTTGTACTCCCTCAAGCACAGCTTTGTACTGCACCTAGATATCTATCCACTTGTCCTTTGTTGTAGATGTTACGGTATCAGCAATCTCATTAATTTCATTTTCAATAAGTGTGAGGCATTCATCTCCAGTAGCTTTAGACCCTTTTTTATTTTTTTGCGGACCTCCCGCAACTTCAGAAACGCACTTGGTCCCCTTGAAGGCCTGTGGTGTCGGCTCCTTGGGAGTCTGAGCCTTGGTTTCCTTGGTAACTGCACCATTATTTTTAGGCGCTTTCTCTTTCTCAGATTCAATGGTCTCACCATTTGTAGTCGGCATGGCCTCTACTCCTGTATCTTTACTTGTTTCCTACGTACCTATTCTGGGCTTAGTTGGAGTCTTTGGAATCGACAAGGATGCACAATCTGTAGTGTCCTTCTCCAACCAAGCTGGCGGCCATTCTGCCGTGACACGCACTAAGTGGTCCTTTATGACCAAATAGGGAAACTCATACTAGATGCCCTCAACAACACCCTCCGCATGGATATGGATATTATGGAACGTTTATTTAAATTCCATGATCAACTTGTATTGCTCATATAAGGTTGGGGCCTTCACTTTGATTGAATTCCTTGGAACATCACAGGGTAAAAAGAACCCAATTTTATTATTATTTTATTTTATTTTATTATTTTATTTTTTTTCTATGTCTCACGTGGGGATTGTTGAGTTCCAAAGTGTGGCATACCACACAGATTTACACATATCAGGCTCAATATCGAGAAAATATGTTTCTGTTGGTGACTTCCAACCAATGAGTGCTATCAGAAGCAATAACCATGCATAATAGAAAGGCTTCACGTCCTCCTGTGCCTCACAAACATTCTCCAGGAATTATTTTGAGAGGTACTGGGCCCAATTTTATTGCACTCCCTTCAAGTACTGTCCTGCCAACATAATAACTTGGGTTGGGACTTCCTTTGGTCGAAAATTTCTCATCATTTTTCTGGCTAGGATGAGAGTGCCAAAGGAGACAAAAGGGTAATTAATGTAATATCCCAAAAGGGAAAATGCAGTAATACTTAAACACAACATAAGAAATGCAACTACGTAAACAATAGATCTAAAGACCACATCAGAATATGAAAATAAGTTGAGCCATTTTATTATATGGAGATGAATTAGTTACACAATGTACAATAGATGAGTAGATCTAGCCCAAGAGATGGCCTAGAATCACCCTACAATGGTGCTGCAATTAGCACTCTGTAACTAGTGAGATTATAGAAGAAAATACTACGTTGTCCCTTCTGCTAAAGATATGCATGAAATACTGCAAAAGGAAATGTGGATCTATGGAGCTTATGAGCTCTGATGATGCCAAGATTCAAGATATAGCCAATGTGATGGGAACCCAAGGTAACCCAGAAAATATTTTCTAGATCTACAACTTTGGAAAATCACCCTCCTAGGGTTTGATCCTTTATCTGCGAGGTTTATAGATTTGAAGATAGATCTGAACCAAATATGGCTGAAATATGTTCTACAAACAGATCTTAGCTTTGAGGGCTGATCCCTCCTTCAGATACACAAGCTAGGAGCTTGAGATCTAGCCTTCCCTTCCTCCTCCTTCAGATTACAGCAACTGATTATGCAGCTGCTACAAAAACTAAGTTGTACAAGAGGGAGAGTCTCTATGTCTGTTGAAAAATGCTACAATAGACTCCATCCTGATGGAAATAGTGATGGCAAGGTGAGGGGATGATCCCTCATAAGATTACTAGCTGAAATGCTAGCAACTTCCTTCCTCCTTTGGATTTTAAATAATGGACAACGAAATTCTGGATGGAATTACTGCCGCTAGGAGGTCGATAAATTTTTTCCAGATGCCAAATCTGAAATGAATCCCTGGGAATGCTGATCTTGAAGGCCAAAGTGATAGCAATAATCCTACACCGGTTCTCCAGCTGAAATACTGAAGACAACCTCCACCTCCTAAACTGATCTTCAGAAATTGCATAATTCCTAAATATAGATGTTCCGCAGATGATGGAAAATATAAGTGGCACCAATGCCTGATGTAGAATGAAGTAAAACCCTCTCTCCAGAGCTAATCAAAGAAAGAGGAGGGATTCTCCACGAGGAACACCTTGTGCTAAATAGCACTTGCAATCTTTGCTAAACAGCCCAAGAAAGCAATGTAATGTCACGTGACAATTCTAGATCGAAACATACCTCAAAATCTATAATCGATAGCTTCCCTTCATTGTTTCCTTCATATCCTTTATATAGTTTATGAGCCTTCCCATTCCTTGGCCCTCATCTAAACTGTGCTGAGCATGTGGACAAGATCCTCCATATTTGACTGCGTTGTCTCTCCAAGTCATCCATCATGTCTAAGTGCAATGTACACCCTCTCCATCATGTGTGCATTAATTGCACAACTTTCTCCATCACTTCATCATGAATGCTCTATGATCTTTCATTAGATGCCTTCCATGATCTTAGTTGACTAATTCAACCTCCATGTTCTATCTCATTAATGAGACATGATCTCCAATTCCATTCACATTAGTATTTGCTCAACTACCTCATTATGTAGATCTAGGCTTAATTAATCCACATTCACACATAAAAAGTGGATATTTATTCATATTTGAGTATTATGGGTCCCTCAACCCTCTTATTTACTTAATCCATTAAGAAAATTAAGAACTCTAATATTCCAAATATCAGGTGAAAAATTGGAAATATTGCAGTTCTCCCCAGAAAAATTTTGCTTGACCTCAAGAAACTGCAAAAGTAGATGTAGAAGACATCCATTTCCCTCCAAATGGAATCCACATAAGGAAGGCCTCCTCCATTTTGCTGCAATGTGTCATGCATGTTTGGTTTCAAATTTGTCTCTCAAGGATGTGTAGAATGACCTCCAACTGTATGGTTAGATGTCCTCCTTCCATCATGAAGTACCAGGTGACAATCATATGATGTCCCAGATCATCATCAACACATGAGATACATAAAACAAAGTAGATCTTTCCACAAATTAAAATCTCCATCTCACAATACATCTCTCCATCCCATGTTTCATGAAGTATATTGAGCATTGACATGCCCTCATTTATAGCCCTGTTGTCCTTGTTGGTTCCAAGCATCATTTCAACATTATGAAAAAGAATAAATAGAGACATATGGGGAAACATGAACAATGTTAAACCATATCATCCTAATAAAAACCAACACAACAAAGCCTCCTGCTACCATGCTAGATCATCATGAAAACAAACAAGGGAGCCATACTCTCTCAAAAGAAGCCACCGCAAGAATGCTTCTTGTTGCCATGCCAAATCTACATCAATATAAATATGAGAGCCATACTCTCTCAACAGAAGCCACTGCAGTAATGCCTCTTGCTGCCATACCACATCATCATTGTACCAAATGTAGTGGCCATATTCTCTTAAGAGAAGCCACCTTAATAAGGCATCTTTCTGCCCCATCACATCATCCTCATACCATGTACAATGACCATAATCACCCAACAGAAGCCAACACTGTCAGGCCTCCTGTTGCCATCCTCCCACAATATCATGCAATGTATGGGAAAAATTAAGCCCATACTCTCCCAATAGTAACCATAGAAACAAGGATTCTTGTTGCCTTCTTGCATTATCATGATGCAATTCATGGAGCAATAATATAGTAGTGGACATGCGACGTGTCTCATCAACATAATACAAACAAGTTCCCTTATGCTACATCATGTGAGAGTTATGATTTCTCCCAAACCCAATTACATACATGAACATGAGATACATCCCAAATAGAAATACATGTAAAGACATGAGACATATCCCAAGCAAGAGTAGATACAATGACATAAGATATAACATGTGATGTCCAAACTCTCTCATCAACAACCCAAGTAACCATGCCTTTTTCTTATGCATTCTTCCAGTGATGTGTAAGGCATGAATCAAAAATTTATGAATCCTTGAGTGGTAACCATACTCACCCATGAGTAACCAACGCAACCATTCTTCTTGCTGGCCTGTATCATAGATCTGGAAGTGGTTTGGCAACCCCTTTCTCCACACTATCAACCATTCATCCCAATGTGGATGATGGATCTCATTCTGCAAATACTTGGCATCCTCCCATTGTAGGACACCAACTTACTCAAATTGTTGAAGAACTTTGAAATCCATGATATGTTTAAGTGCACCTCCAATGATATCTCTTAATGATACCTTCTTCTCATCCATGGCCTTCAAAATCCAACGAGGTTGTAGATCTGCTGCATGTAGAGGTCTCTCTTTCATCTGTGAAATGCTCATTGAGAAAGTGTCATCAAGAAAGGGGAAAAGATTTCTTATCTCAAGATGTCTACCATTCATCATGTTAAACGCCATTGCTTCATGAGTGAAGCTACCTTAAAAATGCTCCAAGAATAATGGGGCCTCTTCATTATCACTGCTACTAAGTGAGAGCACTGTAGATCTACATGTTAATACAAATATTGTCTCAAAGCAAGGTACAATACTGATCTCATAACCAATCATTATACATAGGATCATGCTAATCCCTTCTTCTGAAACTCTACAATTCAACTCAAAAGGTTGAATGTAGTCTGTCCATGACAAAATAGGATAGATTTTCATCTCCTCCTTGATTAAATCAAGGGTCCTATGCGCTGTGATATGTTGCTGCTTCAAATCAGCATTTTGTTCTAACCCTTGGTTATGCATTGGCCCTAATGGCATGTCCCCATAAGTTTGAATAAGATCTAGTGAAACAATAGGTGATTAATGTGTATGCATACCTTTGATCAACTGATGTGTGGGAACCTCTTGAAAGAACACAAGATTTCCTCCAACCGGGACAATGGTGTCTCCAACTGCTGGTAAGAGAGATGGTTGCTCTTCTACCAATGTACCAGCACTGGAATATTCCTCCTCTTCCTCATGAATCTCCTGAATAATGCATGGGACTCTATGTGTCAAGAGCTCCAGAATATATTGCAAAGTTGGAAGTTTTTCTTCTCTAGATGTAAGTACTTCTGCAACTGGTGGTGAATGTAGTGACTCCTTGTCTAGAGTGACAAGATTGACATCCTCCTTTGTTTCCTTAGGAAATTTCTCTTTGTGGCCCATCTCTGTCTTCTTCACATCAAACTTCTTCCTCAACTTGTGAAATAAATCTGAGTATTTAGTCACCTTTGCATGCTCCATGTGACTAAACCACCAACCATTGGCTTCACCTTCAAGATGAAGTGCTGCAATTTGGATAGCCTCTTTTTCAGCCACAGGATGTAGCATAAAAAATTTATCTAACTCTTTCCTCCAAGCCTTAACAATGCTTGAGGAAGACCCATCAAATTTAGGCAAATATAATCTATTGTTCCTCTTCCTTCTATTGCTGCTATAGGATCTTATTTCTTCTTTGAGTTCAAAGAATTCTTGGAGAGTTAGACTCTCTTTGAAAGCTCTAGATTGTTCCTTGTACTCTTTAAGATAAAAACTTAGTCCCATGAGTCTCAGGTTCTCTTCTTTCTTCATTTCTATACCTCTCACCTTCTTCAAAGAAAGTGGGCATAATAGATCTATTAGGAGATCTATGGTTCTCCAGTCTTCTTTTCTGCTGATAGGAAGTGCTTAGACCTTCCTCTTCAAATCTTCTTCTTGGATCCTTCCTTTTCCTTTCTCTCTTCATTTGTTTGACCTCCTTGGAGAGACCTTACTTGGATCTAAGGAGAGGAATGGAAAAAATATCCTCCTTCATGGTAGATCTCATCTATTTGCTTCTTATTTTGATGCAAAATATGAAGTGTCCACAAGCTGAGCCAAAGATCATGTTCTGGTACCACTGTAATATCCAAAAAGGGAAAATGCATTAATAATTAAACATAACATAAGAACTACACTAAGTAAACAATAGATCTAAAGATAACATCAGAATATACAAATAATCTGAGCCATTTTATTATATGGAGATGAATGAGTTACACAATGTACAAAAGATGAGTAGATCTAGCCCAAGAGAAGGCCTAGAATCACCCTAAAATGGTGTTGCAACTAGCACTGCGTAACTGGTGAGATTATAGAAGAAAATAATGTGCTCTCCCTTTTGCTGAAGATATGCATGAATTGTTGAAAAAGGAAATTTAGATCTAGCGAGCTTATGAGCTCTGATGATGCCAAGATTCAGGATCTGGTCAATGTGACGGCAACCCAAGATAACCCAGAAAGGATTTTCCAGATCTACAACTTCGGAAAATCACCCTCCTAGGGTTTGATCCTTTATCTTCTGGGTTTACAGATCTGAAGCTAGATCTGAACCAAATATGCCTGCAATATGTTCTACAAACATATCTGAGCTTTGAGGGCCTATCCCTCCTTCAGATCCATAAGCTAGGAGATTGATATCTAGCCGTATCTTCGTCCTCCTTCAGATTACAACAACTAATTATGTAGCTGCTACAGAAACTGTGTTGTACAAGAAAGAAAATATCTATGCCTGCTAAAAATTTCTGCAATAGACTCCAGGCGGATGGAAATAGTGATGGCAAGGTGAAGGGATGATCCCTCACTGGATTACTAGCTGAAATGCTAGCAACTTCCTTCCTCCTTTGGATCTGCAATAATAGACAGCGTAATTCTGGATGGAATTACTACTACTAGGAGGTCAATAAATTTTGGCCTGATGCCAGATCTGAAAGGAAGCCCTGGGAATGCTGATCTTGAAGTGCAAAGTGATAGGAATAATCGTACACTGGTTCTCCAGCTAAAATACTGAAGAAAACCTCCACCTCCCAAATTGATCTTCAGAAATTGCGTAATTCCTGAATATAGATGTTCTGTAGATGATGGAAAATATAAGTGGCACCAATTCCTAATGTAGAATGAAGTACAATCCTCTCTTTAGAGCTACTCAAAGAAAGAGGAGGTATTCCCAACCAGGAACACCCTGTGCTAAACAACACTTGCAATTTGCTAAACATGCCAAGAAAGCCATGGAATGTCACATGACAATTCCAGATCTAAATAGACCTCAAAATCTATAATCAATAGCCTCCCTTCATTGTTTCCTTCATCTCATTTATATACTTTATGAGCCTTCCCATGCCTTGGCCCTCATCTAAACTGCACTGTGCATGTGGACAACTCCATGTTTGACTGCACTGTCTCTCCATGTCATCCATCATGTCTAGGTGCAATGTACACCCTCTCCATCATGTGTCCATTAATTGCACAACTTCCTCCATCACTTCATCATGAATTCTCTATGATTTTTCATTAGATGCCTTCCATGATCTTAGTTGACTGCATCAACCTCCATGATCTATCTCATTAATGATACATGATCTCCAATTCCATTCACATTAGTAGTTTCTCAATTACCTCATTATGTAGATCAAGGCTTAATTAATCCACATTCACACGTAAAAAGTGGATATTTATTCATCTTTGAGGATTATGTGTCCCTCCACCCTTTTATTTATTTAATCCATTAAGAAATTAAGAACTCTAATATTCCAAATATCATGTGAAAATGGGGGAATATTACAATTAATCTCACTTACCACAAACCTGTGACTGTGCCGTGTGACCTGATAATCAATCATGATTTTCTACGTGACCTTCTTTTCCATTCAATCAATGCATCATTGATTACTGTGCACTCCATAAAAAATCGTCAAGGATTAGTGCGAGAAATTGCTGCACACATATATTGTTGATCGGGCTCTGCCCGAAGTGTGGAATCTGCAACAAAATGAGCAGCCCTGCTTTCTACAGGCCCAACACCCAGCACTTCATCTCAATGTGCACTATTCCTCCCTCATAAGGAACCTGGTCTAAGTGTCTTTGGGGTGTGAGCTCTGGAAATTTTTCCTGATCTGCGAGATCCCAGTCCGCCATTTTTAGCATTGGAACTTTGGGAAACATATCACCTTCCATCGATATGTTCTTTGGGATTAATGGCATATTGATGTGTGCACGCACTTTGTCTAGCCCCTTACGGATCTTCATGGAAGATTTGCATAGTGCGACATTTGTTAGTAAGCACAAGATACAAGAAATTTATACCACATCCTCTTCCTCCATGATTATCTCAGGCAACTTGGTCATAGGATTCCTTTGATGCTCTGCTGCAGTGCAGCGCGGCTTAGGGGTCTTCTCTCTAGTGTATTTTTGGGACCATGAGGTATGCCCCTTCTTGGTTTTAGCTGGCGTAGGGGTCTTAATGGCCTACGCCGCGGGTTCCTCTCCTGGTCTAGTAGTAGTCATACGAGGCGGGATTACATGGCCTAAACCTCTATGACACAACTCCTCCTAAAAAAATGGATCCATACCGGACATAAAATTCAAACAGGCTTTGGGAATCAAAGAGCTCAATTAACAAAAATCACATAGAAGGAAAACATAACTAATGCGACCTCCTTGGTCATATTTATAGCTTAGGTGCATCTTAAACGGTTCATTGTGCATTAATGGAACTCCATAAATAATAAAATGACTCCAAATATGGCATAATCTCCTCATTAAATGAAATTTACACACTCCTCCAAATGGTTAGAATCCTATCTTGTCTAGAGTTACTGTTATAATGGCTATATTCTAGCACTTCTATGACCCAGACAACCTCTGAATGTACTTACCGTGAGAGCACCAAACCTTTCTGTGCATCCTCCATCCTTTCTGCACATATCCAATTATCTGGCCATATAGTCATTTGGTGCACTCAGGGAGAGGGTCATCCATGTTCAACTTTAATCGAATTTCGTTGACATACCCAAGAATATTTTCTCCACTCAATGTGGCTAGGCACAACACACCTCTGTCCATGATCTCCTTAAAAATATATGGTCCTAGCCATTGCATCTTGAGCTTCCCTACGTGACGCGAAAACTTGTTGTCATACAACAAGACCAAACCTTCTTCCTTAAATACCTTTTTTTCTAATATGCCTATCATGCCATGCCTTTTCATGTGGCTTCTGTACTTTTTAATATAAATTTACAATAAAGAAATCCTCTTTGAATGTGACCAAATGTGATAATTGTTCTTCTATAATATACTACTCTGCAATATTTTTGAATTCAACAATGCACACACTTGGAACAATGTACCACATTGGCATCACAGCTTCTTGGCCATACACCATTTTGAATGGTAACTTTCATGAAAAATTCTTGCATGTGGTTCCATATGCCCGAAGAACAAGAGTTATGCACACATACCAATCATTTTGGTTAGCATTGCAAATCTTATTGAGCGTAGTCTCCAATATCTTATTTAATTTTCCCACTGCACCATTCGCCTGTTGGTGATATTGAGTACTCTTCTCATGACGAATCCAAAAATATTCTATCAAAGCTTCAATGGTTTCATTCACAAAGTGAGTACCTTGATCACTCATAAAAATAATAGTGCATCCAAACGAAGTCAAAATGTTCTGAAAAATGAAGTGCGCAACTGTGTCTACACTAAAATCCTTCACAGGATTTTCTTCAGCCCATCTGGTGACATCATTTTTCGCAGTGATTATGTGACCCACACTTGTCTTACTTCCTGGAGGGTTAATAGGTCCAACGAAATATATGGCCCATTTTTCAAACCCTTGTAGTGCCATCTGTGGGTGCAAGGTCATCTCATCTCTGCACGAGGGCTTTCCTATCCTTTGGCATTCGTCGCGTGTGTGGAAATGCATATATGCATCATTGTGTAGCATGGGCCACAATAAACTAGCTCACATGATCTTATGTGCCATGGCCTTCCCTGCATAGTGACCTTCGACAACCCCTCCATGATATTCAACTAAGATATATCATGGCTAAAATTCCAATACATATCTTCGTAAGATCTCATCTGCACACCTCTTGTACAACTGACCAGAAATGAGAGTAAAGTCAGCTGCACGTGCAACCAATTCTTTCTTTTGTTTCAATGTATAATCCACGAGCACACATCTATTAGTCAAGAAATGAGTGATATTATGGAAATTATCATCAACCACCTTTATAGAAAATAACTGCACATCGGGTAACCCATCTTCCAAGCTAGTCGGCTCTTCTGCATTATTTATGTGCGACAAATGGTCTGGCCCAAAATTTCTTCTGGGATTCACAATAACTTCAAAGTAATACTTCTGGAACAATAGAAATCACTTGCATATCTTTCCCCCCAACACAGGATTATTGACCAGGTACTTCAAAGTAGAGTGGTCAGTAAATCTTTTCCTGAAGATGGATCCCCATTAGGATTCAAAACGTCGACCATTGTTTTTTAACACTGTGGATAATCCAAAGATTTCTAAAATAAATGATAACCACATAAGCTTGAAAATGATAGATATCAGAAATATTAAGTGTTTTTACTGTAGAAAATTGGGCACATTTCAACCAATTGCATATGCAATTAGATAAATCATTTCAATCAAAATAAGCATCCAAAGATGAAGCACCCTCAAATATCAGTCTCGTCAGTTTCCAGGTATAAAATTTCTTTTATGTGTACTCTTTATTATATAATGATTTTGGACATAAAGGTTTTGATTTTAGTACCTATGGAGCAAGGAGTAGAAATCAGATCAATAAAATATCTAAACATTTTCCTACATATCTTGGGCACATTAGATGATATGTTTGTGATAATGTAGGCCATAAGGCCAAGGAAAGAAAACTTCTCATGTGTTTCAAGAAACCAAATCAAATAATAAATTCATGCAAATCCAAATAGTAAAGAAGCCAAATATGAATATGCATCTCAAGTATCCACCTCACAAAAATTGGAGAAGAAAGGAGTAGAAAACCACTCCCAATAAAAATTGAGGCCTTCATCGTCTGAGGGGGAGAATATGGTAGCATTATGGATTGCATACAAATAATTAAAAGTGTTTCCATATTGGAAATTTTGAACGAGAATTATTTTGCAGATGGTTGTTATGATTTTGTAGCACTAAGAGTTTTTTGTTGTAGAGACGACACATATGTAGGGGGGTCATCTCACATGGTTTATTGATGACATGTTGGTCCATGAGATTGTTGGGAGGAGGTTGCTATGTTTCTCCTGATAATATATTTATCTAACATTATTCACTATAGGATCTATTAGAGGTTGAGGGGAACTTCGTTGAGTTTATATGCATTATATGAGTTGCATGAAATTGATTATTTTTAGATTAATGGTTATTTGACCATTTGTGCATTAGTTAAAACGATTGGGATCCATAATGAATTTGCAGATGAGATAATTTTGATTCAGCTATGTTGGTGGTGTTTATGCTCCATATGAATGCCTATGGATTTCCTATTGTTGCTGGTCTTTATTACATGAGATGTGACATTACTACCATTAGATATTGATTTATTGGTCACCATGTTGTATGGTATATTTATGGATCATTGTTGCTGGTTTTACTATTGACAAACCTTCATACAAGTTGAGTGTTGGTCCAAGTTGACAATTATTAGTTGTTTCTTAATTGTTGGTATTATGCATATATGGATTTATGAGTACTAGTAACATGATATGCTCGTACTAGTTGGAGATTTTTATGATTATATTTATTGTTTCATGGATCCATGGTTCAATTCCATAATAGTTTGAGACGTATCTTAAGATCTGAGATGTGTTGATTTGAATTTTTCTACCTTGAGTGGATGATTGACTCCTGCTGCACATGGTGCACATATTTTTACCACGTAACTATTTCCACCACTTCATTTGTTGGTCGATGATGGTGCCTTTATATATATGGATCTATCTTATGCACACGGATGGTTTTATGCATGATCAGAGTTTTGTATTACTGATCATTCATCATCTTTTCAATCAGCCTAAATGTTTTTAGTGTTGGTGAAGGAGATTATTTGAGTATGTCTTGGTGTGAGGCATGAGTTTTGGGCATTATGTTACAACCACATGCTTGATATTGTACTTCATCATCTTCAGTCATGTATATTGTTTAGGAATCCATATAATCAATGGTTTATGCCCTTTATTTTATGTTTTCATGAGTTGTTTCAAACATCTTTGGTCTATTGGACATCATGTCATAGTCATTTTCTATCCTTGTATCTCATTATACATCCATGTACTACATTGTATTATATATCATTAGTCATGGTCATGTTGGAGAGAGAGTGTTCATGTCTAGTATTCATTATTGAGGGATGATCAAACCATTCATGTGGGAATATGGGTGTTATTTTAGTCATATAATGTATATCAATCATATTATATAGTCATTTTGTTGATCCTTGAGGTGTAGCGTTCAACTAGAAGGATTTGTTAACAAGATTATGATGATGCTTAGGGGGATCATGTTCAGTATTTCTACAATTTTTCATATATGGTTTGTTGTTATTTTCAGTACATTATGTTGTTGTTTGTTTGGATGAGAGTGAGGTTGATGTAGTTGATGTTGTTGAAGTTGAGAGATGTTGCTACTATTGTTTCTTATGATGTGTTACTACTCATTTAATATTTTTGCTATTGATGGTTATGTTATACTGTTGATGGAGATAGTGTTGCCACTCATTGTATTTGTTGTTTATGCTCATGTAATTGTTGAGTTGTATATTTTTGCTGCTAGTTGAGAGTGGTGTTCATGGAAAGTTTGTTGTTTTTGCTTCAGGAGAGAGAGAGAGAGAGAGAGACACTGCTGCTATTTTTTTTCACGCTGCTATTTATTGTAATGGTTCCATGGGTAGTGTTGTTATTTGTTGATGCATTATGATATAACCTTGTTGGTACATATGATGTGCTATTATTTTTACTAGTTATGGTATGTTGTTTTCCACACTATGTTGATGGTCATAATTATTGCTGTTTTTGAAACAAAAATAGTGTCTAGGGGGAGTAGTGTCCTTTCGGCTATGCTTATTTGGATGAGCTCATCCATTTTCTATTAATGTCAAAAGGGGAGTGAATGAGAATTTTTTCAGAGGCTAGTTGGTTGGTTTATATGGGGTTTCCATCAATGCCAAAGGGGGGCATTGTTGGCATTGTTGCTTAATTGTTCATTTGGCATTGATGTCAACCTGGTAGCATTGGTGTTGGAGGATGCACTTTCATTGGTTGGAATTCATGTCAACCTCGTAGTGTGTGATTTTTTATGCACATTGGTTGATTGTTTATGGTATCTGATGTACATTCTTATGGATGAGTTTCTACATGGTTGCTTGGTACAGGTATTGGGATTATGCTAGTGAGGTGTTAATTGACATGTGCATGGGTTGTAGACCCTAGGTTGGTGGTTGCACATGTTAGTGCACATTATTCGATTGTGTATGTATGGATGCCTTGGTATGAAATGGAGCTACTAAACCTATTTTACATTATTGGAGAATGATAATTTTTATATAAAACATGATAATTTCACCGACGATAACAATTTCTTGGAGAAAGTTTCTTCATACAGATACCTAGGTAATGACATTAATCATTACCTCAATTTTAATTATAACATCAAGAAAAGGATTTTTGGGGGTTGGAAATATTATTATGTGCTTGAAAAAAACCATAAGATGATTTATCTTTGGGTTTGAAGTAAAAAAATTTCCTCTTAGAGACTCTCATCGCCTTTGTGATTTTGTATGAATGTGAAATCTGGGGTTGCAGTATATCTAGAGAATCACTGAAGGATATTGAGATGATATAAAAGTAATGTATAACCTACAACCTCAATATTAAACGTAATACTCCTCATCTTATCCTATTGAATGAAGCTAGTCTTTCCCCCATTAAAAGCATGGCTATGTTTCACTATTTGATGTTAAGAAGAAGCTTTACAATATCAAAACCTAGAGGCTCCCCAAAATTGCTTTTAAATCTAGCGAAAACCCCCACCTTTGGCTCAAGTGGGTCTGGCATAAGGATTCCCAGGAATGACTCAACGTTTGGAGGTTAAAGGAAGATCGACTTGGAGAATAGAGATAATATTAAAAATACTATCAATTCCAAAATTAAGGACAAATTGTGGGATCATAAGGAGTTTGAGGGGAAAATGAAGCTTAGGTACTATAAGGAGGTTATAAACCCCTCTCTCACTAGCTAAAGTTATCTCTTTTTCTTGATTAGTGCTAAGATTAAAATGAACATTGTGAAGATAAGAATTAACTCCCACGAGATTTGAAGTGAAACTAGGTGTTGGTCTATCCACAAAACACCCTAGGAAGAAATAATCTATCAGTTGTGTGACACTACGAAAATTGAATATGAAAAAAGAATTCTCTTGGATTGTCTGGTGCTCACTCACATCTATTCTCATGTTTGAAACATCTTCCAGACTTCCAACTTTCTTGACCTGTTTTAGTTAGGATAACTATAGTAATCTCGGAACACACCTTTCCCTTCAATTTGATTATAGAAATCAAATTTGGAAATGTCTCAAATTATTTATTTTCTTAAGGTCCAATATACCTCATGAGACTCAATGGACATTAATCATAATCATAATCATCAATATTTTACTTAACATCCATATTGAATTATTTGATTTTTAACCCACATTACACTTTTGTTTGATATTAATATTTTTAAATATCATAAATCAACTCTATAATAAGAATGAAATAAATAACACATCTCCCTAAGGATATATATATATATATATATATATATATATATATATATATATATATATATATATATATATATATAATATGCAAAGTTAAATATTTTATTTATGACTTATAAAAAAAACAAGAATTGTTATCAATATACTTATGTTTTAAATATTATTTTTAATCTAAACATAGAATAATCCATACATAATGTAATATTAATAAAAAAAAACTATATTAGTAAAAAAATTACATATATCCTTTATAAAATTAATATAAAGGTAATTATTTATTTTATTTTTTTTACTTTCAATTATTTTCTCTCTTTATATAAATTTGATGTTAAATTAATGCAGAAATTGAAGTATTTTATTTATGGTGGACATTAACTTTTTATTGTTATTACTATTTTTAATTTATAATATAAGTATTATTTTATTGTTTTTAAATGTAACATTAAATGACAACATATCCTCCATACTAAGTTGTAAAGAGCCTATAAGCATAATAAAATTTACTATTTTATTGAGATTTTTTAATGAAATATAATACAAATATTAAAAATGATGGTGATAGAAAATGTATGAAAACGGTTTAATCATTTTTTCATTTGATTGTTATTTATACACAAAATAAAAGTGATTAATAATTTAAACGCTGTTAATTAATATTTTCATTTTCAAAAATGAATATTTATTATATAAATATTAAAAATGATTGAGTAATAACTATTGTAATTTGAAATATTATATCAATATTCTATCAATTTTTTTTAATTTTGAACAATTAATATTTATTATATAAATATTAAAAATGATTAATAACTATTGTAATATCAAATATTCTATCAATATATAAAAATAAATTATATTTTTAAATCTATAAATATTATTTTATTTGCATCATCTTAAGTTTTCAAGTATCGTTTTAATGTAGTTCATACATCTAAAATGGAAAAAGGAAATCTAACAATGACAAGGACCCTTAGGGAGAGTCCAGGTTTCACATATGAATATCCCAAACCTTCGTTCATTTTAATGTCCGTAGAACCATAAAATTTATATTATTATTATTTTTTTAATATGACTTTATATTATTGTTAATAACAAAGGAAGTTACATAATATTTTACATTGGAAAGTTTTCATAAAATTTTCAGCTTTGTAAGCAAAATTCCCCACATCAGATATATTAGTATTGACCCAGAAGGTAGGGTGTCACACAAACAAAATCCAGTTCCAAATAAACCACCCTTTACAAGATAACATAATATAAATGAAAACTAACATAAAGGCGTTGATAATAGAAAACATAACATAACACATAGTAACAAGAACTAAGATAAAAAGGGTCAGTCAAGGATGATAATTGTCAATCCTAGAGAGCCATCATCATCAGATTTTTTATCTAATAAGGTTGAATTTGCAATGATAGGGTTGATAAGATATCCATTTATTATTTCATCCTCTTCCTCATGTCCATTGGATTCAATATCTGAGTCTAAAGTTATATAACTTTCCACTAACACTATGTCGTCCAACTTGTATCTAATATCCCGAATGAAGAGTTTGTAATTATATAATTGCTTATAAAATATGACCATGGTAAGTAGAGTCTCAATTGATAGATGGTGGGTGATTTAATGAAGAAAATGAAGGCATCTCTTCCTGACTTTTCTAGGATTTGGTTTTAATTTGAGGAAACCTCAACTAATCTCATAATCAGAAAAATATTGGCGGTCACAATATTCCTTGGCTTCCAACTTTAGGATTTATTTCCTAAGCTCCAAAAGAGAAACTTTAAATAAATTAGCGACCGAATCCCATCAGAAGAGCCGTTTGTTCCTAGAGGAGGATGACACCGCCTCTCCACCTCATATTGTCAGTTGTTTTTATCTCAGTGTGATGTATACCCTACAATCAATAGAGATAACTACTACGACAAACGAATGGAAAGGGATTCTAGTAGTATGATAGAGGGAAAACATATCGACACGGATACTGACACGAAAACTAACTACATAGGAGGGTAATAAAATGGAGGACTGGTGGGTTAAAGGGACCATAAAAAAACACTCGTGATGAAAAATACCATATTTCTAAGTAATCATATAATGTTCCTTATGATTGTGAGAGGTGACGAGAACCCTTATACTTTTATGGACATTATATGCCTGGGAGTTACAAAAACAAATTTTATAACCAAATCAAGAAGGACCCTGAATACCAAACCCCACAGAGAAGCACTGGATAGTTGAATGATACTCTAGTTGGGTCCCTGATTTGAAAGTACCCTAAGGAAATAATGAAAATCCACATAAAATATGGGCCATATCTCGTTTTGTGGAAGAACAACACAAAGAACATGGATAGATACTAACATCGTGCCCTAGGCGTTATTGTGGTTGACGAAGAAGAAGAACACAAATTTTATGTAGAGGGAGAAGGGAGGAGCATGTATGAGAATGATATTGGGCCAACACCACAATAAATTGGTGTACCGACATATTGTGATAAAACATAACCCCCTCATTCTTGACTTATATACTTCAAATAATGGGGACCCTTTATACAAAATTTTTGGCTAAACACCTTTTAGGATTTTGATTAAGTTAATTATTTCTCAATTTTATCAGTTTTCATTTTTATCTGATTTCTATTTTGATTGTTTCATTGAATCTTTTTTTCATAAGCTTTCCAATGATATTTGTTTCGCTTCATTTGGTCAATTGGTTTGTAAATGGAACTCCTTTGAAGTTTTGATCATTTTCTTACTAGGGTTAAAAAAATGTATAAAGTATATGACATTTCAATTTTCGCAATTAAAATACCATTCATTGTAAATACTAATTTTTAGTTATTTTTTACTAATTTTTTTATTTTTCACGAATAATCCTACAAAATAACCCAGCCAAATTATAGAGCATTTAAAAAACATGCTTTTCGGGATTTTGGTAATTTATCATAATTTCATTTTCTAAAACAAAATGCCAAAATAATTTTTTCATAACGTCAAATTAGTTGTACTTAATTTTTTAGAATTATTAATTACCAAAGTGGTTATAGTTTATAATTGGAAAATCTCACTATAAGTGGCCTACACTTTGTTTCATTTTTTAACTTAACTAAATTCTAGACCTCAATTAAAATATATAAAAACACATAAAAATTATCGTATCTGCTTGCTGCACTTTATCACAAACATTACACAATATATATGTTTCAAAAAGTCCAAAAACATTTTTCATGCGATGGATGTAGTTTTCAAACTTAACTTTTTTAAATTTCATTTGATTTAAAACTCATTCGAAACTTCTTCTTTTAGGTAATGAGTAGTATATTGAATTTTTATTAAAAATATTTAATATTAAATTTCAAATTAAATAAATATATATATATATATATATATATATATATATATATATTATTAATTTAATTCAATTAAAATTTAATTGTATATTTTGGTTAGTTAGATTAATATTAATTAATAGTTACTGTTGTTGTGGAGGTAAATCCCCTCTGCGAACAGAGGCGATCCCACTAGCCCTAGGGTGGGTCTAGCAACAATCGAAACACGCAAAGCTATTGATTCCTAGTTACAAAAGATAGAATCACAATAGATCGCTTACCGTGATTCCTTCGATGCTGTTGTTGAAGAAGAAGTGGCGCTTCCGTTCCTAGCCGGACAGGTCACGATCCATGAGCTTGTCGCATCCAAATAGCTGTACACATGCGAAGAAGAGAGACAACATGCAATGCAATATTTCACACTTTATAACTATCGATCAGTCAGAGAGGAATGAATGAAATTGCATTGTGTCGTAGACAAACAAAATCATGGAACCAACAGCAGAGTCATGTATATTAAGATACGAGAGAATGATTACAATCGATGCTTTGACGTCGTGATCTTCTTTCGATAGGGCTCCAGTGGGACGTGTCTCACAAAGCTCGTCAGGATTTGGCATAATTCTCTCTCTCATAGCGTTCTCCTTAGCTCTGCTCCTGATTGTCACTCAGCTATAATTTCCTTCCCAAAAGTTCATCTAGCTAGAAAGTGGAGAGGGCAGGCTTTTATAGAGCGAGGAAGGGAGGTTGGGATCCCTATAATCATGGGATAGGGTCCTATCTCTTAGGAAGGTTCCGTGAGAGGTGGAAAACCACTTCCTAATCAGGGAGATCCGGAGGCAAACAACCCAACTTCTTTCTGATGATTCATTCAGAAGTTGTTAGAATCAAACTTCCGCCATTTATTTTTAAAAAACATTCCTTAATAGGCTTGGCATGGGTGAGACACAAGGACATAGTGCCAGCTGGTGCGCCCACTAGTGTGAATTTTCCCCACTGGTGCGAGGAATGAACTGGCTACCCGCGCCAATGCCAAAACATGGATTTTTAGGGTTTTCCATAGGAAATGTTCTTAAGGAGAATTCTTGTCCTTATGCAGAAGGATGCCATCAAGGTGTTTTCAAGACATTTTACTATTCATAGGTCATGGGAATAGTCCTTTAATGTACGGGACGAGGGATTGCAGGGACAGTGACAAAATGTTGTGTAATAGATGCCCCCTAAAGCATGAGGTTCGAGAGAGAGGGAGGGGTGAAATGCTTTATGAGAACACGCCCAACTAAAAACACTGCTATCGAAAAACTTGCGAATACAAATAAATCTAATATCTCTGATACATGATATGTGGTATGGGTGCAGCCATCCATAATAGAGTGTACAAAAACTAGGATCCAAGGTAAGGATGCAGCGATCCAGTAAATAAGGACCAACAAGTAGACTTAGGTATGGTCGCAGCCATCCAATCGATTGAGTCATGTAATATATCATAATAATCCACAAAGAACCCGCAGCCTGGATGTTTAGCAAACAAAATCCAGGGCCTTGTGCTCCATCTTGACCCAAACATAGTACAAGTTTGAGGATGCGAATATGTGAGCTAAAGTCGAACATGCAAGAACATCGTCTGATTACCAGCCGGTAACGAAAGCCGTTAACAGATGCGAGAGAAACCACCAATAATGATGATGGCTCTCAAGGTACCATAGGTACATTCCACGTAATGTGAACAGTGAGTTGGCATCGAACACCTGGGGAATCATTCGATCGAAGGCCAATAACGAAAACATTGCGTCGAATGCAAAGAACCTGCCATTGAGGCATGCATGCTCTAAGGAACCTGAAGGGAATCTCTAGATCAACTTCCTCGATAATGAGATGAAGTCGACAGGGAGTGACCTCAATCGAAGGTGGGCCATAATGTTTCCCACATCATCGACACGAGACAGAGGAACATGATATTTGTGAATCAATACCATCAGAGAATCAGAGGGAGGTTGAAAACTGCAGAGTATAAATTTTCTTGAACATATCAGTGACACGACATTGGATTTGGTAGTATTAGACATCAAGGGATCTGAGGTCATGGTGATGTGGCAAAGAGAATATGAGCAGTCAAAAGAGATTACCCAAACCCTAGAAGGCAAGCAGATAACGAGATGAGATGTCCCCAATCCGACACGAATCCAGACAAGTTCCATGTTCAAGAGTGACATACTACCGACAAGACTATAATACTGGTTCCATTTTCCCCCACCATTTATGGTGAGTACCCCAATTATTTTTTAAAACAAGCTTCAAGGGGATAGCAGTGCTTGGGATATAAGTTTTTCCTTCGGACAAATCCATCCTAGTACATTTAATGAGCCCTACGAAGGAGGAACTCGCGTAACGTCATTACGACGGAATCCAATGTCATCAGTTTTTAACGAGTCTGACAAAGGAGGAACTTGACGTACTTTCATGTTTAGAGAGTTTGAAAAGACAGCGGAAAAGAAAAATCTAGTAGTCCCTTTTCGTAGATAGTCCCACAGATCCGAAAAGGTAGAAAACTATGTCTGAGATAACCTCCTAGTCGCGATAGGCTAGGGTATTCCTTTTTCGTAAATAATCTATCCCAGCCCGAAAAAGGGGTAAACGTATGCTGGGTAGATGTTGTTTTGCAACCAATTTAACAAGCTCAAAATGACAAGCGACTCAGTGATCTTTTCAATTTTAGAGAGTCAGAAAAGAGCTGAAAGGTGACTCCAGTAGTGACTTTTTCATGTTTTTACCGAGTCCAAAAAATACAACTCGCGTATTTTCCCTAACCACGTGAAAATTCGTCGTTGCACAAAAAGCAAGTGTAAAACCCATTTTTCGACAAAAATATGATATAATATTGGAAAAACAAGTCCTAAAACCTAATTTTGATTTTGAAAAGTTATAAATATTGCCAATAGTAAAAACTCATTTACTTTTTACCTTTTTACCTCTTTGGAGAGCGATAGTGAGCCATTTCCTTTGCGATCTTGAGGCGCCGATTGTGAGCAATCCAGTGGACGAATCTAGATCCCGTCTTCTTCAGGTAAGAGCCACTTCCATTAGCTATCTTTTAAGTCATATTTCATAGCTTTTAATTGTCATTTGGCATCCCTGAGGGGAGGAATTGCAAAATTAGGGCCTCCGTGGTTGGTGCAGGTACTAGGCACGGCCTCGCACCAATCCACTCTGTTTTACATAGAGGCCATGCCAGTTGGCATGACTATTAGCCAGAAAACCGCGCTAACGGCGCAACGCAAATTCTGCTTAAATTTAACAAAAATAGAGCCATTTAATTGTTGTTTTAAGTACCCAAGGGATCTTACAATGTATCTATGACCAAATTGATGCAGGTACACAGAAAAAATGGTAATTGAATGGAAGGAAAGAGAGCATAGTGAGGAATATGAATTGGCAATGGGAAATGAGCAGTGCATGAATGCTCTCTGAAATTACGGTTTGAAAAAATTCTTCCTAACGCCATGTCTCTGGGCTCAGCATCTGGGATGAGGATGAGGAGAAGTTTAAACTTCGAGATCAGGTACGTAGGCTCGAAGTGTTAGATGTGTGCTTCATCACTGGACTTTCACGCATGGGTCTAGTTCCTATCTTGACTGGCACCAGACATTCTGGTGAAAACATGACAATGGTCATGGACAGGGTGTGTGCAGGGGCACACAAAGGGTTAGGTAGTGGAAAGGTAGACATTCAGACCATTCCCGATCTAGCACTCCGAGTAGTGCTACATACTATTACGTAGGCTGTGGGGTCACATGCACCGCACGAGGCTACCAAGACATAGCTCCTCCTTGCATCAGAATGTATGAACCCAACAATGTTTGACTGGGCCACAGCCGTGACTATGAACATCAAACGGCAACTGACCAAATTCAAGAAGACCAAACTGAAAGAGTTTAGATATGGGTCAATTTTGGTATCGTTCTTCCTAGAACGACTACCTATCTTCTAGTGCCAGGGGGCCATAGTCCCAGATCCACCGTTGAGAGAGCCACGGATGGCTCAATGGGCAGCATTGATGCCTAGGGCAGGGGACGGCCAACATATGTCATGGCGGCCCGAGTTCTTCGGATGGCTACGACGATAGTTGATCATCATAGAGGACTGGCCCTATATAGGCACTGATTTCACTAGAGACCCAGACCTTCCGCTCCTGGAAGGAGAGGATTGGGATGAGGAGCTTGGTTAGACTCTTTTAATTTTCTGAGTTTTATGATTTTTTGGTATACATGCATTTTCTAACAGTTGATCCTATATGTATGCAGATGTTGGCCCAAAGAGGCTCGCCGGGATGTCACCAGTACCAAGGAGGACCCCTCTCGCCTACGACCCTCAAGGTGAGGGGGGCGAGGGGGATGAGCTTGTACATAACCTAGAGGGGATCGCTCACGGAGTTCCGGATTATGCTCGCTTAGCCGATGTTCCTTTATTTTATCATAGGCACACCGTGGGGGTGTCGAGTCAGCTCCACCGCTTACTAAGGCGGTTGGTGTGGGCAGTGACATGCTACCATGAGCACCATGCCGATTAGTCACCTAGGCTTTTTTTTTTACATATTTTTGAGAGACATGTTGTCTCCGGATGTAACTGAAACAAACATGTATATTTTTGGTTTTATATGATGCACACGTTGCAAACACTCGACATATATATATATACATCTATTTTCTACATGGATCTTACTTAAATATGATGATGTTCTTACAAATTGCGTAGATGTCTATCTAATACCATGTTGGCTACTGCATCTGTTAGTGTATTCATTCGTCTTGGTATATGTTGATATGTAATGTAATCAAAATTTCTTTCAAGTAAACAAATACATAGATATAGTATTAAAATGCAAGGGTTTGTAACTGAATAATGACCACTGAGTTGCAAAACCACAAGCTGTGAATCTAGATGTACAAGTAACGTGTGAATACCGAGGTTAACAACCTTGTTTAATAATTCCAAAATGGCACTATATTCCGCGACATTATTTGTAGCAGGCCCTAGAAAAATACCTTGTAAATTAACCAACTCACCAGCAGGATTGTAAATTACCTAGGCTACCGAAGATAGGTTCCTGGTACTGTGGGAGGCACAATCCGCAAAACCGACATAAGGAGTAATAGACATCTACATAATCAGGAAGACCCAATGAGCAGAAAAAATCTTACAAAGCACACCACACCACACATGCACAAAAATGAAAAAATCACCTATGTACATATACTATGCAAGAATGACTCAAGCATAATATTTCTTCAGGTGCAGCCCATTTCTAGGCTGCGCCAAAGGAAGACCTTCATAATTGATTAGCTCATAAGCCTCGTTTTTCAATACACATTTAAAGATATAGGGCCCATGCCACATAGGTTGGAATTTTCCTACCCCAATATTATCATGGGCTTGATCATATAAGACGATGAGGTCCCCTTCGATAAAAGAGCGTGGAGAAACTGTTTGATCGAAATGAGCTTTAACCCATTTTTTCTATGCCTCGATAAAAAAAGCAACCAAGCAGTGAGTTTCGTCCAATCTCTCAAGATATAGGAAATTTTCTTCCTCCAGAGAAGTGTTGGGCAGTAATTCAACAGCTAATTTTAGTGAAAGGATCTCACATTCGAACAAAAGAGTAGCTTCTAGACCATACACCAACTGAAATGGTGTGAATTTAGTTGCACTCTAGACTGACGTTCGGTAGGCCCAAAGAGCTGAAAACAACTGGAGATGCCAATTCAATTTGTGTATACCAATTTTTCGTTGAAGCATTGTGACAAGTACCTTGTTCACAGCTTCAACCTAGCCATTTTCCTGAGGGTAATATGGTGTTGAGCTGTCATGACACAAGCCCAACCTAGATGTTGGCTCTGCCATCATATAGTCCCGAAAATGAGAGCCATGATCAGTGATGATAGCTTGAGGAATGCCGAAATGCGTGATCACATGGTTGAAAATGAACTCTGCAACTGTCTTACTGTCTGCGGCTAATGTAGGCATCGCTTCGGCCCACTTGGTGAAAAATTCTACGGCAATGATGATATAAGCATGCCCCCCGGCCGAGTGAGTGTTACATGTCATAAAATCAATGCCCCATTTGGCAAAAGGGCCCATGGTAATTACAGGATGTAATGGGAGAGGCGGTGCACGCATATTGCATTGGAAGATCTGGCATGCGTGACACTTTCGTACTGCAACAATACAGTCTTTAAATATAGACGGCTATAAATAGCCCGCATGAAGGATATTTTGTGCGGTAGCATAACCGGACATGTGACCGCCACATGCACCACTGTGAGAGTCATTCAGAACTTTCTCAGACTTTTCTAAAGTCAAACACCGGTGGAGTACAAAACTGACTCCAACGCGATATAGGGTATCTCTGACAATGCGATATGGTTGCGACTGATGTTGAATGTGACTTCGAGCATCCTTCGTTAACTTAGACCGAAAGGTCGATGTCTAGAGGTATACGATGATATCACCGTACCATGGATCGAGAGTGCTAATTAAGAAGAGAGTTTCGTCCGGGATATGATCCTTGGATTGAGACGGAATAGAGTCGGTAGGGAGAGAATAAATGAGATTAAAAAAAACCAGTGATTTCTTAGATTTGGCAGTAGTGAACTCCAAATCGAACTCTTGAAGGATCACAATCCATTTTGAGTAGTTTTCCCCCAGCAATTGTCGGGACAAAATGTAAGTCATGGGGTTGCAATCGGATGTCACGGTTACCGTGCGCAACAGGATGTAATGGCGAAACCGCTGAACGGCCTAGACCACAGCCAGTGCCAACTTCTCGACATGCACATAACGTGTTTCAGTGTCGAGGAGATTCTGAGACAGATAATAAACCACATGTTTGTTACCGTCATCGTCATCCTGTACCAGAACCATGGCAATTGTACTGAATGTGCCAGCCAAATAGAGGGTAAAGTCGCGATGATAATTTGGAGGACATATTAATGGAGCATTGACAAACAACGTATTAAGGTTATCGAAATATTGCTGAGAAATCTCGTCCCAATAGAAAGGGACGTCCTGTTTTAGAAGTCGCGTAAACCATTTAGCTACCTCTGCATAGTTCAGGATAAATCGACGTAAGAAATTCGCTTTCCCTTGAAGACTATGAAGTTGATGCAACGAGGATGGGGAGGGGAGATTAATGATAGCCTCAACCTTGAGAGGGTCATGGCGAATTCCATCCTTAGAGACAATGAATCCTAAAATTTGACCAGAGTCAACGCAGAAGACGCACTTATGAGGATTAAGCCTGATGTTGTAACATCTATAGCTGAGAAAAATATGGCAGAGATGTTCTGGATGGCCTTCGCATAGAGCTGAATGAGTCGGAAGGTCATCCAGGTACGGCTAAAAAAACATTACGTATGTCGTGAAAGGTGTAGGACATGGCACGCTGGAAGGTAGCCCTAGTGTTTTTTAAGCCGAAAGGGAGCTTCTTATAAGCGAATGTTCCCCACGGATAGATGAAAGCGGTCTTATGTTGATTGGATGGAAGGATATTGATTTGATTATAACCTAAAAAGCCATCTATAAGGGAAAATATCTCACTCCCCACGCAATCGTCAATGATCTGATCAATAAATGGGGTGGGATAGTTGTCCTTAGGGCAAGCCTGATTAATATCTCGATAGTCAACGCAGACTCGAATTGTGCCCTGCTTCTTATCCACAGGGACGATATTGGAAACCCACTCTTTCAAAGGGATCGGATATATGAAACCCACTTGAAGAAATTTCTCAACTTCAGCTTTTATAGCAGTGGCTTTTTGAGGATGCATTGGACGCAGATGCTGGCACACAGGCTTCGTACCAAGATAGGTGGGAATTTTGTGCATGATGATACTGGGATCAATTCCAGGCATTTCTTCATAAGATCATGCGAAAACATCACGGAATTCGCGGAGGAGACTATTGTACACTTGAATATCATCGGGAGAACAAGTGACTCCCACATGGATGTTCTCGACGACCTCCGATTTGACGGAGATGTCAATAGGCATCGTTTGGGTAATATTACTTAGATTTCCTTCCGAAAAAAATTCATGAGTCAATATTGGCATTTGCAATGGCGGAGAGGGAACCTGAGATTAAAAACGCTCGAGACAATTAGACATCGTCCCTAGGCTAGGCATGAATGAGGAATGATGATGCCCATCGCTCCACTGCAGTTCTTCGAAAGACATAGTCTCTATGATAGCTTTGTCAGACGGAAAGACTTCTCTCAAAGGATCGGGAAAATCTGCATCGTGGAGCCAAGGGGATTGAGAATAAACATCAAGAGCCATGCTCAAAGGAGCATTATCAGTAGGGGGAGGTTTTGATGTGGCAATGATCTCACAATAATTGATTTCAACCGGGGTCAGGGGCATCGATTCTCCAAAAGAGGCAACCTGTTCAGGAGAAGGGACGATCCACGGCTCATCTGACCTGGAGATCATATTGACTTGAATGGTGTTTGGTGGTGGATGGTGGTACAACACGTTGTTCTCGGAGGATGAGGTAAAGAAAGACAGCTCATCGACAGTAATAATATTTCCCTCATGTGGAAACTTCAAATGTCAAAAGAGGGTGGATGGAATGCACAACATGGCGTGGGTCCAACTACGACCAAGTAGAATATTATAGTTGAGTTTGGTATCAACAAATTCCACTTCGACATTGACTATATTACCTTGTAATGTGATCGGTAGACTCACAAGAACACCCAAGGGTTTTGACTCCCTTCCATCGAATGCCTCGGGGGAATTGGGAGATGAAGTGAGGGCTAGAGAGCCAATGGCCTTGCAGCAAGCAGATGAAATAACGTAGGTAGAGGCACCTTCGTCCACAATGGCTTTGTGAATATTGAGGCCGTTAATACCGACTTGTATAACAAGCACAATCTGGTGCGGGAGTCGGGGGACTAAATTATTTAGATCAAAGGTGAGAAGGCTAGAATCGGCAGGATCGATTCTGCTAATCGCAGATAATAAGGCTTTCCATTGAGACAGAAAAATTTGAAGTACTTCCAATGCAGACATCGCAGAAGGCACCTGTGCCAAATCCTCAACAATGCTATAATGCTGAGCAGCACGGGCGTTCGGATTATAGGAAGATTTTCGGAGAACACCTTTGGAAGGTGGCCGTACAACAGGTTCAGCACTGGGCCTTTAAATCTCAAGAGGACCAGAGGCAGGTGGGGGAGGAGGGGAATCAATGACCTCCTTCCCAGCTACCTGGCGTGATCCAGCATAATCCTTCGACCGAGTGGCAATAGAAATAGGTGCAACACCATTCATCATGAAAACTTGAGACCCAAACAACGCAGATGGCGAAGGCTTCTCGACCATCTGGGTGTGCTGAGATGGAAAAGGTTCCTTAAGAACCGCCAGAGCTCCCTTAGAGCCCTTAATAAGTTGACTAACCTCAGATCATCTAGGACAATCTTTGGTGTAGTGGTCTTCATCACAAATCAGGCAAGTGTAGTTTGGTTTTCGCTATGAACCATCATCAGCACGTGGTTTGGACAATTTTGGTTTTGGGGCATCAGATTTGGCTTTGCCTTTGCCCTTATTTTTTCCTTTGGACGTCTTGTCCGCAAGATTAGCCTGGACGACGTTGACCTTCGTGGTCTTACCAGAATCTGGAGCAGGTGGGGGAGCATAATTGTTGGAAGAATTCAATTTCTACTTCCCATTGGAATACTTGCGAGAAGTATGAGAGATGGAACCAATAACACCATCAACTGATGGGGTAGCCGATGCTTTAGAGGTCCCTAGTCGTGGGGCATTAGTCAAGATATTGTATAAAGTGTCGGACTGGGAGTACACTAAATCGAGGTACTGGGCACGAGAAATGGCTTGTTCCTCGGTTACACATGCCCCCATAGCAATGTCTTGTGCAATATTATAAACAAAGGAGGTAGTGAACCAATGAGTTAGAAGTTGATCAGGAATTTCAAACTTGATTAGAGGACGATGACGTCTCCATTCGTGAATATGATCTCAAATATGAGTGGCTTTGTCCTGTTTCAGAGATGTCAGGAGATGTGTCCTGGCTTCATAACGAACCGGTAACCGGAAATGCATTAGGAATGCCATAGCTAGAGTACTAAAATCTTGAAAAATACCACGAGGTAGTTCTATGTACCATTTAGCAGCAGCGCCGGTGAGAGTGCGCTAGAAAAGATGTAGACGAATCGAGTCATCTATCCAAGAATTCGAAGAACACCAAAAATGGTATGTCATGACATGTGCTTGGGGGTCTTCTCTAGATTTACCCTCAAACTTAGGAAAATCACTAGGCACCTTCGTCAGAACCGGAGGCCAATACGGATTATGAAGAATCGGATCATTGGTCAATTTGGGCACGTCCGGTAACTCCAACGTGGCGAGAAAAGGAAATTGAGGGTTAAAAGGCATGCCAGGTACCCGATAAGGATCTGTACCTGTACACCATCCTGGTTGAGCATAACTCTGCCCCCATTAGTTATGTCCCGGAGGATTCTGACCATAGGGGGTATAAGCCAAATAATTGGGTTGATATGGCGGCTAAAAACTAGGGTACGGGGGTTGATAACCAGGGTACTGATTCTGATTATTCATGGGCCCCGACTGAGCAGTGTATAACCAGAACCTTGGGGCGGGTTGTAAACTAGTCGAGACTGACCTTGAAGGTAATAGCCGCCTTGGGGTCGAATGGGCTGCTGGTAAGTGGGGCCCTGCTGAGTCGGATAAGCTAGGCGCATAGGTGGATTTGGCTGTGGCATGGAATAGATCAGCTGTTGAACAAGGTTAACAGGTTGTGCAGGTTGTCCTGGTTGAACAGGTTGAGCTGGCTATGTAGGTTGTCCTGATTGAATAGGTTGACCTTGTTGATGAAGGAAACCAGGTTTCCCTGGATGAGCAGGTTGGCGTGATGGCGGGAGTGGGCCAGGCTGTACCTGATAACCAAGTTGACCTGTGGCGGGACCATAAGATGGCCCTAGCTGTGCATCATTTTGACCAATTGGAAAATGAGGTTGCTGAGGTTGCACCAAAGGTTGAGAAGGATGGGTTTACCCCCCAGGACCATATGGAGGTCCAGGTTGATACCCCAGTTTCCCTGCCGGTCCTTGAGGTTGCCTTGGTTGGACCACAAGATGAGGCTGCAGAGGTTGACCTTGAGGATTGTAAGACTACCCTTGCGGGCCGTACAATAATCCCTGCTAGACCGAAGGTTTTCCTTGTAGGTCATACGCATACCCTGGCTGGGCTAAAGGTTGTTCCTGGAAGGGTTGTCCTTGTGGGCCATAAGCATATCCTTGCTGAAACAAAGGTATTCTCTAAAAGGGTTTCCCTTGTTGATTAGAAGGTTGCCCAAGCTGGGTAGATAAAAAACCATTAATATACTGATAAGCCTCAGGAGCAAGAAAACGAAGGGGGTTTCCCTGGTCATCATACTGATATGGAAATACATAGATCGGGGCACCATCTGCTCCATAATGGGAAAAGTAAGGACAATTAAGATCCTGAGAGGACTGACCAACCTCATAGATTGGCGGCTGTAAAGAAATCCGGTACTCTTGGGGATAAATGTTCTCGGGAATTGCAAAAGCTATATAAACGTCTTCAGGAACTGATGAGGTCCTAGTTGACTAAGTAGTGACAACAGGCATAGATGCAACCACGCAGACAGTAGGTCTAACAGGTGCCGATGTGACAAAAGGAGATGCCGTAAGAGGTGTCGATGGCGACATACCTAACAAGGGAATGGTCGGATTCATGGACGGAGTCGATATTCCCATAGAAGAAATAGCGGCCATGACCTGAATTAAAGACCTATATCTAGATTGGAGCGATGGACCAGGTGAAGACATAATAGAAGGCTCGGGGATTTCTTTGGGAAAAAGCTCGTAATCTTCGCCAGAAGTAGGAATTCCCTCACTAGGAGTAGGACTGGATGAGTCCATATTTGACCCTGTCGTAAGATCTTCTAAAAGATGACGGGGTCTAGGAGGTATGACAGCAGCCAAAAAGGGTGATCCAAATGTAAGAGGAGGGAAGTGTTCCCCTACTCCAAATCCAAACCAAGTGCTGGACAATGGCCAATTGAAGTCAACTGGTCCTCCAAAGGGAAGTTCAAATATGACCGGTCCCCCGTCGGGAAACTCAGATACAATGGGCTGCTGATGCTCAACAGAGGACTGGGAGACCTATGATGAATCATATGTACAAGGACTACTAGTAGATGAAACTGATGGTTCTGCCACTGTAACTATAGAGAAAAAGAGGAAGAGATCAGAAACAAGGACGCACGGGAAAAAACCAAGGAAAACAAAAACAGGCCAAAAAATCAATCTCTAAATGGGCGTGTGATCGTAGGTGATTAATTTTATGACATTGAAACTAGAAATTTTACTATTTCATGTTTTAAGAGTCTAGAAACAAGTAAAAGATGACTCTATCACTTTCAGTTTGGAAACAAGCGTGAAAGGACAAGCGCTTTATGATCTTTTCAAGTTTAGAGAGTCAGTAAAGATAAAAAATGACTGCTCTGGTAGTCTAGGTAAATGGGTGTACCAGATATTTGTGAACTTCCATATACACCTTGGTAAAAATGAAAGAGAAATCAACCAAGGACTAACGTACGTGCAAGTAATCTCCCCGAATGCTGTGTCCGGTGTATCACGGGTAAAAGGCGGCAGGCTCGACATCCTATGGATGAAGGATTTGCAACCTAATGGGGTCTCCCTTTATATACGTGACAGTATGAGGAGCACAAGTCCATACTAGCACTGTCTATAGCCAGATGGAAAGTGACAGCTGCTAGGCTTAAAGACATCAAAACACATCTCTACCTTAGACCACTAGATGTTTTGTTAACTTCCAATGCTGCCTTAGGTTAATTCAGTAAAATTTAAATTTGTTCTTCAATTTACGTTTCGATTTCAAGGCCTTATCGAATGTTGGATCTCATAAAACCTCTAGATGAAAAATACATGCCACAAAACATCATTTCATTCAATGAAGAGCTATCTATGGGAGAGTTGAGAGCTTTCAAATGATAACGAAATGAACACACAAAAACATCCACTACTGTTTCCAATGCAAGCTAATGAAACTAGAAAAATTTTCTCTAGAGTTATATAACACTAATAATGGGAAAGATCTTTCAATTTTCACTATGCCAATCAACATGAAAAAGATTTTTTTTTTGCATTTTTCAATATATTAGAGAAAATTCACTAAATGAATGAAAAACTAATGAAAACGTCAATTTGAGAAATGACAAAGAGAGACCTGAAACAAAAAAATTTCACTCAATTCAAACGCACAGAATCAAGACTCAAATCGATGACAAAATCCCTCAAAGCGAAGAAGAATATCGAAAGAGACTCAAACAAACTGTGTAATCTAGGCTTGGAGCAACACAAGGAAAAACTAAATGAAAGAGAGAACAATCACTTAATTAACACAATGATTCAATGGAATCCAACAATACGAATGCAAAGAAGCAAAAACGAAGTTGACCGGGAAAGCAAAGACCCAAAACTCCCATGGGAGGCTCAGCACATTGAAGCACCTAGAAGCCCTAGGGCTAAAATGCAAAACTGATAGAAAACGGAAAACAATCGGAGAACAAGGACTAAACACAGTAAAAAATGACTTCAAAGCACTCAATCAATCAGAAGAAATGAACCAGGATGAAAAATCAAGCTCAGAGAGTCCAAGAATAGGCAAACCCTAAAACCAGGCAGGGTTGGCATGCCTATTTAGCTGTAATCTGTGCTAAATAGGGGATGGCGCGGGTGCCTAACGAGAAACAAGTGCTAGTTGGCATGACTTTCAGGGGGATAACCATGCCAATCAAGTTTACCTTAGAAAAATGATGAAAAAGGATAAACAAAGACTGGATCTGGTCTTTTGGGGGCTGAACAGGGGTTTAACACTAAGGAAGGTTAACCAGACAAGCAAACTAATCAGAAAAAAAGCCAAAAACAACCCAATGGAGGAAGGACTAACTCCCACTGATCCCCAGTGGAGTCGCCAAATTTTTGTGGAGGTAAATCCCCTCTGCAGACAGAGGCGATCCCACTAGCCCTAGGGTGGGTCTAGCAATAATCGAAACACGCAAAGTTGTTGATTCCTAGTTACAAAAGATAGAATCATGATAGATCGCTTAGCGTGATTCCTTCGCTGTTGTTGTCAAAGAATAAGTGGTGCTTCTATTCCTAGCCGGACAAGTCATGATCCGTGAGCTTGTCGCATCCAATACCTGTACACATGCGAAGAAGAGAGATAACATGCAACGCATATTTCAAACTTTATAAATATCGATCAGTCAGAGAGGAATGAATGAAATTACATTGTACCATAGAAAAACACAATCATGGAACCAATAGCAGAGTCATGTATATTAATATATGAGAGAATGATTACAACCGATGCTCTAACGTCGTGATCTTATTTCGACAGGGCTCCAGCGGGACGTGTCTCACAAATCTCATTAGGGATTTGACAAAACTCTCTCTCTCACAGGGTTCTCCTTAGCTCTGCTCCTGATTGTCACTCAACTATAATTTCCCTCCCAAATGTTCAGCTAGCTAGCAAGTGGAGAGGGCAGGCTTTTATAGAAGGAGGAAGGGAGGTTGGGATCCCTATAATCATGGGATAGAGTCCTATCTCTTAGGAAGGTTCCATGCGAGGTGGAAAACCACTTCCTAATCAGGGAGATCCGGAGGAAAACAACCTAACTTCTTTTTTGATGATTCATTCTGAAATTTTTAGAATCAAACTTTCGCCATTTATTTTTTAAAAACATTCCTTAATAGGCTTGGCATGGGTGAGACACATGGACAGAGTGCCAGCTGGCGCGCCCACTAGTGTGCATTTTCCCCATTGGCACAAGGAATGAACTCGCTACCCACGCCAAGGAAAAAACTTGGATTTTTAGGGTTTTCTAGAGGAAATGTTCTTCAGGAGAATTCTTTTCGTTATGCAGAAGGATGGCATGAAGGTGTTTTCAAGACATTTAACTGTTCACAGTTCATGGGAATAGTCCTCCAATGTACGGGATGAGGGATTGTAGGGATAGTGACAAAATGCTGTGTAACAAGTGTGTAAATAATTAATTTAATTTATAGTTCACAGTTAAATTAATATTAATTAATAAAAATTAAAATTTAATTTAGGATTAAAATTTAAATAAAAAAATATTATTTTTAACCCAAGCAACAAAAATTCCAGAAATCTGGCAATTTTAACTCATCATCTTTGGAAGGTCATAAATGGAGTTTACTTGACCAAATTAGACCCAGGATAACTCGTTAGATAGATAAAATTGAGGAGAACATTTCTGAGGAAGTTTAATTAATATATTTGATCATTTATTTGGTCTAAAATGCAAGAAAAGGTAAAGCTATGATTTTTTAAACAAAATTAATTTTTTGAGCTTTATTTTTAGCAATTTCATTTGCCACAACTTCTTCTGAGTCCATATCCATTGGTCAATGATATCCTTGACTAGTTAGATCATCACATGCATCAATAGAAAGCTTACATTTCCTTTTCAATTATTTATTTAATTAAGTTTTGAGTGGATTTATTTTAATTCCATATTTGACATTTTGATTTTATTTTTACATTTTAATTTTGTTTCCAATTTATTTTTGAAGGAAATAAATTGAATAAATGAGAAGAATAAGATCTCAATCAATCAGAAGACTCCAGCGAATGAAGAATATGATTTTGGACCAATAAATATGGATTGAGCAAAACCAATCTTCAACAAATTTTCCTATAAAGAAATGTTTTTGTAAATATTATAGATAGTAGATTGAAAAATGTAATAATGGCTTTTCTTCTCTGCAATTTTGGAATTTAAAAACACTTCTGTAATAGGAATTTAGAGTTGTAGGTGGGAGGAGAGGAATCTCAGATATGTGGATTATTTAGGTTTTTCTTTTACATTCTGAGTTATGTATAATGAACAGAGTTTTCACTATTGTAGCTCTGGTTTTGAAAGAATAAGTTCAACCATTATAAAGGACTGTTAGAGACATGAGCTAGAGAAATATACTTAATAAATTGGTATTTATAATATTATTATTTTAAATGCTGGTTCAACTTCATTATAATAGGAATGTGTCAATTTACTTCCATATTTGTGCGCTTTTGTTGGTATGAGTAATTTGCCTCAATTTCATGTTATTATTTATCTCTACTCTTATGGGCTGAATTATGATTTCTGAGTAACTATTTACTTAGAAATCTATCTTATAAAATTGATTTATTGAATAGTGATATGTTCTGAAAATTTTCAGCATATTATTGTTTAACTATTCAAGTTACTGATTAAATGATGAATATCATTTTGAGAACTTCTTCTTGAGTGTTGTTGATTGATTATTTCAGTTAAGAGGTCTCTAGATAGGATGTGTTTGGTATTTATAAAGTCAATTAATTGAATGATTTCGTTAGCTTGATATCCATTATAAGGCAGACATATTTAAATCCCAAATATTTAAAATATCTTGCTCTTAGTTGGAATAGATCTATATCTGCCTAATTGAGACATGATTAAGATAGTTCCTTTTGCTTGCATCTTAGAATAATTTTTCATATATATTAAATTATAAATCCATAAAATTTTCTCTTCCCAAAGAGGAAAAACTTTAGTTGTGTCTTGGTTAAGCCCAAATTAGCTTAAAGATCACTTTCTTGCCAGACGTCACCAAGAAAAATGATCTAATGTCTCTATCCCATTGGCAAAAAAATTTATATTTTAAACCATATGAGATTGAGAGAAGGTAACTGGACCTAGTTAAATGAGTGAGAGCCACTATTCCAAACGGAAAAGGAACTACTGTAATGTCTAGAACGAGTCGCCATCCCCAATGTTGTTGCAGTGAATTTCGAGGCCTCAACATTTTGGCGCTAGAAGGAGGGCCTGAGGCTTGTTTTCCTGAGACTTGATTTCCACCAGAAAGAGTAAGACTCTTGTGTCAGGTAAAATTTAATGGTAAGAGGAATACTTCTGCATTTAATCATACTTTACAATTCATTCAAAAATTTTCATATTCTAATTTTCATGATATTGATCAAGATATTTTATGCAGGATCCTTACATTCTTGGAAAATCCAAAAGATGGTGTCAATCACTTTGAGTTGACTCAAACAACACTTGGGAACAATTTATTACAATATTCCTTTGTAAATTTGATGGATATATCTATGAACAAGTATGTGATGGTTTTGAAGATCTACGAAGGTTTGAAGGTGAGTCTTTAATTGATTTTACCATCAAATTTCATTTAAATTTTTTAAAATTTAAAAATGAAGATAAACCTTTGAAAGATGAATTATTAGATTGTTTTGAACATATTTTTTCTTTTCCTTCCATTCATAATCCATGTGAAATTATTTCAAGCTTTGATCAATCTCCTTCTAATTTCATTGACATAAGTGAGAATTCCAATATGGAGGTACAAACAAATGATGAAGAAGTGGGCTCTGTTTTGTATCACCAACTCCTTCAATTACTGCACATTTCCTACAATATTGATAAGAATCAAGGTGCACCTTCACATGTCAATGAATCTCAATCACAAAGCTTGGAAAATTTCATTAACCAACTGCAAGAAAATATTAGCAACACTATTGAAGAAAATACCACTTTAAAATCTGAAAATCAACATGAGTTGAAATCAGAATATTACAGCATAATCCGATAAGTACCAGCAGTGATTAAAGTTTCTAATAATACAAAATATGCTGTAAACAATTTTGAATTCTTTTATGATGAAAAAATGTCAAATTCAGGACAACAAAGCAACATTCTTCAAGAAAGTATAAGTAGCCAAGTAAATGATCTTAAATCTGAAATTTTCAATGAACAAAATGCACAAGAGTTCTCAAATAGAGACATTTTCAAATGCATTGTTTCATATTCCTATTTTTCCCTTTATTCTGATATTTTTTCTAATTGAAATTTATCCTCTCATTACTTTACAGATATTTCAAAAAGTAGAGAGGCTAATTTAAATAAATTTCTGATTAGTTTTTATCATGAAAGAGAATCAATTAATGATCATTCTTCTGGCGTTAATGAACATCAAATCAATATTCCTTCTTGTTTTGATACATTTGCTGAGACTGAAGAGAATTCTAATGAATATCACAAGATCATATATATTGATTTTTCTTCTTTATAATTGAACCCTCATAATAAAAATCTAATCACATGTGAAAATGAAGAACAATCTGATTCATAAATTGTTTCAAATAATTCTAATTTTCAAACAAATAATCACATTCATGATTTTAGAATTCAAGAAACCATTCCAATCTATGATTTATATAATTATCAAGCTCACATTCCCATTCAGAGTCATAGCCTTCTCTCCAATTCACAAGTGGGTATCAAGAATCATTCTAATTGCATTATTCTGCCCAATTCTTGCGAAGAGGAAATTTCTTTAAGTCACTTCCAATTGTGTTGTAACAATAATTGTAACACTAGCGTAAACTATGATTAAATTTTGTTATTATTTCATCATTTATTCTTAACTTTAGATTTATTTTATGTTTTTAGTCTTATATTTTTAGATACTTTCTGTTGGCATATTGAGCAGCTCAATTTTGAACACTTAATTAATGCATTACCTCAATCGAAAAATGAAGTTTTAAATTATAATTGTGAACATCAAGAATTATTAAACTTCCAATTTTAATTGATGTTCATTCCTTATCAATTACTTCTTACTTCTCAAGGTTAGTGCCAACAAGAGACTATATTTTCATTTTATGACCAACTATCTAATTCAATTAATAATATTCTGTTGAATTTATTAGATTTCCATGCATTTTTCATTCATCCATTTGAAAGACATTTGGAAATTTTTCCTACACATAAGATCGGTAATAATTTAGCACTTGAATATAACACTAACAAAATCACACAAGCCATTGTTTCTAAAAGATCATTTCTACAACCTGGTGTGTCATCTTCTCTTTTAAAGCTCTGCCATTCAATAATGGAAATCCATCTAGATTTCTATGATCTAATTGAAATTCAGCTGGAAAGGGAATTTCAAGAGAAGATAATGGTGAATAAGCTACTAACAATAAAGATACATTCTTCTTTCAAATTCAGTTTTTGTAGTTTAAGTATATTTTCATTTTTGTTACTAATGTTTGACATGTACATACATGCATGAATTAAAAGGCTTACATGGTTACATTGGAAGTATGACTATACCTAGTCATGTTTCCTTTATTAAGTTAGAAATAGGAATAGATTAATTTTCTTTTCTATTTGCATTTATTTCATTATTTTAGATTTTCAATTAAACAAGCAATGAATCCAATTTCTTTTGGGAATCCCATTTCAATTATAGAAAATAAGCATGGAGCATTTTAGAAGTTCTTGAATTATCATATCATACTTATTTGTCAAGCCTTTGATTTTCTTATTTTTCAGAATTCATAACATTGATCATACATGAAGAAATTTGAAGAATTTTCTACCACTTGACAAATTTTGATTCATAAGTAATTCTAGGAACTCATTTTTACTAATCTTTTCTTCTGATGTAATTTTGGAAAGGATGCAATTTCAAAATATTCATTACTTAGCATTTTGTATTAAAATAAGAAGGTGATGTTGAACTTCTACAAATTTTGAGAAAATTTGGGAGAACTTGAAGATTCATGAAGTAAAATTATAATCAAAATTCTTCCAGGTATGTTTTTACAGGTTCATCATCGTCTATTGTTTATTTTTCTTTCAAAGGTTGTTTCTTATTTCTATTTTTTTGTGCAGGTCTTCATTAACTTGATTATGTATATCTGAGATAAGCAAGCATCCAACCCTTGTTTTCAAAATTTGCAACAAGTTCAGGGAAATATTTATGATTTCATCTAAAATTTAAGGGTTATTTAATTTTACTTCTATTAATTGAAATCCTGATAAATCTTAATAAATTCTCAGAACAATCATATCAGATCATTATATTTCTTAACTTTTTTAAATAGGAAAATAATGATAAAATTACTTTTGATTAGATATTTTAACAGATAATTAAAATATTAAAGGGTTGTTTATTCAAAAAAAAAAAGGTTAAATAAATCACTTATTTTTGAATTGAATACTTTAAGAAATCATCAGACCCACATATGTCTCATCATATATCGTAATTCGAATATTAGAGGCTCTGAAATGAGCATACACCAAATATATCTGATATCTCGATATTCTCATTCCCTTCGATATTCGATCATCTTTCTGTCTGATATCCATCATCCATATCACGATTATTTGTATTGCAATATTCCATCAGAAGCGACTCTTAGAATTTACTGATAAAATTGTCGATGGAATACCTTTGGTGTTCCTTTTCACTTATTCTCTCACAAAATTCTATGTGGCATATTGCATTTCAAATTTCATATATTCGATATTTTATTTCTCCAAATATTTCTCTGACCACACAATTCAGGACCCGATATAAAATTTAAATGAAGTTCATAATAATATCATGTCCATTCAATTGAAATAATGGTAGGGGTATAGGTTTAAAAAATATCGATGTCTCGGACCTGATATGAGATTAAATCCATATAATAAAAATATCGGGTCCATTCTGAATCAACATATCAACAAATAATAAGTTGTTTTAATTGCAATGCGAAGCAGAAGAGTAAGGGAACAATGATGACGGTTAGATCCGAGTGAGATCAACAATGGAATTTAAATCACACCCAATAAGGTTTTTCATATCGACAATCTTAGTAGTTATTGTTAATACCTCACCCGATAAACTATATTTGTTGCGATGCAATAAAATATAAGGTAAGGATTTTGCAACATGATGCTACCCATATCCTATATAACACGAGATAAGTAATATGTTTATTGTTAAACGATTAAAAGTTGCAACGAGCAGTGTGGAGTTCACTGCAAATTGCGAAATCACAAAATTGAAAAAGTATTAAGTTGTGAAATCTACGGGAAGGTAAGTTATAAAATATGCGAAGTGCAACCATGTGCGATTGGGCACCATTTGTATGGGCCGTAAAACAAAACCTCCGCGCATATATTCTGATATTTTCAGTCACGTTGCATCAATCATTTATCACATTTTCATTATCGCAAGAATTATAATGATGTTTCATTTCATTTACAAGCTTTGATCTTTCGATATGACTATTCTCTGATATCGTATCCACTCCATAGTAGTTATCTATCGCACAAGCTCATGTCATGATTTTTCCGTCACAACTATTATATCGCATCACAAAAAACTCAAATAAAGGTTTTTCTTAAGATCTTCCAGTGTGATAAAACACCGATATATGTCTCTCCACCATTGTATTTTAATTATTATATAAAATTCTCAATCACATATCGACAAATATGAAATTCATAACTTTAATTTATGTATGGCAAAGAATCTCGCGATGAAAAAATTTCAGCAAGGTAATGTATTAATGATTAATTCATATTTTTAATTTTCTTTCATTCTGAATTTTTCTCCATACTTATGATATAGAGATTCAAATCCTCTTTATATACATTTACATTATTCAGGATTCTGAATCAATTTCAATACTTTCGGGCTAATATAAATTCAGAATGGAAGAAGCAAAAAAGAACATTCATCGCTACAATTCATAAATATGCATAACTTCATCCTCATTTCTAATGGATTCAATTTATTTCTCATTCCTTGAACATGAAAGATTGCTTTATTTTAGTTTACTTCTTGTTTTAATTTAGATTTAATAAATAATGGTTTTGGATCAATAAAATTTCTTCATTCTTTTAATTCTTATTAAAGGAAGAAGTTATCTTTTGTTGGAGAAAATTATACCTTTCAAGTGAGATTAAATGCAGTTTTCCAATGGTAAGTTTCATGTGCACACTTTCAATTATTCCCATTTATTCATTTTTTTCTTTTTCTTTTTTTTTTTCTTTTTTTTTTCTGATTTCGAACTATGTTTTTCAGGTCTTCATAAACTTTTTGCACCTCTACCAGATTAGTTTTCAAAATTTCTTTTTTCTCTATGGGATTCTTGAAAGAGAAATAGTAATGAGCCTCATCAAATGAGCTAGATTGGGGAGTTTCTGATCATCTAGTCTATTTATTTAAGCAATACTTTCATTAGAAAATAGTTAAGGTGCTTTTTACAGGTTTTGTCTTGAATAAGAAAATTTGCAACAGACAGAAACTTCTCATTCAAAATATTATCTATAATAACTGCTATTTCATCCTCTACATTTTGTGGGCCGCATTTATTATAACTCTGCAAGATAAAAATTTTAAAATATAAACATAGGAATGAACGCACATATGCTTATTTTGTTTTATAATCCTTTGTTGAGAAGTTCATATAAGCAGTCTTGGTAGAGTTTAGCTTTTATTTTTATTTTTCTTTTAGTTTTTTCTTTCTTCATTTTTATTCGTTGATTTCTTTTGTTGCTTTAATGTAAGAATTATTTTCTTTTTTCTTTTAGTTTTGATTTTATTTTGGTGACTTTTCCATGACTTATGTAAAAGGCATTTTTCTTACCTTACATTTATTGACATACATGGGAAATATTTTACTCTATCCATTTAAGTGAATTTCATTTATCATTAAAGGCATATATTTATGAGACCATAAATTCATCTTGCTTTAAATATTTTTCATGGAGGAACACACATCCTTTCTAAGTGATTAAGTTTAATCTTTCAAGAAAAGAACTGATTTGGGTTTAATACAATGAATACCTCCCACCCCTCCACGTAAAAGCCTCTGATTGATAGTTGCAGGGAAAGAATTTGAAGTAAACATTATGAAAATATTATGTCCATTAAACATAAATCTGTATTACCATCTCACCTCTTTCACTCAAATACATCACAAACTAAAAGCTTGCAAATGGGCTTATCAAAAGAGTGATTAAAAGAGGAAGCATGGGAAATATAAGTAAACCTTTCAGGGCTATGGACGCTTGTTGGCAGTAGGACTAAGCTTGTATGGCATAAAAGATAACTTTTTCAGGGTACTGTTCAGGATTTCTGGAAGCGAAGCGATGTCAAAGACAATATTAAAATGGATATATGTGTTATCAAAAACTCCTATCACTACCTTCTTCTATTTTTCACATGAGGAATGCTTAAGAAACAAATTTCCCCAAATTTGGATTCATCACTCTTACTTGAGTCTGCTTTAAGTATTTATCTTTACAAGCTCATATTGCTTAATCTATTTATGTAGTACCTATGGAAGTGTTTTACTGTTAGATGATTTCATGATTTCCATTATTTTTAACGTTTGGGTAAATTTATATTCATTATTTTTAATGAGAGATAACTGGTTCTTCTCCCGTATGTCACCATTGTTGTGGTAAAACACAACCCCCCATTCTTGAATTATATACTTCAAATAACGGTGACCATTTATACAAAATTTTTGGCTAAACAACTTTTAGGATTTTGGTTAAGTTACTATTTTGAAATTTTTTCATTTTTAATTTTTATCCAATTTCTATTTTAATTTTTTTATTGAATCTGTTTTTTCATAAGTTTTCCAATGATACTTGTTTCGCTTCATTTGGTCAACCGGTTTGTAAATGGAACTCCTTTGAAGTTTTGATCATTTTTTCTCTTGGGTTAAAAAATGTATAAAGTGTCTAATATTTTAATTTTCACAATTAAAATTGTCTTCATTGTAAATATTAATTTTTAGTTAAGTTTTACTAATTTTTTATTTTTCACTAATGATCCTACTAAATATCCCAACCAAATTATAGAGAATTTATAAAATACACTTTTCAGGGTTTTGGTAATTTATCATAATTTCATTTTCTAAAACAAAATGCCAAAATCAAAATTTCATAATGTCAAAGTAGTTATAGATCATTTTTTAGAATTATTAATTACCAAAGTAGTTGTAGTTTAGAATTGGAAAATCTCACACTCACTTTTTAACTTAACTAAATTTTTGATCTAGATTAAAAAAATATAAAAACAAAAACATAAAAAATTATCACATCCACTTGCTACACTTTATCGCAAACATTACACAATGTATATGTTTCAAAAAGTCTGAAAAGAATTTTCATGCAATTGCGATGTATGTAGTTTTCAAACTTAACTTTTTAAATTTCATTTGATTTAAAACTCATTCGAATATTTCTTTTAGGTAATGAGTAGTATATTGACTTTTTATTAAAAATATTTTAATAAATATATAATATTAAATTTTAAATTAAAGAAATTAGTTAAATATATATAATATATTATTAATGAAATTAAATTAAAATTTAATTGTATATTTTGGTTAGTTAGATTAATATTAATTAATAGTTAGTGTGTAAATAATTAATTTATTTTATGATTAATAATTAAATTATATTAATTAATAAAAAATTAAAATTTAATTTAAGATTGAAATTTAAGTAAAACATTTCATTTTTACCTTAAGCAACAAAATTTTTGGAAATTTGGCAATTTTAACTTATCATCTTTGGAAGCTCATAAATTGAGTTTTACTTGACCAAATTAGAACCAGGATAGTTCATTGGATAGATAAAATTGAGGAGAACATTTCTGAGGAGGTTTCATTAATATATTTGATCATTTATTGGGTCTAAAATTCAGAAAAATATCAAGCTCCGAATTTTTAAACAAAACTAATTTTCTAAGTTTTATTTTTTGCATTTTCATTTGCCACAACTTCTTCTGAGTGCAGATGCATTCGTCAATGATATCCTTGACCAATTAGATCATCATTGGCATCAATAGAAAGCTTACATTTCCTTTTCAATTATTTATTTAATTAAGTTTTGATTGGATTTATTTTAATTACAAGTTTGGCATTTTGATTTTATTTTTACATTTTAATATTTTTTTGATTGATTTTTCCAGGAAATCAATTAAAGAGACGAGAAGAAGAAGATCTCAATCAAGGGGAAGGCTCCAGAAAATGAAGGGTATGATTTTGGACCAATGAAGTTGAATTGAGAAAAAACACTCTTTAAGAAACTTTCCTATAAAGAAATCCTTTTGTAAATATTATAAATGGTATATTGCAAAATGTAATATTGGCTTTTCTCCTCTGCAATTCTCGAATTCTAAAAGCAATTTTCTAATAGGAATTTAGAGTTGTAGGTGGGAGGAGAGGAATCTTAGGTCTGGGGATTATTAAGGTTTTTCTTTTACATTCTGAATTATGTATAATGAACAGAGTTTGCACTATTGTTGCTCTGGTTTTGAAAACAAAAGTTCAGGCATTGTAAATGACTGTTATAGACAAGAGCTAGAGAAATGGACTCAATAAATTGGTATTTATAATACTATTACTTTAAATGTTGGTTTCATTTTATGATAACAGAAATGTGTCAATTTACTTTTCGAATATTATTGTTTAATTGTTTAAATTATTTATCAAATGATCAATATAATTTTGAGATCTTCTTCCTGAGTGTTTTTGATTGATTATTTCAATTCAGAGGTCTCTAGATAAGATGTGTTTGGTATTCATAATGTCAGTTAATTGAACTACTTCATTAGCTTGATATTCATTATAAAATATCTTGTTCTCTGTAGGGATAGATCTATATCTGCTTAATTGAGATAGGATTAAGAGAGGCCCTTTTGCTAGCATCTTATAATAATTTTTCATATATATTAAATTCTACATCCCTCAAAAGTCTCTTCCCAAAGAGGCAAAACTCTAGTCGTGGCTTGGCTAAGCCCAAATTAGTTTAAGGATCACTTTCTTTCCAAATGTCAGCAAGAAAAAATATATGATGTCTCTTACCCATTTGTAAACAAAATTTATATTTTAAACCATATGAGATTGAGAGAAGGTAACTAGACATAGTTAAACCAGCCGGAGCCACTATTCCAAATGAAAAAGGAAGTTCTTTAAGGTCTAGACTGGGTGGTCATCCCCAATGTTGTTACAGTGAATTTCGAGGCCTCAACACCACCATACGATAGTTAAACCAAACTGCACAAAGTGACAAGCGACTACTTTGTCAGCAAACATGCCCCTTGAGATCGAACACCCTACTAACAATGTAGGTAATATATACTAGCCCTTCTGCATGGGAAGTGTTAGTGTCAGTATTTGCATCTTGCCATTAGTGATAAAAAAAGTTCCTCTTTTCATATCATATTAGGGTCTCATTCATAAATTTTTGTCAGTCCATTAGGTCATCATTAAAGAATTTACTCACTGATGGTAGCCCTAAAATAAAATAAAAAAATCACATTTTCCCAAATTTCCATTTCTTGCTGGATCATTTTCATAATTTGCTGAAAGACCATCTTTCATGAGTTTTTGTCACTTATTTAGTCATGTCACCATGAATTTCATTTAGTCAAGGCTCTCATTAGGTATTTAGGGTTTCTCAAGGTTTCATTAGGTTTATAGGGTTTTTCAAGGTCCAATAATAAACCATTTCCATTGCATAAGAGCAGCAAGTAAGAAAGTGATCAAATAACATATCTTTAACATGTAAAGATGATTTATAAATAGTAATTATTATTCCAAAATGTAATTTTTATTTCAAAATGTAATTTTTATTTTCCGTTATGTAATTTCATGTCACTCAATTTGTAATAAGTTTATGGTTCCCAAGGTTCCAACTCAGAGTTCCACATGCCAACAAAGCATCAAAAGCCAAAATGTAAAGAGTTCTCAATCATCAAGTGATCAAAGTGTAAATTGAAAGAGAAGAAAAGAGAAAGTGGGTCCCAAGTCCCAAAACATCAAATTCATCAAGTATAAATACCACCATAAGACAAAGAGGAAGCTCATTTGCTATTGAATCCATCAAGATCGCACTACCTTGACTCAAAAAAACCAATTTGCAAGGTCAAAATTTGAGTTTTTGGGTTGCGCTGTGCTTTTTTAACAGGCACTGCACTTTTGGACAAGGGTGCTACATTTTTTGCTGAAGGGCGTTGCGCTTCTGTGTAAGGCACTGTGTTTTTTCCCACTTTGCTCAACAAGCTCCAAAACTCATGCAAACTAATTCTAACCTCTAGAAAAATTTCTTACCACCTCTTAATAAGTATGTAAGACACATTTTCCTCCTCCTTTCATTCTTCAAGTGTAACACCCCCAAGTTCTATGCTTTTCAAATTAGATATTTGAACATACATCCATAGGGGAGTGGACCCCAATGGATAATTATTATGTGGATATGGTTAAATACTTAATTATGAAAAATAAATAAAATATTGTGCATGCACTATGACCAGATGAGAAAGTGAGATCACATGCCTAATCCATGAGGTAATGGAAAAGGAAAAAGACTTTCCCCAAATCTTTCAAAAATCCTTGAAAGAAGTTATTTCTAATTTAGATTTTTGAGGAAAAATCTAAATTTCCCCAATGAAGAGGAGTAGTTGGGAAGAGGTGAGAAAAAGCTGGAAAAGCTGAGGAAAAGCTTAAAGCAGCTTTAAAGAGTCCGAGAATGGGAAGCCTAGGCTAAACAGGAATAAAGCATCCTGAAATTCTGGACGCAGAATTGGAAACAGGCTTGGGGAAAGCACAGCTTAAATAAGCTGCTCCAGAACAGATTGAGGCTGGTCTGTTCTGGGGAGGATCTCTGCTCGGGGGTGAATCCTGGGAGATAAAGAGGATTCTAAGGTTGGGAGGACTGGTCATAGTAGAGGTAAAAAAAAATGGGTTTGGGAGACGTGGCATCAAGATAATTTTTCATGGTGTTTGAGTTTTTATGCTAAAATTGGTAGTCTGTTTAGTTGAAAACCCTAATCCCATCTCCTCATTCCCAATTTGATTCCCATAAACCCTGCATTCCCTTCCTAAATCACTATAAATGCTATCACTACCCCTACAAAAATGTATCCCTTTCCCTAAATCCCTTTTCCCCTAAACACTATCTTAGGTATTTCAAATTTCCTAGGCACCTACACCCAAAATGTGTAATAAAATTATCATTTACAATTTCCTAAGAATTTTAAACCTCTATCACCTCCAAAAGTTCAATAACCCCTTCCCCCATCTCCATAATTTTTCCTAGACCTATCCCCACTCCCATTTCCTCATCCCTATGGTTTCTAGATCAAAAACACCATAGAAGAAGACAAGCATTACATGGAGGAAGAGGATGATAGACAAGAAGAGGAGGAAAGAGAGGAAGAGGAAGATAGACTGGAATAGGAGGAAAGAAAAGAGGGAAGGCCAAATAAAGGAGGAAGAATCCTAAGGCTTGAGCCCACCAACAAAAGAGAACTGATGGCTTCACCAATGACAGTCTCTTGATTTCAATATGTTGGTTGCCTTGATTTCTGCAATATGATTCAAAGAGTTCAACAACACCATATTTTGAGTATAATTTTCATTTCAAACCTCAAATATAGTTAGGTGACTCTTGCAGGTGTAACCTTCACCATATCTACGTCTATCATTGCTTCTGCCACATGAATTCCAAACATCAATCGAAGGTGGTTTAAATCCAAAGACTTACCAAGTAGAAATGAGAGAAGGAGAGTTTTTCCTTTCAGTTACCTTCTTGATAGGTATACCCCCATGATGAAGATCATCATGAAGTACTTCTCTTGTGAAGTAAGTTTCTCCAGACTCTATACATATCATATTATACAGCTTATGCACTTCACAAGAGTCAAATTGCTTAATATCCCATACTATCTATTTTGGATCATAAACAAAATGGCATACATTGTACAAAGGAGAGATTATGACCAAGAGATGAACAACCTCTTTCACCACTCTCTCATCAAGATCATTGTCCTCCATCACCTTAAATAGTTGCATATTTCCATGGGACACCCTCATTTCCAATGATATCCTCACATCTCCACAAACTCAGCATGCTGAAGATATGCCTTCTTCATCAACAAAGTAGGTACAGAAGGGAAAGGAAAAGATGACAGTGAAAAATGTTCATGAGGAAGTCAACCATGAAGAGGAAGACCTCCATGATATGGAGACATAATTTTACCTTGTTGACTTGAATGGGCAGGATGATCATGAGGCCTCCAATTCAATTGTCAAAGAGAAGGATGCCCAAATTAGAGAGCTTCAGACTAACTTAGAGAGATCTAAGTTTGTCATTTGTTTTCTTGAGTAGTAGAATAACTGGCTAAAGGATAAGTAAATTCTCATGTAGCTAGAGCTCCTTAAAACAAATAAATGTAAAGCTACGATGCAACCTATTGAACCTCACCAGCATGACACCCAAAGTAGAAGAAAAAAACCAAAAATGAGAGGCCTTAAGAGGGGTTTACAACAGTAGGGAACTGAAGATGAAAAACTAAATTTTGAGGAAAGGATTGCCAAGGAGGTTGAGGATGACAGAGAAAAATGACTTGAAAGGGTCAACATCCATCTTGAAAAACTCCTCCACAGGGAAAACAAGCACAACAGGATTCTTAGAAACTTGTCAAATAGGTACATCACGAGAAAAAAATGTTTGTAGCATCAAATTTAAGAAATTGCAGAAGAAACACAAGAAAATCGTAGCCAAGAAAAAGGCAGGAGACAAGATTCAAATCCTTGCAGAGGCATCCCTCATTGCTTAGCACACTTCATCAGGCTTCCATAACACAATTTTGAAGAAATTTTGGGAAAGTTTTGAAATATTTTTAATTTTTCCACATTTTGACTATTTTTGCACAATTGCATTGTTAAAAGCACAACACCCTAGGCATTGTGCTTTTTCTAGGGACCTCCAATGACGAAAATGAAGGAACCATTGGATTTAGAAGGCCAAATATAGTCACCTTAGAAAATTTTCTGAGTTTTTCTAGGCCAACTCGTCAGTGAAAAAGTTAAAAAACACCTCCAAACACATGTTTCTGCCCTGTTTTTTAGGTTGGTGATGTGATTTTGACCAATATTGAGGGACTGAAATTTTAGAGGGAAAAATAAAGTCATTTTTTAAAACCAAGGATAATTTTGGAAACTAGACAGGATAGGATTTCCAATGAGCTACCCGAAGCTCAATTTTGAAACTAGGAACCCCTTCAAAAGTGGAGTGGAATTTGGTGCTATGCTTTTTACACTAGCGCTGCGCTTTTGACCAATTTTCTGTGTTTCCTGAAATTTGTAAATTTTCTCAGTTTTCTCAGTTTCAGCTTGGAAAATGACATTTTTACCAATGTAATTCAAGGATGTAAATGTAATAATCATGTTTTTAAGTTACCTAGGGTTAAATACATTAGGTAAAAAATCTCGATGAGATGTAATGAATTAGTTTACAAAAAGTGAGGGATGAGTCAATTTGACCTCCATACACTCTAGGTATGCAGTTCAGTTTTTGGCAGAATAACTCCTCAACTTAGGGATTAGACCCCTTAGGTTGGGAGAAGTTTTTTGATTTCCATATATATCATTTCTTGACTCATTTAATAGGATGGAAATTGTTGTATGTTGTTGCATTGATCAAAGACTCTAGTGCATTCAGTATTTGGTAGGAATTTAATCATAGAGTTGTAGCTATTTCTTTGGGATACCTATGGTATGGAAATTTAACATTGTTTCTTATTTTTTTGCATATGTATGAATTTTTTTTACTCTCTATTATCCATTTCATTTCTTTTATATGTTGATTTTCAAGTTGATAAGCAAAATACATCTTCTATGCCCTGTTTTGGGAAAATATTCATAGTTTGTCTCATTTCATTAGCATAGAAATAATACATGCATTCTCTTTCTCTTTATAGCACCTGATATGTCTTATCCATCCCACTTAAAAAACATAAATTTTTGTCCTTCCTACCTACCTTTCCCCATTGAATGGACTGCAATTCTCATCTTAACTGCCCTGACTTACCCCCTTTGACTTAATCCTCATCCATCCAAATAAATTTAAAAAACAAACCCTTGTACTCATACATAGCCTAAAACCCTAATTCATCTAGCCCTTTTGGTTGTGAATTTGTGGAGAGAGCCCTCTTCGGTTTGGTAGGGCTAGCTACCAAGCTAAAATATTGGTTCGTGGTTACCTCTATTTGGACTCTTTCTCACCCTTAAAGATCCGGTGGAGTGATAACATGAAGCCTAGTGAGGGGATGAAGATACACTTTTTGGGAAATAACGACGATGGCCATGTGTCCCAGGCAAATCCAATACTCACAAAACTAATGCAAGAATGCACGATGAAACCATTAATGAGAAAAAATCTCTTGATAGGTAAATATCGAGCGATGGCCAATTCACCATGACAGGGGGTCTCCATAGCTGCATGGACAGAAGGAATGAACAATGTGATGATCTCAGAGCTTATGTAAATGAATAACCTGAAGGTTTTGCAATTAATAGAGTTTTGTCGAACCAGGTGAACTCTTGTACCAAGAATCGACTCACGACATACGGCTGAAATGTGAGATATTGAAGAGGCCCTAGATCCTTTTACAATGACTGCCAAAGGTCCTATCGTGGGGATGAAACCTATGAAATAAATTAGCATGGTAGCTAAATGGAGTTATTGTTAAGTTTTCCTTCCATATTAATGTTTCCTCCATTGTCGGTAAATACTAGGAAACAAATCACCCCCATTGGGGAAAGGTGTATTGGTGGTTGTCTTGTCGTGGTGGATTAGTTGAATTATCCAAAGGAGCCCATCCTTTTGTTTCATCTCCTCCCATGATACGTCAAGGGAGAAATTTTTTTGTCAACTTCCCGAGTTTTCAAGATGGTTTACCACCGTATTCCCTTCCCTCTGTATGTGTAAAGGAATTATATAGTCAAACTTTGATAGATGTCCACTCATACTTTTTACCATTGTCTTCAGACACCGACTGTGGATGATTTTGTTGGGAAGGTGACCAAGGAGTAATTTCTTGATAACAATTATGATGACTTGGGAATCATGATGGATTTGAATAAATTTGTATCATTTCTTAATCGTTATTTGAAGCCTAAATTAGAGTTCCCTAAATTCCACCACGTTTTTCATTTTTATCCCATAAGAGTAAGAAAAAACATGTAGAGGATTTGAATTAGCAGTCCTAAATATACCTCAAATTCATGCTTATCCTCGATTTCCTTTAGAGGCTCCATAAAAACTGAGGTCGATGAAATAATACGAGGGAGGTATACAAAATTTAGTGCTGGAATATTTAATGCAATCATTTTTTTAAGGATCAACACTACCCTCTAATAACTGTATTCCAATGTATTTCAGCATAATTTTCTCAGTCTCACTAATTGGGCCTTCATCTCTGGGCGAAGGGATTGGAATAATCATCTCTCTAATGTTATTTAGAATGATGTCTTGAAGAACTTTCAAGGTTCTCTATTTTCCTCAAACATTCGTAGGCTCCTCTCTTTCTGGAGATCCTAAAGGGAAAATCCAATGGCTAAATGTCAAGATTTTTCTATCTAACGGTGTTTAATATTTCGCTCAATGTAATAGTCTAGCTAATATTTTACTGTCAGACAAGGTGGCATAGTACATCTGGATAATTTCTAAATGAAGCACCACAATTTTCGATGAACAGACACTTAAAAAAATAAGTGTGACATTGTCTCTTCCCCTTGTGAGCATAGAAAGAATATCGATAGGCCCTCAAAGAATTTGGTTTTGAAACACTCCCATGTTAGTAGCCCCCCAAGAAATCAACCAGAGGAAGGTTCTAATTTTGGGCTAGTCACCATCGTTCTATAAGTGGTTCCATAGTTGCGATTGTTATTATTTTTGATAATATGATTCCATGGAGTATCTTTATTTCAATGTGAAAGCTCTTGAAGTTTCTCTCCATCATCACAAAATGTCTTGTTTCTGTGATATATATATCAGGAAATTTTGTAATGCTGGATTGCATTTGTTGAAATGATGTATACCCTCTTCTTATTACTGTGAAATATCCCAATCTTCTATATATTTACACCGTTGTGAAATCTTATATTTACCTCTCACATTCCAAAATACTACAACATGACGAGCTCCTTTTTCTTGAGAAACATCCTTAATTGTTTGTAGCTTATCATTTTCTTGCATAATGGGAAATTGTTTCCAGGATTCCTCCCAAAATGCAGTATATGTTCCATTTCTTATCTCTCAGAATTCATTTTGGTTAACACATCCTCTTGTCTAGAAGTCCCAATTCCATATTCCCAATCCTTTAATCTCCCCATCAAACTGCAATCACTTAGATTGTGTTTCCAATCGTAAATATTTGTGTGACCATATTTCCTTCCATCTTTGAGAACCCCCCTATACCCAATGCCACCAAAGCTTCATTTCATGCATTGTTCAATTTATAATGGGATAACACAATCTTAATTTTAATTTTTTCTTGGGGAGATCCAATTCATGCCACCCCACTAACGCCCACTTGTGTCTACTTGTTGAGCCTTTCCATAAGAAATTATTCCATAATTATTTCAGCTGAGTTGCTACCATAATAGGGATTGGCATTGCTGAAGGCAAGTAATTGGGTAAGCCTTGTAATACTGCTTTGGTTAGGATTAGATGACTCATAAATTTGAGTGTTCTATATGTTCATTTGTTGACTTTGTGATGAATCCTATCTATAATAACTTCCCAAATGGGGAGTCTATTATGATATAGAACTAGTAGAACTCCTAGATATTTGGAGGGAAGGGTTCATCTACAAAAACCAATCACTTTACTTAGTCGATTTTGGACATCTTTGGACATTTGAAGAAAAAAATATGTGTTTTTCCGTTATTGACTTCCATTCCCGAGGGTTCCCTAAAATTTTTCAATAGCCTACATATCCTTTTCAATTCTTTAGAGGTTGGTAAGCGAAATAAAATCACATCATCAACAAACTATAAATGCGAAATTGGAAGATCTCCTCCCAAAAACAAATACCATATATGTATCCTAATTATCTAGCTATTTGGAACATTCTTCCCAAGCCTTCCATGGCTAAAATGAAAATAAATGGTGATAAACGATCACCTTCCCACAAACCTCTTTATGAATTAAATGGCCTTGAGGGGGTTCATTAATCAAAAAAGAAACTGATGAGATAAGATAGAGCACCTTGTTGTAAATGTATTCACTACTAAGAGGGGGTGGAGTGAATCAGTAGTGACTTTGTTTTTTAACTTTTAAAATCCTTTTTAATTACCAAAACACAATCACCATTAACCATTTATTAGATTAAATCACATAAAAAAACATATGATACCCATAAGGAAACATGCATAAGAGACCACAATATTTCTGATGGAAATCCCTTTTCCAGGAAAAAAACACCCTTGTTGTTGTGCACTTCTCAAATAATTATATTAGTCGTCAAGAATTTCAGTTACATATAATATATATAAATGGCTACTACGAGTGCTAACTACGATCCTCATATCATGACCAACAAGCCTTGTGCAACACCCACTGGACTTATGAAGAAATTTGTCCTCTTTAATGATTTTTTTAGAGCACCCACTCCACTCTTATATCTGACCCTTGTTTCACAATATTTCATACTAGATTCAATCTGAATCGCTTAACTAGAACAGCACAACAACCTCTAGCAATATAGGCTCAATACAACATAGAAAACCCATTCAAAACCAATCTGCATAACTCACTCAATCATTGCAACAATCCAATCAACAATACAAGAAACATACATAAAAGATAATATGTTGAAAACATTATAAGCAATAATGATGGAAATGATCTACAACCCTTCCTACTATGTTACCATACCACTACATATGATCTTGGCTGAATTATATTTTTGTTGTGATCTTCTATCATTGTGGTCTGCTTAAGTTATTCTACATAAATCCTTGTACATTTTTCATACACCACTCTTCACTCAGTCACTCTCCACTTTCACACAACCATCACACTTTCTTCTCAAGTGAAACAAAAAATAGAGTCATGATCTCCATCTATTTGTAATCTTCTGAAATGATTAAAAATATTAATTCCAATTATGTAGTGAGGCTATGTTCATTTAGTGGAAGTGGTTTAGTTCATTGCTTCTTGAGCCAATCAAGGCACTAACTTCGTTTTCTTGTGAATATTATCTTTTAACCATATTCTAGAAGCACAACAATTGTTTCTGACCTTTACATGATGAGCCTTGAACAGGACAAGTCGGGAAAACAAATAAATTCCTGATGAACGTGAGAAATGAAAAGAGATTTTAGTTCTAAATCTAGGTCGCATGCCCAAGATTTGGCTCCATGTGACTGGAACTCTTCATTCGCATGCATGGGCCTGCCTTCTAGTGACTAGAACTTTCCATTCAGTCCCATGACTCAACATCGATGCGAATGGGGCAAAAGATGAAGGAAAACATCTTTCCTCATCTCATATTCTACCCAAACTTTCTCCACTACTTTTAAAACCTTCTGTAAGACCTCAAGAAGCCACTATAGCCTCTGCAACACTAAAAAAATACACTATAGCAACACCATCATTATCACAATTCAAAATAGGTTGACTTGAGTGTCACTCATCAGGTGCTCCACCATGCAAGCCATTAAAATTCACCACAGCTACTCCAACATTTACAACCATTAGTGATAGACCCTGCAACTGATAATACATCCATACACACACCTATTACCATAGAATTTTTTTTGGCTTTAACTATGAAGATTTTCCTTTTAGCTACCTTCTTGATAGGTATTCCCCCATGATGAAGATCATCATGAAGTAATTATCTTGTGAAGTAAGGTTCTCCAGACTCTATACATATCATATTATACAGCTTATGCACTTCACAAGAGTCAAATTTCTTAATATCCCATACTATCTATTTTGGAGCATAAACAAAATGACATACATTGTACGAAGGAGAGATTATGACCAAGAGATGAACAACCTCTTTCACCACTCTCTCATCAAGATCATTGTCCTCCATCACCTTAACCAGTTGCATATTTCCATGGGACACCTTCATTTCCAATGATATCCTCACATCACCACAAGCTCAGCATGCTGAAGATATGCCTTCTTCATCAACAAAGTAGGTACATAAGGGAAAGGAAAAGATGACAGCGAAAAATGTTCATGAGGAATTCAACCATGAAGAGGAACACCTCCATGAGATGGAGACATAATTTGACCTTGTTGACATGGATGGGAAAGATGATCATGAGGCCTCAAATTCGATTGTCAAAGAGAAGGATGCGCAAATTAGAGAGCTTCAGACTAACTTAGAGAGATATAAGTTTGTCATTTCTTTTCTTGAGTAGTAGAATAACTGGCTAAAGGATAAGTAAATTCTCATGGAGCTAGAGCTCCTTAAAACAAAGAAATGTAAAGCTATGATGCAACCCAGTGACCCTCACCAGCATGACATCCAAAGTAGAAGAAAAAAACCAAAAATGAGTGGTCTTAAGAGGGCTTTACAATAGTAGAGAACTGAAGATGAAAAACTAAATTTTGAGGAAAAGATTGCCAAGGAGGTTGGGGATGATAGAGAAACATGACTTGAAAGGGTCAACATCCATCTTGAAAAACTCCTCCACAAGTAAAGCAAGCACAACAGGATTCTTAGTAATTTTTCAAATAGGTACATCACGAGAAAAAATGTTTGTAGCATCAAATTTAAGAAATTGCAGAAGAAACACAAGAAAATTGTAGCCAAGAAAAAGGCGGGAGACAAGATTCAAATCCTTATAGAGGCATCCCTCATTTCTTAGCACACTTCATCAGGCTTCCATAACACAATTTTGAAGAAATTTTGGGCAAGTTTTGAAATTTTTTGAATATTTCCACATTTTGACTATTTTTGCACAATCGCATTGTTAAAAGCACAACACCCTAGGCATTGTGCTTTTTCACCTTGGAAAATGAAATTTCTACCAATGTAATTCAAGGATGTAAATGTAATAATCATGTTTTTAGGTTACCTAGGGTTGAATACATTAGGTAAAAAATCTCGATGAGATGTAATGAATTAGTTTACAAAAAGTGAGGGATGAGCCAGTTTGACCTCCATACACTATAGGTATGCAGTTCAGTTTTTGGTGGAATAGCTCCTCAACTTAGGGATTCAACCCCTTAGGTTGGGAGAAGTTTTTTGATGTCTATATATATCATTTCTTGACTCATTTCATAGGATGGAAATTTTTGTATGTTGTTGCATTAATCAAAGACTCTAGTGCATTCAGTATTTGGTAGGAATTTAATGAAAGAGTTGTAGCTATTTCTTTGGGATACCTATGGTATGGAAATTTAACATTGTTTCTTCTTTTTTGCATATGTATGAATGTTTTTTACTCTCCATGATCCATTTAATTTCTATTATATGTTGATTTTCAAGTTGATAAGCAAAATATATCTTCTATGCTCTGTTTTGGGAAAATATTCATAGTTTGTCTCATTTCATTAGCTTAGAAATAATACATGCATTCTCTTTCTCTTTATAGCACCTCATATGTCTTATCCATCCCACTTAAAAAACATAAAGTGTTGTCCTTCCTATCTACCTTTCCCCATTGAATGTACTGCAATTCTCATCTTAACTGCCCTGACCTACCCTCTTTGACTTAATCCTCATCCAGCCAAATCAATTTAAAAAAACAAACCCTTGTACTCATACATAGCCTAAAACCCTAATTCATCTAGCCCTTTTGTTTGTGACTTTGTGGAGAGAGCCCTCTCCGGTTTGGTAGGGCTAGCTACCAAGCTAAAATATTGGTTTGTGGTTACCTCTATTTGGACTCTTTCTCATCCTTAAAGATCCGGTGGAGTGATAACATGAAGCCTAGTGAGGGGAGGAAGATATAATTTTTGGGAAATAACGACGATGGCCATGTGTCCCAGGTAGATCCAAGACTCACAAAACTAATGCAAGAATGCATGATGAAACCATTAATGAGAAAAAATCTCTTGATATGTAAATATTGAGCGATGGCCAATTCGCCATGACAGGAGGCATCCATATCTGCATGGACAAAAGTAATGAACAAAGTGATGATCCCAGAGCTTATGTAAATGAATAACCTGAAGTTTTTGCAATTAATAGAGTTGTGTCGAACCAGGTGAACTCTTGTACCAAGAATCGACTCACGACATGTGGCTGAAATGTGAGATATTGAAGAGGCCCTAGATCCTTTTACAATGACCGCCAAAGGTCCTATCGTGGGGATGAAACCCACGAAATAAATTAGCATGGTAGCTAAATGGAGTTATTGTTAAGTGTTCCTTCCATATTAATGTTTCCTCCATTGTCGGTAAATACTGGGAAACAAATCACCCCGATCGGGGAAAGGTATATTGGTGGTTGTCTTGTCGTGGTGGATTAGTTGAATTATCCAAAGGAGCCCATCCTTTTGTTTCATCTCCTCCCATGATACGTCAATGGAGAAATTTTTTTGTCATATTCCCTAGTTTTCAAGATGGTTTACCACCGTATTCCCTTCCCTCTGTATGTGTAGAGGAATTATATAGTCAAAATTTGATAGATGTCCACTCATACTTTTTACCACTGTCTTCAGACACCGACTGTGGATGATTTTGTTGGGTAGGTGACCAAGGAGTAAATTCTTGATAACAATTATGATGACTTGGGAATCATGATGGATTTGAATTAATTTGTAACCTTTCTTAATCGTTATTTGAAGCCTAAATTAGAGTGCCCTAAATTCCACCATGTTTTTCATTTTTATCCCATAAGAGTAAGAAAAAACATGTAGAGGATTTGAACTAGTAGTCCTAAATATACCTCAAATTCATGCTTATCCTCGATTTCCTTTAGAGGCTCCATAAAAACTCAGGTCGATGAAAGAATACGAGGGAGGTATACAAAATTTAGTGCTGGAATATTTAATGCAATCATTTTTTTAAGGATCAACACTACACTTTAATAACTGTATTCCAATGTATTTCAACATAATTTTCTCAGTCTCACTAATTGGGCCTTCATCTCGGGGTGAATGGATTGGAATAATCATCTCTCTAATGTTATTTAGAATGATGTCTTGAAGCACTTTCAAGGTGCTCTATTTTCCTCAAACATCGTAGGCTCCTCTCTTTCTGGATATCCTAAAGGGAAAATCCAATGGCTAAATGTCAAGATTTTTCTACCTAAGGGTGTTTAATATTTCATTCAAAGTAATATTCTAGCTAATATTTTACTGTCAAAGAGGGTGGCATAGTACATCTAGATAATTGTTAAATGAAGCACCACAATTTTCTATGAACATACACTTACAAAAATAAGTGTGACATTGTCTCTTCCTCCTGTGAGCATAGAAAGAATATCGATAGGCCCTCAAAGCATTTTGTTTTGAAACACTCCCATGTTAGTATCCCCCCAAGAAATCAACCAGAGGAAGGTTCTAATTTTGGGCTAGCCACCATCGTTCTATAAGTGGTTCCATAGTTGCGATTATTATTATTTTTGATAATATGATTCCATGGAGTATCTTTCTTTCAATGTGAAAGCTCTTGAAGGTTCTCTCCATCATCACAAAATGTCTTGTTTCTGTGATATATAAATTAGGAAATTTTGTAACGCTGGATTGCATTTGTTGCAATGATGTATACCCTCTTCTTATTACTGTGAAATATCCCAATCTTTTTGAGATTTACACCGTTGTGAAATCTTATATTTACCTCTCACTTTCCAAAATAATACAACATGACGAGCTCATTTTTCTTGAGAAACATCCTTAATTGTTTGTAGCTTATCATTTTCTTGCATAATCGGGAATTTTTTATAGGATTCCTCCCAAAATGCAGTAGATATTCCATTTCCTATCTCTCAGAATTCATTTTGGTTAACACATCCTCTTGTCTACAAGTCCCAATTCCATATTCCCAATCCTTTAATCTCCCCATCAAACTGCAATCACTTAGATTGTGTTTGCAATCATAAATATTTGTGTGACCATATTTCCTTCCATCTTTGAGACCCCCCTATACCCAATGCCACCAAAGCTTCATGTCATGCATTTTTCTAGTTATAATGGGATAACACAATCTTAATTTTAATTTTTTCTTGGGGAGATCCAATTCATGCCACCCCACTAACGCCCACTTGTGTCTACTTGTCGAGCCTTTCCATAAGAAATTATTCCATAATTATTTCAGCTGAGTTGCTACCATAATAGGGATTGGCATTGTTGAAGGCAAGTAATTGGGTAAGCCTTGTAATACTGCTTCGGTTAGGATTATATGACTCATAAATTTGAGTGTTCTATATGTTCATTTGTTGACTTTGTGATGAATCCTATCTATAAGAACTTCCCAAATGGAGAGTATATTATGATATAGAACCAGTAGAACTCCTAGATATTTGGAGGGAAGGGTTCATCTACCAAAACCAATCACTTTACTTAGTCGATTTTGGACATCTTTGGGTAGTTGAAGAAAAAAATATGTGTTTTTTTGTTATTGACTTCCATTCCCGAGGGTTCCCTAAAATTTTGCAATAGCCTACATATCCTTTTCAATTATTTAGAGGTTGGTAAGCGAAATAAAATCACATCATCAACAAACTATAAATGCGAAATTGGAATATCTCCTCCCAAAAACAAATACCATATATGTATCCTAATTATCTAGCTATTTGGAACATTCTTCCCAATCCTTCCATGGCTAAAATGAAAAGAAATGGTGATAAATGATCACCTTACCACAAACCTCTTGATGATAAATGGCCTTGAGGGGGTCCATTAATCAAAAAATAAACTGATGAGATAAGATAGAGCACCTTGTTGTAAATGTATTCACTACTAAGAGGGGGTGGGGTGAATCAGTAGTGACTTTGTTTTTTAACTTTTAAAATTATTTTCAATTACCAAAACACAATCACCATTAACCCTTTATTAGATTAAATCACATAAAAAAACATATGATACCCATAAGGAAACATGCATTAGATACCACAATATTTCTCATGCAAATCCCTTCTCTAGGAAAAAAAACACCCTTGCTGTTGTGCACTTCTCAAATAATTATATTAATCGTCAAGCATTCCAGTTACATATAATATATATAAATGGCTACTACGAGTGATAACTACGATCCTAATATCATGACCAACAAGCCTTGCGCAACACCCACTGGACTTATGAAGAAATTTGTCCTCTTTAATGATTTTTCGAGAGCACCCACTCCACTCTTATATCTGACCCTTGTTTCACAATATTTCATACTAGATTCAATCTGACTCGCTCAACTAGAACAACACAACAACCTCTAGCAATATAGGCTCAATACAATATAGAAAACTCATTCAAAACCAATCTGCATAACTCACTCAATCATTGCAACAATTCAATCAACAATACATGAAACATACATAAAAGATAATCTGTTGAAAACATTATAAGCAATAATGATGGAAATGATCTACAACCCTTCCTACTATGTTACCATACCATTGCATATGATCTTGTCTGAATTATATTTTTGCTATCATCTTCTATCATTGTGGTCTGCTTAAGTTATTCTACATAAATCCTTGCACATTTTTCATACACCACTCTTCACTCAGTCACTCTCCAATTTCAGACAACCATCACACTTTCTTCTCAAGTGAAACAAAAAATAGAGTCATGATCTCCATCTATTTGTAATCTTCCAAAATGATTAAAAATATTAATTCCAATTATGTAGTGGGGCTATGTTCATTTAGTGGAAGTGGTTTAGTTCATTGCTTCTTGAGCCAATCAAGGCACTAACTTCATTTTCTAGTGAATATTATCTTTTAACCATATTCTAGAAGCACAACAATTGTTTCTGACCTTTACATGATGAGCCTCGAACAAGAGAAGTCGGGAAAACAAATAAATTCTTGATGAACGTGAGAAATGCAGAGAGATTTTAGTTCTAAATCTTGGTTGCATGCCCAAGATTTGGCTCCATGTGACTGGAACTCTTCATTCGCATGCATGGGCCTGCCTTCCAGTGACTGGAGATTTCCGTTCAGTCCCATGACTCAACATCGATGCGAATGGGGCAAAGGATGAAGTAAAACATCTTTCCTCATCTCATATTCTACCCAAAATTTCTCCACTACTTTTACAACCTTCTATAAGACCTCAAGAAGCCACTATAGCCTTTGCAACACTAAAAAAATACACTGTAGCAACACCATCATCATGACAAGTCAAAATAGGTTGACTTGAGTGTCACTCATCACGTGCTTCACCATGCAAGCCATCAAAATTCACCAGAGCTACTCCAACATTTACATCCATTAGTGATAGACCCTGCAACTGATAATACATCCATACACACACCTATTACCATAGAAATTTTTTTGGCTTTAACTATCATGGATTTAGTATTGTTGTTATTAATAGTCATACCAATCTTAGAGTAGTAATCATGGATGATTTTAAGTTGCTAGTCGAGATCCTCCTACCTTCTGGAAAGATTAATGACCATACTAGCAATATTGGTGCCAGTGCATCTCGTAGTTTCCTGACAAGCTTCAATATTATTAATATAAATGCCAAAAAGTGGGCATAAGGGACACCATTTCTTAACTTCGATATTTCATTTAATTTATTTAAACCAAACTTCAGTGGTCTTAAGCTTGACGATAATGTTCTCATAAACACAAATCACAACTCTCAACTCGAGAGGAACTATTATCTCTCCGATCCTTTCCGTAGCTTATCACATGGCACCGTGTTGAAACTTTTCCTAAATTCAACAAAAAAATAAAATAAATCAAACATACTATTGTGACATTCCACGAGAATGATCTTAAGAGTGAAAATATGGTAGATAGTTGAGTGATGTCTTCTAAAACCAACTTACCCTTTAGCTGTAGTTTTCAAGCCATATACTAATATATTTTTTCCAAAAGGAGCCCCTAAAGTTTGTCTAATATGTGGCTAATCATAATGGTCTGATAGTTAGAAGGAATGTTTTTATCCCCACTTTTAAACATAGGCACAATAAGGATCCGTGGGTTCTAAAAAAACTAATTCAATATCCATGTTAAGCAAAATATTATAACATCATACACATATAGAAAGTGAAAGAGAGATAATTCTCCTTCTATCAATAAGTATTTTCTATGTGGGAGATTTAATTCTTTCAATGTTTAATATGGATTTGATATATATCATTTAAAAAAAAAAAAATCAATATATGTATACGCACATATGTATAGAAAGAGAATAATAATATACAGAAAAACAAACCAAAATAAAAAGTGCATGATAAATAAAACATTTTATTAGTGTCTTGCTCAAATCAATAGACATCTATTTAACTTTGGAGCTACCAAAAGTCAAGAGGAATAAAACCTCTCAAAGTGAAAGTTTTTTCTCAATTTTTATACTAAAAAGAGATTTTTATCTTGAAATATTTAATGTATCTAGCCACTTATACTAATGATGTCTACAATCACCTTTCCAGAAATATAAATATGAACTTTGCTTACATTTATGCATATAAGAATTTAACTGATAAAAATTTCCTTGAAACTCATTTTCCCTATTTTTAATTCAACTTCCATTATTTCTTATTTAAATGTGTTTGAATATTTATAATTTAATAATATTTCATATTAAAAAGCGAACAAATACATTATATTATTTTTTAATTATATATTAAATAAACATTTTACGAAATTTTTAATTAAAATTAATTTTGTTATATTAAATAATATTAAAACTATTTTTTAAAATATTTATATAAAAATAATGTATTTTTTTTCAAATTATTTTTTTATATATCCAAATTGTTAAAGTTTATGCTAGTTTTCAAGATTTCAATTTATAAAATTTGTAAAATATCAAATTTTCATCTTCATATTTGATTGGAATATTATAATGAATTCACATACAATGTAATTAATAAGATAATGGGAAAAAATCTTCAATTCCAAAATTTCATTATCAAAATTAAATATATAAGAGACACAGGAATAAAATGAAACAAAAACTACCAAAAGACTGCATTTACCTTTAAAGGAATACTTACTACCCCTCCTTTAAGAAAGAGAGATTAATAATATAACAATGCAATGGAATATGGAAGTACATAGTAATTTACATTTCAGTTTTTTGTATTTAACTAATTTATAAGTATTAAGAAGATAGGCCATAAATTTAATAAGCGATTTATCTTTCAGTTACACGTCAAACTATATACGTGCATGAAATCACATATTACACTTTCACAATTTCAATTTGAAGATTCAAATGCATATTTGTTTTTAACATATAAAATTTACTTGTTACTCAAAGACAATTATTTATTATTCAAATGCATAACATCGGTTTTAGTAAATCTAGATTAAATAACATTTATATGTAAGCTTCATGAATTATTTATAATTAATGTATGGTTAAATCTTGAATTAAGACATCTCTCCCTCTCCCTTTGGTACAAATAAATGTAACCATATTTGAAATTCAACTATCTACGTTCGTTTTCAAATTGCATTGGTTTTCTTATAAATTGATACTTTATGTTTAATGGTCTACATTTCTCTATATCAATTCACTTAAATTACATAACATTTAAATGTAAATATCTTTAATGAGATGATTTATGAATACATTTAAAAAAAACATCTCTCTTCATATAAATATATTTTAATTTTAATTATATATATATATATATATATATATATATATATATATATATATATATATATATCACATTAATTTTTTAGATATTATAATTATATAATTTAATAGTAAAAATTACTTTATTTTCTAATAATAATTATAATAAAATAATATTTTTTTCCTAAAATAACTTATGCAATTTGTAAAATTATTTTATATAAATATAAATAAAGTTAATAAAATATGGAATCCTTGATAGGGTATACACTTTGTTATTTATTAGATTAAGGTACATGCACATGCATCAAACATAAGCCATGTCATGCTTGATGTGTGTGCAATAGGTACATCGACATCAACAATACATGCTTTGATAGTTTCTTGTTCTTATTAGGTCAAGTTGGTGGAGGCCTCAACATATAACCACATTAAAACAATGAGTGTGCTCTTCCTCCGTCACTTAGTGCTAGTTTGAATGGGCTTAATGGATCTGAAAAATTTGAACAAGGGGTAGGCCCCTATGTCCTTGCAAAGCATTAATGGCGCCTCATGTTATAGGAATAATATTTCTCTGACGGTGTGTGTCGGCTATACCGCTTGTCCTCCCTTTGGCTCTCGTAGGGAGAGCAACAAAACTTTGCAAACAAGTGCTCTCCTAATCTTTTGGTTCTATAAGAAATGGCAAATGAGTTGGTTAGAGGTATTCTCCAAGTATTAAAGGCTTCGGGTTGAAGGAGATTACCATGAGTAAGAGACAAAGTCCTCTGTTCATCAATTTCCCTTTGTCTGATGCCTGTTGTGAGATACATTGGAAAGTAGGGAGGATCTCTACTCACAAAGGACTCAAGTCCAATATTTTTTATCTTATTTCTACATAGTGCAACCTTTGGGCCAATTTTCGAACTCATCAATGGTCTCTCGTTGTCAAAACTCCAAGGCATCGATTTCCTAGGAATTATATATAACTATCCAGTCTTGTTGTACAGTGTACGGTACCTTGGCAACTTTTCAATCTAGTTTTAGTGTTTTCTTATTCTCTCGGTTCTTACAGTTACAAAAATGCTAAAAAATATTCCAAGTTGTATAGTGAAATGGGTAGTCTTAATGTTTAAGAGTATTTAGGATCCCCTTGTTGGTTGGTCCTAGGAAGGTTTCAACACCCTTAGTCTACGTCTAGTTGGGCAATTCATTTTCCTTCATAATTAACACTACTTGCCCAAGGTGGAAAGCTTGCTTTTCATCCTCCTTTAGTGTCCAAAGTAGTTGTTTCTGGGGAATTTATCTTACATAGTCGGGTTTATTTCATTCACATGGAGTTAGTTCCTCTTCCTAACGTATTTCCAGATAGGAAATGTTTGCCCCTATTGTTGTTTCCAAAGGTCTTCAATTTCCATTGGCTTAACATTATTGTTTTTTCTCTATCCCATGCTTTTTTTTGTGTCTTTATCTTAGTCATCATGCCTCCTCTTCAATGAATGGTTAGTTGCAGAGGAAGGTCCATTTCTAGGGAAAATTAGCATCTTATACGTTTTTCTGAATGGACCTGTGTGGCATCCTTGTTTGATTTAGCACCACCCAAAGTTCGCCAAGAGATTCAAACTTTTGAATCATGGGAATTTTGGGATAAGCCTTATTTCTCTAATTCTGAGGTTGGAAACTAGGACTTAAAATGGATCACAGACCCTTATAATTCAGAAAGATAAAGTTGTAGTTTCTACATTCACTCGCAGGTCATCAAAAACTTGACTACTTTCTTCGTTTTTTTAATTAGAGATAAGTAGGTGGACCATTACAAGATTGTTGTAGAACATGAAGATTTAAAGTATCTCCTAAGAAGTATTTGATATTGTTTGGATGACATTCTCGTTCACCTTCAGAGAGTGGAAAGGAATGTTGTTTCCGAGTCAGATTTCGATTCAATGAACAAATCATATGTTCTTGCCGTGATAGAAACACATTTTGTTCACAATGCGCCTCTTCGCAACTCAATACATGCAACAAATAGAGACGCAATGTCTCCAGTGGGGATTTCGGATTGAAATTTTCAATTATATGTTTTATGATATTTGTGGCTCATCGCTCTAGTATATTGATTTTAGAATGCAGTTTCATGTTCCTTGCTCTATGGTTTATGATTTGTTGTTACAGTGTCTGCATATCAAGTGGCTTTGTAGCCATTCGAACTTATATGAGGACAAACACGCTATTATGTTCTAGCTATTTGTGTGTTTGAGATTTTTTTATTTTGTTCATTTTTGTATTATGAAACAAATGCCTTATAATGCATTTCTTGGATACTATTGGACAGAGAGTATGTTGACACAACAAATAACCCGTCTTTAGTTACATCATGAGAAACTAAAATGTTGAAAATTTTTAGTACTAGTGTTGCTCTTAAGGTACTTACTAGTGGTCATAAACATGAGTGCCATTCCTATATTGAAAAACTCATGCAATTTTGTATATATTTTATAAATGATTTTTTATCAATGTAATTTATAAGTATATTTACAAAAATAAATAAATAATAAAATATGGAAAAACTCATTAAAAATAAAAGAACATTACATATGAAAAAGATTATACCGTAGAAAAAAATAAATCACAAATTAAACAAAATATATAAAATATAATATAAACAAACCTGTAAATATATTTATGATACATAGAAGTGAAAAAAAATAGAAAATAAAAACAAAAAAAATATTTTATGAAAAACAAAAGAACTTAGTTCACCATAAAAATAAATAATAAATGAAATTTAAAGTGATGCCACATGTTTGAATTATATACTCGTTTTATACGATAATTAAAAACTATCTCCTGTGTGTTTTACGTGTTCTCTTTAACACGGCCCAGAAATGAGTTTTTTTTTATCGCAAAATATATAAAATATAATCTTCTAAATAAACAAACGTGTAAATATAATTATGATACATAAAAGTGAAAAAAATAGAAAATAAAAACAAACAAAAATATATTTTATTAAAAAAATACCTAGTTCACCATAAAAATATCCATAAAGATGAATAATAAATAAAATATAAAGTGATGTCACATGTTTGAATTCTATACTTGTTTTATACAATAATTAAAACTTATCTTTATATTATTTCAATACATGTTGATCATTACTATTTCTCCAATCACAAAATGGATTTTCGCGCGGATAAGTGATATCAATTTGGCCATTATACCAATGGGGAAGATTATTTAGTGATCTCAATTTGTATCATAATTCTAATTACCAACCAGTTAACTCTTGCTGATTCAAATCTTTCTCCAAATTTCAAAAGATCACAACATGTTACCTCACAACATATGTTTTTCATCGTCAACATTGTTGAGTTAACTAGCCGAAATCATAAATAAACAAATACACACAGCATTCAACAAATATGAAGACACAGTAGAGGTGGTTCACCTAACTAATCTGGGCTACGTCCACTAAACAGGGCATCGACAATTGTTAGAATATATAATCACTTCCTCATGCAGAAGTTAGACAAATAGTTAAGTTGAGTTAGTTGAGTTGAGTTTCAGTTAGATTTGGTGAGTGAGTTAAAGAGTGAGTTAAGCGAGTTGATTAAATTCAGTTATGTGTGAGAGTGTGTGCATGTCAATTATATTAAATACCCTTCACGGGTTCATTGTTTTCAAGAGAGTTTTATGATTAATTGAAGAGCAGCAGCTCATTGTTCGTGTGTGAAATATTCGTGTTATTTGTGTGACTGAATCCTCTACCTCACCAACAGATTGGTATCAGAGCTGAGGAAGGATCAATGATCTGTGGGCAAGCAAAGCCAGTGAGGAGGCCAAAAGCAAAAGGCCGTAAATTTATTTTTTTTTACTCGCGGTTCGCACATTTTTAGTGCAGAACCTACGGAGATCCGCAAGGAGAGTCTGCAACTGCTCTCAACATACACTGCGTACTCTCGGCAAACTATACTGCGTACTCTGCTCCCAAAAATCTGGTTTAAAACGCAGTTTTCCCTTCAACAAGGTGTGGAACCCATCCGGTTTAAAACGCAGTTTCTCCCTCAATCGGGGTGCGGAACCCCAAAATCCGGTTTAAAACGCAGTTTTCCCTTCAACGGGGTGCGGAACCCATCCGGTTTAAAACGCAATTTCTCCCTCGATTGGGGTGTGGAACCCAGGATAATACAAATTAAACGGCCGACAGTCGAGCACAAAAAGAAAAGTCAAGCCGTGCGGCAGATCGAAAAAGGTACATCGATTAAATTGTTTTGAAAGTCACATGGGTGAATATCTTTTGGGTTTGTTGAAGTATGAGAATACGTGCATGAACTTTTTGATCCATTAAAAAGTCTTTCTATAAAGCAAAGAAAGACAATACGTGCATGCGAATTTTTTGATTAAAAAGGAAAGCAAGGGTATTCATAAAAGTTTTTATAAGATTCTTTTTATATAAATTTTTTTAAAAGATTCTTTATATAAATAAAACAAAAATCAAAGGTTTTTTTTATAAATTTTTTTATAAACTTTTATAAAAATAAGGGAATTTTTTTATAAAACTTAGGGTTTGGGTTTTATTGAGAGATTTTATTAAAAAAAAAAAAAAGGTTAGCAAAGCCTTTACAAAAATAAGGAAAATTTAGGGTTTTGTCAGTGAAAGAGATTGATTTTTTTTAAGGCAAGATGGCCACATCAAGTTTTCAGCCACAACTTCCTTCTTTCAATGGGAAAGATTACGATATGTGGGCTATTAAAATGGAGACTATGCTCAAAGCGCATGATGTATGGGATCATGTCAAGTATGGGTTTGCAGAACCTCAAGATGAAGCAGAAGAACAAGCCCTCAATAATGCAGAGAGGGAACAGTGGAAGAAAGATAAGCAGAATAATGCGCAAGCGTTGCTTCTTATCCAGCAGGGAGTCGATCGAGCCGTGTTCCAGAAGATCATGATAACCTCATCCGCAAAGGAGTCATGGGACACCTTGGCGACCAGCTATCAAGGTATGGCCAAAGTTAACATTGTTAAATTGCAGAATACTAGGAGAGATTTCGAAATTATGCAAATGAAGGAGATAGAGGACATTGATTCCTTCATGAATAGGGTCATGTATGTCGTCAATCAGTTAAAAATATATGGAGAAGATGTTAAAGATCGAACAGTGATCGTGAAGGTTCTTTAATCCCTGTCTACCAAATTTGATGTTGTGCTAGCAGCCATAGAAGAAGCAAAGGACTTGGACAAACTCGCAATTGATGAGTTGATGGGATCCCTTCTATCGCATGAAGCAAGGATAGACAGAAATAAGGATTCCACTTTGGAAACAGCCTTCCAAAGTCAAGTCTATATTTCAAGAGGTTGAGGAGAGGTCGATCGAGAGGCAGAGGACGAGGCAACAACTATGGCGGTCACAGAGATGGCCGAGATGATCATGAGCATCAACGTGGAAGCAACAGCAGCAACAGAAGCTTTCATAATAATCAAAGGTCTGACAAATCAAAGGTAAAGTGCTTTTACTGCAATAGATTTGGTCATTATGCTCGTGATTGTAGGGAGAATATTGCAGATCAAGGCAATCAGAGAGCTAATGTCAGTACAGAAAATACTAACTCTATGTTTCTAGCATGAAACACCATGCATGCACCGTCTGATAAGGTCTGGGTATTAGAGAGTGGTTGCAGTAACCACATGACAGGCAACAAGGATTTGGTTGCTAATTTGGATGTCACAGTGCAGAGAGAGGTCAAGTTGGGGACTGACAAGACTGTGGCTGTAGATGGCAAAGGAGTGGTAAACATTGTGACCAAGAAGGGGGAGCCAAAGACCATATCAGAGGTATATTATGTCCCTCGGCTCAAACACAATTTGATTAGTGTTGGCCAACTAATGAAGAAAGGATACAAAGTTATATTTCAGGGGAAACAATGTGTTATTTACGACAAATCCCCAAGAAAGCAGCTGATTGCAAAGGTGCAGATGACGATGAACAGACTCTTTCCTCTCATTATGAACTACAATGATCAGGTTAGTTCTTTTACAACTGCATGTTCTGATGCATACTGGTTATGGCACTTTCGGTTTGGACAGTTGCATTTTTCCAGTTTAAAATTATTGCAGCAGAAACAGATGGTGAGAGGTCTACCTCCCATAAAAGAACCTGCTAGCATGTGTGAGTGTTGCATCTTAGGCAAGAAACACCGTGAAAGTTTTCCGAAATGATTTTCTTACAGAGCCAAGAAACTACTTGAATTGGTGCATACTGACTTGTGTGGACCTATGAGGACACAGTCGATTGGTGGAAGTTGTTACTTTCTCACCTTTATTGATGATTATAGTAGGAAGACTTGGGTTTACTTTTTGAAGCAGAAGTCTGAAACTTTTGCAAAGTTCCAAGAGTTCAAAGCTTTGGTGGAGAACCAAAGTGATCAATAGATCAAGGTATTGAGATCAGATCATGGTGGAGAATACGATTCAAAGGCATTCCATGAGTACTGCAAACAACATGGAATCAGAAGACAGTTTACAACCAGATACACACCACAGCAGAATGGTGTAGCAGAGAGGAAGAATCGAACAATCATGAACATGAAAAGGAGCATGGTCAATTCCAAATATGTACCTACACCAGTTGCAACAGGTACAAAGTTATGTAAGGATGATGAAGGGGCAGATGTCAATCCAACTCTATTCAAAGTATTGGTTGGCAGCCTCATGTATCTCACAGTGACAAGACCAGATATCATGCAGGGAGTGAGTCTGATTTCCAGATTCATGGAGACTCCAAAAGACACACATTGGAGTGTTGGAAAAGGAATTATGAGATACATAGTAGGAACCAGAGATTATGGCATAATGTATGCAAGTACAGAAAAGAAAGAATTGATTGGATATACAGATAGTGATTTTGAAGGAAGTTTGGATGATCGGAAGAGTACATCCGATTATGTGTTCCATCTCGGTTCAGGTGTGATAGCATGGGCATCTAAGAAGCAGCCTATTGTGACATTATCATCAGCAGAAGCAGAATATGTAGCAGCAACTTCAGCAACATGTCAAGCGGTATGGTTAAGAAGAGTATTGGATGGACTCAAGCAGAATCAACAAGGATCAACAGCAATATACTGTGACAACACATCAGCGATCACACTATCCAAGAATAGTGTATTTCATCAAAGGAGAAAGCATATTGATACTAGATATCATTTTATTCGAGAACTTCTAAGCAATGGAGAAGTTCACTTGAAGCCTTGTAGAACGAGTGATCAATTGGCTGATATCTTTACAAAGCCATTAGCAGTAGATTTGTTTGAGTTTCACAAAAGAAACTTAGGTGTTGTACGCCTAGCTGAGACATAGACCAGCAGACATGTTTGAGTTGTCATAAGTTATGTTTTAGTTTAGCGGTCGTAATTAAGGGGGAGTGTTAAAATATATAATTACTTCCTCATGCAGAAGTTAGACAAATAGTTAAGTGGAGTTAGTTGAGTTGAGTTTCAGTTAGATTTGGTGAGTGAGTTAAAGAGTGAGTTAAGCGAGTTGATTAAGTTCAGTTATGTGTGAGAGTGTGTGCATGCCAATTAGATTAAATACCCTTCACGGGTTCATTGTTTTCAAGAGAGTTTTATGATTCAAAGTTTTATGATTAATTGAAGAGCAGCAGCTCATTGTTCGTGTGTGAAATATTCGTGTTATTTGTGTGACTGAATCTTCTACCTCACCAACGGCAATCTCATTCATCAACTGGAGAATTACAACAACAGAGTTTCTCATCTGCTCTTCCACTCACCTCACATTCCTCATCATGCTCACTTGCCTCTAAGGGCTTACATTTTATAGCTGAGAGTAGAAAATGAATCATAAATTTACTCACAACAAATATATGATGCATTAACTCCTCATCATAGTTAAAAAGAGTCAATTTAGCAACAAATCCTAGATTTTCTCCAAATTTAATTAAAAGAAAATCTCAACAAACATAGTCTTTCGTGACCATCCAATCAAATATCTATCAATAACCCGTGAAGCTATTTGTCCATGAGGCAACCATGTGTCTTGGTAGGACGGGATCCACTACAAAAAAAATAGCTAATATCGATCACTGTTTAGCAATCTACCGACGCCAACGAAACCTAATCCCATGTTCATGATAGATGTCGCAACATCGACACTGTTTTTCTTTTATAACGCCCACAGTGGATCAATGTATTGTGTAGAATCTACATTTAAGATGCCCAACACCACAAACTATACACATAAAATATAAATGTCACGATCAAGATTTGGCATCATTGACCCAAGGTGGGAGGTCGAGTTAGTTGCAGAATGTTACAGACATTGAAGTTGTTGCGGTCCTGTCGTGGTGTGGAACAAAGTGGAGAATAGTGTCTTGTATCTATCTTATCTTATGGATCACTATTTTGGTTCAGCGATACAGCTTAGGGCTACCCAATCCCACCTTTCATTTCTAAACGGACGTACCACTCCCACGATTGCTCTGACCTACATGGGATTCACGATTCGACTCCTCACCTTCCGAGGTTGTCTATTGTTGCTTGTGGATTTTATCACGGACTTCCAGGTTTTGAACATAACATTTTCAGAGCCTTACGCAGTGAACATTACATTACACGCTCATGCATTCCAATTTGCCATGAGTAAGAGGAAGTAGGTTGGAACTATGAACTACTAATTTATTTTTAAGTTGCAAACATGTCCATTCATTATGCCATCCCTAGCAGTAGCAGGTACAGAAATGGAAAGGTTTGAATTATAAAAAGCCCATTAATTCATGGTTTAAATATGTGTATTCATTGTTCTTTTCGTTTACAACATGTGCGTTCATAATGCTATTGTGAGTAGGTAATGAATGGCTAAATTATTAATAATTGCAAGAAGATTTTGGGACAAATGCTGCAGTTGATGGTGATTTGATTTGAGAGAATTGTGAGTCACGACTCACTTGTACTCGATAATGAGATAAGGGCGACGGTAAGAACTGATACAAACTTTATGATAGTTATTTGAATTTTGTATTAGAAAATAATAATCACACGCCTTATTGACGTTACAGACTGCCGGCGTCCGTTGATTATCAGAGTCAGACGACAAGATATAAAATAGGATTCCAACTAGTATCGACCTATGCCAAGGATTCGATTGATTCTAATGTCAAACTCTTATGCTATAACAATATGAGCCATTTCAAAATGGATTCAACTTACCTTTAGAGGTGGCCGAAAAACACTTTCATGTTCGACTGGTAACAAACTAATTTCACATATTATAATATTATTGTAGTGAGACGTTTTTCACTTTTTAAATTCAAAGCAATTGTTTTAAATCGATTTTTTTTATATTGTTTTAAATTTTAATACGAAATTATAATACATGAAAGCTATTATAAAGTGTGTCTTAATTTAGCATAAAGTATTAATAATTTAATTATATTTTAGTTAATATGTAAAAATTGGATAAATTCATTTCAAATGAAAAAGAAACTTAGCATGCTATATTTATTATTATAATCATATATAATCATATTAAAAGAATGGAATTGGATCATTTGAACAAGTATGCAGGGTAATTTACATGTTACAAACTTATAATTGGATGCATATTGTATTAAAAGTATTTGAAAGTGCAATAGAATATTTTATGTATAATATTTTGGGAAAATGTCTATACATCTATTAATTTGGCATTTTAGGGACAAATTCTCTCATTTGGAAAGCCTCTCTCATCAAGAAATACTCTTTCTAATTTTGATTGAGGAAAAATATATTTTAATATGGAAACTCACATATTATTATTATCATCCAATTTTAAGGTCACGACCAAGCCACACACCAAATTGGTGTATTTGGTGTATGAGACCCCCTTGTTTTTGGGACAAGGGACCCACCTCCATGCCACAATTTGAATGCTAAGTCTATGAAGGCATACATACTCTACCCCCCTATGGTTTTGAACGCATGGCCTCTTAAAAGGAAACACGTGCACAAAAGCATAGGGCGGACCAAAAGAGAAATTGGACACCCTTGAAAGCCTATAAATACAAGTCAAGTGAACTTAATTTGGACATCATCATCAAGCATCTTCTTCTTCTCTCTTCTTTGGATTGGCTCACACACGTATCAGGTTGGTTCACAGAATCGGTTCGTACCATCCGAAATTTTAGGGTCGAAGCTCACACGTGTGAATTAGTGTTTTTTTTCCAGAGCCGCAAGGTTGGAGCAAGGAAATCTTGACTATAACCACATGCATACAAAATTTTCCCTAGGGCTCGAGAGTTGTAGCTAAACACACTTTTCCTATCTTTCTGTGGCTATGACCAAGGGTTTTGATGAGAATTAACCACAGATCTTGGTCATTGACCACAAGCCTGGAACTTTGATTTTGATTATTTTTGTTCTTGGGTCCAGCTCTTGGATAGTGTATGGTTTATTTTTGTTATAAAAACTTGTGATTGATGATTTAAAACATTGTACTCTCTCTTTATTGAACATTTTAAGACAATCTAATAAGAAGAATAATTTGAAAGGGTTTTCCCCCTAGTATTTGACCAAATTTGGAGTCTCTTATTTGTCTCCTATTGTTCATTTAATTTATCTATTTACAATATCTATTGATCAATGGAAGATTAATTTTTTTTGGAAGATTTCTAATTAAAAATAAGAATTTGACTAAAGTGGTTGTAACAACATAGAACAATGGAAAATTTATATGGTATTAGAGATATGGTGGAGAGAAAAGGCCAAGGAGACAAGATAAAAGAGCAATAATTCTTGAAATAAGATTTAGATAAAGCAAAAATCCCTGTTGATATCAAGTTCATGTTATAGCAATGAGCACTATGATCGACGTTGATCCCTCCACATTTGAGGAAGTAGTGAAAGAAGAGGTTGGGAAGGATGCTATGGTCAAAGAACATGAATCCATTATGAAGAATGTCGTATGTTATATTGTTTCGATACCTAAAGAAAATTCCATTTTGAACTCAAAAAGGTTATACAAGATTAAACATGGAACTGATGGAAGCGTTGAAAAGTACAAGGCAATCTTCAGGGTTAGAGGATTCTCCTTAAAATAGGGAGAATATTATGATGAAATATTTGCACTAGTTTCTTGCTACACCACTATTAGATCAATTGTTTCCCTTGTTGTTAGTCATGGAAGGAACTTTCACGAGATATATGTAAAGAATAAATTTCTTTATGGCATGCTACCAAAGAATTATATGTTGAGAAGCTCAAGGATTTGAAGTAAAGGACAACGAGAATCATGTTTGCAAATTGAAGAAATAATTATATGGTTTAAAGAAAAATCCTTGAGCCTGATATGACTACATTGATAGTTACCTGATGGACCTTGGATTCATAAGAAGTAATGTTGATTCCAGCCCCTATTTCTAGGTGGTTCAAGGTATGCCTTTGATTTTCGTTTTATATGTTGAAAATCTATTCTTGACAGGAAGTGAGACTCAAATGATAGAGTGTAAGAGGGAGATGGCCTTTGAGTTTGAGATGAAGGATCTTGGCATGATGCATTACTTTCTGGGATTATAATTTTGGCGGATACTTCGAGATATTTTCCTTTCTCAAGGAAAATATGTGATGAAGCTATTGGAGAAAATTGGGATGGTAGAATGAAAATCCTTAGATACCCCAATGAATATTAATTTCAATAAGTTATGTGGAGATGCTATTGGAATTGATTTAGCCAATCTTTCTGAGTATCAAAAATTAATTAGGGTACTGATGTTCCTTGTGAACACTCATATATATATATGCTTTGCAGTGAACACTTTGATTCAACTTATGACTAATCCCATTCATTCACATTGGGTTTTTCCCAAACACATATATTTAAATATTTGCATGGGATGATCAGTCTAGGTTTGATATATACTTATGAAGATGTGAGACTACATGGATACATTGATATTGATTGGGATGGGAATATTATTGACAGGAGCAACACATCTAGGTGTTGCTTTAGCTTGGGATTTTCCATGATATCTTGGATGAGCAAGAAAATTAATTCAATGGCTTTGAGTATAATAAAGGTAGAGTATATTGTTGCTAGCATGGCTAGCTATGAGGCAGTTGGGTTGAAGCAACTCTATTTATATTGGTTTGAGGACGTTCTAGACACAATAATGATATATTGCGACAACAAAAGTGGGATGTGATTGGAATAAAATATCTTATTTCATGACAAGTTTAAGCATATTGGAATCAAATATCATTACATATGTTACATGGTGCAGAGAGGAGTCGTAAGACTCCAACATATTTTGATTGATGAGAAGATTATAGATATACTCACCAAGGCTTTACTGAAATGAAAGTTCTTGCTCTTAAGAGAGAAACTTGGACTAATGGATGTGAACCTCCTAGGTAAGGGTCTTAGCTTATCAAGGACAATGATCATAGACCTTCTCCCTTTTCTTAGCTCCTAAGGAAGGAATGGAGAATTGAGGGCTCATGGGGTTGAAGTATCTATAGACGATATGATGGTTGGGATACTTACCCTTGTCGTAAGTTGTATCCCACCTATTTCACGATAGGGTGTGCATTATCGTTGTCGTTTATGAAAATTTGGGTAGCTACCCCTATCATGATTAGCAAATTATACCCCGGTATGCATCCAACCCACATGAATGGCTTGTTGGGATTTCCTCCCCATCTAGCCAACATGTTGTGATGACTTGAGATGGTGTGGTCCTTTCATAGCAAGTGTTATATCACTCAAAGATAGATGTAGTAGGTGTTCTACCACTTGACTCATAAGGCTAAGCATTGGAAGATCAACAAACATTGGGATGGTTGTCATATCTAACCTACCTGGAAATTTTTATCTCACATGTTAGCTAAGAAACAAGATGGATGTGATCCTTACTAGTAAATTTATCTCTCTCATTCTCTAGACAATAGTATGAATTTGATACATACCTATTATAGCAAGTTATATCTTTCATGTTGTCATTGAACAACAGGGTGGTTGTGATCCTTATTGGTAAGTTGTATCTCACCAATTTTAATTGGATAGAGGGTGGTAGCTTGAGCTCCTCTATGATGTCAAATTATTCTTCTTTTAGAGTCAAGAGTGTTCAATATATGAGAAGATATGACACTTGATTTTATGGGACACATGTTGTAGTCAATAATTTATACCTAGCTGAGAGGGAGTGTTAATTTGGAAACTCAATGAAAAATTTTCTCCTTTGGACAACATTCGTGATCAAAAAATACTCCTCCTAGCCCTTGTAAGAACTTAATTTGGTTTATGAAACATATTTTTAAAATGGAAACACACTTGTGCACAAATCCCAAAAGAGAAATTGGACATCATCGGAAGCCTATAAATACAAGTCAAGTGAACCTAATTTGGACATCATCATCAAGCATCTTCTTGTTCATTGCATTTAGTTTTCTATCTACGATTTCTATTGATCAATGGAAGACTAATATTTTTTGAAAGATTGTTAGTTAAAACTAAGAGCTAGGCTAAAGTTATTGTAACAACAGATAATAGTGGAAAATTAACAATACCCATGAGAACACTTATGAAAGTATAGAAATTAAGTAACACAAATTACAATTTCCGGTGGTGGAAAATGAATTAGTCTGTCAAAATATAGTATTGAATGACATAATGCATACAACTTTAAATATAATGCCAGAGAATGTAGTTGAGCATTGAGTGACATGGTACAAATGAATTTTCATATAAGGCAAAATAAAGTAATAAGCAATAAACTATATTTTTGAATTTGAGTGTTTTCTAATAGATAAACGATGAAATAACACTTTGGTGCAAAAATAAATATAATAAATAACTCACAGAATATTATAATTTATGAAATTAAATTGGTTGAATTTTTTGTGAATATAAAAGCAATTAGATACAAAAGTTCATGTAGATATCCTTTAAAATGATCCTAAAATGTTAATAATGAACACCCTAATTTGAGTTTTCATATGTATGTTAACTCTTTTCTAAATTTATATTTTATATTTGCATATAAACTACATGAAAAAAGTAGAAACTTTAATTAATATTAGAGTGATTATATCTTACGTTTTCTCTTAATTATGGCCATTATTACTAATTTACAATTCATCTAGGTGTACAACTCCTAAATTTTGTTAATGACTTTGTGAATATATTAGCCAATATGTTTTTTGGTTTAGAATATTCTAAGTATATCTATTCATTGTTTATAATATGTATAATGAATTAATATCTCTTGTATCAATATGCTCAATTTTTTAACAAAAACATGGTTCTTTGAGAAAGCTATTATTGGGTTTTCATCAAAATACATTGTAGTGGGTCCCTCTTGTTTTTTATGCCAACCACCCAACTCTCTAGATAACAAAACTACTTAACAAGATACTATTGTTGATACAACATGTTCTTATTTAGCTAATGAGGTTGTGGCAATTAGTTGCTTCTTGGATTCCCAAGAAATCACAACTGAATCAAAATTGTAAAAATATCTAGATGTATTTCTGTTACCCATGCTACGTACAAAATCAATATCAATGTATCCAACCAAAAGATAAATCTTAATTTTGGACTATACATAGCATATCATGTTATTTTAGCGATATATTTCATAATTAATTTTTCCAACTTTCTAGTAAGAGTATTTTGGAGACTCAATGAACATGGAAATCAAATTATTAGTATACATATGTATAGTCTAGAGGCAGTGAGATACATAATATTGCTAACCAATCTCTTACATAGATTTATATTGCTAACCAATCTCTTAAATAGAGTTGGATATACATTAAATCTTGTATATGCATTGTTAATTTTTTTCCATTGAAATTTGAGTTGGTGTTGGTTTATATTCAACCATCTTCAACATCATCTTTCTCTACTACATATGCTAATTGTTTCTTTTATTGAATCCATTGTTGATAATATAGGAATCAATCCTACTATACCAAGTTGTAGGTGCTTACAAAAGTCCATAAGTGGCTTTCATCAACATGTATACCTTATCTTCTTATCCTTTACATATCCTAATGGCTGGTCTACATAAACTTCTTCTTATAAAATTCCTTTTAAGAATGTTGACTTTACATTGATCTAATAAAATTTTCACCTATTTTGAGCTACTATGGCTAAGACAAATCTAAATTTTTATAACCTTCCAACTGGTGCAAAGGTATCACCATAATCCACTCTACGTTATTGTTTGAAAACATTTTATACCACTCTATCCTTGTACTATGGTATTTATCCTTTTTCACTAAGCTTGGTTTTGTAAAATAATTGTACACAAATGTGATCATTACCTTCTAGCAATTCTACTGCATCCCATGTATTATTCCTATCAATTAAATCCAACACATCATCTATTTCCTTCACCTATTTTTATTCTTCTATTTACTCTTCAATCAATGCAGGTTGACAAATATATAATGTAGAATTTGAGTTCACATCTAATTATTCATATATTTCTCTCAAATTTCTAGTCTTTATAGATCTTCATGAATTCATTGTAGGATCAATTGTTCTACTTCATTGAGTAGATGGATCAAATTTCTATATTTTGGAGTAGATGAATCACCTTGAATATAATTTCCTTAATATCTTGGTAAAGTAGATATGAATGGTGATTCGGTTTCCAAACATTATTATCCTCCTCATACAATTTTTTCCTTTTCCTCATCTTCTACTTGAGGTATTACTAATCCAAATTTATATATTTGTCAATGCTCCCATCCCATGCTTCATCTTCTTTAAATTCAACATCTTTGTTGATTATCAATTTTTTGTTATTCGGTAATATAATATTTATGGCTTGTAGTAATTGATACGCCCATTAAAAATGCATTGTTCACTCATGTCATTTAAATTCCTTCTCAACTCTTTAAGCACATGAGTATATGCCACAAAACCAAATACCTTGAAGTGTGATACATTGTAACTCATTTGTATCCATGCTTGCTATAGACCTTTGTTCTTCGAACTTTTAGTGGGATATATAATAAGGACATAAATTTAAAAACCTATTATTTCTCCACAAAAATCAATTGACAAATATGTTTCTTTCATCATACTTCTAGTCAAATTCATGAGATGTGTATTATTTTTTAGAGGCCAGGAGTAATTCTATAGGAATTGATGTTTTGTAATAAGATAGAACATGGATATATATATGGAGAGGGAGAATATTTGGTTTCATCTCCCAATCTATCTTCATCTTTCAATTCCCCTTTTTTTTATTTACAACGTTTACATGGATTTGACACTCTATCCATGTATAATGGCTGCAAAATTTTTTGTAGCTGAAATTTTCTTGGACATCTTGTCTCAAACACAGCCATCAATATGGAAAACACATCATGCAAGAAATATAACTTGACGAAATATTCTCTTGCGCCTAAAAAAGAAACATATTTCACATCATGTGAACATTTCCATGTACTCTCACATATTGGTGTAAAAACATCGACCAAACACAAGTAGAAAAAAAAATACCTCTTCAAATAAATGACTCTCAAGTTAAGCATAAGCATGTATAATGATTTGATGATTCTTTTCCCAAACAAAAATAATTTCAAATTTCATGAAAAAACTTTGTCAACATCTCCCTTTCACATTTGGAGACAAAATAAACTCTTCCAATTCGATATGACATGCATGTAACACACAATCAACCAAGTTGACACTCATGCATGTGCAAATGATCAACACTCTCAAGTTGACAACATACATGTTAAACAAAGCAATTGACCAACACATGTCAATTACTCATGCATGTTCAAACACAATGAAATAATCAAAATTAAATTGTTCATACACACATATCTCATGCATGTATATGATTCCTTAACTCCATCACATAAGTACAATCATAGTACAATAATTCCACATTTACATCTACATGTACTCTTAGAGTTGACTAAACAAATTTTCTACAAAAAAAAGTGAGTCTCAACATACTCCACTTTCAATCATCTTCTTGGCGTAACATGCAACACACATTCAATTAGAAAGAATTCAGCAATCATAAAAGGACATGAAAATCCTTTAATTGGAGAAGAAATCAATCGATTTATTACCAAACCATTTCAATGGTGCCTATCCAGAGGACCAAACAGGTACAAGCTCTGGATGAATAGTCCAACACCTTGCTGCTTCATGTCCACTTTTGCGACAATAGGTACATGATACCCAATCATCACTATTATCAGAAGATCATTCTTTTGGCGCAACATACCCCAAGCCATCATGCTTAGGCCTTTCTTTTGCGTCTATTGGGTTCTTGATGCCTTGTTGATTTTCACAAGGACCCAAGCCTTCTCAGTATCCCATATTTTCCAATATCTTGGACCCAACACCTTTTTGGTGTCTTTCAAAGGCTACAAAATAATTTGCATTGATATGTGTGCATACAAGTAAGGGGCATATTCATACCCACCATTTGTCTCATCTCTTGACTAAGACGCAAAAATGGCTTCATACTCCTTCCAGATTGTCAAGGTGTCCTCTTGGATTCTTGTGTCTTCTTCTTCCCTCTTCTCAACATAAGATGTTGATTGAACCTCTCCCACATCATGTGGACAGAAAACACAAATGTGTCCATCTTCCATCTTTGAAGGACTTTCTACATCAGCAAATTCCATCAAATTTGTAGAAAATAAAGAAGTTTGTTGTGAAGATGGTGGTGAAACACCATTATGTTTACCTTATTCCCTTGTGAGACATGTAGGATTTTCTGCTTGAGATATGTTCTTCAAAGCCTCAATACTTTTTGAAGGTGAAACTTGAGGTGGGTCTTGTGGCAACACTAGCCTCCTCCTTGTTCCTATTTTGGAAGCTATACCGACAAGCTTTCCTTCTCCACTCCAGAGCTTCAACCTAGTAAGCATTTTCACCTTACAACAAAAAATCCTCTTTGCATAAAGAAACACAAGTAACAATCAACCTGATGCTGTGATACCAACTTGTTAATGCTATGCAGGCTCCCTAATCAGTATTAAAAATGTGTTTCTTATGTGCATAGGAATTTTTACTGAGCTTTCAGATTATCACAAGGATTTCATTCTGGTGTCTTTCAATATGTAATTCCATGAGTAGGTTATAGACATGAAACCATTAAGCACATGAAAGGAAAATACATCATACAACAAAACACAAGGAATTTGATGGAGTTTGCCTCACCTAGCCTACATCTCCTTGAATCAGCTCTAAGGCATGATTAATTGGTATTATGCTTCAAATTCAAAATAATGATTACATCAATGTGCTGAATTGAAATGGTACGTTTCTCCTAAAAAGAAATAACTCCTGCAAAGTCCCTTTACCATACACTTACTATCAGCAACACATGGGCATCTTACCAATATCCCTTACTCAAATATGAAAGAGCTTAAAATTTGTAGTTCAATAACTGTAAGTACATCAACAACCTTTTTCTCTAAAACACATAAAGAGAAAAGATGAGAAAAATTCTACAGTACTGCTGCAAACATATGGAGGCTGGAAGATCCCTACAAGGTCATCTCCATCTCAAAATCCTCCAAGAACTGGCTCAATATCTGAATGATCCATACACCCTCCTAGTTCAACCTCCAATTTGAACTTGAATATGTGCTCTAAACATAAAATAGAAGTTACTAATGGATTCAAAGTATCCGCAAACCTTTGAGTAGCCTCCTTTGGTTCTTCAATTGGTATACAAGTCCTCTAGACACGGCCTTCCCTCTTGGTGGCCCTAGGCTTCAAAATCCTTCAACATGCCAAAAACACTAGGAGATGAGCTCCATTACCTCTAAAAAGTGTTCCAATGGATTTCTACCATGCCAATCTGCTACAAATGATTTTTCCTGAGCCCAATTTGGTTGAATATTTCTCAAAATAGGAATCATTTACTCCAGGCCTAGTAAACTGCCACTAAATTTGGTGGACTACCAGATAAGGCTAACAAAATGAGGATTGGTGCTGAGTTTAGCGTGCTCTTCTAAAAGTAAGCTAAAGTAACTAGATCTTAATTAAATTTTAATACATGATTAGCACCTATGGTTAGCGCTAAGGGCGCCATTAACCATTGTGCCCACCCTTGATCTCTGTGCTCGATTATGTGGGGAGGGGGCTGGCCCCATGGGGTTGGATCCCTCCTCTCCCGCCGTCAGCATAACTATGACAATTAAAATGTTCGTGTGATCCTAGGACTAACAAGGAACATAATGGTGACATATTGGTATGTTGTGGTGTTAGCGCGGAGGAGGTCATGGGTTCGACCTTGATCTCCACCCCTTCGTGGCATAGAATTTTTATAATCCAAAATTATTAAAGTGAAAACTTTGGATATAAATTTATATGTGCGCCATATTAAAATTTTGTTTAAAAAAATATGTATGTGCCACTATTTCCAACATTTTCCATTGGGGGGGGGAGGGGGCACGTGACATCCCCTGACTGTGCCACGTGTCTCCTTCATATTGGCCCAAATTTTCCACCAACGAAAATTGCAAATTGCACCCATATACACAAATTTCACCTTTTAAGGTCACTGGACATTTTTCTCCTTCACAACCAACATTGGCGAATCTGGTCACGACATTTTTCACGGTGTCATTAGGAAAAAACTGGAGAATATTCTTGGAGTTCTCACTTGGTTGCCATGTCATCATCCATGCACAAATTTTCCCTGTTTTGCATAGCAGTCAGCGGGCTCTAACTCCCTCATACGAAGTCGGATTTTGAAGAAACAAATTGCATCAGAATCAGGGTGAAGAGCGGTTCGCGGTTGTTCAGGTTCCACACCTTTCTGAAAACTTTGAATTTTGAGCAAATTTTTTCCCCTGATTCAGATTCCAATGAGTCAGGGACTTTCACATACCAACTGACCTTAGATTGGGCTAAAAAAAATATTTCTTTAAAATAATCACCAGTGTTTTATATTCCAAGCATGAATGTGGGGTCTCATGGGATAAACCAATCCATAAACAACTAAGGGAATCTAGAGGTTAAACCACCTCCACCCTCACCTTACCGTGGTCTCACCTAAAATAGTTCCAAGATGTAAAAACCAAACTGACCTTGGATTCCTTAGAATTTCTTCAACATCCCTTCAGGAATTTTCCTATCTCCACCCACCTATTGAGGGCTTCCCGGAGAAAGCCATCTCCACCCCAAACCCTTGGGATTTTAACCTAAATCCAAAACCTCCTGGTAATCTAATACTTAACCAAGAAATAAACCCTTCTTGCTAGGGCTATCTAGAAATGGAAATGAAAGGATAAAAACCACATTCAAGCCGAGAAAAACCATGCCAATGATACAAAATGGAACAAATACTCACATGCATATACCATGCATTCCAAAACCATTTAGGAAATCACACATGCAACTTGTTACCTGCTAGTTTTCCTACTAAAGTCTCTTGATCGAACCTTTCCTTGCTTTATCCTTACTTTCCTTTTTTTTTTTTTTTTACTTTCCTTGTCCTTCCTTTTCTTGCTTTCTTGATTTCTCCTCTTGGTGTCACGGAAAATTTTAGGGGCTAATATTTGCAGGTGGGCTAATTTTTCATAATTTTTCCAAAAAATGATTCGTTAATTTCCATATTTTTGAAAATTGATTCGCCCAAATTTTATAGTATAAAATTATTTTACCCTAAAAACAACCAAAATTTTATATATACTAATATAAAATAATTAGAAACCTAAACATTTTTGTGAAAATATCATAACAAATTTTACAATTTACATATTGGTGACTACTAAAATTTGCCAAGGTTTCTAAACTTTAAAATAAAATTCCCTCAAAATTTTCCTTGCTTGGTGCTCTTCTCCTCCCTTAAACCAATTGTGAAATTGAACTGGAAAAAGGCTATGAACTGATCCTCATAATCCTTTTTATCATTGATGCCTTTAATTTCTTGATTTTCCATTATTTTCCTTAAAAATTTTCCTCACATGCAACATGTGACCTTTCACCTTCCTTTTATCCTAATTTCCCTTAATACATTTTTTCTTTTTTCAAATCCTTTGTCAATGCCTTTTCTAATTTCCCTTAGCCATAATAAACCAAATGAAGACCCACTAGGATTTTTTGCCCAACATTTAGCTTGGAATACATGTCCCATGACCTTGGTTTTATTTTTCCTTTATTAAATTTATTACATAAAATTTTAACATGGGTTTGTTACAGAACCCCCCCAGGGGAACACTGTCTTGAGTGTTCTATGATACATACAACCAAAAAAACCACTGAAAACCAAAACATACTACATGTTGGTGTTCATATATGAATTATATAATTCACCCTTTTCCGACATTAAATGCCAATCTGAGACTTGTTCGGTTATTTCAAGGCTACCGTGAAAAATATATGCAAGCAATAATTACACAATTTCGTATTGATCAAGAATTTAATAAAATATGTTTGACAACAATCGACTCTAACAACAATGAAAGTAGCAACAAAAATCAATTGTAATAGCGACTCGATTCACAACAACCACGTTAAACCATTACAACAATAAAGAAAATATGTGATATAATAAAAGGAACTAAACAACAGCACCTGCTCAGGAGAGTGGGCCCAACTCCCTGATTAGAGTTGTGATAAAATCATGAACTCAAAAAAAAAAAAAATCAGAAAGTTGTGAATTGCATTAACCGTAGTTGCATGACAAAGTTACTGTTACAGACTCTCAATTCTCTCGTATGCTCCCTATATGCATTATCTCCCTTTTCTCTCTGATTTGTGTCCTTTCAATATACAAACAACAAAGGGAAATAAAATGATTACAAAATCTCAATAAGCAATATGAGATCTGAAAGATCTTTCCATCATGATTCAACTGGCGCAAGTCGAATCTGGTAATTACAATTAGGGAAATAGATAAATAGGTGGATGATTACAGGATTTTTACAGGACATGAAGATTTAAAGTTTCTCCTAAGAAGTATTTGATATTTCTTGGATGACATTCTCATTCGCCTTCAGAGAGTGGAAATGAATGTTGTTTCAGATTCATATTTTGATTCAAGGAAAAAATCAGATGTTCCTGCAGTGATAGACACTCATGTTGTTCACAATGCACCTCCTCGCAATTCAATACATGTAGCAAATGGAGACCCAATGTCTCCGGTGGAGACTTCGGATTGAAAGTTTCAATATTATTATGTTTTATGTTTTTGTGGCTCATCACTCTGGTCTAGTCGGTTGTTTTCATAATGCAGTTTCAGTTCCTTGCTCTATTGTTTATGTTTGGTTGTTATAATGTCTGCATATGAAGTGGCTTTGTAGCAATTCGAACATACATGAGGAAAAATGCGCTATTATGTTCAAGATATCCGTGTGTTTGAATTTTTGTCATCTTGCTCAGTTTTGTATTCTGAAACAAATGTCTTATAATGCATTTCTTGGATACTCTTGGATAGAGAGTATGTTGATGCAACGAATAACAAGTGTTTAGTTGCATCATGAGAGGATAAGATGTTGAAAATTTTTAGTACTATTGTTGCTCTCAATAAACTTACCAGGAATCGTAAGTAAGAATGCTATGCCTATGTCTATATTGACAAACTAGTGCAATTGTATATACATATTGTAAATAATTTTTTATCAATATAATTTATAAGCCTATTTACAAAAAAAATTCCAAAAAAATAGGGAAAACCTCATTAAAAATATAAAAACATAACATATGAAAAAGATTATACCATAGAAAAAAATAAATCACATATGAAACAAAATATATAAAATATAATCTTCCAAATAAACAAACATGATACATAAAAGTTAGAAAATAAGAACAAACAAAAATATATTTTATTAAAAAAAAACTTAGTTCGCCATAAACATATCCATAAATAATAAATAATAAATAAAATTTAAAGTGGTGCCACATCTTTGAATTCTATATAGTTTTTATACCATAATTAAAAATTATATTTATATTATTTGAATACATGTTGATCATTACTTTTTCTCCAATCACAAAATGGATTTTCGCATTTTTCTGGCAAATAACCAGCGGATAAATTTTCAGTGATATCAATTTGGCCATCATACCAATGGGGAAGATCTTTTAGTGATGTCAATTTGTACAATAATTCTAACTACCAACGAGTTAACTCTTCATGATTCAAATCTTTCTCCATGCTTCAAAAGATCACATCATGAAATTTACCTCACATCATATGTTTGTCATCGTCAACATGGTCTTTCATCACCATCGAATCAAATATCAATCACAGTCACCCGTGACGCTACTTATGCATGCAGCAACCATGTATCTTGGTATGACGCGATCCATTACAAAAATATAAATAATATCGATCACTGTTTGCCAATCTACCAACGCCCACGAAACCTAATCCCATATTTATGATAGATATCGCAACATCGATACTGTCTTTCTATTGATAACGCCCACAGTGCATCAATGTATTGTGTAGAATTTACATTTACAATGCCTAACACCACAAACTATACACAAAATATAAATGTCACGATCAAGATTTGGGATCATTGACCCAAGGTGGGAGTTCGAGTTAGTTGTAGAATGTTACACACATTGAAGTTGTTGCGGTCCTTTCGTGGTGTGGAACAAAGTGGAGAATAGTGTCAAGTGTCTATCTTATCGTATGGATCACTATTTTGGTTCAGCTACACAGCTTAGGGCTACCCAATCCCACTTTTCATTTCTAAACGGACGTACCACTCCCACGATTGATCTGACCCACATGGGATTCACGATTCGACTCCTCAACTTCCGACGTTGTCTATTGTTGCTTGTGGATTTTATCACGGACTTCCAGGCTTTGAACATAACATTTTGAGAGCCTTAGCCAGTGACATTAGCTTATACGCTTATGCATTGCAATTTGCCATGAGTAAGAGGAAGTAGGTTGGAACTATGAACTACTAATTTATTTTTAAGTTGCAAACATGTCCATTCATTATGCCATCCCTAGCAGTAGCAGATACATTATAAAAAACCCATTAATTCATGGTTTAAATATGTGTATTCATTGTTCTTTTCGTTTACAACATGTGCGTTCATAATGCTATTGTGAGTAGGTAATGAATGGCGAAATTATTAATAATTGCAAGAAGATTTTGAGACAAATGCTGCAGTTGATGGTGATTTGATTTGATTTGAGAGAATTGTGAGTCACGACTCACTTGTACTCGATAATGAGATAAGGGTGAGGGTAAGAATTGATATAAACTTTATGATAGTTATTTGAATTTTGTATTAGAAAGTAATAATCACTATGATGAAATTAGAACGCCTTATTGACTGCCGGTGTCCGTTGATTTTCAGAGTTAGACGACAAGATATAAAATAGGATTCCAACTAGTATCGAACTATGCCAAGGATTCGATTGACTCTAATATCAAACCCTTGTGCCATTTCAAAATGAATTCAACTTACCACTAGAGGTGGCCGAACTGCATTTTCATGTTCGACTGGTAACAAACTAATTTCACATATCATAATATTATTGCAGTGAGACGTTTTTCACTTTTTAGATTAAAAGCAATTTTTTAAATCGTTATATATATATATATATATATATATTGTTTTAAATTTTAATAAGAAATTATAATAGATTAAAACTAACTATTATAAAAGATATTTTAATTTAGCATAAAGTATTAATACTTTTAATTTAGCATAAAGTATTAATACTTTAATTATATTTTAGTTAATATGTAAAAATTGGATAACTTCATTTCAAATTAAAAAGAAACCTAGCCTGCAATATTTATTATTATAATCATATTAAAAGAATGGAATTGGATCATGAAAGGTAATTTACATGTTACAAACTTATAATCGGGTGCATATTGTATTAAAAGGATTTGGAATATTCCATTTATAATATTTTTGGGAAAATGTTGACACATTTATTAATTTGACAGTTTATGGATAAATTCTCTCCTTTGGACAATTTTCCTCATCAAGAAAGACCCCTCTTAGTCCCTCGAAGAATTTAATTTTGGTCGAGGAAAACTATATTTTAATATGGAAACTCACATGGTGGCCCAAATGAGAAATTGAACACCCTTGGAAGCCTATAAATACAAGTCAAGTGAACTTCATTTAGACATCCTCATCAAGTATCTTCTACTTCTCTCTTATTTGGATGGGCTATTTGGATGGGCATGTTGAGATACTAGTCTGACTGTCTCTGAGGTGTCATTACGTTTAATTCTCTTGTCTGTTAGGTGTCGTAGAGAGTTCGGTTTTACTTCAGTTTATTCAAGTTCTACTTTAGTCATTTGCTATTGATGTTTACAATGTAATCTATTTAACTACTTTTTAATATTGAGAAGAGAAATATCTGCTCCAGTTTCTCGCTTTCATTTTTTTTCATGGTATTAAAACTTAGCGTAAGACTCCTTGAGAGAAACAAAGATCAAAGCTATGTTGTGTAAGAATCCAGAGCAACAACGTGAGCGCAAGCGAAGTATTTGAATACCTTTGAGGTGCAGAGATCCAAATGAATATTGTTGAGGTGCAGAGATCCAAAGGAAAATTGTTGAGGTGTAGAGATGCAAAGAAAAAATAAGAACAAAAAACAAGCAGAGGATAAGTCCCTGATAATTGAGTGAAGGTTTTTTTTTTTTTTTAAATAATCAATGCTCTTTTTGAAGGAGCAATCATTCCGATCAACCATCAACTCTAGTTTCAGGCATATACTCGTGCCGATCAGTGCTAGTTTGAGCAATATAGTAGTGTCGATCAACGAACTTTTGAGCCACATACCCACGTCGATCTGATAAACCTTACAACGATTTTTTCCAGGGCGACCAACATGAAAGTGGTGTTATGGAGCCGTGTCGGTGTGAGGTCATTGCAAAGAGTGATTTTTGAAAAAGAAATTTGAATAAATAATGTCTTCTTCTACCACTTTTCCACATACCCCAAATCTACTTGGAAAAAATTATGATTTTTGGAGTTTAAGAATGAAGACTTTTCTCCAAACCTAAGAGTGTTGGGATACACTTCAGATCGCCTACGTAGAGACGACCCAAGAAGCATGGGCAGCCATAACCAATAATTGGAGGAATGCATCTCTTGAACTCAAAAAGAAAGAGAATAGAGCCAAATGTTGGATACAAAACTTAGTCGACGACTCTATCTTTGACATGATAACCGGTGCATCAAAAACAAAAAAATCTTGGGATATTTTGAAAGCTGGTTGTCAAGGAAATGATACAGTGAAGATAGTTACAATGAAAAAATTGAGAGCTCAATTTGAAACCCTAGAGATGACTGACACCAATAATGTGGATCATTTCATGACTAGAGTCATGGGAGTAGTGAATTAGAGCAAAATCATTGGTGAAACCTATTACAGATCAGAAAATTGTTGAAAAAGTCCTTCGAAGCCTACCCAAGAAGTATGACATGATTGTAACTTCAATTTTGGAATCCAAAGATTTTATAACTTTCTCAGTAGAATAGTTTACTAGATCACTTCTGGGACACGAAAGATGACTCAACATTGCAGAAGACTCCACAGAACAAACTTTCAAAACACAACTCTCATTTGGCAGAGGCAGAGGATATAGAGGCAGAAGCAAGAGAGGCAGAGGCTGAAGCAGTGTCAGATCAGATCATCATCATGAAAAAGAGTAGTGGATACCTCCACAAAACCAAACCTAGAGAGGCATATCATGGAAAAAATCTAATGTATGATGCTATTATTGCAAGAATTTTTGGCATTATGAACATGAATGTAGAAAGAAGCAATGAAGTCAGCAAAGAGACATTGTGCATCTCTTCAAAAATTAAGGAGAATCCTCTAAAACGATGTTTCTTTCATGCCATTTTACTGAAGACAAACACAATGAGGCCATTTGGTTGTTGGACTGTGGATGCAACAATCACATGATAGGTAACAAGAATATTATTTCTTCTCTTGATGCTACCATAACATCAGAGATTACACTTGGATATCGTTCATGTATTAAAGTTGAAGGGAAACGTACTCTCCCTATTCTTACTAAACATAATCATCAAAAACACTTCCCTGATGTTTACTATATTCCACATCTTAAACATAGCCTTATTATTATAGGACAACTAATGGAACATGGTTATGAAGTATTATTTCAAAAGAACACATGCTATATCTATGATAAACTTCTGAATAGAATATTGATAGCAAAGGTTGAAAAGACCAAAAATAGGACGTTTCCATTAACTCTTAGAAATCAAAATACCTTAGAGTCTTTAGTCTATAATGTATCAAGAATAGATGAGACTCATCTATGGCATTCTAGGTATGGCCACATCCTAATCAAGAGTCTAAGTCTTCTTCAAAATAATTCTATAGTCATTGGTCTACCTACTATGAGTGAAAAAGAGTGTAATTGTGAAATTTGTGTCCTATCCAAGCATAAGAGAGATAGCTTCCCCACATATTTCTTTAGAGAAAAGAATCTTTAGCACTTTTCCATACAGATATATGTGGTCCAATGTAGACAAAATCCATTGGTGGTAGTTTCTATTTTCTGACATTTATTGATGACTATAGCAGGAAGATATGGGTGTATTTAAAAAACAAATAAATCAGATATCTTCTCCCGATTTAAAGAGTTCAAAATAGACGTAGAAAATCAGAGTGGAAAATTCTTGAAATAACTCACATCAGATAGAGGAGGAGAGTACAACTCCAATGAATTCAAAACATTTTTTCAACAACAAGGAGTCATAATGGAGAACACTAAAAGATTTACCCCACAACAGAATGTAATAGCATAAAGAAAAAAGTAGTCGACCATGAACATGGCAAGATGTATGCTATGTAAGAAGTTGTCAAATGACTATTGTGCCGAAGCAGTGTCGAAAATAGTGTGTGTTCTCAACAGATCACCAACATCCAGTCTACAAGATGCAGTACATCAAGAAGCATGGGATGGTAACAAGGTAAATGTATCACACTTTATAATTTTTGGATCAAAATCTTTTTGAAATGTTGGCGAGAAACTAAGAAAAAATCTTGATGATAGGAGTGAAAAATGCATATTCGTAGGCTATAGTGAGCAGTCAAAAGCCTACATAATTTATAATCCATTGACCAAAAAGTTTATTTTAAGCAAAGATGTCAAATTTTTTGAAAATAAATCTTGGTTTGATTGTGTTGATGAAACTCCAAATGAGTCTTTTTATCCACCACAATCACCTATATTGCAGGTTCGCGAACATCCAGACCATTCTAAAAATGGTACATTATCAAGCATTGATTCAGCCATTGATCAAACAGCTTCAAAAAAGGGACAAAAAAAAATAAGCATTAGAGAAATATATGACTAGCAGCATGAATTTGAGCAGCAGAATATGTTTACATTTATTTCAACTCAGCCGACCCATTTTGAAGAAGAGGTTAGGTAAAAGCATTGGGTTGATGCAATGAACCAATAAATTTCTACCATAGAGAAGAACCAGACTTGGGAATTAACTGATCTCCCAAGAGACAAAACCAAAATTGCTATAAAATGGGTATATAAAACCAAGCTAAATGAAAAATGAAAAATTGAGAAACATAAGGCAAGGTTGGTTACAAAAGGATTCTCACAACAATTTGGTGTCAACTATAGTGAAAAAATTGCTCCACTAGTAAGATTAGACATTGTCAAAACCATTTTGTCAAGAACAACTCAACACAAATGGAAAGTCTATCAACTTGATGTAAAGTCTGCCTTCCTAAATGGTATATTACCTAAAGAAGTCTATGTAGAGTAGACTTATGGTTTTGAAGTACCAGGACATGAGCATAAGGTATATATATTTAAGAAAGGTTTATATTGTTTGAAACAAACTCCAAGAGCTTAGTACAGTCACATCGACACTTATCTCATAAAAGTGGTTTTTCTATAAGCAGCCATGAACCCACTTTTTATACCAAATTTCATGAAGATAAAATTATTATTATATGCCTTTATGTAGATGATCTTCTTTATATAGGAAATATGATTTTAGAAGATTTAAAAATAGAAATGAAAACAAAGTTTGATATGACAGATCTAGGAGTCATGAAATATTTCTTAGGCGTTGAAATTCACCAATCTGCTAATGGAATTTTTGTTGGAAAACAAAAATATGCCACTGAAATCATCCAAAAGTTCAGAATGACCAACTGCAAATCAGTTGACACAGCAATTTCTCAAGGTACCAATCCAAACAAAGAATATGTAGCACCACCCATTGATCCCACATTGTATAAAAGTCTAGTTCGTAGTTTGTTGTATCTCACTACAACGAGGCATGATATTATGGTTGCAGCAAGTTTTGTCTCCAGGTTTATGCAGTCAACAAATATTAATCATTGGAAGGTTACAAAAATGATCTTGAGGTATATTACAGGGCCCATAACTTATGACTTGTTTTACACACAATCTAAAAATTGTTCACTTTCAGGCTATATAGACAACGATTATGCAGGGAGTTTAGATGATCACAAAAGTACCTCAGGGTATGATTTTCATCTTTGAACCAATCTGATTTCATGGGCATCCAAGAAAACGTCAATCGTTTCAATATCTTTTGCAGAGGTAGAATATGTAGCAACAAATCTAGCAGCTTGTCAAGCATTTTGGTTGAGAATATTATTGAAAGATGTTTCAAATATTTAGAAGGAGCCAACTCAAATTTACTGTGATAATAGGTCAACAATTTCTTTGTAAAAAAATAATGTTTTTCACAAAAAGGGAAATCACATTGACACACATTTTCATTTAATTCGTGAATTTATCAATAATGGGGACATTGTACTTTATTTTTATGGTTCCAAATATCAGCTTGCAGATATTTTCATAATCCATTGAGAAAGAATGTATTTGAATTTATAAGAGAGAAATTAGGCATTGTTAGCGCCTCCAGTTGTAACAGTTGAGATTAGGATGGGATGTTGAGATAATAATCTCATTGTCTGTTAGGTTTCATTACATTTAATTCTCTTGTATGTTAGTGTCGTACTAGTTTAGTTTGACTTCGGTTTAATCAATTTGTACTCTAGTCATTTATTGTTTATGTTTACAATGTAATCTATTGAACTATTTTTGAATATTGAGAAGATAAATATCTGCTCCACTCTCTCGCTTTAATTTTTTGCTATGGCTCTCAAAGGTCTAAGGTTGTTCCACATAATCGATTCGTACAATCTGAAATTGTAGGGTCCAAGCTCACACATGTGCATTACTGTTTTTTGTCCGAGGTCGCACGGTTGGAGCAAGGAAATCTCGATTATAAATGCATGCATACGGGATTTTCCCTACAGCTGGAGAGTTGTATATCCATGCATGATTGGTACCTTTGTGTGGATATGACCGAGGGTTTTGATGACAATTGACTGTAGATCTTGGTCGTTGACCACAAGCCTGGAACTTCAATTCTGATTAGTTTTTTTGTTGGGTCCAACTCTTGGATAGTGTATGGTTTATTTTTGCTGGAATAGCTTGTGATTAATGATTTGCAACATTTTACTCTCTCTTTATTGAACATTTTATGATAATCTAATAAGAAGAAGAATTTGAAAGGCTTTTCCCCCATGTGCAATTTTTGCATTGTATTTGACCAAATATGTAGTCTCTTATTTGTCTCTTATTGCTCATTTCATTTATTTTTCTATTTACAAGTTCTATTGATCCTTGGAAGATTAAATTATTTTGAAAGATTGATAATTAAAAATAAGAATTTGACTAAAGTTTTTGTAACAACATACAATTATTGAGATTCAACAAGATGATGATCCTAGTGAAAATTAAGCACCTACAGTAGGTGGGGCCCACAAGCTATTTTTAGGTGTATGTCTATTTTTAGAATGTTGAGAAAATTATATTTATAGTGGGATCCTATTTATAGATGGTTGAGAAAATTATATTTATAGATGAGTTTCTATTTTTAGATGCATGGGAAAAGTCTATTTATCGATTGCATGTCTAAAAATAGAATGCATGTCAGTTATTATTATCTCTTAATAATAGTTGGACAATAAATAATAATCTATTCTCTTGAAGCACTTGATTTTAGTTAACTGATGTGGCAAACCAGTTGACTGAATGAATTACGAGTTCTAAGTTTGGTTGGTGGGACATGCAAGTGGAATTCATTGTAACTGAGTGATACAAAGTTGTAACAGAGTTGGATGTGTAGTTATGTGAGTTGTAAAGTAGTTTAACTCAGTTAAGTGAGTTAAACTCAGTTGTGCTAGTTGTAACTAGTTGTAACTAAATATACACTAGTGAGAGATCAGTGAATTAAATATTGAATGAATTCACATGGAGTGATCTCATGTGCAACTAAATATTTACTATTTTTAACTACATGCATGTCAGATTGAGTGGAGACCCAGCTGAGAGATAGGTGAAAGGGACAATTTCACTATTTGTTGTGACATTAGTGGGTGCACTCATGCAACCACACACACATTGGATTTGCCAATGAGGATTGCGCAGTCAAAGCAAGGAAACATCTCATTCATTTAGGGATTGTGATCAGCACTGATTGTGCAGTGGAGGTAGGCTATTAAGAGGCAGTAAATTGGCGCATGTATTTGCCAATTTTTGTATGACAGTGTGAGACAATTGTATATTGTACTGAGAGCTCTTGGATTAGAGTTTTTTATAATATTTTTTCATGATCCATGATATATACATAATATATGATAGTGTGGTTTTTATCTTTATGCTTTCCCGATAAAAACATCTGTGTTATGTGTGATTGATATTTCTTCATGTGTTTGTAATTGGCGATTAAATTTCTTTAAAGATTTTAGTGACGACATATAATTGTCAGATCAGGAGAATACAAGAAATACATAATTTTATTAAAATTTCTACCTGGTATCAGAGCTAAGAAGTTTGCAATATGGAAGAAGTAGTTGAGTTTGTTGGTGGAAACAATTCGAATTTGCTGCAAGAATTTCTTGGTGCAACAGTTGAGTAAACATCAAAGTGGATTTCAATGGTTCGTGGTTAGAGTATGCACTTGAGGGAAACTTGAACTACATTTCATGAAGGATAGGATGAAGGCAGTGCTTGAATATAATGTCTTGAAGGAATTCATCGATAATGATGTTCCTAAGCCCACTTCGACGAATGTTGCACTACTTGACGCATGGCAAAAGAAAGTAGAGAAGACAAGAAGGATTCTCTTAAAAGGTGTATGAGACCACATTGTCTCAAGTATTCATGGGAAATACACTCCATTTTCTATGTGGAAGGCTTTGACGAATTTTTTCTAAAGCAGAAACGACCATAGGAAATTGGCACTGAAGGATAAACTCAGAAATATCAAGATGGAGAAGAGCGACAATATTCCTAAGTATCTCACAAAGTTTGTCCAATGTCGGGATGAACTGGGGAGTGTGGGAATCATGGTTTTTCATGATGATTTTGTGAGCTTGGCTCTCTTGGTACTTCCTAATAGTTGGCACAGTTATCAAGACTCTATCAATTGAAGGGAAAAACTATCGGATTGGGAACGACTGTGGTTGGATCTAGTGTAGGAGGAGTTCAAGCGGAACACCAGAGATGGCTCTTCATCAAAGCATGATGATGAAGAGGATTTTTCTTTGGTTGCCAAGGCAAGAAAAGGGAAGGGGAAGAAATTCCACTCAAAATCTAAGGCTAAAGGAAATAATATGGATTTGTCCAAAGTGAAGTGTTTTCACTGTCACGAACATGGGCATCTCGCCACTAACTACCCATAGAAAAAGAAGAACAAGAAGGTTGTTGGAGATGCAGCTGGTGAGGCCCTTGCCTGACAATTTGAATTTGTTTTCTCCTTGATCGCATGATTTTTATCAAGCACAATGGGATTGGTGTGGTATCTTGTTAGTGGTGCTTCCTTCCACATGAGGAGAGACAAGGACCTTTTCAGTGACTTGGAGGAGAAATATCTGCAGATGCATATACAGATGGGTGACGATGGACGATATAGTGCGACTGGCATTGGTACCATTACCTTTGAGAGGGATTCAGGTAGACCATTTCTATTGAAATATGTTATGCATGTTCCAGTTCTGAAGAAAAACTTGGTCTTAGTCGCAATGCTGGAGGATAGAGGCTATGACGTTGTTTTCAGCGATGGAAAATATTTCCTGTGACATAAAAAAAATTGGTCAAGCTAAGAGGATAGGGATTCGAGTCAAGAATATCTACACGCTGGAGTTAGAAGGCTGCACTACCGTGATGGGAAAAGTGGTGAGCCCAGATGAGGGCGAATTATGGCACAGACGATTGGGCCATCTTCACCATGGAGCTTTGATTATTAATAAGCCTTTGCACTTGTCGCACAATATTCTTCCATAAGGACCATCCATGCTCTCTCAGCGCAGATGGGTTGGCACATTCATCATATGGATGTGAAGATTGTGTTCCTTAATGGGATCATTGACGAAGAAGTGTACATTAAGAATCCTGAAGGTTTTGAGAACTTCAGCAGTGATTCACATGTGTGAAGACTCAAAAGAGCGTTGTATGGGCTGAAGCAAGTACCCCGTGCTTGGTACACATGGATTGACAACTATTTCACCGGACTTGCCTTCACCAGGACTGAGGTGGATGAAAACCTATACCAAATTGTGGTGGAGGGTAAGATTTTAATCATTGTTCTTTATGTTGATGATTTAATACTGACTGGCGATGAGTAGCTAATACACTCATGCAAGGAGGACCTTGCAAAGGAGTTTGTGATGAAGGATATGGGCCTCGTTCATTATTTCCTTGGATTGGAAATATGGCAGCGAGATGGTGAGATTTTTGTGTCTCAAGGCAAGTACACAAAGGAGATACTGGGTAAGTTTCGGATGGAGGGATGCAAACCCATGGATACTCCTCTTTTAGAAAATTGGAGGAAAGAGGACGCTACATCTGGAGAGGTAGTGGATGCTACTGTCTATCGACAGTTAGTGTGTTCGCTAATGTATTTAGTAAATACAAGACCATACATATGCTATGTGATGAACCATCTTACTCAAGTGATGGTTAAGCCTACCAACCTCTTTCAGAAGGCGGGCAAGCATGTCCTGAGATATCTCAGGGGCACATGTGAGTATGGCTTATGGTACAGAAATACGGATGAGGTGAAGTTGCATGGCTTCACATATGCAGATTGGGAAGGTAGCCCAACGGATAGAAAGAGCACAACAAGAGTGGTCTTCAGTATCAGATCTATAGTTGTTTCTTGGTACTGCAGGAAACAGAGATTTGTGGCACTCAGTTCATCGGAAGTGGAATACATGGCAGCAATTCAAGCTGCATGTGAGGCTATTTGGATGAGAAATATCCTAGTTGGTTTGTTTGATTCTCATTTAGATCCTACAGTGATTCATTTTGATAATCAGAGTTGCATTAAACTCTCAATTAATCATGTGTTTCATGATATATTTAAGCATATAGATATCTGGTAGCATCAGATTAGAGATTGTGTGTAGCAGAATATCACGTTGCTTCAGTACATTCCCATGGAGGATCAGGATGTAGATATTCTGACGAAGGCGCTTACCGGGAGAAAATTTGAATACCACAGAGGCAGGATTGGGGTGAAGGATAATCCCTTTATTGTTGAGAGGGAGTGTTGAGATTCAACAAGATGATGATCCTAGTGAAAATTAAGCACCTACACTAGGTGGGGCCCGCAGGCTATTTTTAGGTGTATGTCTCTTTTTAGAATGTTGAGAAAATTCTATTTATAGTGGGAGTCTATTTATAGATGTTTGATAAAATTATATTTATATATGAGTTTCTATTTTTAGATGCATGGGCGAAGTCTATTTATATATCACATGTCTAAAAATAGAATGCATGTCAGTTTTTATTATCTCTTAATAATAATTGGACAATAAATAATAATCTATTCTCTTGAAGCACTTGATTTCAGTTAACTGATATGGAAAACTGGTTGACTGAACGAATTACAAGTTATAAGGTTAGTTGGTGGGACATGCAAGTGGACTTCATTGTAAATGAGTGATACAAAGTTGTAATAGAGTTGAATGTGTAGTTATGTGAGTTGTAAAGTAGTTTAACTCAGTTAAGTGAGTTAAACTCAATATCCCTAATTGTAACTAGTTGTAACTAAAGATACACTAGTGAGAGATCAATGAATTAAATATTAAATTAATTGACATGGAGTGATCTCACATGCAAATGAATATTTACTACTGTTAACTACATGCATTTCAAATCCAGTGGAGACCCAGTTGAGAGATAGGTGAAAGGGACAGTTTGAATATCTGTTGTGACATTAGTGGGTGCACTCATGCAACTACACACACATTGGAGATGCCAGTGAGGATTGCAAATTCAAGGCAAGGTAGCATCTCATTCATTTAGGGATTGTGATCAACAAGGATTGGGCAGTGGAGGCAGGCTGTCAGGAGACAGTAAATTGGCACATCTGTTTGCCAATTTTTGTATGACAGTGTGAGACGATTGTATATTGTACTGAGAGCTCTTGGATTATATTTTTGTATGAGATTGTTTCATGATCCATGATATATAAATAATATATGATAGTGGGGTTTTTATCTTTATGATTTCCCAGTAAAAATATCTATGTTATGTGTGATTGATCTTTCTTCATGTGTTTTCAATTGGCGAATTAATTTTCGCAAATATTTTAGTAGAAGGATTTTGCATTTAATAGTGGCATATAATTGTTAGATCAATAGAATCTAGGGAATACATAATTGTATTAAAATTTCTACAACAACAATGGAAAATTAATATGGTATCAAAGCTATGGTGGAGAGAAAATGTCAAGGAGACGAGAAAAGAGCAATGATTCTTGAAAGAACCTTTAGATAAAACAAAAATCCATGTTGACATCAAGTATATGGTATAGAAATGAGCACTATGATCTAGGTTTAGCCCTCCACATTTGATAAAGTAGTGAAAGAAGAGGTTTGGAAGGATGCTCTGGCTGAAGAATATGAATCCATTATAAATAATGTTGTATGATACAATTTTCAGATACCTAAATGAAAGTCCATTGTGAAATCAAAATGTTTGTATGAGATCAAAGATGGAACAGATGCAATAATTTAAAAGTACAGGGCAAGGTTAGTGGCTAGAGGATTGTCCCTCAAATAGGGAGAAGATTATGCTCGCATATTTGCACTAGCTTCCCACTACACCACTATTAGATCGATTTTTTTCCTTGCTGCTACTCAAGGATGGAACTTTCACTAGATATATGTAAAGAATACATTTCTTCATGCCATGCTAAAAGAAGAATTATGTGTTTATAAGCTCAACTGTTTTAATTAAAGGACAGGGAGACTCATGTTTGTAGCTTGAAGAAATAATTATATAGTTTAAGGAAAAATCCTCGAGCCTGTTATGCTCGCATTGATAGTTACCTGATGGACCTTGGATTCATAAGAAGTAACTTTGATTCCAACCTCTATTTCGAGGTCGTTGAACGTATACTTTTGATTTTAGTTTTATATGTTGACAATCTATTCTTGAAAGGTAGTGAGACTCGAATGATCAAGTGTAAGAGGAAGATGGCATTTGAGTTTGAGATGAAGGATCTTGGCATGATGCATTACTTTATGGGATTATAAGTTTCGTAGATACCTGGAGATATTTTCATCTCTATCAAAATCTGGTGTAGAGAAATGCGAGCACGGAAACATCTAATTGAGTTTGAGCAAACAATTGCTACCAAGGTTGTCAAATTTTCCCAAGCATAGGAAGCACAACTTGCGGTAGTCACACAATAAGAAGAGTTAGAGCACCTCATTTATCGGTTATGTGGAGACATGACAGAAGTAGTTCCTGCCATTGTTGCACCGCGAGCCAATATTGAGGGCTTGGTGGTTGCATTGAAGGCATCCAGAAGAGAGGTACAAACCATCAAAGCAGACCTAGAATAATAGATTTCTACGCTGCAGGCCAAGGTGTAGCCGGAAACCCCTCTAGAGGTGCGAGCCAAGTTAGGTGCACTGGTAAAGGAAGCGATAGGAAGTATTTTGGCACATATCGCGAAGGGCTCCGAGTTTTTAGACACCGCCATGGAACTGTGGTCAACTGTGCAACATGACCTCCGTCTCTGGAAATTGAACCAGGAGCTATGCCAAAAAGAGCAGGAATTTGAGAAAATGGAAGACACCATTCCAACCCTTGTTGCAGCCCAATGCTTAGCACGCCTTCACACCAGCCATGCTCTAACAAACGAGATCAAGGAGCTCCTCCACAAGAAGCAAGTCCTCATTGATCATCTGGAGCCTTGGGTGGATGAAGCACTGAAGCTCTCATCAGACCTCGACATAATAGTCAAGTGGTTGAATTAGACATGGACAGTATCACTGCGGCTACTAAAGGAACAAATTCCCAAATTTTGGTTTAGATCACGCAAAACATGGTCACACAGAGTGATGGTGTCCTACCACCATTTTATGTCGACGTCGAGCAAATCCAGGCCAAGATGAAGACCCCACTCTTTCTATGACTTAGGACAAGTCGCAAGACTGTGTTGGGGACCTGTTGGAGTGGGGTCCCCTAACAACAATTTTGATGCAATTTTGTAATATTTTGTAATAGTCTAGTCTAGCATAGGGCTTTGGGGCAGATTAAGTCCCCTAATGAAATTTAATGGGTCAAAGGGTAGACCAAGGGGCCATAAACCATGATTTGTGGGCCATAAAGTAGTGCACGCTAATATACTATGAATAGATGAATAAGATTGAGTCTAGAAGTAGGTATTTTTGAACTTTGAATGAGAATATTGGATCTGTGATAATTTTGTGCAAACTTGTCCGAGTAAAGTGATCATGTTGGTTGTGTGCATGGAGACCCTAGTCCTACTGTGTGTGGACCTCGCTGGCTGTGCGTGCGGGTGTGTGATAGAGTCTCTAAGTGGAATCTGAAGCTTTAATAAATGAGAAGAAATTTTGATGATGCTAGAGTATCTTTGTAATTTGTTATGAGTTGTGCAACATGTTGATTTCCGATTTATTTCTGTGTACTGAATACTATTAGTTAATTGATGCGCACATGGATGTGATGCTTTAAAGAGTAATGAATGCTTATATCTAGTTATGTTTGGTCATATTTCTTCTGTTAATTTGTTATCTTATAATCTGTGGGCTTCACACAAGTTATTCAGTCAAGTATATTGTTAAGGGTTTCTGGTTAGGGGTTCCTTGGAACAAGCTTGTTCTAGATCTGAAGACACTCGCTTCATTAAAATCTATCGCCCTCTCTCAGGGTGTGGAAACTTGGTTCCAACACCCTCCTATAGTAATTTATGTGAGACCTTGACTTGCGCAAGTAGGTCATTGCCAAAAGGGTTGGTAGTATAGGGGTTTTTTGGTAAAACTAAATTTTGAACCTTGGTCGAGACCCCTCAAACCAAAAGATAAAATCATTAATCCACAAGTACAAATAAAGGGAAACATTTAGGATTGTTCACCTAAATAACCTATCCTCTTCCTTTTGCCTTGCTCTCCTCCAACTCAAGTGGGTATCCCTAGTAGGATTACTATGACCAAGTAGTGAGGCAGAAGGTGAAGTTGAGAGTAGCCTTAGTAAAAGAAACTTTAGTTCTTTTAGGGTTTGAAAACAAGAGATGGAAGGAAGGAGATATTTTTTCCAAATCACCTAAGGGAAAGAGAGTCAAGATGAATCAAATGGAAATGAGATAAAAAAAGGAACCATTCAAAGAGTTGGATTATTTACTTAAAGTGTTAAGGATTTGATATTAGAGCAAGGAGGAAGAGTATTTCCTCACCCAATCAATATCAATATCGAGTATTAGGGTATACAAGGGGGGAATGTTTAATGGAAAATAATAACCACCAATACTACTTCTTTTTCTAAGGAACCATAAGGAATAATAAGGAATGCATGACAGTAAATAATGACTAAAACAATAAAGGAAGAAGGAGCGGAAAACTTAGAAAATATTCCTTCCAAGTTGTATATTTACCACTCAAATGGATTGATCTTAAAGTATTGTAGAAGAATTAATAATTTCACAATTAATTTTTATGAACCAAATAAAAATCAATATAGAGGACCCTCAATAATTGACAAAACTCATCTACAAAGAAAGAAATATTCACACGGTATGCTCTTATAAACACATGTCAATTAAGATCCAAGGAGTGGGAGCTCCAAAATTCCAAACCAATATAGAGAAGCTTTAATAATTGACAAGATTCATCCACAAATAAAGAACTCTTTATACAACCATATGCTCCAAAAAATACATGGAAATTAAGATCAAAGGAGTGAGAGCTCCAAAAATCCAACCATGAGTATACACAAAAAAGTATATATATATAGTGATCCTAAACTTGATTTATAGTAAAATAATATTATATCATGTGATTCCTTATATATAACTAGATAAAAGTAAAAATGTAATTTTCCTACAACTAATTTTTCTAAAGTACATAGTATATGGAGTGGTCAAGCCACATTGACAATAACCATTGTCAAAAAACCCCCTCGTGATATATATGTCTCCAAATGTTAATTAAGAAAGAGTGATTAAGGTGTGACAATAGCATCGAAAGGCTCAAAAAGTGTGCAAATTCTCAAGAACCTACTCTGAATGTCCAAGTCTACCCCTTCATGTTTCCTCCAAGGTGGATGTATGAGAATACAAGGTAGAAATGCCTTGAAAATGATGAAATGTAACCCTAAAAATGAGCATGATCCTCAAATAATTATCATAAAATATCAAAATATGTCTCCAAGACATCACCATTTTTGTATACCATCTCAAGTTACCTCTATGAAGAATTCAAGAAACCTACTTGTCAAAACATTGTGTCATAAAGCCCCCAACAGCTAGTATGTTGTCTAAATGAGTGGATTGACCCTTAAACCAAGTGTAAAAAGAGGATAAAAATGAGAGTCTTCTAGGATTCAATGATTTTAATACATTTTTAAATAACTAAAAATAATTTTACCATTCCCTTAGTAACCATGAACATCATCATTGACTACAAAGTACATTGGCAAATGTGAATTGCATTATCAATTATGAGAATTCCCAAAATTATGAATGCATCCAACACCATTTTCAAAAATTTATGGGGCTTCACCAAAGGTACTATGAATAGTATATTTATGCATATGAAAAACCTAATATAAGCCAAACTAAGATAAACTAAATATAGTATATTTTCACATTTTTCTATTAGAGCAGAACTAGAGTGATGCTCTTGCATCAAAATACCTTAGAATAAAACATTCCATGGAATTTGGTCCATGAGGTCTCCAATCATGTTACCATACCTAAATATATTTTCTTCTCTTACCAAAATTTCCCCTTAAGCAGGAATACCCTTCCATTTAATGAAATACTCATAATAATTTTTATTTTTGGTTCTTTTAATGAGGTTCTGATCTAGGATCATTTCCATTTGTAGTTCTTGGGATATAGGTAACTCTGTCTCCCGCAAAATGTGAAATTATTGATTAAACATCTCTTTTAGGTATGCAACATTAAATATGGGGTAAATCCCTATATCTTGAGGAAATTTGATCTCACAATCATTTGACGAAAACTCCCTCAAGATCTTGCAAGGAAAAATATTTTTCAACTTCATCTTATTAAACTCATACTTTGGGAACCTTTCCTTCCTTAAATGAAATAAAACTAGATACCCAACTTCAAAATTAGCCTTTATATGCTTGAGATCAACCCCATGCTTATATTTTATACTACTTTCATGTAGTTTTTGTTTAACTTTCTCATCGATCCTCTCAATTGTTGTCACAAACTCCTTTGCATCTGCACTTTGATTTTATCCGTTTCCGAATTTTATGAGTTCATATATACCTCTTAGGTCCATACCATATAAAATATGAAAATTGATTTTTCCTGTACTCCTATTAGCATAATCATTATAGGAAAATGTAGCTTTTTGGATAAATTGATCCCATTATTTATTATTCTCATTCACTAGGCACCTCAATAAATTTCCTAGACTTATATTAACCACTTGGGTTTTCCCTTCTATTTCAGGATGATAGGAAGAGTTCTAGGTCAAGTGTGTACCCAATTTATTTCGTAAATTCCTCTAGAAATGTCAAAAAAAATTGATTTCTTGGTATGATACAATGACCCTATGGAATCCAAACAGTCTCAACACTTCCCGGAAAAACAAATTTACAATATGGGAAGGATGATTTATTTTGGAATAGGGTATGAAATGTGCCATTTTAGAAAACTTTTCCACTAATATGAATAATGAATCATGGCATCTATGAGTTCTTGGAAAACCCAAAACAAAGTCCATACTAATGGCGTCACAAGGCTTGGTTGGTATGGGAAGTGGTTGATATATCCCTACATTTTGTTGTCTCCAGCAATTAGCATGTTGAAAAACTGTGCATCTATCCATGAACCTTTTGACATATTCCCTCATTCTTGGCTAATAATAAAAATATATTAATTGTGCATAGGTATTGTCACATGGCCAAAATGACTAGCAATTCCTCTATTGTGTTTCTCTTTTAGTAAATTATCCCTCATTGAACCTCTCTGAATACATAGCTTAATACCCTTAAAAAAAAATCGATCCTAAAAAAAATATTCATGACACAGGCTTCGATCTCTAATCACAGGGTTTCTGGAGGCTTCATAAATTTCCTTAAATTCTGAATATTCTTTGTACAACTCTTGGAGATGCTCAAATCCCACTATATTGACTTCGAATTCCTACAAAATGAACATATCTTTCTCAAAACATCAACAACTTTTTTATCAATCCCATTAATATTTTTGAAAATAAAAGAAACACTATGCATGTACTGAAACCAATTTTCAGGTCTTTGGATTTTCTTGTCTTGTTTGGTAATAAATTGCAATGCACAGTTACCAATGCACAATATGAAATCCATGGGCATACGGTAATGCCTCCACTTCGCGAGATGCTTAATTATTGCATAAAACTATTTATCATAGGTAGAATATTTATGTTTCTCCTCATTCAATTTCTCACTAGAATATCAAACTAGTTTATCATCCTTGCTAAGGAACACTCCAATTCTAGTTCAAGTCGAATCATGTGGTACCTAAAAAGGCTTCTAGAAATAAGGAAAAAATAGAACAGGTTTCTCAGTATTTTTCTTCTACAACAATTAGAATGCCTCTTTTGTTGTTACTGTCCACATAAGGGGTTGATTTTAATTTTTTATTGTGTCTACCATTGGTGCACAAATGTGGTTGAAATTTTAGATAAATTTCCTATAAAAGTTGGCCAATCCATGGAAGCTTCTCACCTAATGAAGTTTGGGTAGGGAAGGAAAATATTTAATGGATTTTAATTTTTTAGGGTCCATTTTCAACCCTTCAATATAATTACAAATCCTAGATAAACTAACTCTATTTTAAGAAAAGAACACTTCTTTAAATTTATTAGAAGTTTCTCATACTGCGTTCTCTTCAATACTAGTTTAAAAAAAATCTTAAATGTTCTTACTTAGTGTTGTTGTATGCTAGAATATCATCCAAATAAAAAAACAAAAACATGCCAATGAATTATTTGTGAACCTCATTCATGAGCCTTATAAAAGTGTTGGGTGTGTCAGTCAAGAGAAAAGGCATAAATAGCCACTCATACAAGTCATCATTGGTTTTGAAGGTTGTCTTCCACTCATCCCCCTCAATCATTTGAATTTGATGATACCTCCTCTTTAAATCAACTTTGGAAAATATTTGACACCACTTAGATAATCCATTATATCATATATGTGGCATAAATGCAACCTATACATGATGGTTATTTTTTTAATATCTCTAAAATTGATGCACGTCCTCTAGCCACCATCTTTATTTGGACTCAAGACAGTTGGCATAACGTAAGATCTCAGACTTTCTCTAATCATCCCTTTGTCTAGTAGCTCTTGGACTTTCTTTTGGGTATCTTAATTTTCTCTAGGGAACATTCTATAAGTTTCCTTGTTAGGTAAAATATCTTCTGTAATTAAATCTATATGATAGTCGATACTCCTTATAGGTGCTAAGGAATTTGGTAACTCATCAACAAATTTATCTAATAATCATTTAATTTTAACAAAAAAGTCATTTAAATTTGGGTGGGTAAGTACAACTCGAGGCTTACCAATCACAATGAATTGTACCTACTTATCTTCTTGCTTGATTTGTTGAAGTGTTTCCTTTTTTATAATCATCAATATACTTGGACCTACATCCTCTTTTCATGCTTTTGCTTCCAATGGTAGCAACATGTTCCTACAATTGTCCTTCTCGAAAGAGTAGGTGTTCTTTCTCTCATCATGAATCACACATTTCTCATAGTTCCACAACCTACATAATAATATGTGGAAGACATCCATAGACATGACTTACTTTCTTATTTCTTCATTTTATCTAGGGGTCATTCTGTAAGTTGCCTTGTTAGGTGGACTAGCTTCTAGAATTAAATCTATATGATGGTTGATACTCCTCATAGGTGGTAAGGAATTTGGAAACTCATCTACAATAACATTAGTAAATTGATCTAATAATTATTTAATTTCAGCATGCAACTCATTTAAATTTGCGTGGGTAAGGATAGTTTGAGGCTTATCAATTCTAGCGAATTCTACCTCATCTTCTTTCTTGACCTGTTAATGTGGATCCTTTATGGTTATCATTAATATACTCAAGCCTACATCCTCTTTGGCTCCTTTCTCTTCCAATGGTAAAAACACATGCTTGAAATTTTCGTTATCCAAATAGTAGGTGTTATTTCTCCCATCGTGAATTCCACATTTCTCATACTTCCATGACCTGCCTAATAATATGTGGAAACCATCCACATGCATGATTTTTTTTTTGATTTCTTCATTTTCTCTCGGGGTCATTCTGTATGTTGCCTTGCTATGTAGACTAACTTTTGGAATTAAAATATATATGATGGTTGATACTCCTCATAGGTGGTAAGGAATTTGGAAACTCATCAATGATAACATCAACAAATTCATTTAATAATGACTAAATTTCAATAAGAAACTCTTTGAAATTTGTGTGGGTAGGATAGTTCGATACCAATAATAGAGAATTGCACCTCCTCTTGTTGCTTGACTTGTTGTAATAACTCCTTTCTGATCATCATTAATATAATCAGACTTGCATCCTATTTCACTCCTTTCTCTTCCAATGATAACAAAAAGTACCTACAATTTTCATTCTCGAAAGAGTAGGTGTTCTTTCTCCCATCATGAATAACACCTTGGTCATTCTAAAGCAGCCTGCCTAATACGATGTAAAAAAATATCCATAGGTGTAATACCACCCAACACCTCGTCCTTGTAGATGCTAATTCAAAATTACACCTTACTCTATTCGTTAACTCCAATTTCATGTCATTTTTGAAGCCATGTACCTTGATAGGGATTGGGATGTGTCATCCTTTGCATCCCCAATTTCTTCACCATTTCTATAGAAACCAAATCATCAGTGTTGCCACTAGCAATAACTACCTTGCAGCATTTTCCCTTGGACTTGCAGGTTGTTCTAAATAAATTTTTCCATTGTGTGGGATCTTTCTCATCATTTCCTCCTTTAATTAAAGTCATCTTCAACAACAGAGACTCACTTAATTAAGAGGTTTCCTCTTTTAATTTTGTGGTTGCTTCCTCATCCCTAGATTCTACAACATGCGCTCCTCTGTAGCCTGCTAATTAATTTTTAGGATAGTTCCATGATAGATGGCCTATATTTCCACATATATAGCATATAAAATTTTGTGTCTTTGCCTACGCCTCTTGAGAAAAATCCCCTACCTGTTCATTCTCCTCCTCTTGGAGATTCACTTCTTGAACTCCCCACTTATTAGCTTGGACTCTGGGCCCTTATCTATTTGGGATACCCATTCCCTCTAGTTAACTCCTTCCTCTGCTACGTTGGCTCTGCTTCCTAGAAAAATTTTCTTCTACCCTTAGTGCTACTTGATAGGAATCCTCCATAGTATTCATGGTTAAGAGGATGATTTCATCCTGAATTTTAAATCACACGACATTTATGTACCTAGAAACCTTCTACACATATTCTTTGATATGACCTCATATTATATTCAACCTATACAACTCCTTTGTATATTATTTCCCCATCGTTGGTTTCTACCTTAGATTTTTTAGTTTCCTAAACAAAATTAATTGGTAATCCTTGGGAATAAATTTTCCCTTGAATTTAGACACCATCTCATCCCAACTTTTAATATTTAATTTTCCATTTTTTCTTCCATATTTCTACAGATCATCCTACAACAATATTGCATTTCCCCTTAGCCTATTCAAAACATACTTGACCTTTTGGTCTCCCTCAACATCCTCATATTCAAAATAGTTATCCACAATGTTGATCCAATCCAGTAACTCTTCCACATTCACATTGCCTTAATATATCAACACTTCCATTTTTGTTCTAGACTCGACCTTGGTGACCAACTTAATCAGTTATTTTTCTAGCTCCTCTCTTCATTGATTTCTCTCTTTTGCTTCCTCAAATCTCATATACTCACTCAGTAATGTAGTTTTCATCAGGTTATCATCTCTAGCCAGTTTGTAGGGATTTCATCCTCAGATGGATACACCTTCGATCCAATCTCTAGTCATCATTCATTCCATTCCTTTCTCGTCTTCCTCTTCTTGGTGGCATATTTGCAACACACTTTTAACAAATACTTGAGATTCACTTGTACTTTCATGCTTTTTTAGAGCTAAAAAGCATTCGCTCAGTATCGTAAATAACATAATGATGTATGGTTCAAGGATTATTTAATAAACCAATGCTATATATATATATATATATATATATATATATATATATATATATATATATATATATATATATATATATATATATATATATATATAATGAACTCACCAAGCATCACCCATTCCATAATTTCCACATAGAATGGAATTTTCATATAGTCCCTTTCCTTTATTATTTTTATTTGTTTTAAAGACACCTAATCTGAAAATTATCTTAGATAAATCCATATGCAATAATCCATGTGATCAAGGGTCGATAGATTCCCCTATCCACTAATAAGTCATCTCCCTACTATATGTCAGACACAACTATGGTCAAGGATTTTATTATGAGGACCCACAATACGAAGTCAAATTCAACACCTGGTTCACAAATTCTGTGGAATGTGAAGGGGTCAAGATGAATTTATAATGTGGTCCTATGATCTTGAATCTCGGTGTAACCGCCTCCTCCAAAATTTTCCCAATTTCACTTGTCCGCGAGGGTAAGCATGAGACGAAAAGTTATTGTGACATGAGCCCACCTCCCAGTTACAGTTAAGGAAGTGGGGAATACAAAACAACCACAAATTGACATCCTATAGGGACTACAATGCACTCAGATCCTAAAAAACCACCTAAGGTGACCCATCACAGAGTTGGAACCATTTTTCTCTTCCTTGGGCCCACAAATACATGCACGAAAAGGCTTGGGTGCAGTTATAGGCCTCCAAATCCATGCATAACACTTCCTCCATGTGGTTATAGCCCAAAATATCTAGTTTATAGGGTGTAGTCCAAATATATGAACCACCTTTCCAGACCAGCTTCTATAACACTTCCCAAAAATTGTAACTTATCATAATGATAAATGACATAACTAAAAATATTTTGATACAAAAATTGAATAGGAACTCACCCAAGACATTCTTATTCCATAATAAACATTTCATCAAACCCACAAAAAACATGTAATATACAGGTCATCAATTCATATATGATCATATTAGTATAAGATTCATCTAAGAATCAACTAGAAGGCTCTAGTCCATACATTCATCAACCAATCAATATCTAAAAAATTCATGACAAAATCCATAAATGGTACACATCATATAACCAACATATAAATAAAAAATAATCAGCATATGAATCATGGAAACTCATCCATATTATTAAAAACATTATCACTACTAGTACACATAAATCATATTATATGGATAACTCTTATTAATATATTAAAATATCAACCAAGTCAGGGACTTCCACGTACCACCTGACCATATATTAGGATGAACCAAATCTCTCTTTTATCCACTCACCCCCATGCCATATTCTAAGAACGAATGTGGGATATCATGCAACAAACCGAGAAAAAACCAAACCAGGGCTTCTAGAGGCCAAAACACCTCAACCCTCAACAATAATGATTCCACCTCTACGGTCATAAATCAAAAACACCAACCAGATTGGTATCTATGTAAGTTTTCCAAGGCTCCAGAAACATGTAACTCAACCCATATCGTTCCAGGGCTCCAGATCATTCGTCCAAACAACTCCAAGTACTCGTAACTCATCCCACGAAGGCCTACAGAGTGTGTTTCCCATCTCAGTCTCTTAGAGGAATAGTAACTTTAAAAAAATTGTTCCAGGACTTCTAGAGTGTTTGTTCCAGCCCAAATCCATAAGATCCTTGAGCACCAATTAGAAAAAAAACAAGTGGAAAAACTGACAACACCATGGTTATTTAGGAAATGGAAAGGAAAGGCTAAAACAAATATCAATCTAGAAAAATATCCATGCCAATGGCAACAGATAATCAGAAAATGACATGCATATATGATGCATCCATAAAATCAACAAGGAAATCACACATGCGACTTGTTACCTTTCAAGAAATATAGTTGTAGTTGTTGATCCAATTGTTTCCTTCCACCTTCCTACATTCCTTTTCATGATTTTTCATAATCCAAATGTATGTCAAAGTGCCCTAATAATGTTCCAAGAATAATATAAGTACGTGAGATAATGACATAGTGAAAGAGAGCTCCAAAGATAAAACTGAGAAATGTTTAACCAACCAAATCTTATCTATGAAGAAACTAGGAATTGATTCTCATAACCCATTTTATCATTGAGGCCCCTATTTTCATCATTTTTCTTCATTTTTCCTTCAATTTCCCTCTCATGAAAATATGCATCTCTTCAACTTCCTTTTCTCCTATTTTATTTTATTTTTATAAACAAATGCCAATTATTTCCACTTTTCCTTTTCCAATTTCCATATCTATTAGTTAATCACCAGTGAAACCCATCATTATATTATTCCCAACATTTAGGTTGGAATGTGTGCCCCATGACCTTGGTATTATTCTATTTACATAGAAATTCAACCAGGGACTATTACAAAACCCTCCCCCTTGGGGGAACACCTTCCTCAGCATTCTTTGACACCTATGACCAGAAAAATGTTGTAAAAAAAAACATACTACCCATGGAGCTTTATAACATAGCTCTATGTAATATTTAAAATGAACAACTACTATAAACCATAACCAAGCTAAAAAAACATGACAATCACATCACTTATTTTAGCTTTATAACACAAATCATTATGGAATTTATAACAACATCCATATATACATATACATATACCAAAAACTCATTTTCTCGAACCACAAATAATGAAGGATACAAAGCTTGAATCTAATCAACCATATCCCATGTATCTTTAATGGACCCAAAGTACTTCCACTGCACTTTAAATTTTTATATTGCTTTGTTCCGTAGCATGAGTTGTTTCCACTACAATATGCATTGTGGTTTTGGTTGGAATTCTCCCCTAGTTCCACCGGAAATATATATTAGTCAATAACATGGTCAAAATCCTTGAAATACTTCTTAAGATTTGAAACATGGAAAACAACATGTACTTTCACTGTCGGAGGCAGTGCAAGTCAGTAGGCTACTGGTTTAATCCTCTTAAGGATTGTTGAGCCTCAAAATTGTGCTTTATTTCATTCCACTTTGCCTCATTTTCCTTTGTCCATTGCTATCCTAGACCCAATTGATCAATGAATTTAGTTAAAATTACTTTTAGAATGATTTACATGACTGACTTGCTAAGTTTTGTGATTTTTGCCATTGTAAAGCATTTGAAAAATTTGGAACTAGGCTACCCTCCATGCAGACATTCGAAAGTAATAACTTGAACGGTCTACTTGTTGTCCTCCACGTTTGAGTATGTTCCAGGTGGCCTCTCAAGAAAAACCGCATATGGGCATATTCCACGTCATGTCTACATGGTTCGTTGCTCACCATGAAGGAAGAAACGAATTCTGGGTATGGTTTTGGAACGTGGGAACACATTTAGGAAGGCGGACTTCTATTAGGACTGTCTCAGTCCAGATGTCTTTTTCCTTTTCACGCAGCCACTTCAAGAGTCCTAATGTGATTCCGATAAGGAAAGACAATGTTCCTGAAATTGTTGCAAGTCTTGTTATTTACATTTGTTATATAAACACTTGGGAAACCGAGAGCTAGGCTAGATTTTGTTCTAGATTTTGCTTAGATTCTGTGCTACATTTATGAAGACGCAGAGTGCTCTGTTCAAGTTATTTCACTTTTAATGAAGCAGACAGTGTTGTTTTGAAAGCGTTGATTTGATTTGGAGTTAGATTCCGTCAGGTGGTAGAGGGCCCCTGCCTCTTGCACGGATTTATTTACGTAATTTAGATAAGTATTCTAGCTGCCTTTACGTTTCTGAAGTTGAATTTGTAGTTGTTTTTATTAATTACTGTAGTTATACTCATTCTAACTCTTCCAAAAGAAGAAGCTCTTCCAAAAGATTATAATGATGAATGGGAAATGGCTATAGTATTGTAGGGTTTAATTGTAGTCTCTTTTATTCACCATCACAGTTATACTTATGATAAGCACTCTTCCACAAGAAGAATCTCTTCCAAGAAATCTTCATACTGTCTTAAGTATGATTGTGATCTTGAACGTTTTAGTTGTGTGTTTTCACTAAGTACCATAGCTATTCTTGCTCTTAAACGCTTGTCAAAAATATCATAATGATGGGTAGGAGATGGCTATGATATCTTAGTTTTTCATTGCTTTCAGTCTTTACATTTGCATTTGCACTCAATTACAAAGTTAGGATTGTTCTAAAAACTCTTCCAAAATACCAATCATGATGGACAAACAGACTGTATAATTCCATAGAATAATGCATGATAGCTTAGTTAGGATGCTCTGGAGTTTAATTGCACTTAACTCATGTTCAGTTGTTCTGTTTTAAGTTTGATAATGACTTTTAGTTCAGCATTGTTTTAGGCTAGTGACATTTTAAGTTCAGTTTTTTTCATTTCATTTGCACTCCACATTCAGTTGTCATTCACTGCACATTAGGTTACTTCAGTTGTTAAGATTAACAAAACACCCTTCATTATTCACAAATCTCTTCTTGTTCTAAAATACATAATTGATTCATAACCATATGAACAGAAGACAATATCATTTTAAGGCCTGAAGTACTTCTGCAATTTCCCTATCATCTCACAAACAACATTTTCTCAAAAGACTATTTTAAAAATCCATAACCTTTGAGTGAAGTGTAGTGTCATCAAACCAAGTTGCAGAATAGAGTTAGGAACCAGCTTTAGAGTAGAAGATCTTATGATGGTATAAATTTTTTATTCCAAATATGCTTCAACAAATCTCTAATCAAGGAAAAAATGTTGCATCATTATAAGTTAGTTGTTTAAACTGTTTAGTTAGGAGGATTTGCATGTTTAGTTGATCATTTCTCAAGTTGAGTTTATGTTTTGAATCATTTCCTTAGAAGTCATTATCAAGATTTGCTTTTGCTTAGTCATAGTTTAGATTTGATTCTGTTTTTAGTATTGCATTTGCATTTTCCATTTGACATCAACAATTAGGTTTCACTCTGTTTTTAATCATTAGCTTCCTTCCATTAGCTTTCTAGTCATTTTCCTTATGAACATAAAACCACCAAAAGATCAAAAACATCATAAATCATCACAAAAGACCAAAAACATCACAAAACACTACACACAACGCATTAAGAAACAAACACCTAGGTACATACAGTACACTTCGCTTCAGCAGTTTACCAACCCTGGTTGACAATTAAATGAGCTCAATTTAGGAGACTAGATTGACACCAAAAAAGGATCTGAAAAGGCCTACAATACTGAGTTGGAGACTTGGCACATGCTCTAATCCTCAAGAAGCTCTTTTCGGGCTTGATGCACAAGTAAACATGTTCCCTACATGAAACTCCTTAGATACACTATTATTATTTTCATAACTCTTATTCATGTCTCTTTTTTCCTTAAAATTCCTTTTTATAACCTACATTTATTGTTCCATATCTACCAACATATTGGATCAAATCTGTACCTAGTTTATAAGATCACTCCAGCTGATAGGAATATTACAACCTTGACCATAAAGTGCCTCAAATAGACTAATCTTAAAGGACTCATGATACCCATTATTATAAGCAAGCTCAACAACTGTAAGATAATATCCCCCCTTCCTCTACTAATGCATGACATACATCATCAACATGTCCTCAAGAATCATGTTAGGACTCTATTTTTCCATATTTCTATGGATGATAAGTTGTAATTAAAGCCAACTTTGTCCCCAAACCTATGAGAAACTCCTTCCAAAAACTTGAGATGAACTTGGAATCTCTATCAGATACAATGTTCTTAGGAACACCATGCGATCTCAGTATCTCCTTGATGCAAATATGAGCTACCCGTTAGCTAAGTTTGTAGACTTAACTGTAATGAAGTGCACTGCCTTACATAACCTTTCAACCACAACCATGAGGGAATCATGCTATTTATATTTACTTAACAAAACTTTAATGAATTCTGTGAATATGACCTCTCATTCCAACTTTGGAATTGAAATAGGCTACAATAACCCACCAAGATGCTTAAACTCTTCTTTTACCTACTGACAATCTAAACACCTCGCAAAAAATGTAGCCAATTCTCTCTTCAAGTTTGGCCAGTGATAGAATTTATTAATTGTTGTTATTGTGTTCAGATATCCCATGTGACTTGAGTAAGACCTAACACAAAAATCCTTCAATATAAGCTTCTTGAGCTCACTGTCATATGTACATAAATCTCATTCCTAAATCATACTAACCCATTTGTCGTGAGATGATACTCCTCATCTCTATCACATGCACCTTGCTACTGTAACCTGTGACTCAACTACTAAGACATGTCATCCTTCTACTCTGCATGTAAGATCCACTCTTGTAAGTCTTTCTTAGATGAAGTCATTGTTAAAATGTGATTCACTTTCACTCTTATACTAAGAGAATATGAAACCATGTTCTCCTTTTTGTTAATGTATTTTATCTCAAAATCAAACTCACTGAGACTAGCTAACAATCTCTCTTGCCTTCCATTCACATTAGTTTTATCAAATAGGTACCTCAGCCCAATATGATCACTCATCAATATGAACCTTCCATCAAGAAGACAATGTCTCCACACCTTCAATGCATGGGTGGTAGCTGCCAACTCAATATCATGATTCAGAGAGTTCTACTAGTGCTCATTAAAATTCTTTGACTGATAACATACCACTTTTCCTTCCTACATTATGACTACACCAAGTCCTCTCTTGCAAGAATTTGTACATACCAAAAACTCTTTAATTGGATCTAGAATCTTCAAGACTACAGAATTCTTAAGAAAATTATTCAACTTCTCAAGACTAGATGCACACTCCTCAATCCATTCAAACCTTTTTCCCTTTTCGTTGCAAAGATGTAATATTATAGGCAATCTATGAGAAATTCCTAATGAAATTCCTATAATAATATTATAATCCCATGAGTGATCTGACCTCATCTAGATTCCTAGGAGCTTCCCACTCCATGATAGTTATGATATTTTCTGAGTCTAGCTCAATACCTTCCTTATAAACAACATGTCCCAAGTAATGAACTTCTATCTCAAAGAAAATATACTTACTAATCTTGGCATAAAATTGATTCTCGCTCAACAGTTTTAACACTATTTCCATATGTTTTTCATGCTCTTCCCCATTCTTAGAATTTATCAATATGTCTCGATGACATTATCAAAAACTTATACAGATAATGATGCAAAACAATATTCATCAAATACATGAAAGTAGATAGAGCACTAGTAAGACCAAAGGAAACTACAACAAACTCTTAATGCCCATACCTTGTACATAATGCAGTTTTGTAGATGTCCTCTTCTTTGATGCATACCTGATGATATCCTAATATCAAGTCAATATTCAAGAAAACTTCTACTCGATACAACTAATCAAACAAGTCATCAATATGTGACAAAGGATACATGGTCTTGATAGTTACCTTGTTCAACTTCCTATACTCAATGCATAACCTGAGAGTACCATCCTTCTTCATTAAAAACAGTATTTGTGCACCCCAAGAAGACACATTTGGCCTTATATATCCTTTATCAAGCATTTCCTTAAGCTGCAACTTCAATTCCACCAACTATGGAGTGATTATCCTGTATGGTGCCTTTGATGCTGGTGTTGCTCTTGGAATAAATTCAATAGAAAAATCCACTTCCCTATAAGGTAGTAACTCTGAAATATATACTGGAAATACATCCTCAAATTGCTAAAAAACTAGATACCTCTTCAATACATGAGCATCCTCAACATCCTTCCCTTTATCACTGGAAATATGAACTAGAAACAATACACACCACTTCTTGATACTAGTCTTTGCGTGCATAGCTGAAACTATTCTCACTAATGTAGGATTCTCCTTACCCTGCAATATTATCTTTTCTCCATCTTCATCTAGGAAATCAATAACATTATCATAGTAATGTACCTTATTCTTGTGAATATACAACCAATATTGTATGAACCCAAAGGAAGTGCATTTAAATGCGTTTATGTAGAAATATCGTTCACTCAAATGCCCAAGATCTCATCTAATGATGAACTCTTTTCTTGTTAACATTAGCCAACTACACCAACTAACTCTTTGTATGCACTTCTTTATTCAACAAACATTTATCTACTAGGTCAATAATGATATAACTATAGGTAGATCTAGGTTCAATCAAAATAGAAACAACTTGGTTAGAAATGTTACCTTCCATCTTGATAATTGATGTTTGATTATCAACTTGCTTATTGAATTTCTTACATGTTGTTGCATTGTCCTTGTTACTAGCATCCTGAGGTCTTACTCGCCTATTATCCCATTTCCCCTTAGTCTTATCATTACCTTTCAAACCCTTTTTAGGTTCAGATTTACACTTATAATGCTCATAACAAATTTTCAACTTCCCAATTACTTCCTCCATTGTCTGAGGCTCATCATATTGAATCCAATCCTTAAATTATAATGGAAATCAACTAACTAATATTTGAGCCTTCGTTTCTCATCCTTAATATATGGTACATACCTCAACAACTGCAGAAACATGGTTTTGTACTCTTCTTATATCATAGATCCCATCTTTAACTCATAGAACTCCTTATCCTTACCATCATAGTGTCTCTTTGAGAAGTACTTCTTTCTTAAACGTCTTTTGAATTCAAGCCAACTCAACTTGTTTGTCTTGATGCATCTCACACATTTCACATATTACTACCAAATGTTCTCTTTTCCTTTGAGACTGAAAGTGGTTATCCCAACTTTAATATTATCTGAATAATCATGTAGCTCAAAGAAAATTGTCATTCTAAGCAACCACGTTTAAGTTTTTTCTGGTTTGTTCATCTCTCCATCAAAGGTAGGAGGTTTGGATTTCATGAACTCATCTAGCAAGTAATTCTTCTCACTCTTCCTATAAGGATGATAATTATGATTACCAGGTTGTCTCTCTTATATAGAACTAGAATAGAACCCATAACCACTACCTCTCCTATGAGGTGTATACATCCATCTTCCACCTCTAACCATGTCATCATTGATAGATTAGAGGTTTCTGTGGTGTAGATTTTCAGATGCAAAAATCAGAATATCCACAGTCTTCACTTTTAGTCTACATTTCGATTCTAAATCAAGACTCATCTTTAGGGAAACCTAATAAGAAGAGAAAAGATTAGGGTGAATAAATATTGGAAATAAAGAGATGAAAGGGCTGACCAGTTGTTAAATTTTTTAATTAATTAGCTATTTATTTTAGTTTTTTCAAAAAAAAAAAAATATTTTATCTCTAATTTAATAATGACACATAATTTTATTATTATTATTGTTTATTGAATTACTTATTAGTTATTCTACCCTATTTTTTATTGTTACTTTATTAAAATTAATATTATTAAAATTAATTTTATTAAAACTTTTATTTTATTTATTAATATATGTCATCATTTTCCGACCTCTTCCCTTCATGATACCATCTACCATACACCCCATTAGTCCTTTCCTCGTGTCTATTATTGATTCTTGGTTGTACCTATTTCTGCAAATATGATAAGCTATGAAGAATCACTACATTGACCTTTTCTTGCTTCTCGTGTGCCTTGGAAAGCCTTTCCTGTGCCTAAATAATCCTATAATTTTATTCTTTGAAACTTTTGATCTCTATCTTTAAACTTCTCTAGGTATATGATATGTCAGGAGAGTACTCATCTCTATGTTTCTCATCAAATATATAAGGAGATTCATTTGAACTGTAATCCACCATTTTTCTTGTCATCTCTAATATTCTTCATGCAAATATACCATGTCAGATAAACCAAATATAAACATAATCCAAAATGCGTTAGTGAAGTTCATGGGAGGCTATCGTGTCTACATAATCAATCCAAATTAGAAAAAAATATGTATCTCTAATGAAATCAACATATCAGTCATCTTAACATCAACATCATGATGACAAAAGACCAGAAAAATGACCATCACAATGCATGCAAAAAAAACATATGGACAACTAAGATGTGTGCATACAAATCACACCTATCCCATCAAGTCCAAGTGCTTGAACCTGGAAGCTATGATACCTCCATATGGTATCATATATCACACAAAGAGACTGGAAACCCTCTCTGAGACCACCCTGTAACTGAATCCTCCCACATTTACCCAATTTCACTAGCCTATTAGGGTAAAATAGCAATAATATTTCTTATGACATATCACGATCTCCGAGTTATAGTTAAGAGGGGCCTACAAACCGACATCCCACATCGAGTATAGGTCACTCGGAGGCTAAAAAAAAATCCAAGCTGACCCATCCCTAAGATGAAACCCTTTTTATCTACCCTCTTCCCACAAATGCATGCTTGACAAGTCTCGAGTGTGGTTATAGACCTCCAACTACATGCAAAACAGTGCCTCCATGCGATTATAGCCTAAAATATCAAGTTGAGAGGGTGAAGTCCTGAGATATGAGCCACCTCTCTAGGGCAGCCTCCAGAACACTTTCAAGAACTACCTATAAATTATTAGAATGATAAATGACATATTTACAAACCTTTTCACACAAAATTGGAACAAGAACTGACCAAGGACATTTCTACTCCATAGCAAACATTTCATCAAACACAGGGAAAACATGTAAGCTACGGGTCATGAATGAATATTTGATAATATTAATCTCATATTCATTTGAGAACCACTCAGAAGGATATAATACCTCTCCAAATAGTTTCAACAAAAATTATTATTCCATCCATTCATAAACCAATCAATAACTAAACAATTCATGACAAGAGTCATAGATGGTACACATCATATAACCAACATATAACTAGAAAATAAACATCATAGGAATCATGGAATCTCAACCATAATGTCACCAAAATAATCACTACAATTATATAAGAATCATAGTAGAAGTATAGTTTTTATTAATATATGAAAATTCCAACCAAGTCAGGGACTTCCACGTACCACCCAACCATAGATTGGGCTGAACCAAATCTCTCTTTAAACCAATCACACAAGCACCATATTCCATACATGAATGTGGGATATCATGTAGAAAACTGAGACAAAACCAAACTGGGGATTTTGAGGAGTGGTAATTCCTGCCAGTTCATTACACGATATGGTCGGATTAATTTCTTCCTCTTCTAGAGCTGGTTCTTGGTGTATATCCTCTTCTTGTTCATTTTCTTCTTCCTCTTCACAATCTATGTAAAATAATTTCTTCTCAGCACACTTATGACCTTTAGTGTATTTTCTATCACAACTGTAGCAAATCCATTTTGCTCTTTTTTCTTCCAATTGTTGTGGTGTCAACTTTGTATGTTGTGTAAATCTAGGTGTAGCAACACTTCCTTCTTTATAGAATTGAGTGCTAGGCTTCCTTGTCACCATTATTTTACATTCAACTTTTCTTGCCAACCTGAATGCCTTCTCCAATGAATCTGGTTCCAAAATGCGAACTTCATGTTGGATGTTATCCTTTAAAGTGCCTATGAAGAGATCAATCATGTGTTCCTCTGGAATATCAGTTACTGTTATATTCAATTTTTGGAAGTCCTCAATGTGCTCCCCCACTAAACCATTTTGTTTGAGATTCATCAATTGGCTAAAGAAGGTGTTTCTCTTTGTATCCTCATAATGTGCTATCATTTCCTCCATAAAAATTGACCAAGTGACAATTTTTTTATGGGAGCAAAGCCATCGATACCATACAAATGTATTTTGTTCTAAATGTAAAGTTGTAATGCATACATTTTGTGTGTTTTGAACGTTATGGAGATCAAAATATTGCTCCATCTGTAGTATCCATGTTACAGGATCCTTTCCATCAAACTTCCTCATATCCATTTTTGGAATATGGTGGTTCTCCTCGCCAACATTAGAGTTTATGAAATCACGATTAACATCTATTTTTTTCTCATCATGAGGTTCTTCTACTATATTTTCACAATTAGGAAACATTTCTTGTATCAACTTTGTCAAACCTTTGATGTATGCTTTTAGATCATTCTTCATGTTTTCCATGTTGTCTTTCATGTCATCCATCTTAGCTTCCATGTCAGCTTCCATGCCATCCATCTTAGCTTCCACGCCTTTCTTCAAATTGTCCATCTTCGCTTCCATGCCTTTCTTCAAAACTTCCATTTCATATTTTTTTGCTCTTTGTGAGAGTGAAATTTGTTGCACTTGCTCTTGTATTTTTGATAGATCATGTTGCAATTATTCATCTTCATGAGTCATATTAGAGCCTTATGAAGGCTTAATGGGTGTTAAATTATTTTTATGGGGCATATTTTAGAACCCAATACTGATATCTATTCTACAATATACCCTTGGAATCAATTCAAATTGATTCTTCAAACAAGACTTATGCAATTCACAAAAACAATACACACCTTTTTCTTGCTTTTGAGGAGCTCGATATTGAAATTGGATTATATTTGTGATTGTAGAACTTAAATATTTGAATTTTAGTACTGATGTAGCCATATGAATTATCTTTCTAACGCTATAGGTCTGACCTGATTTGGATTCTCCAAGACAATGTTGTGTCCAATCTCCCACAATGATATAATTATGGATTGGTTTAGTACAACGAACTTGTATGACTTGCCATGTGTCACTTTTTCATCCTTCAGCTGTGAAATTGATAGGAAAGAAACTAGAGTCTGTGTGCTTGCAAACACTTCTTATGACACTCGAATCCGATGCTCAGAGAGACAGTTATGAAGATTTTCCCACAATCACCTCTTTGAGATGAAATTCAGGAGCTTGAAAAAGCACTACCTTCCAGAGATCATATCTCCGAAAATATTTCACACAAGGCTCTGAAATGTTTTGATTATTTTCCTCAGGATTTCAGCTTCGCACCCAAAAAATTTCAGATTCTTGACCTTCGTAGAAAAAAAAATTATAGTGCAAATGCCATGATGACCTGTTTAGGAGCCTAAAAACAAACCTAACTTCCACATATCATATCTCCGAAAATATTGTGAACCAAGCTCTGAAATGTTTAGAAGATATTCCTTAGGATTTTTTCTTCGCACCCTAAAAATTTCAGCTTTGAAACTTCGTAGAAAAAAATTTATAGCGAAAATTCCACGATGACCTGTTTGGAGAAGCGAAACCCTAGAATTTAAAGCTTTGATACCAAATATTGTGTAACCAGCTCCAAAAATAGAAGAAAAGAGATATCAACGCCTTATAAATAAGACACTTCGAGGGGGAAACCTCCAATACATTACATGAATGAACAATTCTTGGATGATACAATTTACAAAACCTCCTTTATATATATAGGAGTCCATGTGGCCATAATGTAATCCTAGTGGGCCACAATGTAATCATAGCCAACCTAATAATAATAATTTAACGGCACAATAATAACAAAATGGGGGTTACAAGGGTACAATAATAACAATAATGGGGTTACACTAATAACAATAAGGGACTATACTAGTAATATAGGGACCTAACATTCTTATCTTAATACTTACCCAAAATTTCCCAAGGGTTGTTATGTGTGTTTAAAGAAATATCAGAGGTAACTATCAACCACTTTTGGAGATTAGGATCTAGCCTTCCTAATGCTCAGATAGGGCTCTCTCTTAATGATTTAACTTTGTTGTTTTCATTGATTTTAGGTTAGTTATGTATGCTTTATTTGGTTTGATTTTGATTTGGTGGTGGAATTACTGATATAGATGTATAGATGATTTTTTATTTTACATTGGCCTATGGAGTCAATATATCAAGAAAACATAACAGAATCAAGTTATAAAGGAAGTTTTACAGGGCATGGTAGTTGAGAAAAATCAGATCTTAAAGGTTGAATGGTGAAGTGGTTTTCAATCGGGATCAAGGAGTAGTTAAGGATTCCTTAAACCAGATAATGAAAGAAGGTGAAGGAGGTCAATCGAGATCAGAGAGAAATTAAGGATTCTCTAAACTAGACATAAGAAGAAAACATTAAAATGTATAATAGTTCTAAGCATAGTGTAATTAAACAAATTCTACAGTAAAATTCCAATTATAACATTCAATTTTATAAAACGTGAAATTTTATGGAATACTTAAGAAAAGAAAATGAACAATTGAAATATACTTCACTGAAATAGCTCAACGCATGAATCCTATAAATAAATTTCCTTTATTACTTGTCCTATCTGTCAACTGGAAAAAGGTACAACAACCCTTAGGTAGTAGATCAATTCAGCTAAATAAATATTCAGGAATCAACACTCAATACTTAGAAATGATGAAGCAATTATACAAAACTTTACATAAAATATCCTGTCATCTAACCAGAATTTATTTAAGGAAAATAAAATATCTTCATGCAAGAAGATAGAGACACCTATTAACTAACTACAAGTTGTCCCTGTTTTAGTTGATTGTTGTCATCTGTTTGTTTCTCTTATGTTGGTTGTCTTTCAGGCTGGTTGTATTTTACCTGTTTTCTTTCATCTATATTTTATTTGTCTTTCATCTAATTTCTCTTTAACTTTGTCTTTTATCTGACTTCTCTTTGACCTGTGAATTATTTTACTTATGTTTACTTTTACTTGTCACAGTAAATCATACCATTTTCCCCACCTTTCTTCATCTGGAATCTTTACCTTCATCATCTTTTGGTAAATTTCATCGGCTTCTGAATACTTGGAAAATGTGGGCTTATTCACAAAAAGGTGATTTACCTCACGCTGGAGGTAAAAGAAATTTTCCAAACTTTGAAGGAGTACTTTGCCTGTAGGAACTCCTTTCATTGTTGAACTAATGGAAGTACCTTCAGATACTCACCTCATATTTCTATCATAGTCTTCATGCCGCATTAGTTTATCATTGATTACTAATGGATTTGATAGACCTTTCTGTCTTACAACATCAAACTTGTTCATGAACATGTTTATTGCAAGCTCCATAGTTTGACATTTGTCTTCAAGCTGTGTCATCAAATTTCTCTTGAAAATCACTTTCTTCACCTGTAAAATAGTTTTTGTTCTGTGAGCTATCCATAATTCTTGTAATTCATACTTGTTTTTGGAATTTAGGAATTTTTTTTATCTCAGTGGCTTCTTCTGGTTTCTTTCCAACTTCTTCTTTGACCTTTTGAATTTAATTTCCTACTTCCTTTACCAAGTCATTTTGTTCAAATATAACTTGTATAGAAGGCTAAATATCATTAATTGAGTTAATGATATTGGCCCACAAATGTTGTTTGGATTGGGCTAAAGGTTCTTTCATTGATAGCTCTTTTTCGAGCTTGTGGATTCTTTCAGTTAATTTGTTGGCCTTTCATTAGGGGAATTTTAAGGTCTAAAATGGGCCTCCTAAGGAGATTATAAAATAATAGTGGAAATAATAAAATAATATTTGATTACATCATCAAATTTTTGAGGGAAAAAAGAAAAATTATTTTTTCAACTCGTATTTCCAACTTATCTCCCAATTGTTTTACTCAAAATCGAGCGGGAGTACTCAATGGATACGAAATTTAATTCCTCATCCAAGGAGTACCCATGTTGCATACTTTCGATGGATCCTACTACATGAAAAGAGAGAAATACATGAAAAACGTGATTGCAATCACGTTTTTTCATGTATTTCTCATTTTTCGTGTACCAGGGTCCGTCAAAAGTATGCAACATGGGTACTCCTTGGATGAGTAATTAAATTTTTCATCCAAAAAGTACTCCCACTCAAAATTTGAGTAAAAAAATTGGGAAATAAGTTGAAAATACGAATTGAAAAAGTAGTTTTATTATTTTAATATTTTTTAATATTTTTACCCTTTTACTTAAAAAATAGTGAATCAACCCCATGGTTGACATCATCATCTTGAATCCTATTGGTTCTTGTAAAGTTTATTTTGGTTGGACATTTTTCTTAGAAGGCGCATTTTAGACCTTAAAATTCCCCTAATGTGTACTTCTGCCTAACGCATTACTTTTGCTAATTTCTTGCCATATTCTAAACTTTTCACTTATTCTTTGAGCTTATTGATTTTAGTAGTTTGAATTGACATATCCTGCATGGATTTGATCAATTTTCTGGCCTCATCAGTGGGATGGGTTGATGCTATTGTTGATGTAGTAGCTGGTGTAGTTGCTGGAACTTCGGTTGATACTCGAGTTGTTGTAGCCACTAGAGCTAATGTTGAAGCTATAGGAATGGTAGTAATGGGAATTGCTTCCATGTTGGCTTGCTTTTCCTGCAAAAGTTTTTCCATTTTAGTTTCCATCTCTTTTAGTTGAGCTATTAACTAAATGATGAGATTCATCATTTCATCCTTCTAATTTTCATTTTCAAAAACTTCTTTAGTTTCTGGATGCTTTGTTTTTGGTAACTTAATCTATTTCTTCAATGCAACTATGAATGCATTCTTCTTCTTGATAAGCTCTTCTGCTGCTTTGATATATTTTGGATTATAACCTACTTCAATTACCAAATCTTCAAGTGATTTTATTCTGTTATCCTTTGCTTGTGAAGAAGCTTTCTCTAGCTTTAACTGTGTCCTTATATTTTTTATAGAATTCTGTAACTTTTGTACACTTAAATCTTTTTGTGTCATGGTGGAACGGATCATTTCTCCAGCTTGTTTATGAAACTCAATCTAATCTATTGGATGCACATCTTTAGCAATAAATTCAAAGGTTGTTTTCTTGTAATCTTTTGATATTTTTTGGGCATGCACTATTGGCTGTAAAAATGTCATTTGCATATTTCTTGTTTTGTAGTCAAAATCTGAAAGAAATATGTTTTGGTCACTAGGAGTTTGCTTCTAGTACTGGGAATTAGTTACATATTTCAATGCTTCATTCCTGATTTTGATTTCTTTGTATTTTTCCATTATATATTTATCTCTCTCCACTAGTTTTCTAGATGATGAAACCTCTGCACTATGCTGTTTCTAAATTATTTGTACACTAGAGGTTGATGGCAGCTATGTTTCTTCTGAAATAGTTGGACGTGTGTCATCTCTGACAATTATATTTGTTTCAATGGTTTCAATTGTATCAACTATTTCTTCCCGTTCTATCACTGGATTCATTTGTGCCTTCTTCCTCTACATAATCTTGAATTTAGTATCAGAAGTGGTTTTTGTAGAATAACAACCTTCCTCTCTTTCCCTCTTTGAATTTATGTCATGTGGGGCTTGAGTAAGCAGGATGGAACTAGTATCAACCTGCTTCTTCGTCTCCTCTAAAGCATTTTCCAACCACTCTGACTGGTTGGAATACTTTTCAATTTCAAGCTTTGACTCATGAATGAAATGGGTCAATTTGAATTTGAATCTTAACTTACTTATGACACCCAAGAGGTCATAAGACCATTTGAAACTGCTACTGAACTTAAAATATTCTAAACATTTGTTTTCTTGTTGTCCAACATTCCTACTATTGCAAATAAAAGGCCCTAGCTAGTTCTTAATCTTACATTGAATCTTCTTTTTAGCTGATAGGAAATTTATCTCATTTGAATTTAGGATTTGTCTGATATACTCTAAAGAAAATATCCTCATTGGGAGGTATTTGGGAATCTTGTATGGAGTTAGCTGGCTTCTATACACTCTAATTTTTGTATGATTCTGGTATAAATACCAGTCTCTTGTTTTACTCTGATCTGACAATTGTAACACTTTCTTTATCTCTTTACTTATTCTAGGTTGAATGTTAATTCTTAGCATATCAACTACTGGATAAAAAATGAATCAATGAAGTCTTTATAGTTGAATTTAAATAGTGGAATCCTTTCTGATCAAGGATATCTAAAAGACAACAGATTGGGGATTATCCTCTGTGTCCATTTTTTGGAGGTTAACTGCAAACCTTTTTAATTGTAAATATATAAAATATGGAACAAAATGGAGGAGTATTTAAATACTCATTCTTCTGGCAGCTTGACTAGCTGATAATGGATTGTATCTGCTAGGTATTGGGAAAAATTGAAGGTTGAAGCTGGAGGCTGACCTGGAAAAAATATGGATAGGATGCCAAGAATAGATGCATATACATGTTCATCAGTAAAATATCCTAAAATGCATGACAACATGGTAACAATTTTCCTGGTTCTCTCTGAAAATACAGAAGCTGAGTATGGAGGATTACTTTTAGAGGTTTCTACTAATGGAGGGAGGAAAGTTTGAAATATTTTTAATCTCTTAGGAAAGTCCAACTTCAAGTAGAGTTCAGTAAGGGTTTCAATGGATGATGGAACTTCATTAGGTTGTGGTTGAATATGTAACAACAGATTGATGGATTGAGCAGTAATTGTGAATAGGATTTCTTGGTTTAGGGTAACTAAAGCTCTTTCAGCAGGAAAATAGTTGGTCTGGTAGATTCTAATGAGTTCTACAAATTAAAAGGTCCATGTGAATATGTATTTGGGAAAATTTGAATCCTACAGATGGATATCATCTGCTTTGTCGATAAATTTGTCATGTCTCCAGCAGTGGAGCTCTAAAAGGTTGGAATCAGTCATTGTGTCATTGATTTTGAAGTCCTTATTGGCCAAAGGGGTGTGGTCAACATCTACTATAGGTGGTTGTAGAGGTTTTACACTTATAACACTCTGTGAAGCCATTTAGTTTGTTCAATTTATCAATTTATGTGTTTAATTAATCATTTGAGGTGCTTAAAGTTAAATAGAAAATGGTTGAATTTTTTCTGTAGAAGTCCAGGAGGCAGCTGGGTTCAATTTCTATTGGCAATGGCTTCAAACTTGGTCGGTGAAGGTTTTTTGTTTTCGCAATTTCAACATAAATAGCGAGATAATAGTATAGGGTAGGTTTTCTTACTTTTGAACAGAGGCAGTAAATCACATATAAAGGGATTGAATTATTTAAAACAGTGGTGGTTTCATCGCGTATCAAAAAGGTGGTTTGGTAGGTAATCACACCGTGAGAAGCAGTATAGTGGTTTACGGGATGGGGAGTGTGATAAGACATGGGAGCGCCACGTAGCAAGGGACCGTGGGTGTGAAACCACCCATTTAGCACCACCCCATTGGTTTTAACTTTCAGACATTGAGGGGTGTGAAAAGGTTAATGGGTCGTTAGATCTAGTTGTATAGGAGCAGGGGGTATATGGAAATGCATGTTTTCAAAGAGGTGGGGCTGGGAATTATATGTGCTGGGTTTATAATAAAGTGGGTTAGGGAGTAATATATGAAGGGGTTAAAATGTCAGTGGGAGGGGATTTATATATGCATAAGGTTTAAAATAAAATGGGTATTTTGGTAAAATATTAAGGCGGAGGGTTAAATGTAGGTAGGGTCGGGGTTTAATATAAAATAATGGGGGAAATATATTAAACAAGGGGTTAATATAATATGGGGATTAAATTAAATATAATAGATGGTAGGTTAAAAATAATATCGGGAAATGTATTAATGTGGATGGGTTAGTATGATATGGGGGAGGGGTTAAATGAAGTGGGGTCCTATATAATCTATGGTACTCTAATCTATGCAGAAAGTGGCTTTTGCATGTTTTATTTGAATAATGCGGGGGTATTCAAGAAGAAGAAGTTTTTAGTCGGGAATGGAATTTTCAAAGGGAAATAGGATTTTTAGGAGGGAAAAGGGTTAGGAATAAGGGAAAAGGGATATTATCAAAGGGAAAATGATTTTTACAAGGGGAAATGAATTCCAAGAGAGGAAATAGGGTTTTTAGCAAGGCAGAATGGTTAGAAAGATATTAATGATATGAGATAAACCAAAATTATGCTTTCCATAACTTTTGAAAGTATCCTACTTACCCATTATTTACCTTAACATTTTTTTACTTCCTTTATTGTGTGCTTTTGAGCTTGCTGGCCCATTTATTTTCTTTTGATAAGAAAACTAATCTATTTCTAGCTTTATATCTTCCAATGGCTCGGATTAAACTTATGAGCTCCATTTTATTCTCTATCTAACTACTGATCTGCCAATATCAAATGGTTTCTTCATATCTTTATTCACTAACTATCATGACATGAAATTTAAAGGCATGAATAATCAAGATTAAAATGTATGATAATCATGAATTGTGGCATTTTGGACAAGCTACACACAATTTTATTGCAAAAGTAAAGTAAACTAAGAGTAGTGGAATTTGAATGTGCAACACTTTCAGGATCTATTTTTTCTTCTTTTTGTAGGTTTCATACTTTATATCCTCTTTTAATATTTTTTCTTTTGGTCCTTTGATTTTTCTTTTAGGACATACCCTCTTTTAATTTTTTAATATGGAAAACATTGCAGAAAACAAAGGTATGTACAATATCACAAGACTTGACATAGTCAATTCAAATTATGATCCCTATTATTATAGGACCCTAACAGTGTCTCCACTTGGGGATGACATCTCTTGGTGAGATGTCAAGAAATTTCTCATCAGTGGCCTTAGAACTTTGACTTTTCTTGCCTTAGAACTGCTTTCTGTGATCTCTTGTATTCAAACATATGATGCTATATCTTTTAAATCTTAGGGCCTTCTCTTCGGGCTTCAACTTTAGAATACAATCATCTAATCCAATCTAAAATTTTCTATGGTATTTACAATGAGAAAAGTAAAACAAATGAATTATTGGTTAATCTGGTGAAAAATAGTGCTTCAACATTCTACCATTGACTGGTCCACCTGGTAGATATGTTCTATCTAACTCTTTTAAGAAAAATGCATTGTTGCCTCTGTAACCATAAATGATGTATGGAACCTTCCAGAGTAAGTCAAATTTCCCATATTTTCCTTCTTATTCTTTTCTGCAATCCCATTTGAGTACTTGATCACCTATGAAGAAATTATCTACTTTAGTTTTCTTATCAAATACCTTTTTGACTTTGTCTTTAATTACTTATGATTTGATATAAACTTCTTCCCTAGTTTGTGATAAATGAATTGTTTGATTTATCCTCCTTTGGATGTCATTTGGTTCTACTTGCATCTCTTGAATCATTTTCATTATTGGTACTCCTAATGAAGATGGAAAAACAACATCCATCCCATATACCAATTGATAGGGAGATGTACCAATAGATTTTTTGGTAGTTAGTCTGTCTTCCCACAGGGAATTAACCCATGTTTTATTCCAGGTTTTCTTGTTATCTTATAATAGCTTCTTGATGATATTAACTAGGATTTTATTTGAGGATTCTGCCAGTCCATTACCTTGAGGGTAATAGGTAGTAGAATGGCCAAGGTTGGTATGGTATTTGTTACAAAAGTCTATCATTTTGTTGGATTTGAAGGCAGAAACATTATTAGTAATGAGCTTTGTGGGCATCCAAATCTAGAAAGGATGTGGTTCTCAAGGAATGAAATAATGACAGAGTTTGTCGTTTGTCTAGAAGGGATGGCTTCTATCCACTTGGTAAAGTAATCAGTAGCTGTCAATATCCATTTATGTTGGCCTAAGGGTAGGTGAATTTCACCAATGAATTCTAAACCCCATTGTTGAAATGGCATTTCTACTGAGATAGGTTTGAGGGGTAATGGTAAGCATTTCTTCTTCCCCTAAAATATCTAACATTTGTGACAGGAGGTCACATAAGTTTTGACATTTGCAAAAAGAGTGGGCCAGTAAAAACCTGCCCTCAAAAATTTTGTTGCCAGTTGTTTTCTAGTAGAGGTCTCCTCCACAATCTCCTGCATGAAATTCCTACATTACTTTGTCAGATTCATATTTTAATAAACAGTTTAATAGAATTCCACCATGATCTTTCCAAAATAAGGCATTATCTAAGATAAAATATTTCATTGCTTTCATTTTCAAGATTCTACTTTTAGTTCTAGATAAACCAAGAGGATCTTGTAGATTGGGTAAAACCAATATAAGGTCTACATACCAAGGTGATTATATGAAATATTCATTGATTTTTGGAGTCGCCATCTCTTCTTGATCATCTAGGGCAGCAATGAAATTTATATCTAACGCCTGACAGTTCGATTCAGCCATGCGTTTGGCTAAACCTTGGCCTTTGATAAATTTTGTAGTCTTGATTTCAATGTCATATTCCTTTATAGTGGAAATACATTTGCCTCTTTTTCCATCAGGCCCATTCTGAGTTAGAATGTCCTTTACAACTGAATTTGGAACATATGCAATTATGTGGGAGTATAAAATGTATACTCTAAAATATTTATGGCTTTCACTAAAGTAAGGGCTTGTTTTTCCATGATATTATACTTCAGTGTTGCATCTCTTAAGGTTTTACTGAAAAAACAAAATGGTTGTTCATGACCTTCATCATTCTTTTGCAACAAGGCTGATGCAATGGTGTGTTCTAAAGCAAATGAAAAAATTACTAAATCTTTGCTAAAGTTAGGACTTATGAGGATAAGTGTTTTAGTAATTGCTTATTTGTCTGCTTTAAAAGGCTAATTAGCCTCTATTGTCCACTTAGGGCTGATTAACATGTTTAAGTTTCTAATTAGTTCTGCTAAGTTAGGGATGAATCTTCTAAGAAAATTTATTTTGCCTAGAAATGCTTGTAATTCTCTGATGTTCCTAGGATGACGGATGTTTAAAATTGCTTCTATTCTAGCTGGATCAATTCTAATGCCTTCTTATGAAATTATGTGTCCCATGAGTTTACCTTCTTCTAATCCAAAAAGTGTCTTTTTAGGATCCAAGGAAATGCCAAATTTTCTACATTTTAGGAATACTCTTCTCAAATGATCTAGATGTCCAGTATCTAATTTGGAAAACACTGTGATATCATCTAGATAAATGACTAAAAAGACATGATTTCCTTTGAAAAATCTATATCCATAGCTCTTTGAAATGTAGCTCCAGCATTCATCAGTCCAAAGGGAATTTTCAAATACATGAAAGTTCCCAAGGGAGTGGTAAATGTAGTCTTTGCTTGATCTTCAGGTTGGACTAGGATTTGGTTGTATCCAGAAAATCCATCAAGCAATGATATTCTGGATAACCCTACTACCCTCTATAAAATGTGGTCCATTTTAGGGAGGGGGTAGTTATCCTTTAATGAGACTTTGTTTAATTTTCTGAAATCAACACAGAGTCTGATTTCTCCTGTTTTCTTTCTAGTGGGAACTAAACTAGACAAAATCAGAATATCTAATGGGTGCTATGATTTGATCCTCATACATCCTTTTAACTTCTTTCTCTATCAATGGCATAAGAGCATATTTGTTCTCCTAAGCTTTTATTTAAAGGGATTATGGTTTCCTTTGATTGGTATTTTATGCTGGATAATGCTAGTATCATAAGAATTGAGGTATTCATAACTCCAGGGAAAGATATCTTGGAACTCTTTAAATAAATTAATGTACTACAACTTTTTAGCTGGAGGTAATGCCTTGGATATCTTGACAAGTTTTGGATTTTCTTCTGTTCCTATGTTGCATTCTTTTATATTTGACCTTAAGGGCTCCATTTTGGGTTTTCTAGCTACATCATTGGAGTCAAAAAGATCTTCTAATGGGGCTAATCACTTACGCAAAATGTTGTCTTTAGGGTTTAAAATTTCTGATTCATCATTGGTTAATTCTTCTATTTCTACTTTAGTGAATTTATTTGGTTATATTTTATCTACATCATTTAAATATATCTCGTTATTTATAGTATAATTTAATGTACATTCAGTATCTATATTACAATTTTAAAATTCTCCCTCAGAATTCATATAATTGTAAATTTGTGAGTCTTGTGAAAAGATTTGCCAATATTTCAAATTATCAGGTATAGTTGGCCTATATCTTACCTCAGCAATGTACATATGATTTGGCTGAAAAGGTAACCTGCATGTGATGGAAAAAGTAGCCAAACTGTGTGCCTACATATTCTTGTTTCTTGGAATAATAACAAAGTTAGTTTCAAGAAAACAATTTATCAACTATATAATGGTTTCTCCGTATTGGCTAAGTCTAGGATTATTAAAAGGATACTCTCCCTTGATTTTTTTTATGATGACTTTTGAGTCTCCCATGATAGAAACTCTTTTGGCTCCAAGTTTTCTTACAATTTGCAGGCCTAACAGTAATGCTTCATATTCTGCCATGTTATTAGTGCATTTGAAATTTAACCTAAAAGCATGTCCTTGTGAATGATCATTCTCTAAATTATAAATCCATACTCCAGCTCTTGCTCCTAATCTATTTACAAAACCATCAAAATTTAAATGCCACATAAACTCAGGAGTTATATTGTCACTATCAATTTCTTTGTGTTTCTTTTCTACAACTATTATTTTATCTTTGAGATTGTCTGAATTACATTAGATAAAAGAGTCGAGACCAAAATGCAAGGAATATATAGGATAATTCTGTGGTTTTTCTCCACTACTGACCATGTATTTCATCAAATTTTCTCTACAAATATTTCTTTGTTGACCAAATAGAGAAATGGTAGCTTATGACATATCTAATTGCAGTGATCCTTGTAATTTTTCTCCCCATGAGTGAGATAAAAACATTTCATGTTTTGGAGGGATATCAACAACTACAATATCCAAAACAATACTCTTTGCTGAGCACTGGACTAGAGTCACAGATAGGTATTTTATCAAGCCAAGGCATTTAAATTGACTAGAATCAAAGGAGAACAAGTCTTTGTATTGTTTGGTCAAGTCTAAATTCATTTTTTCCATTATTTCCTCAGTCATTAAGTTATGAGATGCTCCTGAATCCAAGATAGCATTGTGTAAGATTTAATCATGAATATTCAAGCTAATGTAGAAAGGAGGGACACCTCCTTGTTGATATTTACCACTAACTTCAGGACCAAATAATAATTCAGGTTGATCATCATTGAGGTTAACAGCATCTTCGCCTTCACCTATGTTCAATGTTTCAGTGATTTGGGCTTTGTATGAATCATTTTTCACCAGATTTGTTAAAGGAACTGGTATTTTCAATTTGGCTATTTCAATTTTAATATTGAATGGTGTTGGAGCACGGTCTCCCAAAGGCTATGAATTTTGTCCATTTTTGCATAATTTTGTATTGTTTAGTCTAACGCAAGGGTTTTTGGGTGGGTCAAAGCCCCTAACGCATTGTAAATGGGTTAAGGGTAGACCAAGAGCTCACAAACCAGGGTTTGTAGACCAATGGATGCGCAGGCTAAATCGTTATAAATAGATGAACCTTTTTAAGTCACAGGTAGGAATGAATAGAGATTGATACGAAGTACAAATTGTTAGATATGTGGTAGGGTTGTTTGGGTTAGGACTCCTGCCGACTGTGTGCACGGAGATCCTTTGTCCTGTTGTGTGCAGACTCTGCTAGCTGTGTGTGCAGGTGGTAATTGGGAATGTATGAGGATTTTGGGTAATGATATATATGTGCGGAAGTATTATGGATATCTGATGTTATCTGAATCTGTTTTTTTATGGTTGATGCGAACTTGAGTTATATGATTATGTATCTATTAGTAGTTGTGAAATATCTATGTTTATGGTACATGTATCTCTGATCTATTAATTTGCTGTGATTATGTTGTTATATGATTATAGATGATAGTACGCACGTGAATGCAAACCTGTTAATTAGATCTGATAAGTTGTCTTCTAGTTATTTACTGAGACTCCTACAAACAACCTCTTACTGTATAGACATGATAGTTTCAGACCGGCTTGACTTACCTTCTCTCTCCCAATGTGCGGAAACCTGGTTCCAGCACCCTCCCATACTGCTTTGGGTGAGACTTTGGCTTGCGCAAGGAGGTCACTGCCGAAAGGGCCAGTAGTATAGGGGTTTATTGGCAAACCTTAACCTCCAAACCTAGGTCAGGACCCCTCGAGCCAACAAATGGTTCTGTTTCTAAGACCGGGAGCATTTTGGGAGAGATCAGGTAACACCAAGACCGCATTAGAGACCTAAGAAGAGAATAATCAACGAATATTTTGAAGCAAGAGTTCACACGGAAAGAACTCACTTCCACCAGAAGACGATATGGCCTCGCACATGAAGCTACCTACTTTAAAGGGCGTGGGTGATGAGGACATGGATCAGTTCTGGTTTTTCGTAGGACCGGTATGGACTGCGTAGAACGTAGCAAGCGATGCGGTGAAATGGGCACAATTATCCCTTGATTTTGAGGGGAGAGCCTTGGAATGGTACATGGCATACATTGACCAACATGCGCGCGCGACTATTGAGGAAATCAAGAATGCATTGAAGCAGCAGTTCAAGAAACCTAATTCCTACTCTCAGATAGGAAACAACCTAAAGGATTTCAAGCAAGAACCTTATGATTCCGTATGGGAAGCAGATCAACGATTAAAGAAAGTAATCAGAGAAGGGGGGTTCCAGTATGACGACAGGAAATACACGGAGTGGTTCATTGCTATGTTGTTGCCCCACCTACGCATACGCATGGGTCATCTAGCCATTGAAATGCAGGAGAAGGCCTTGGAGGTTGCCATGAAACTAGAAGATGCACCAAGAAATGATACCCAGTTAGGCATACAAAGGATACAAGGATAGTTAGAGGCAATGGACATGGAGATTCAGATTTTGAGAAAGGAGCGAGGGGTGGAGGCTATCCCTGAAAGATGGTGCATACAATGCCGGGTAAATGGCCATACCAAAGATAATTTTCCACTACTCGCAGACTACACGCAGGCCGGAGGACCCAGCCCACTGTTCCCTAGGGAAGCTGCGGGACCAAGTGGGCCAGTGCTATGGTGCGATATCTGCCACATTGTTGGGTTGCACGATACCAACCATTGCCCTCGCCTTGCCGCATATATCCCAAAAGTAAAAAAAAAATGGTGTAGGTTTTGTAGGTCTATAGGACATGATGAATAGAACTGTCGAACATATGATCATATGAGTGATCAGGGAAACTTATATAGGGTACAATCAGACCCATCATCACCTAGATCCCCCGCAGGTATAGGAGGGTCTCCGGCTAGGGGCAGGGGAGGGGGGTGAGGAGGAAGCACAGGTAGGGGTAAAGGCCAAATAATCTGCTATAATTGCGGGGAAGTAGGTCACTTTGCAAGGGACTGCACGAACCCAACTCAGAAATCTTGCAAATATTGCAGACAGCTGGATCATGTGGTTGAAGGTTGCCCGATTCTGATAGCCAAGATGTAGCAGAAGCAACAGACACCTATGCAGAATGTAAAAAGGGTCAAGGTAGAACCCAGAAGTGAAGGACCAAGTATTAATGATATAACATGCAGCGGCATAGCCACCGGTGGGGCTAAAAAAAAAGCTAAGGAAGAACCTCTTATCTGTAAAGTGACCGTTAAACAGGGGTTGGACTTACCAAATGAAAGGGAAAATTTTGTCACAGCTTTCCAAGACTTTTCCAACGCTGAGGCACCTACCCTTCCAACACTTGCGCACCTTACAGGAGATGATGAAGTTAAACCATTCCTGCAGGCATGTATGAAGCTGCTGCACAACCAACGAGCCATAGAAAACCTCCAAGCCTTGATAGATAGCTACGTAGGAAAGACAACCCCAACTATGGAAATTAAGGGTGTGAAAAACCTGTATAAGCACAAGAGATGCATTGGTCAGGAGATGTGTTTGACCTCTTAGATCAGCAATTACGATATGGATCAAGTTATTTTAGACTTGGGATCTGATGCGAACATACTACCTAAACAAACTTGGTAGCGAATGGGAGAACATAAACTAGAATGGTCCAATATCCAGTTGCACATGGATAATCAACAAAAGATCATACCATTAGGAAGATTATCAAAGATCGTAGTAGATATCGTCGGAGTTAAGGTGCAGGTTGACTTTGAAGTCATTCAAATAAAAGAAGTCGCGGACCCCTACTCGGCACTCCTAGGATTAGATTGGGCCATTGATATGGGTGGTATTATCAACTTAAAGAAATGCAACATGGTGTTTGATGTTGAAGGAACATGGGTAGTCATACCACTGGACCCTGTAGAAGGAGAATTATATACCGACCCGATGTAGGAGGAAGAATATATAGACCATATCTATAAGCTAACTAGAAGGGACGAAGACTAGATAAATCCTACGGTCGATGGAGTGATTTGTTGGGAAAAGGATAGTGAATGCTTTTCCAACTTCAATGAAGATATAGACAATTGGCAAACCGACTGCATGATGTCTCAACACTGCGCTATCTGCAAATTTCCAGGGACTTCTGTTGCATATCTGCCGAGGTAAGAGAACTACCCTATTTTGATGGCTTCGGTAGTATAAAGGAATTTATGCATACATTCGAAGCTGAGGTTCTGAGAGAACGGAGGCTATGGGCCCTTAATCTCGCTATGCGCGCAACACCGGAAAGATGGTGGGAGGCACATAAGGAGGTGTTCCAAGACAAGGAGGAATGTAGGGACATGATGATCCTACAATTCAAGGCCCTCGTTGAGGTACGTGTCAAGAATTTCCTTGGCCCAAGGGACCCACATGAACACTTGTCTTCTTGGAGGGAAAGATGGCATGACTGAACTCCAAAAGAATGGGTTAACTTGTTTATTGATGCATTGGGACCAATCCCTACTACATGGTACTTGGATGCGGAAACTACATCAATGCACCCGTCACTGGGAAACCTTGAAGGATGAATTCATTGGTGCCTTTGGACTAATAGGGGCCTTGGAGGTGCTTGACGAAGCTCTGCAGGATATAGATGCATTTGTGTTTGGTGAATCCATCTCCTCCGCAACATTTGGGGTGACGACATGGGAAATGCGGGATGCAGTATATTATCAATTGTTGCAATATAGTTGTAGAAGAATGTGATGAGAATCCATGCAATGTATCTATCCTAGAATCGGAGGGGAAACGTGTAGTGGTGGGGCCTCCACTATAAACTGTGGATGTAACAAAACCCTTGAAACTGCGGGAAGTCAACATTGGCACGGCGGAACAACCTAAGTTGGCTAAGATTGGTGACAAATTCGATGATGACACTATCAGCAAGGTGGCTAAATTTCTCACAGAATACCAAGACTTATTCCCAACCAAATTTTCGGAGCTCAAAGGTATCACAGGGGACCTAGGGGTGATGCACATCACGTTAAAATCAGATGCGTGACTGAAAAATCATCGACCTTATCAATTTAATCCTAAGTATAAACAAAAGGTTAAGGATGAACTAGATAAAAATGCTCACCATAGGTATTATCGAGCCGGTGGAGCAGTTAGACTGGGTAAGTCCGATGGTAGTTCAAGAAAAGAAAACAAAAGGAGAAATCCGGATCTCTTTGGACTTACGCAAGTTAAATGATGCCTGGGTATTTCCAACACCATTTTTCGATGAAATACTGGATAGTGTGGGAGGCCAGGAAGCATATTAGTTCACCGATGGGTTCTTTGGATATCATCAGATCTGAATTGCACTAGAATATCGCAGCAACACCACATTTTCCACAGAATGGGGATCCTTCCAGTATACAGTCATGTCGTTTGGACTCAAAAATTCCCCTACTATATTCTCACGGGTCGTTGTTGTAGTATTCAAGGAATTCATCCACAAATTTCTCGAAGTATATTTCGATGACTAGACTGTCTTCAGCTCAGTAAAGACACACATTTCAAACCCGCGCATGATGTTGGATGCCTGCTGAAAACACCAAATTTCCCTGAATATTAAAAAGTGTATTTTCTACGTACCTTTTGGGATCTTTCTTGGACATATAGTTTGCCAACAAGGGCTAATGGCGGACCTGCGAAGGTTGCAGTTATCATCAACCTACTTGTACCTACAACTGAGAGACAACTACATTCGATCCTTGGACACACAGAATACTACAGAAAATTCATTCAAGGATATGCACTGATCACAGCACCCTTGGAGAAGCCGCTTAAGAAATATGTGTCATTTTTTTGGGATTACGAATGCTAGAAGAGCTTTCAGCTACTCAAAGAAAATATGGTCTCTCCACCTATCCTTATCTTCCCTGATTGGGTGAAGGAATTCCATGTTCATGTGGATTCTTCAGGGATTTCTCTCGGAGCAGTCCTTACGTAGCCTGGTACCAGAGATATTGATAACCCAATTTCATTTTATAGTCAGAAACTCTCAAGTGCGGAGCGCAATTATGCCACTATGGAGTGGGAAGGGTTGTCTAGGGTCTATGCGCTACAAAAGTATCAACACTGTATATTAGGAGGGAACTTTAAAATGTTTAAAGATCACTCGACTTTAAAGTACCTGTTTAATAAGCCTGTGTTGGGGGGGGGGGAATCTGCAGATGGCTACTGCTATTTCAAGAATACAATTTCGAAATCATAGTCAAGGCAAGGAAGCTGAATGCTGGGTTGGATCACTTATCACGAATTGAGACAGGTGAAGAACCTACTAGCTTGGAGGAAGGGTTGGAAGGGTTTCCTAACGTGGAGGTGTTCGCCATTAAAGTCGTTGATGTGCACTTCGTTGATATCATCCAATTCCTTACTATAGGCATGGCACCTGTAGAGTATTCATTACAACAAAAGAAGGAATTGGTTATCTGAGTAGTAGATTTTACCATCATCGCAAGTCAATTATATAAACTAGGCGCTAATGAAGTGGTACGCAAGTACGTTCTAGAGCACGAATGACACGCTATCTTGGAAGAAGCTCATGATGGAATTGCAAGAGGTCACTACGCAGGCAAGGCAACAGCACACAAGATCTTACGAGCTAGACTATGGTGGCCTACCCTCCATAGTGACTCTCATGACTATTGTAAAGGTTGCGATATGTGCCAATGGATAGGGAAGCCGTCACAGAGAAATGAAATTTCGTTATAGCCGCAAGTGGCTTTACAAGCCCTTGACAAATGGGCCATTGATTTTGTGGGACCCATCAACCCACTGGGGAAGAAGACAGGTGCGCACTACATAATTAACGCCACTGATTATGTAACTAGGTGGGCCGAAGCACAAGCGGTAAGGGATTGTACTGCAGATAATGTTGCACACTTCATCTTTGAGCAGATTCTGACTCAATTTGGATGTCCAAAGATCCTTATGAGCGATATAGGTACGCACTTTTTTAATGAAATAATACAAGCATTGACCAAATAGTTCTGAATCCATCATGTGAAAAGCACCCCGTATGATCCACAGGAAAACGGAGCGGTTGAAGATTTTAACAAGATTTTGTAGTAAGCACTGACTAAGGTCTACAACGCTAATCATAGAGATTGGGACATATGCATCCCATAGGTCCTCTGGACCTATCAGAAGACCTGAAAAAAACTAACAAGGAAAACCCCATTCAGGCTGGTCTATGGCAAGGAGGCCATTATTCCAATGGAGTATATTATTCCCAATCTACGTATCACAACATTTACAAACATGGCAGAACCCAACATCATGGAGGAGTGTTTAGCATAGCTTATGGCTTTGGAGGAAGATCAGTTTATTGCTCATTTCCATCGGTAGGTTCAAAAGACCCGTGATAAGGCCTGGCATGATCAACATATTTACTAGAAGAAATTCGTAGAGGGCGACCTGGTCCTCCTATATGATAGTCAGTTTGCGAAACATCCAGGGAAGTTCCAAAAACACTAGCTTGGTCCCTATACAGTTAAGGAAATCACTAATGGTGGAGTTGTAAGGCTAGTCACCCTAAGCAGCGAGATTCTCCCAAGCTATATCAATGGTAGTCAACTCAAACCATATTGGATCAAATGACTATATGGCTAGAGTAGCTGTATAAGGCAGAATTTTTCTGCCACAACACATGAGTATGATCAGGGTACACGTGGGAGGAAGCCACAACTTTGGAGGCCTGAAATGGTGAAGAGGGCGCGCAGGTGTCTGTTCAAAGCACAGCAAGTGTGCTAGGAGCCTTGAGGTACATTGGGCACACAGGAGGTACGAGAACTAGCCATTGGAATAGTAGAATCGGGTAGACAGCTAAAGTTACCATTGATAGGAGTAGGCGACCGATGTTTAATGAAGCGATATCTTGAAATTTTGTACCATTTATCTAATGGAAAGTATCCATTACAATTCACCCGACTGTTATTAAATATTTGGGGTTATAAAAGGGGAAGGATCGGTCAGATGAGGGTTCCGTATCTTTTGTCTTATCTGTGCTCCACGGAATTATGCTTTAGGATCATTTGGGCATATTATAAGTCTGTTATGTCTGAATCATCTGCCCCCTCTTAGAGTAGCCACTCGGGGTTGGGATTCATTTTTCACCCATGAATGATGACCACCAACCCAGTGATAGCCTCAACAGAGCTAGCAGTCAAGAAGCTAGTGCCGAGTGCATCAGGAGCCACAACAGTTATTTCCGCTCTACCTTCAGCAGTAAGGAAAGGAAAACAGAAAGTGCAAGGGTCACGGAAGCCTGCAAAATGGGTTGGGGTAAAATCCCGTACTTCACCCCACAATCTGAAACCACCGTGGAAGATGGACTCAACTGACCTACCTAAACCAGCAGGCCTCCCTTTATCTGATTAGGAAAAGGCCCAGGTTTCCCAACCAGTTAAATGGTTTCCCCCATTTTTTCGACCTCGCAGACCCTCGACCTGCACGCCAAAGAACCTCGATGTCCTGATCACCTACCCACAGATGCCGGTAACCCTGGGCAAGGTTCCCATCATTGGTGAACCATTTGGCAAGCTTCATCAGGTAAATTTCGACAATCACAACTTAGCTAACTATGAAGCTTTTCCCCAGTTGGCCCCTAAGTTTTACTTGGAACGGATACTAGAAGATGACGGGGTACAAGTCATCCCTATGCGCTGGGTGCATGGGTTGGCTAGTGCTGGGCTCTTGAACCTGCTCGTGATGCCACATTTTAGCCACTACAACATTGCAGATTGCATGATCCATCAACTGCATGCTTTAGTCCATGACGGTATCTTGTGGGTTCGGGACCGCGTCCCTATTGACGCTGCGCTAATTCACCAAATTATTGGCGTCGCCAGGGAAGGACCTGACCCAATGATGAGGGTGGGTAAGAAGTATGAGAAAAAAATTGTATATGGCATGCATGAGAATTACCATGTACTACAGAATACTCGGGGCTTCATGATCAATACCATCAGTGACCCAGGTACACATATGGGTACATTGTTGCTTGCATACAAGCTAATGCACAAATTCCAGGCTACCAACATACTCACATATGTTATTCACTTGGCAGGAAAATGCAAAAAAGGAGTATGCTTCAATTGGGCCCAGCACTTATGTCACAAACATTTGGAAAGTATCCGCGAGGCCTGGGATCAGGGGCACCCATTCTATTACTGCTGGCTGTCGTTTCTTATTGTGTTGGTCGCATGGGAAGCACTAGAGGAAGCAGTCTTCCCTGAGATCACCCTGGATATGTGCGAAGGAGCACACTACGCCATCTTATGGGACTCCAAAGACGTGCAGCATATCAAGGATAATCAGGTCTTTTGGGTTCTGATTCAGCGCCGCTTGGTAGCGGCCATCAACTCCCGCCCGCGCCTGTCTCCAATAGTGTATGGAAAATACCAATCCATCACGACATTTCAAGTCACCCTGCACCACATCCAAATCAGAGCACACAATGATAAATTCTGGGTCTCACTCCCATATATGGCTATAAAAAGAATATTGATCGCATAATGACTACCTAGTTTCCACAGTTGCAGATTGGGTTCAAAACTGGTATAGTAGGCACTTCGGGAGCGAAGGTTCCCCTAACCACCATAACCAAAGGAACTGGAAGATCAAACAACCACACGAGGAAAGAAGGGAACGTAGAGTCCTTGAAGGATTTGCAGCCAGATAGCAATACGAAGAAGGGTGCGACAGTACCCTCAAAGAAGGGATCTAGCCACACGTCAGTATAGTGGACCAGGAGCTGACGGACACTGAATCCCCTGGAGGAACAAAATGAATGGGTGCAACTGCTAAGGGGTCGCATAAGAAGCAACACTCATAGAGAATAGGAAACGCTGAAACAATTACACTCATGAAAGGTGACCTAGAACAAATTTTTGATGTAGTCACCTTGGCCATGGAGGACAAGTGGCTAACTTTGGAAAAGCAGCAGCAAGTTGTGATCGCTGCACTTGAGGCCAAGTTTCGAGACTTGCAAATAAAGACGAAAACAGTACAAACCAGTTTGGTCCAGGTCCGCTCGACCCCCACCGCAAGCAGCACGAGCCTTGTTGTGGAAGCAAGCGACCTCTTCCCACTGTGCAGTGCAGCCCTTACAGTGATTCCACCCAACATCAGAACACGAGTACAAGCCTGTGCAGAGGTCCAACTCGATTTGGCAATATTTCCCCATGATTCACTGCAGGCTTTACATAGCTCACTATTTCAAGAAATACACCACAGGAACCATCAGGCCCACCAACGGCTCTGCGTAGCAGAGCATAACATTAGCAAATAGACAGCTCAGGTAACCAGGGTACAAGCTATGCACACGAAGCTGGAGCATTTAATTGGCTAAATTTTCACTGATGTTACGGATGAAATACCTGCCACAGCTACCCCTTGGGCTAAGATCGAAGGGTTGGTCGCAGCCTTAAGAGCCTCCCAGACAAAGGTCTAGGTTGTCAAAACTTAGATCGAAGAGAAAATCACAGAATTACAGGCCAAGATGCAGCCAGAAACACCTCTGGAGGTCAGGGCCCAGCGGGCTGCACTAGTTACAGCTGCCACGAATGTAATTACAGGCCAAATTTCTCACGACGCCCTATTATTGGACACAACGATGCAACTATGGACTAAGGCATAGCATGATCCTCTCTTACGAGAACTTAATCAAACACTGTGCCAGAAGGAAGAGGAGGTTGATCAAATAAAGGCTACCTTTACTACACTGGTCCCGACCCAGAACTTGACTCGACTACACTCCAGCTAGACCCTCAGAGATGACATAAAGGCCCTTCTATAGTGGAAGTCAATGCTGAGCAATCACCTCAAAGCATGTGTAGAAGAGGCCCTCAAGCTATCCCACGATGTGAATGTTGCACTGAAACAGTTGTACCAGACATTGGAGGGCGTCGCAGTCACTACAGAAGGCCCAACCTCACAAAAGTTGGTAGAGATAGCTCAGACTGCTATTTCGCAAAGCGAAGAGGTGGTTCTTCCACTGATTGAGGCTGTCACACAGCTTCAGACAAAGATGGAGGACCCATGACCACCGTGACTTGGGACGAGTCAGAAGATTGTGTTGGGGGACTATTGGAGCAGGGTCTCCCAAAGGCTATGAATTTTTTCCATTTTTGTATAATTTTGTATTTTTTAGTCTAACGCAGGGGTTTTGGGGTGGTCCAAAGCCCTAACACATTGTAAATTGGTCAAGGGTAGACCAAGAGTTCGCAAACCATGGTTTGTGGAACATTGTATGCGTAGGCTAAATAACTATAAATAGATAAACCTTTTTAGGCCATAGGCAGGAATGAATAGAGACTGATGCGAAGTATGAATTGTTAGATCTGTAGTAGGGTTGTGTGGGTTAGGACTCCAATTGGCTGTGTGCGCGGAGATCCTTTGTCATACTATGTGTGGACCCTGCTGGTTGTGTGCACAGGTGGTAATTGGGAATGTAAGAGGATTTTGGGTAATGATATATATGTGTGGAAGTATTGTGGATATCTAATGTTATTTGAATATATTTTGTTATGGTTGATGCGAACTTGAGTTATATGATTATGTATCTATGAGTAGCTGCGAACTATCTATGTTTATGGTACATGTATCTATGATCTGTTAATTTGCTGCAATTATGTTGTTCTATGATTATAGTTGATAGTACACACGTGAATGCCAACCTGTTAATTAGATCTAATAAGTTGTCTTCTGGTTATTTATTAAGACTCCTACACACAGCCTCTTTCTATATAGAACTGATAGTTGCGGATCGTCTTGACTTAGCTTCTCTCTCCCAAGGTGCGGAAAGCTAGTTCCAGCACCCTCCCATACTTCTTTGGGTGAGACTTTGGCCTGCGCAAGCAGGTCACTACCGAAAGGGCCAGTAGTATAGGGGTTTGTTGGAAAACCTTAACCTCCAAACCTGGGTCAGGACCCCTCGAGCCAAAAAATGGTATTTGAGTTTTGTCTAACTGAATGATTTCATCTTTACCAATTGTAGTTTTTGTTTTTGTCTTTTTTATCAATAATTGGTTTTTCAGTGTGTGTTTCCACTGTTTTACTTTCAATTTTTTTGTCTGGAATAGTTTGAGTAGCAGTTGAAGTTTTAATAGTATTTTATTTTTGAGTAGAAGTAGATGTGATGTCTACAATATTTGGGCTTGAATTATTGTGGGTTTCTCTAGCGAGAATTTGTAGAGTTTTGGTCACAGGAGCTTCTACTGTTTTCTTAGTCTAGGTTTGGACTATTTTCTTAGTAGGAACTTATGTGTTATTCTTACTTCTAAGGCTATATTGTTTATGAAATTCGTACATAGAATATTCATAGCCTTGTTTATAGTCAAAGGACTCTCCAGATTCTAACTGTAATTGTTGTAACATGTATAATTCATGTTCTTCTTGGGTAAGAAAAATAGTATATTCATCATTTACTTCCATCAAGTTTATCTGGGTGTCCTGGTCTTCATGATTTGGTTGAGAACTCTTAGAATAGTTTTCTTGGAAATGTGTTCTAATCTTTTGATCAAGTACAACTTCTCTTGATTTACCAGTATTAGGATTTTTCCTAAAGTTGGGGCTTCTAATTTTGGGACCTTGTTGATTTTCCCACTGAAGTTATTTCCTTGTTTTTCAATCTATCCATTATTCTTTCCATACTTTTAGCTAAACTATCTATCTTAATATCTGAAGTGGATGGTTCTTCCTTAATGATCACTCTTATTTCATTCCTAATCCTATCTCTTTTATCTAACAAGTTAGCTTCTACACTAACTACATCACTCTGCATATGTTCTAAAGTTGCACGATTTCTTTCTCTTTATTGATACGACATGTCAACATCAAAACCATCAGGAAATTTGATTAGGGTCAAGTATGGTGGAGGTCTGATGTTCACTAGAATTGAATTATAAATGTTATTAAATGTATTACAGTAATCCCAAACATATTCATTAGTAGACCTCCTAATGTTTTCATATTCAGATAATATCTGTAAAGGGTTTTTATTTCTTTCCCATCTATTTATGAGCAATTGATGAAAAGCAACTAAATTAGAAATATGGTTAGTAGGTAAGGATTTAAACCATTTCTTAGGATATCCTACTAATTTTTGTGAAAATAATCTCATTTGTACATCGACCTCATCAATTTCATGTAATTCAAAGTAATCAATCATTTTATTTACATGTTATTGAGAAGTATATTGACCAGTACCATCAAACCGAAAAATTTTACTCTGATAATCATGTGGCATGGCATGTAAAGGGGAATCTATGACTGAAGGGGCATATCTAGCTACCATGTCTAATATTCTAGCTTGACTGAGAGGTAAAGTGGTGGTGCTTGGAGATGAACTTGAAGTGCTTGGAGATAAGCTTGAAATGCTTGGAGATGAACTTGAAGTGCATGAAGATGTGCTTGGAATACTTGAAGATGAGAATGAAACTTTAGGTTGAAGAGGAAGCTTGGGGATGATTGGTTTTGTGGAATGAACTATGGTGGATATTATAGATGAGGTGGTACTAAATAAAGTTGTATTTATAGTTGTAGAAGGAATGGTAGACCACTTAGGGGTAGCAGCAGTTAGGGCAGCTAATTCAACTAACTCTTGAAAATAGACTTCGTCTATATCCTTAATCAAAGTTGAGGTCAAAACATCAAGTTTATCAAAATTCTCTAGAACCTGTTGATCTATGTCAAGTTGTATAGTTTCCTTCTTTTCTTCAATAAATTGAATAAAATTAGGGTCTATTACAATATCATAGATTCATTTTTCAGATTTGGTTCTAAATAAAGAATGCTCAAATGATAAATCAAATTGAATATCATGTATGCTTGATAACTCTTTAGGAAGTGAATTTTATTTGATTAATTGATTACTAATTCCTAGAATTTCTACTTTTTTAGGTTTTCTTAAAATCCTATCAGCATCATCAACAATTGTAGTAGGTTGTGGATCAAGATGAGCCATGTATAATATGTTATATTAGAAGCCAGAATTTTAACTTTTAACTATAAATTTTAACAACCCTAAAACAAACTTAAGGTGAAAAATGAGGAAAAGTGTTTCCTTTAAGATTTATTTAAACTGAGGACTGATTTCCCCGACGTAGTCACCAATATGTTATCTCTCCAAAATTTCCCAAGGATTGTTATGTGTGTTTAAAGAAATATCATAGGTAACTATCAACCACTTTCCGAGATTAGGATCTAGCCTTCCTAATTCTCAAAGAGGGCTCTCTCTTAATGATTTAAATTTGTTGTTTTAATTGATTTTAGTCTAGTTGTGTATGCTTGATTTGGTTTGATTTTTATTTATTGGTGGAATTACACATTTAGAGGTATAGATGCTTTTCCATTTTCCATTGGGCTATGGAGTCAACATATCAAGAAAAAAAATAGAATTAAGTTATAAATGAAGTGTTACAGGGCATGGTAGCTGAGAAAAATCATATCTTAAAGGCTGAATGGTGAAGTGGTTTTCAATTGGGATCAAGGAGAAGTTAAGGATTCCTTAAACCAGATAATGAAAGAAGGTGAAGGAGGTAAATCAAAATCAAAGAGAAATTAAGGATTATCTAAACCAGACATCAGAAGAAAACATTAAAATGTATAATAGTTCAAAGCAAAGTGCAATTAAACAAATTCTGTAGTAAAATTCCAATTATAACATTCAATTTTAGAAAACATGCAAGTTTATGGAATAATAAAGAAAATAACATGAACAATTGAAATATAATTCATTGAAATAGCTCAACACATGAATCCTATAAAGAAATTTCCTTTATTTATTTTCCTATTTGTGAACTGGAAAAAGGTACAAAAACCCTTAGGTAATAGATCAATTTAGCTATAGAAATATTCAGGAATCCACACTCAATACTTCTAAATGATGAAGTATTTATACAAAACTTTACATAAAATATCTTGTCAACTAACCAGGATTTATTTAAGGAAAATAAAATATCTTCATGCAAGAAGATAGAGACACCTATTAACTAACAACAAGCTCTCCCTATTTTATTTGATTGTTGTCATCTGTTTGTTTCTCTTATGCTGGTTATCTTTCACGTTGGCTATCTTTTACCTGTTTTCTTTCATCTGATTTCTCTTTAACTATGTCTTTTATCTAACTTCTCTTTGACCTGTGAATTCTTTTACATTTGTTTACTTTTAGTTGTCATGGTAAATAACACCATTTTTCCCACTTTTCTTCATGTGGAATCTTTACCTTCATGTTTCGGTAAATTTCATCAGCTTCTAAATACTTGGCAAGTGTGGCTTATTGACAAAAAGGTGGTTTACCTCATGCTACAGGTAAAATAAATTTTCCCAACTTTGAAGGAGTACTTTGCCTATAGGAACTCCTTTCATTTTTGAATTGTTGGAAGTATATTTTGCTACTTCCCTCATCTTTTTATCATAGTCTTCACGCCTCATTAGTTTAGCATTGATTACTAATGGATTTGGAAAACCTTTCTTTCTTAAAACATCAAACATTTTCATGAACGTGTTTACTGCAAGCAACATAGTTTGACATTTGTCTTCAAGATGTGTCATTAGATTTCTCTTGGAAATCACTTTCCTCACCTCTAAAGTAGTTTATGTTCTATCAGCTATCCCTAATTCTTGTAATTCATACTTATTTTTGGAATTTAGGAATTTTACTATCTCAGTGGCTTCTTCTGCTTTCTTTCCAAGTTCTTCTTTGACCTTTTGAATTTCATTTCCTGCTTCCTTTACTAAGTCATTTTGTTAAAATACAACTTGTATAGAAATCCAAATATCATTAACTGAGTTAATGATATTATCCCACAACTTTTGTTTGGCTTGGACTAAAGGTTCTTTCATTCATAGCTCTTTTTCCAACTTGTGGATTCTTTCAGTTAATCTGTTGGCCTTTTGTACTTCTGCTTGATGCATTAATTCTGCTAATTTCTTGCCATCTTCTAAAATTTTCACTTTTTCTTTGAGCTTATTGAATTCATTAGTTTGAATTGACATATCCTGCATGATTTTTATCAATTTTATGTCCTCATCAGTGGGATGGGCTGATGTTGTTGCTGGTGTAGTAGCTAGTGTAGTTGTTGGACATTATGTTGATACCGAAGTTGTTGTAGCCACTGTAGCTAATATTGAAGCTATAGTAATGGAAGTAATGGGAACTGATTCCATGTTAAATTTCTTTTCATGCACAAATTTTTCCATTTTAGTTTCCCTCTCTTTCAATTGAGTAGTTTACTGAATGATGAGATTCATCATTTCATCCTTCTGATTTTCATTTTCCAAAACTTCTTTAGTTTTTGGATGCTCTGTTGCTGGTAACTTAAGTTGTTTCTTCAATGAAGCTATGTTGGCATTCTTCTTCTTGATAAGCTCTTCTGTTGCTTTGATATCTTTTGGATTATAACCTACTTCCATTACTAAATCTTCAAGTGAATTTATTCTGTTCTCCTTTTCTTGTGAAGAAGATTTCTCTAGATTTAACTGTGTCCTTATATTTTCTATAGAATTCTGTAACTTTTGTACACTTAATGCCTTGTATGTCATGGTGGAATAGATCATTTCTCTAACTGTTTTCTTGTAATCTTCTGATGCTTTTGGGGCCTGCACTGTTGCTTGTAAAAATGTCATTTATATCTTTCTTGTTTTGTAGTCAAAAGCTGAAAGCAATCTGTTTTGGTCATTAGGAGTTTGCTTCCAGTACTAGGCATAAGTTACAGCTTTCAATGCTTCATTCCCGATTTTGATTTCTTTGTATTTTACCATTATGTCTTTCTCTTTCTCCACTGGTTTGCTAGATGATGGAACCTCTACACTATGTTGTTTCTGAATGATTTGTGCACTGCAGGTTGATGGGAGTTGTGTTTCTTCTACAATAGTTGGAGGTGCATCATCTCTGACAATTATATTTGTTTCAATGGTTTCAACTATATCAACTATTTCTTCCTGTTCTATCACTGGATTCAGTTTTTCCTTATTCCTATACATAAGCTTGAATTTTGTATCAGAAGTGGTTTCTGTAGAATAAGAGCCTTCCTCTCTTACCCTCTTTGAATTTATGTCCTGTGGGGCTAGAATAAGTAGGATGGAGCTTATATCAACCTACTTCTCCATCTCATGTAAAGTATTTTCCAACCACTCTGATTGGTTGGAATACTTTTTAATTTCAAGCTTTGACTCATGAATAAAAGGGGTCAATTTGAATTTGAATCTTAACTTACTTATGACACCCTAGGGGTCATAAGACCATTTGAAACTGCTACTGAACTTAAAATCTTGTAAACATTTGTTTGCTTGTTGTCCAGCATTCCTATTATTGCAAATAAAAGGCCCTAGCTGGTTCTTAATCTTTAATTGAGTCCTCTTTTTAGCTGACACTAAATTTATTTCATCTGAATTCAGGATTTTTCTGATGTATTCTAAAGAAAATATCCTCATTGGGAGGTATTTGGGAAGATTTTATGGAGTTAGCTGGCTTCCATACACTCTAATTTCTGTATGATTCTGGTATAAATACCAATCTCATGTTTTACCCTGATCTAAAAACTGGAACACTTACTTTATCTCTTCAATTATTCTAGGCTAAATGTCACTGATTAGCATATTAACTACTGGATAAACAAATGAATCAATGAAGTCTTTATAGTTGAATTCAGTGGAATCCTTTCTGATCTAGGATGTCCAAAAGACAATAAATTGGGAATTACCCTTTGTGTCCATTTTTGGAGGTTAATTGAAAAAATTTCTGATTGGAAATATATAAAAATATGGAACAAGATTGAGGAGTATTTAAATACTCCTTCTTCTGGCAGCTTCACTAGCTGATCATAGATTGCATCTGCTAGGAATTGGGGAAAATTGAAGGTTGAAGCTGGAGTCTGACCTAGAAAAAATATGGATAGGAAGCCAAGAATAGATGTATCTACATGTTCATTAGTAAAATATCCTAAAATACATGACAACATGGTAACAATTTCCCGGTTCTCTCTGAAAATATAGAAGCTAAGTACAGAGGATTTCTTTTAGGAGTTTCTATTGATGGAGGGAGGAAAGTTTGAAATATTTGTAATCTCTTAGGAAAGTACAGCTTCAAGTAGAGTTCATTAAGGGTTTCAATGCATAATGGAACTTCATTAGGTTGTGGTTGAATCTATAACATCTAATTAATGGATTGATTAGTAGTTGTGAATAAGATTTCTTGGTTTAGGGTAACTAAAGATCTTTCATTGGGAAAATAGTTTTTCTGGCAGAGTCTAATGAGTTTTGAAAATTGAAAGGTGTGTGGGAATATGTATTTGGGAAAATTTGAGTCTCACATATGGATATCATCTTCTTGGTCAATAAATTTGTCATGGCTCTAGCAGTGGAGCTCTAAAAGGTTGGAATCAGTCACTGTGTCATTTATTTTGAAGTACTTATCGACTAAAGGGCTATGGTCAACATCTACTATAGGTGGTTGTAGAGGGTTTACACTTATAACACTCCGTGAAGCCATTTAATTTGTTCAATTTATCAATTTTGGTGTTTAATTAATGGTTTCAGATGCTTATAATTACCTGTAAAATGGTTCAATTTTGTCTGTAGAAGTCCAAGAGTGAGAAGGGTTCAATTTCAATCGGCAATGGCTTCAAACTTAGTCGGTAAAGGTTTTAGGTTTTTTCGCAATTTCAACAGAAATAGTGAGATAACGGTAAAGGGCGGGTTTTACTACTTTTGAATGGAGGAAGTAAATAACATGGCGTGGGGTTGAATTATTTCAAACAGTGGTGGTTCCATCGCGTAGAAAAAAGGTGGTCTGGCGGCTTATCGAACCGTGAGAATTAGTATGGTGGTTTAGGGGATGGGGGGTGCGATAATATGTGGGAACGCCACATAGCAAGGGAGCGGGGGTGTGAAACCACCCATTTCACACCCCGCCCCCACATTGGTTTTAACTTTCGAACCTTGAGGGGTGAGAAAAGGTTTATGGGATGTTAGATTTGATTTGATAGGATCGAGGGTATATGGATATGTAGGTTTTCAAAGAGGTGGGTTGGGAATTATATGTGGAGGGTTTATAATAAAGTGGGTTGGGGAGTAATATATGGAGTTAAAATTTTATCGGGAGGGGCTTTTTATATGTGAAAGGTTTAAAATAAAATGGGTAGTTTGGTAAAAGATTAAGGCAGAGTGTTAAATGTAGGTAGGGTCGGGGTTTAATATAAAATAATCGGGGAAATATATTAAACATGGGTTAATATAATATGGGGATTAAATGAAATATATTAGTTGGTAGGTTAAAAATAATATCAGGAAATGTAGTAAAGCGGATGGGTTAATATGATATGGGGACAGGTTAAATGAAATGGGGCTCAATATAATTTATGGTACTCTAAACTATGCAAAAAGTGGGTTTTTCATGTTTTATTTGAATAATGTGGAGGTAGTCAAGCGGAAGGGGTTTTTAGTGGGGGAAAGGAATTTTCAAAAGGAAATAGGGTTTTTAGGAGGGAAAAGGGTTAGGAATAAGGTAAAATGGATTTTAACAAAGGGAAAAGTTTGTTTACAAGGGGAAATGATTTCCAAGAGTGTAAATAGGTTTTTTAGCAAAGGGGAATGGTTAGAAAGATATTAGTGATATGAGATAAACCAAAATTATTTTTTCCTTAACTTTTGAAAGTATTGACGGCAACAAAACTGAAAGTCGGCCCCTTTCCATTAACTTAGTTTACCTCCACGTGGCCTCCCACAAAATTTTTTGTAAATTTGTTTATCAATTTTAGAGAAATTGATAAATAACACCTTCATCGAACTTTGAATTAAATTATATCCCCGAATTTTATATTCTCCGCCAAACCTTATAATAAGGTTGTCACCCATCGGAACTTTATATTAATAGCCCAATAATTTTGAATAAATGACTTTGTAATAGACCTTAAGCTCCGGGGCCCACATATATGATCGATGGCCAATCAAATGCTTGCATTGTACCTTGGCTAACCTTCGCGCATCTTCCTCACAGGACCACCGTCCGATGGCTCCCCTCCAGGTCGACAGCGATCAACAATATCGCGCGGCCTCCTTTGTCGAACATTAACGTGCGATGGCACGCAATGATAGTGGTTTTCATGGGTCCACCTTTGCCACGTGTCGAATACTCTATGGAATCGCTCACAATTGGAGAATACCGCTTGCTCCACAAAAGCGGTGCAACATGGGCAGGCGGGTTTCGCAAATCGACTTCCGGTTTCAGAACAGTGATTGACCACAAGTTTAAGTCGGGTTATGCTATTCTCTGTATGCTCTCCATTTGTTAACTCAGGTCAGGATTCCGATGGTAAAACAAATTTATCTCTTTATCAAGCGGGAATTCTACTATCATTTAAACAGAGTTCACGACCACAGTTCCTCCACACAGACCTCGCCTGCGGGTGGGATTAATTCAACAGGGTTTGTTCAGAAAATGTTGAGAGAAAAAATAGATAGAGGGATGCGGAATCTATACAATAGTTCAACTCAGTAATTATATACGCACAGAGTTCAATTGCCTCACAATTAAACAATTTCTTCACAAATAAGGATTCGAGACAATTCGATGGCCAATGCGCACTGAAATTATTTAACTGGAAGAAATTGTTAACACAGAGATTTTATTGCAGAAATCTCTCCTCTCTTCCTCTTCTTCAATACATCCGAGGAATAAAATTTATATACATTACAATGTGTCTCTTTGGTTCCTCTGTGAGGACCATTTTAGAAAATCAAAAGCCTAATTACAATAATTCAACTAACTGAAACATGACAGATGGATTGAATTGAACTATTTGAATTCTACAATTCTGACTAATCTAAATGATATAGTCAGCTAAGGTATTGACACCTAGATGTTACAATTCAGATGATTCCGAACCCTCCTAGCCACAACATGTGGACAAAACCTCCTATATTGATGGCTAGTGTCTAATGCCCCTGCATCATACTCCCAAGGGAAATTTTCTTCATGGGCTCCTGTCCATGAGCTCTTCGACTGATCTGCCTATCTTCTGCAACATTCCGTCAGTCATCCAAGTGGCATCTTCCTCTGGCTTGTCCTTCCATTTGATTAAGTGCTGAAAGTACTCTTGTCCTCTGGTCTTCCTGAACACTCTTTTGTCCAATATCTTCTCTGGTTGCAATGGTTGTGCTAGAGGTAGCTGCTCTTTCCACTCAATCTGTTCCTTGTCTACTGATCTTTCTTCTTCACCCATCATCTTCATACTTGTACAAATATACAACATTAAAAATGGGAGATATTCCAACATCAGGTGGCAATTCAATCTCATAAGCATTTGCAGAAAACTTTCTAAGTATCTTGCATGGCCCAATATTTTTGAAGTTCAGTTTGTTATACTGCTTCTTTGCGAATCTCTCCTTTCTCAAGTGTGCCAAAACCAAATCTCATACTTCAAAATGAACTTCTTTTCTGCTCAAGTCAACTCTGCCTTTGTATTTGATGCTGCTTCCTTGTAATTTTTGTTTCACTTGTTCATGTATGGCCTGGATCTCTGAAGCAAATTATTCACCATGAACACTTCTCATCTCTGCCCTTCCCAGATTTCTTAACTCTGATATTCCACTGGGGTGCATTCCATAAACAATATGGAATGGGCTCTGTCCTGTGCTCGTGTTTGGTGAGTCATTATATGCATATTCTTCCTGGGGAAAAATATGATCCCACTGCTTTGGATGCTCTCCTGCAAGACTTCTCAACAAATTTCCCAGACTCCTATTCACTACCTCAGTTTTTCCATCAGTCTCAGGATGATAAGTTGAGCTGAAACTTAGTTTGGTACCAAGTTTCTTCCAGAGTGTCCTCCAAAAATGACCCACAAATCTGGTGTCTCTGTCTGAAACAATACTCTTGGGCAACCCATGAAATCTAACAACTTCTTTGAGAAACAAGTTAGCAACATGGGTGGCATCACTGGTTTTATAACATGGAATAAAATGTGCCATTTTGGAGAATCTGTCCACTACAACAAAGACTGCACCATTCCCTCTCTGAGTCTTGGGAAATCCTAGAACAAAATCCATACTCACCATGTCCCAAGGCCTGTCTGGAATAGGCAAGGGAGTGTAAAATCCTGCATTCTGGCTCCTTCCTTTGGCATATTGATAGATTTTGAAATTTTTCACAAACTTATCCACTTCTACTCTCATCTTGGGCCAGTAATAGAAGTGACTCAGCTGCTCATAAGTTTTATCTGTACCAAAGTGTCCAGCAAGTCCACCACTATGCTTCTCCTTAATCAAGTTTTCTCTCATGGAACATTTTGGTACACACAATTGGTTTCTTCTAAATAGTATGTCCTCCTGCAAGAAATAATCCAACCACTGGCTTCTATCTATTAGAATAGGGTTACAACATGCCTCAAATGCTTCTTTAAAATCTGGATCTATTTTATACAATTCTTTGAGAAAATCAAATCCTACAACTTCAAAATTAGTTTCTTGAACAAGCATGTGCCTCCTACTCAAAGCATCAGCTACTTTATTTGCTTGGCCACTTATGTGTTTCAAAACAAAGTTAAAACCTTGGAGATACTCAACCGATTTGGCATGCTTATGATTCAACTTGGGCTGCTATACAATATACTGCAAAGCATGATTATCAGAATATAATACAAATTCCCTGGACATCAAATAATGTCTCCACTTTTTCAGTGCATGTACATTTGCATAGAATTCCTTCTCATAAGAGGAATACTTCCTTCTGGTGTCATTCATATTTTCACTGAAATAGGCTACAGGCCTATCATCTTGACTCAACACAGCTCCAATGGCCTCTCCACTGGCATCGCACTTTACTTGAAATGGTTTAGTAAAATCAGGCAGAATCAAAACAGACTTCTCAATTATCTTTTGCTTCAAAATTTTAAAGTTTCTTTCTACTTTAGTAGTACATTTAAATTGTTGTTTGATTTTCTTTATTGTCTCAATGATGGGTGCATTAATCTTACTGAAGTTTCTTATAAAATTTCTGTAAAAACTGGCAAGTCCATGGAAGCTTCTTACCTCAAAGACATTCCTGGGTGAAGGCCACTCCACAATTTCCTTAACCTTTTCTGGGTCCAAAAAGGCATGACAACCAAAAAGGCATGACCATCCATTCATATAATCCTTCATTAATTTTAAAGGCAGTTTTCCACTCATCAACCTTTTTTATTCTAATCTGATGGTATCCACTTTTCAAATCTATCTTTGAAAAATATTTAGCACCACTCAAATAGTCCATCAAATCCTCAACTCTAGGCAAAGGGAATCAATACCTCATTGTGATCTTATTGATTACTCTGGAATCAGTACATATTCTCCAGCCTCCATATTTCTCTAGGCTCAATACTGCTGGTATTGCACATGGACTCAAACTTTCTCTGATCAGCCCCTTGTCCACCAATTCCTGTACTTGTCTCCTAATTTCCTCATTTTCTGTGGGAGTCATTCCGTAGGCTGCCTTATTTGCAGATTTGAACCAGGAATAAAATCTATCTGATGGCTGATCTTTCTCACAGGTGGAATCTCATCAGGTAAATCATCCACAACAATGTCACAATAATTGTCTAACATTTCTTGGATTTCTACTGGCAAATCAGAAATCTTTGTAGAAGTAAGAACTACATTAGGTTTGCAAACTAAAGAAAAATTTACCTCTTCTTCTTCTATCTGCTGTAGATATTCCTTCCCACTCAGCAACAAGGTCTTTGGATCAATCACTCTGTTGGATAGCTCTCCTTCTTCCATGGGTATCAATGTATGGTGTACCCCATCTTTGAAGAGCTTGTAAGTGTTCTTCTTGCCATCATGTACTGCTGCTCTGTCAAACTGCCAAGGTCTACCCAGCAGTATATGACACAAATCCATGGGCATTACATCGCATAGGACCTTATATTTGTACTTGCCCATTTGCAGCTCTATCTCACACTGTTATTTTACAACCAGTTGGTGCCCTTTGTGCAGCCATGACACCCTGTAGGGAGTTGGATGCTCCCTTGTCTTCAACTTCAACTTCTTTATCACCTCAGTGGAAACCAAATTATCTGTTCTGCCACTATCTATGACTATCTGGCAGCATTTCCCTTGGACTTTCCATATGCTCCTAAAAAAAGTCTTCCTTTGTGCTTGCTTCAACAGGACCTTGTTAACCACCAAGGACTCTCCCCTCTCTCGTAGAATTTATTCTTCAATTTCAACCTCTTCTCCAGCCTGGGCAAAAATAGCATTTCTTGGACTAGCACCCACATTCTCTGGGCACTCATAGTGCTTGTGTCCCACTTGCTGACATCTATAGCACCTCAATTCTCTACCTCTACCTCTGTCTCTGCCTCCTCTTCCTTTTCCTCTGTAAGAACCCCTTCTGCCCCTTGCATCATCCTCTATAGATGCATTCTGAGGTGAGATACTATTAGCTCCATCCCTGGGTGTAGTAGGCTTTTCTCTACCACCCTGACTTCCCTTTCCACGAAAAGTACCTCTCTTCTTGGCAGATTGTTTCCTCATGAGTTTCTCCTCTGCTTTCAAGGCCATCTGGTAGGCCTCTTCCACTATCTTAGGAGACAGAAGACCAATCTCATCTTGGATATCCAACTTGAGACCATTCACATATCTGGCACTCTTCTCTGGTGTGTCTTGAAATTGCCCAGCTCTTATGCTCACTCTGTAGAATTCCTCTGTGTATTCCTTTACTGTCAGCAACCTCTATCTCAGGTTCTGCAATTGCCTAAACAATGTCAGTTGATAATCACTAGGCAAGAACTTACCTTTTAATTTAGCCATCATTCTTGTCCAGCTCTTGATAGGTTGCTTGCCAACTCTCCTCCTTTCTGCCTGCACTCCATCCCACCAAAGTGCAGCATGTCCTTTCAGCTTTTTCACTGCAAAATTGAGCTTTTTATCTTCGCTTATTTCTTCATAGTCGAAGCACTTCTTCATTTCATTTATCCAGTCCACCAGATCCTCTGGATTCAATCCTCCTGCAAAATTTGATACTTCAATCCTGGGCTTAACTGTAGACCCCAGAAGAGTTCTAAGGAGCCTCATGTCAGGAGGAATTTCAACATTTCCTTCAGCTTCTTCTATTTAAGGTTTTTTGATGTATTCAGGATCTCAGGGCTGTCTTCGCTCTATGAAATCCATTCTGGCCTCGACCCTCTGCAACATCCCCAACACCTCTGCGTTGGAAACAGGTCTCCTTCTGCCAGCACCTATGCTCTGTCAGCATTTCCTTTCCATTAACTTAGTTTACCTCCACGTGGCCTCCCACAAAATTTCTTGTAAATTTGTTTATCAATTTCAGAGAAATTGATAAATAACACCTTCAATGAACTTTGAATTAAATTATATCCCCAAATTTTATATGCTCCGCCAAACCTTATAATAAGGTTGTCACCCGTCGAAACTTTATATTAATAGCCCAATACTTTTGAATAAATGACTTTGTAATAGACCTTCGACTCCGAGGCCCACATATATGATCGATGGTCAATCAAATGCTCACATCGTACCTTGGTTAACCTTCACGCATCTTCCTCACACGACCACCGTTCGATGGCTCTCCTCCAGATCGACGGCGCTCAACAATATTGCGCGGCCTCCTTAGTCGAACATTAACGTGTGATGGCGCATAATGATAGTGGTTTTCGTGGGTCCACCTTTTCTACGTGTCAAATAATCTATGGAATCACTCACAATTGGAGAATACCGCTTGCTCCACAAAAGTGGTGCGATATGGGCAGGCGGGTTTCACAAATCCACTTCCGGTTTCAGAACAGTGATTGACCACAGGTTTAAGTCAGGTTACGCTATTCTCCGTATGCTCTCTGTTTTTTAACTTAGGTCAGGATTCCGATGGTAAAAAAAAATTATCTCTTTATTAATCAGGAATTCTACTATCATTTAAATAGAGTTCACGACCACAGTTCCTCTACAACGACCTCGCTTGCGGGTGGGATTAATTCAACAGGGTTTGTTCGGACAATTTTGAGAGAAACAATAGACAGAGGGATGTAGAATCTATAGAATACTTCAACTCAGTAATTATATACGCACAGAGTTCAATTGCCTCACAATTAAACAATTTCTTCACAAATAAGGATTTGAGACAATTCGATGGCCAATGCGCACTGAAATTATTTAACTGGAAGCAATTGTTAACACAGATTTTATTGCAGAAATCTCTCCTCTCTTCCTCTTCTTCAATACATCTGAGGAATAGAATTTATATACATTAAAATGTGTCTCTTCGGTTCCTCTATGAGGACCGTTTTAGAAAATCAAAAGCCTAATTACAACAATTCAACTAACTGAAACATGACAGATGGACTAAACTGAACTATTCGACTTCTACAATTCTGACTAATCTAAATGATACAGTCAGCTGAGGTATTGACACCTAGCTGTTACAATTCAGATGATTTTGAACTCTCCTAGCCACAACATGTGGACAAAACCTCCTACATTGCTGGCTAGTGTCTAATGCCCCTGTATCACCGCGCCTCCCCCCCATTGGTTTTAACTTTCGAACCTTGAGGGGTGAGAAAAGGTTTATGGGACATTAGATTTGATTTGATAGGATCGAGGGTATACGGATATGTAGGTTTTCAAAGAGGTGGGTCGGGAATTATATGTGGAGGGTTTATAATAAAGTGGGTCAGGGAGTAATATATGAAGGAGTTGAAATGTTATCGGGAGGGGATTTTTATATGCGGAAGGTTTAAAATAAAATGGGGAGTTTGGTAAAAGATTAAGGCAAAGAGTTAAATGTAGGTAGGGTTGGGGTTTAATATAAAATAATTGGGGAAATATATTAAACCTGGGTTAATATAATATGGGGATTAAATGAAATATATTAGTTGGTAGGTTAAAAATAATATCAAGAAATGTATTTAAGCGTATGGGTTAATATGATATGGGGACAAGTTAAATGAAGTGGGGCTCAATATAGTTTATGGTACTCTAAACTATGCAAAAAGTGGGTTTTTCATGTTTTATTTGAATAATGTGGAGTTAGTCAAGCGGAAGGGGTTTTTAGTGGGGGAAAGGAATTTCCAAAGGGAAATAGGGTTTTTAGGAGGGAAAAGGGTTAGGAATAAGGTAAAAAGGATTTTAACAAAGGGAAAAGTTTTTTTACAAGGGGAAATGATTTCCAAGAGTGGAAATAGGTTTTTTAGCAAGGGGGAATGGTTAGAAAGATATTAGTGATATGAGATAAACCAAAATGATGTTTTCCTTAACTTTTGAAAGTATCCTACCTACCGATTATTTACCTTAACATTTTTTTACTTCATTTATTGGGTGCATTTGAGCTTTCCGACCCTTTTATTTTCTTTTGATAAGAAAACTAACCTATTTCTAATATTATATCTTCCAATGGCTCGGATTAAACTTATGAGCTCATTTTTATTCTCTACCTAACTACTAATCTTCCAAGATTAAATGGTTTGGTCAGATCTTTATTCACTAACTATCATGACATGAAATTTAAAGGCATGAATAATCAAGATTAAACTGTATGATCATCATGAATTGTGGCATTTTGGATAAGCTACACACAATTTTATTTTAAAAGTAAACTAAACTAAGAGTAGTGGCATTTGAATTTTCAACACTTTCAGATATTATTTTTTGTTTCTTTTTCAGGGGTTCATACTTTATATCCTTTTTATCTTTTTTCTTTTGGTCCTTTGATTTTTCTTTTAGGACATACCCTCTTCTCATTTTTTAATATGGAAAACATTTGCAGAAATAAAATGTATGTACAATATTACAAGGCTTAGAATAGTCAATTCAAAATTATGATCCCTATTATTATAGGACCCTAACATAAGGCATGATGTTTTACCTTAGTTTTAGCTAGAGTCGCATGCATATAGGCCTATGGGAGAAGGTTGACACTAGCAGAGCAGCCTATGGGAGCGGTTATAGGATCAATGGCACAAATAAAGTGTTATAGGACTAACTAAGTGATTTGATGATACTTCCTATGCATTCCTCGTGCTAATCGAAAGAAAATTAGCTTGGAAATTCACATAGGTTTCCAGAAAAAGTGAGAAGGGTGGGAAATCGTTTGAAAAGGTCCTCTCGGGATGATAATTCATTTAGTATGCAAGAAGTGACCTTATTAGATTTCATTTGGTCTTATTTATGCACCCTTGATCCTAGATCCCAGCTCAATTTCTCCCTACATGTTTTATACACTTGATCTTGGAGCTAAGGATTGATTTATGATATATGTATGTATGTGAGAGAGAAGCTAGAATATATCAGAATTTAAGCTGTTGGAGCAGTGATTGTTTGGAAATGTTTTTGTATGTTGTTCGTGTATATTCTTGGTGACTGTGACACTTGTTTTTGTGGGAGCCACTATTACATTTTGTGCATACCCTTAGTGTTTTATGTTTCTAATTTTAGTATGCAACAATTACATTATGTTGTGAGGATTTTATATATGTTTGTATCATATTTATTGTGGCTGTGTTTTTCCTAGTTTGGAGAACATTTTTTATGGATCGTTATTTTGATTCGATTATGAGATTTTGTTGTTGAAAGCATGTATGAAAAGCTAATTTCTTATTGAGCATAGATTATTTGTTTCTAGTTTGAAAATTGATGAAATTAGTTCTGCATAGTGATAGAGGAGAAGGGAATTCATGAGAGAGGACCAATGATAGCTAAGCTTCAACGAAAGGAACAAGTTTCTCATCAAATTCCAGTTCGATAGTCCAATCGGATTTGTGCAAGGATCATTGATCATGGTGGCCTTCAATGGATGGTAGTCTGTAGATCCGTAGAGAAAAAAATCTTCCAAGATGATCAATAGGATCGAGTCTCCTTGTCGATGTGTGTTGGAATTTTGTATATGAGGTCAATTCTCCATGCTGCTGGGAGTCAAAAAGCTATGTAAAAGACCAATTTCTTGACAAATAGAAATTCAGATAAGAGCAACAAAAACAAGGGTAGCTTTTGGCCTCATGAAGGGATTTCCAACAAATATCCTTTGTCTCTTGTGTGATGGTTTTTATGGTTGTGTTTGATGGATTTGTTGCTCTAATGGTTATTTTTTTTTAGTTTCTTCTATGTTTATATGCATGGATAATATAATGTGTTGTTGATGCAAATATGTGTGATTCAGTAACTGAATTTAATAAAATCCAAAAATCATATATATACCACACTACTAATTCACCCCCGCCCCCCCCACCCCCTCAGTAGTGTTCAAAGGTTTCCAACAGTTCGCTCAACCCTTCTAACATAAAATCAAAATCAATCTAATGCACACACTGATCTTTATTTCAATAATCTATGAGCGGCTAGAAGACCTTAGAAACTTACCTTACAGCCATCCCTTTAGCACAAAGTTTCTCAACTAAAAAAAAAACAAGAAACAAAGAGGCAATCTTAAATCATAATCCGAAAGTAATAGAACTTACATCAACACCTTTTAGACACAAAAAAATTATTCATTACATTTTCATTACTCCCCTCTCACGCCCGCGAGGTCTCAAGATTAAATATATATAACACGAAAAGATAAATATCATTAAGAAAACAATAGGAATGTTGACAACAATAGACTTTCTAAATTTAATATTGGGTCTTATTCTAGAAGAAAGTACTTAAAAAATATAATATATGTCCCATAAAAGGGACACATCGACTAACAGTAAAGAAAACAAACTACCATAATTTTCCCTCATCGGACACATAAGCAAAACTAACTATAAGATATTTACATATTTTTTTGTCGATGTAGAGGTGGAGTGATTCTCCTACATCATAAAGAATATATGTTGTTAGGAATGTTTATGATCTAGCACTTTTGGCCATGTTTCCCATTCTAAGAGTGGAAAATGCTAGGTGAGAGGGTTAAGTAGTTTTCTAGGTGTTGGGACATGTGTATAATTATGCTTTATTTTGTTAATATATTTTTGGATTGTAGTTAACCATACATGCAAGTGAATACATGGTACCTAAGCATCTTTAGAGGTGGAACTCAATCAAGTTGTAATAGAGCTCAATCAGTTAGGTAGATGAGTTCAAGTAACTCCAAAAAGAACATGATATATTGCTTTGAAAATATTCATAGTTATAAATAATACAGTGAATTGGGTTTTATGTTCCATGTTTATTCTTTCCACTTTTGTAATATATGTTTTATCTTATAAATTACGCAACATGGTTAAGACTCATCTCTATATATATATAATCACTAGCGAAGGTTTATGTCCCTGGTCTTTCATTAGCTCCATATTTCTCCATGTTGAGGCAATAATATAAATTCAATTCTATGTCAAACATTGGGATTAGGTGTTAGTAACAAGCCTTGTGGTAAATCTTACCTCTATTGAATTTTGAGAGTTCATGTGTAACTCCTAGAGTAGAAGGGCAATTTAGGAGTTTGAGACCTCACACAATGTCTACAAAAAGTGTTTCTAGGAACATGAAAGTCCTATAGGAAAATGATGTGAGAATCCTTAGATGATATGGATTGAAGATTTGTAAAGGATTTGTATGTAAGACTACATGATTGTGATCCAAACTTGCATAAATCCAAGCTACTTATTGAGGATGGATTTTCCGAACTCGGTGGGATATACACAGGAGATTAAGGGTATGAGGAGGGAAGTCTATATCCCGACACTATGAAGGGAAGTGACCTTTGGTTAGAATTCAATAGTGGGGAGTAAATGGACTCTAGAACTTAGCGTTCAGTGGCATTTAAAAAAATCAATGAAATATGTTCTGTAACACTATTCACAACTTCTCCCCAACTTTTGTTGCATTATTCTATAGTATTCATGAATAATTTGAAAATTTTGAATATTTAAGTCCTTTTTTAGCACTCAATAACCCAATACCATTGGTTTCCTTGCATTCTAATTATGAATTTATTAGCTCAATTACCAATTATGTGGCCCTTCCTTTGTCGAATCCTTTCCATATCCCCTCATATCCCATCACATTTAAGCCTACGTGGTTGGCTGGAAACCTTACCCCCCACCACCCCAAATCCACTTTAATTTCTATTGGTTATCTTTCCTTTCAAGAGAATACCCGCGTGAACATCAATTTCCTTTGGTGCGTTCTCAGAGATAGTAGTTTTATAATCATTTATACCAAACCACCTACAATGTTTTGTAAGATAATTATATGTCAATGTGGCTCAACTGGTAGAGGTGAGGGAATGTATCATGATCAATCTCGAGCATAGTCAGTGGCCTAAAGACATAGGGATTTGATGTTGAAGAACATGTAGTTTGTGGTGTATAAGGAAATTTTGGAGCTTAGGGAAGAGTGGGATCCTTACACAGATGAGGATATACTTGGCCATGTAACAAATTAGATCCTTTATTTGGCCCATACTACTTCGAGTGAGACTTTGGCCTGCGCAAGCAGGTCACTGCCGAAAGGGCTAGTAGTATAGGGGTTTGTTGGCAAACCTTAACCTTTGAACCTGGGTGAGGACCCCTTGAGCCAAAAAATGGTATTTAAGTTTTGTCTAACTGAATGATTTCATCTTTACCAATTGTAGTTTTTCTTTTTTTCTTTTTTATCAACAATTAGTATTTCACTGTGTGTTTCCACTGTTTTACTTTCAATTTTATTATCTGGAATAGTTTGAGTAGCATTTTAAGTTTTAACATTAGTTGATGTTTGAGCAACAGTAGATGTGATGTCTAAAATCTTTGGGCTTGAAGTATTCTGGGTTTCTCTAGGGAGAATTTGTAGAGTTTTGGTCACGGGAGCTTCTATTGTTTTCTTAGTTTGGGTTTGGAATATTTTCTTAGTAGGAGCTCCTATGTCATTCTTACTTCTAAGGCTATATTTTTTATGAATTTCGTAGATAGAAGATTCAAGCCTTTTTTATATTCAAAGGACTCTCCAAATTATAACTGTAATTGTTGTAACATGTATAATTCATGTTCTTCTTGGGTAAGAAAAATAGTATATTCATCATTTACTCCCATCAAGTTTATCTGGGTGTCCTGGTCTTCGCCATTTGGTTGAGAACTCTTGCATAGTTTTCTTGGAAATGTGGTCTAATCTGTTGATCAAGTACAACTTCTCTTGATTTACCAGTATTAGGATTTTTTGTAAAGTTGGGGCCTCTAATTTGGGGACCTTGTTGATTTTCCCACTGAGGTTTTCTTTCCTTGTTTTTTAATATATCCATTAGCCTTTCCATACTTTTAGCTAAACTATCTATCTTAATGTCTGAAGTGGATGGTTCTTCCTTAATGGTCACTCTTCTTTTATTCCTCATCCTAGTTCTTTTAGCTAACAATTTAGCTTCTACACTAACTACATCACTCTACATATGTTCTAAAGTTGCACGATTTATTTCTCTTTATTGATATGACATGTCAGCATCAAAACCATCTGGAAATTTGATTGGGTTCAAGTATGGTGGAGGTATGATGTTCACTAGAATTTCATTATAAATTTTATTAAACCTAGTACAGTAATCCCGAACATATTCATTAGTATACCTCCTAATTTTTTCATATTCAGATAATATCTATAAAGGGTTTTTATTTATTTCCCATCTATTTATGAGCAATTGATGAAAAGTAGCTAAATCAGCAATATGGTTAGCAGGTAAGCATTTAAACCATTTCTTAGCATATCCTGCTAATGTTTTGTGCAAATAATCTCATTTAAACATCGACCTCATCAATTTCATGTAATTCAAAGTAATCAGTCATTTTATTTACATGTTGCTGAGAAGTATATTGACTAGTACCATCAAAATGAAAAAAATTTCTCTGATAATCATGTGGCATGGCATGTAAATGAGCATCTAAGACCGAAGGGGCATATCTGGCTACCTGTAATATTCCAAATTGGAAATAGCAACAATATAGCTCATAAAAATGTAAAACACAACAAATATGAACATAGCATAAGAGGGATCAATATCCAGCCATCACTTTATTAAGATATCAGCAAGAATATACAGAAATATCATGAGGTACAAGCCACTCAAGAAATAGGAACAAGCCTCCAATGATCAAAACAACCAGCACATGAGTTGATGCAACTGTATAGAATGTCAAAGAGTAGTGACATTGTTGTCTATATCAGTGTAGCTGCTGCTGAATACATATATAAATGAAATGGGGCTGATATAGATAAAATAAATGCCTAGAAAAGAAGAAAACACAGTGCTCCAAAAGGAATGCACTCAAGCCACAATATGGCTGAAATATAGCAAAGAACCAAGCACTGGAAATGTGTACTACTACTACTACTTCTACTGGAAACTACTACTTCTAAGGCAAATAACCATGTGTAGAACGCTGTTAGCATACTCAAAATGATCTGATATTTTAATGACGAATTCCACTCAAAAAACCCAGAAAAAACCAGAAATGGTTTGGCCATATCTTAACTTTGGATTTTCGACCATTTTTGGGTTACCCACTACAACAACTCACTAAAATAACGCAGTCATGGACTGGAACTATGCTATGAGGGATGGTATATGGTTGGCCTAATGCCAAATATGTAGAAATATGCCCAGGATCCCTCCTTACTGATCCTCAAATGGATAGGCTACCTCTCCACTGAAAAACAAGCCCAAAATTGGCTCTATGTGATCCTCCTTTGCTGCACCTTGCAACACAACCCAGCTCTAAACAGAAACTGTGCTATAGATGAAGGAGGTAGCTTGGCCAAAATTCCAGAATGAGGAAATTCAGCTCAAAGAACCTCTCCTTCCCTGAGGATGAGGTACGAATTCTTGATCAGAAACACCCTTGTACTAAACAGCAAAGGAATGCAAAGTCTAAACATAACAATATCAAAATGATAAAATAAAACATGAATAACAATGGTTGATATCCCCTCCATATATATCATGAGAGCCTCCTCACATTGGGTCCCATCCACACTTTCCACCAATCTCATGCAATTTGTCCTCCACTAAAACTGCGATGTCTTCTCATAAAGACCACTCCTCCATGACAACGCTGTTGATTTGGTCAAAGTTGACTGAATCAACATGATCCAGTCAGTGTTCACACCTAAAGGTGCTTAATCATCTGCTTATTCTTCCTCCTTTCACATTAGGAGTGTTATTATTCCTTCTAAAGAGGTTTTATGAGTCTCCCCACCCACTTTTTCGCCTACCTAGTGATAAAACCAACTATAATATTCCATTTAGATGAAGGCTAAATTTTTTGAATATTACAGTCCTCCCCTCAAAAATGTTGCTTGTCCTCAAGAAAATGTAAAGGTGGAGAAAAAGTCCTCCCTTCCTCTTCTTGTGGCCTCCTCATCAATAGATTCCACCACAACTCAACATAATCTAAAATAAATCTTCCCTCTAATGGTTCCTCCCAAGTATGCAAACCCAAATGGTTCACATCATGAAAAAGTGGAAGGTGTAAGCGGAAACCTTCTTGCTATCCCATGGCCTTCTCAAGGTAGGAGTGATGATAAAAATAGGGAATATCACCCCCAATGAAAGTCTCCCATACCCATGCTATCATCTAAATGAAATAATCCATTCTAGGTAGCTCATCAATGAAACCCCTGGTTTATGCAATGTGTTGGGGTTGCATGGAGAGATTAGATTTTCCCATCCAATTTGTTTCTCTCTCCATTTATGGTAAGTATGGGGCTATTACTGACCTTGGGCTAAAATTTCATGGCCTCCAAGAATGGCCCAAGTTACCCCACCAAACAAATTAACCATGAAGTGCCTCCTCCAATAACTCAAGTTCTCCAAATGGCTCCTCCCACATGAAGAAAAGAGATTCGAGATTTAGTATGAAAATCGTGGTTTTCCCATTGTTTATCCTGAAACATGAAACATGTATAGTAGGGAGAATAATCCTCCCAATGGGCATCTTCAACTCTTGTCCCACTCTCCAAACAAAGCTCCCCATGAACACAAGAATATAACCAATATATGGAACCAAAACCCAATGAAAACAAGTTTTCCTTTGACAACTGAAAAGTGGATTATAGTTCCACACATGGAACCAATGCAGTGCATCCCTTTCTTGCCTCAAATCAAAGAATAACAAGTTCCCTTCCAGCCACTTGTTTGCTGCCACAATCACCCCATAAGTTGAAATCATGAAGAAAATTTTGGTGTCAATGGTGCACACCAAGGATCATGTGGCTTCCCCAACAAACCACCAATAGGATAACCAATCTCAATGCTACATTTGGCCTCAAGTACATCATAATATAACTTATAAGAAATAATGACCCTAATTAATAAAACATGATGCTCATAAAAAGTAAATAAGTACAAATCGTAATGCAAAATTGTACCTTCTCCCCCATGTACTTTGGTCCTTGAGCTGAAATGGCTCAACTCGAAATTCTCCCTCACTCTCAATGAGTAGGGAATTGCTTGTGCCAACCTCCCCATCAGCATCTGAGCTATGCATCTCTCCATATGCTGAAATATATCATGCTGGATGCCCTCCCAAGTGAACTCCTCCATCAAAGAATGATATGCATCAAAGTGCATACAAAGAAAGTCCACATGTGTTGCATGTAGTAGCTTCTTCTTGAACTTAGGAACTCTAGTCAAGAAGAATATTGCATGAGAAACGATGACCTCATTGACCACCATGTATCTATTATCTCCATCCGGGTCATCAAGAATCATGTAAGCACCAATATCCTTGGAGTACTCTACCATGAGTTGAGATCTCCAATATGGATCAATCCTCCTAAGAGACAGTGTTGTTGATCTAAAATGTGAAGCTCCCCACATGATTTTGTCTACTCCTTTGACATCCCCCATGCCAAAGTCATCCTCCGAAGTGCTGCCATGCCCATCATGCAGCAGCTCATGCTCAAATAGAAGTGGTGACCTTTGGAAGTTGGCCTCCCATGAGGAGCTATCATCCAAAAATAACCTCTTGATCTTGGCCAATTTAAGCATGAATGGCCTTCATCTACTCCAATGTGTGGAAGATTCCTTCCTCAAAGGAAGTACCTTCTGTTTCTCCAAATCCATGGAGCAACTCCCTTGCACCATGAAGGTGCCATACTCCATCACTACAACAACTTGTGTCAGCACAGTATGTGTAGTGAGAGTTGGTGATGCTGAAAACGGGAGAATGGCTCCCTCCTCCTTGAGTCTATCCCAAACTCTCTGCACTGTACTAGATTCCTCCAAAGTCTTCACCCCTCCGGAGTCTAAGAGTGTTGAACCAAATGGAAAAATTTCTCCCACCAACTCTACATCTGGTGGCCTCCCTGGTGGAATGCCCCCATGTAGTGAGACATCAAAATTTGAAGTGGATTGTATATATGAGTGGATTGATTTTTCCCTCTCTTCACTGCGCAAAACAGTCTCTTTCTTTTGTACATAAACCTCCCGAAATAAATAAGGGTGAACGCTCATCATCCATTGATGTTGATCCTTCTCTTCTTCCATCTCACAAGATTCACAACCCATAATAACTGATGTATTCTACTCCAGAATTGTGTTTTGGTTCCCACATGTTGGATCATTTAGAAATCCTTGCAAAGACACAAGGGCTCCTCTAATGAAAGCAATGTCTCCCATTCCACCTCCATTTGGTGATGGATCTTCTCCCAATGGTACAACACTGTTAGTTGCTCATCCTCTTCATCAATATGTGAGAATGCCTCATCATCAATGAGAGACCCTTGATCTTGGTCTTCCCTTGAAGGAGGAACCTCCATGTATTCATCTATAGAAGAGGGATATTCAAGAAGTGGGGATCTCACCCTTGGCAAGGTATCATGCATTTTTTTATCCCCTTCAACAAAATTATCGAGTGGTGTTGGAAAAATAAATCTCTCCAACTCATGCAAAGGTTTTTAGTTTTTGGGTTCAACAAGAGATGTTGTATAATGTTTAAGATCAAATCTCCTCACTAATTTCATAGTGAACCCTGCATAAGTGTTTACATTTGCATGATAAAATGAATCGGAACTATAAAACCACCAATCATGGGCCATACCTTTGAGGTGCAATGCTACTACTTTAATGGAATTCTTTTCTAAAACTTGGTGTAGCTGAAAATAGGAATCTAGCTCCTCCACCGAAGCTTTGGCTGTGCACTTTGCTGATCCATCAAAGTTATATAGAAAGATTCTACCTCTCTTCCTTCTATTATGGTTGCTGGATCTTCTCTCTTCCTTGAGTTGGAAAACCCCTTGGAAGTCCAAGTTCTTTTTGAATCTCCATGATTGAGACTCATACTCCTGAAGATAGTCACTCAAGGTCTCCTCCCTTCGTGCATCTTCTTCCTCCATCCTTCTTGCAGTGAATGTGGGCAATAGACTGCGTTGTGGATCTGTATGTGTGGTTGAATTTTCACACCCATCTCGTGAATATCTAGGGCATGCTTCACTTTCAAACCCTTCAGGTTTTTCTACACTTCTCCCCTTTCATCTCCTTGAGATCTTCTTTGATAATTCTCATAGTTTGGAAAAGAAGATGGGAGATCCTCTCTTCCTTCATTCCTCCAAATAATGGAGTCTTTCCTTTGTTTCTTATGTGCAACTTATCTTCACTGTGAGAAGAAGCTTCTCCTTCTAATGGCATAATGTCTTGAATGCACAGGCTAAGACAAGATTATGCTCTGATACCACTATAATATTCCAAATTTGAAATAGTAGCAATATAGCTCATAAAAATGTAAAACACAGCAAATATGAACATAGCATAAGAGGGATAAATATGCAGCCATAATTTTTTTAATATATCAGCAGAAATATACAAAAATATCATGAGGGACAAGCCACTCAAGCAATAGGAACAAGCCTCCAATGATCAAAAAAATCAGCACATGAGTTGCTGCAACTATATAGAATGTCGGAGAGCAGTGACAACGCTGCATATATTAGTGTAGTTGTTGATGAATACATATATAAATGAAATGGGGCTGATAGAGACAAAATAAATGCCCATCAATGAAGAAAATATAGTGCTCCAAAAGGAATGCACTCAAGCCATAATATGGCTGAAATATACCAAAGAACCAAGCAGTGGAAATGTGTACTGCTACTGCTACTACTACTCGAAACTACTACTTCTAAGGCAAAGAACCATGTGTGGAAGGTTGTTAGCGTGCTCAGAACGATCCTATATTTTAACCAGGAATTTCACTCAAGCAACCCAGAAAAACCCAGAAATGGTTGGCCATATCTTAACTTTGGATTTTCGGCCATTTTTGGGTTATCCACTGCAACAACTCACTAAAATAACACAGTCATGGACTGGAACTATGCTATGAGGGATGGTATATGGTTGGCCTAATGCCAAATATGTATGAATATTCCCAGGAGCCCTCCTTACTGATCCTCCAATGGATAGGCTACCTCTCCACTGAAAAACAAGCCTAGAATTGGCTCTATGTAATCCTCCTTTACTGCACCCTGCAACACAACCCAGCCTTAAACAGAAAATGCGATGTATCTAAAGGAGGTAGCTTGGCCAAAATTCTAGAATGAGGAAATTCAGCTCAAAGAACCTCTCCTTCCCGGAGGATGAGGTACGGATTCCTGATCAGGAACACCCTTGTACTAAATAGCACAACAACCCTGTTAAACAACAAAGGAATGCAAATTATAAATAGACCAATATCAAAATGATAAAATAAAACATGAATAACAATGGTTGCTATCCCCTCCATATATAGCATGAGAGCCTCTTCACATTGGGTCCCATCCACACTTGCCACCAAGCTCATGCAAGTTCTCCTCCACTAAAACTGCATTGTCTTCTCATGAAGACCACTCCTCCATGAAAACGTTGTTGATTTGGTCAGAGTTGATAGAATCAACATGATTCAGTCCCTGTTCACACCCAAAGGTGCTTAATATAACTTCTTATTCTTCCTCCTTTCACATTAGGAGTGTTATTATTCCTTATAAAGGGGTTTTATGAGTATCCCCACCCACTTATTCACATACTTAGTGATAAAACCAACTATAATATTCCATTTAGATGAAGGCTAAATTTTTGGAATATTACACTACCATGGCTAAGATTCTAGCTTCACTGGGAGGTAAAGTGGTGGTGCTTGGAGATGAACTTGAAGTGCTTAGAGATGAGCTTGAAATGCTTGGAGATGAACTTGAAGTGCTTGAAGATGTACTTGGAATACTTGAAGATGAGAATGAAACTTTAGGTTTAAGAGGAAGCTTGGGGATGAATGGTTCTGTGGAATGAACTATGGTGGATATTATAGACAAGGCGGTACTAAATAAATTTGTATTTACAGTTTCTGAAGGAATGGTAGACCGCTTAGGGGTAGCAGCAGTTAGGGCAGATAATTCAACTAACTCTTGAAAATACACTTCATCTATATCCTTAATCAAAGTTGAGGTCAAAACATAAAGTTTATCAAAAGTCTCTAGAATTTGTTGATCTAAGTCAATTTGTATAGTTTCCTTCTTTTCTTCAATAAATTGAATAAAATTAGGGTCTATTACAATATCATAGATTTGGTTCTAAATAAAGAATGCTCAAATGATAAATCAAATTGAACATCATGTATGCTTGATAACTCTTTAGGAAGTGAATTTTCTTTGATTAATTGATTACTAATTCCTATACTTTCTACTTTTTTAGGTTTTCTTAAAATCCTATCAGGATCATCAACAATTATAGCAGGTTGTGGATCAGGATGAGCCCTATATAATATGTTCTTTTAGAAGCCATAATTTTAAATTTTAATGATAAATTTTAACAACCCTAAAAACACCTTAAGGTGAAAAATGAGGAAAAGTGTTTCCTTTAAGATTTATTTAAAATGAGGACTAATTTCCCCAGCATAGTCGGCAATATGTTATCTCTCCAAAGATTCCCAAGGGTTGTTATGTGTGTTTAAAGAAATATCAGACGTAACTATCAACCACTTTTGGAGATTAGGATCTAGCCTTCCTAATTCTCAGAGAGGGCTCTCTCTTAATGATTTAACTTTGTTGTTTTAATTGATTTTAGCCTAGATGTGTATGCTTGATTTGGTTTGATTTTGATTTGTTGGTAGAATTACTTATTCTGATGTATAGATGCTTTTCTATTTTCCATTGGACTATGGAGTCAATGTATCAAGAAAACAGAACATAATTAACTTATAAAGGAAGTGTTACAGAGCATGGTACCTGAGAAAAATCATATTTTAAAGGTTGAATAGTGAAGCGGTTTTCAATTGGGATCAAGGAGTAGTTAGAGATTCCTTAAACCATATAATGAAAGAAGGTGAAGGGGGTCAATCGCAATCAAAGAGAAATTAAGGATTCTATAAACCAGACATCAGAAGAAAACATTAAAATTTATAATAGTTAAAAGAAAAGTGTAATTAAACAAATTCTGCAGTAGAATTCCAATTATAACATTCAATTTTAGAAAACATGCAAGTTTATGGAATAATAAAGAAAAGAACATGAACAATTGAAATATGCTTCATTGAAATAGCTCAACACATGAATCCTGTAAAGAAATTTCCTTATTACTTGTCCTGTCTGTCAACTGGAAAAAGGTACAACAACCCTCCGGTAATAGACCAATTCAACTATAGAGATATTCAGGAATCCACACTCAATACTTCGAAATGATGAGGTATTTATACGAAACTTTACATGAAATATGTTGTCAACTAACCATGATTTATTTAAGGAAAATAAAATATCTTCATGCAAGAAGATAGAGACACCTATAACTAACTGCAAGTTGTCCTAGTTTTATTTGACTGTTGTCATCTATTTGTTTCTCTTATGCTAGTTGTATTTTACGCTGGCTATCTTTTACCTGTTTTCTTTCATCTGTATTTTATATATCTTTCATCTGGTTTCTCTTTAACTCTGTCTTTTATTTGACTTCCCTTTGACCTGTGAATTCTTTTACATGTGTTTACTTTTACTTGTCATGGAAAATAACACCATTTTTCCCACTTTTCTTCATTTAGAATATTTACCTTCATCATCTTTCGGTAAATTTCATCATCTTCTGAATACTTGTCAAGTGTGGCTTATTCAAAAAAAGGTGATTTACCTCATGTTGGAGGTAAAATAAAATTTCCAAACTTTGAAGGAGTAATTTTCCTGTAGGAACTCCTTTCATTGTTGAACTGTTGGAAGTATCTTTGGCTACTTCCCTCATATTTTTATCATAGTCTTCATGCCTCATCATTTTATCATTGATTACTAACGGATTTGGCAAGCCTTTCTATCTTAAAACATCAAACTTGTTCATGAACATGTTTACTGCAAGAAACATAGTTTGACATTTGTATTCAAGCTGTGTCATTACATTTCTCTTGCAAATAACTTTATTCACCTCTAAATTAGTTTATTTTCTATCATCTATCCCTAATTCTTGTAATTCATACTTCTTTTTGGAATTTAGGAATTTTAATATGTCAGTGGCTTCTTCTGATTTCTTTTCAGGTTCGTCTTTGACCTTATAAATTGCATTTTCTGCTTCCTTTACCAATTCATTTTGTTCAAATATAACTTGTATAGAAAGCCAAATATCATTAACTGAGTTAATGATATTATCCCACAACTATTGTTTGGCTTGGGCTAAAGGTTATTTCATTGATAGCTCTTTTTCTAGCTTGTGGATTCTTTCAGTTAATCTGTTGGCCTTTTGTACTTCTGCCTGATGCATTACTTTTGCTAATTTCTTGCCATCATCTAAAATTTTCACTTTCTCTTTGAGCTTATTGATTTCAGTAGTATGAATTGACATATACTACATGAATATGATCAATTTTTTGGTATCATCAGTGGGATGGGTTGATGTTGTTTCTAGTGTAGTAGCTAGTGTAGTCGTTGGACATTATGTTGATACCAAAGTTGTTGTAGCCACTGTAGCTGATGTTGAAGCTATATGAATGGAAGTAATGGGAACTGCTTCCATGTTGGATTTATTTTCATGCAAAAGTTTGTCCATTTTAGTTTCCCTCTCTTTCAGTTGATTTGTTAACTGAATGACGAGATTCATCATTTCATCATTTTGATTTTCATTTTCAAAAACTTCTTTAGTTTGTGGATGCTCTGTTGTTGGTAACTTAAGTTGTTTCTTCAATGCAGCTATGTTGGAATTCTTCTTCTTAATAAGCTCTTCTGTTGCTTCGATATCTTTTGGATTATAACCTACTTCCATTACTAAATCTTCAAGTGAATTTATTCTGTTATCCTTTTCTTGTGAAGAAGCTTTCTCTAGATTTAACTGTGTCCTTATATTTTCTACATAATTCTGTAACTTTTGTACACTTAAAGCCTTGTGTGTCATGGTGGAATAGATCATTTCTCTGTCTTGTTTGTGAAACTCAATCTGATCTATTGGATGCACATCTTTAGCAAGAACTTCAACGGTTGTTTTCTTGTAATATTCTGATTTTTTTGGGGCCTGCATTGTTAGCTGTAAAAATGTCATTTTCATATTTCTTATTTTGTAGTCAAAAGTTGAAAGCAATTTTTTTTGGTCACTGGGAGTTTGCTTCCAGTACTAGGCATAAGTTAGAGCTTTCAATGCTTCATTCCTGATTTTGATTTATTTGTATTTTACCATTATGTCTTTCTCTTTCTCCACTGGTTTTCTAGATCATGAAACCTCTACACTATGTTGTTTTTGAATGATTTTCGCACTGCAGGTTGATGGAGATTATGTTTCTTTTGCAATATTCAGAGGTGCATCATCTCTGCCAATTATATTTTTTTCAATGGTTTCAACTGTATCAACTATTTCTTCCTGTTCTACCAATGGATTCAATTTTTCCTTATTCCTATACATAAGCTTGAATTTAGTATTAGATGTGGTTTCTACAGAATAAGATCCTTCCTCTCTTCCCCTCTTTGAATTTATGTCCTGTGGGGCTAGTGTAAGCAAGATGGAGCTTGTGTCAACCTACTTCTCCATATCCTGTAAAGTATTTTACAACCACTCTGATTGGTTGGAATAATTTTCAATTTCAGGCTTTGACTCATGAATGAAAGGGGTCAATTTGAATTTGAATTTTAACTTAGTTATGACACCCTAGGGGTCATAATACCATTTGAAACTGCTACTGAACTTAAAATATTGCAAAGAAATTTCTGCTTGTTGTCCAACATTCCTACTATTGCAAATAAAAGGCCCTAGCTGGTTCTTAATCTTGAATTGAGTCTTATTTTTAGTTGATAGGAAACTTATTTCATTTGACTTCAGTATTTTTATGATGTATTCTAAATAAAATATCCTCATTGGAAGGTATTTGGGAAGCTTGTACAGAGTTAGCTAGCTTCCATACACTCTAATTTCTGTATGATTCTAGTATAAATACCAATCTCATGTTTTACTCTGATCTGACAACTGGAACACTTTCTTTATCTCTTTGATTATTCTAGGGTAAATGTCACTTCTTAGCATATTAACTACTAGATAAAAAAATGAATCAATGAAGTCTTTATAGTTTAATTTAGTGGAATCCTTTCTGATCAAGGATGTCCAAAAGAAAACAGATTGGGGATTACTCTCTGTGTCCATTTCTTGTAGGTTAATTGTAAACCATTCTGATTGGAAATATATAAACATATGGAACAAATTTGAGGAGTATTTAAATACTCCCTCTTCTGGCAACTTGACTAGATGATCATGGATTGCATTTGCTAGGTATTGGGAAAAATTGAAGGTTGAAGCTGGAGGTTGACCTAGACAAAATATGGATAGGAAGCCAAGAATAGATGCATCTACATGTTCATTAGTAAAATATCCTAAAATACATGACAACGTGGTAACAATTTGCCCAGTTCTCTCTGAAAATATAGAAGTTGAGTACAGAGGATTGCTTTTAGGAGTTTCTATTGATGGAGGGAGGAAAGTCTGAAATATTTGGAATCTCTTAGCAAAGTCCAGCTTCAAGTATAGTTTATTAAGGGTTTCAATGCATAATGGCACTTCATCAGGTTGTGGTTGAATATGTAACATCTAATTAATGGATTGAGCAATAGTTGTGAATAGGATTTCTTGGTTTGGGGTAACTAAAGATATTTAATTGGGAAAATAGTTGATCTGGCAAAGTCTAATGAGTTTTGAAAATTGAAAGATTTGTAAGAATATGTATTTGGGAAAATTTGAATCCCACGGATGGATGTCATCTGCTTGGTCAATAAATTTTTCATGGCTCCAGTAGTGGAGCTCTAAAAGGATGGAATCAATCACTGTCTCATTGATTTTGGGGTACTTAACGGCCAAAGGGGTGTGGTAAACATCTACTGTAGGTGGTTGCAAAGGGTTTACACTTATAACACTCTGTGAAGCCATTTAATTTGTTCAATTTATCAATTTTTGTGTTTAATTAATGGTTTCAGGCGCTTAGAATTACCTGAAAAATGGTTGAATTTTGTTTTTAGAAGTCCAAGAGGGAGAAAGGTTCAATTCTGGTCAGCAATGGCTTCAAACTTGGTCAGTAAAGGTTTTTGGTTTTTTTGCAATTTCAACAGAAATAGTGAGATAACGATAAAGGGCAGGTTTTATTACTTTTGAACAGAGGCAGTAAATCACATGGTGCAGGGTTGAATTATTTCAAAAAGTGGTGGTTCCAACGCATAACAAAAAGGTGGTCTGAAGGGTTATCGCACCATGAGAAGTAGTATGGTGGTTTAGGGGATGGCGGGTCCGATAAGATGTGGGAGTGCCACGTAGCAAGGGAGCGGAGGTGTGAAAGCACCCATTTTGCACCCCCACCCCCCTCCCCCCTCCCCTCCCATTGGTTTGAACTTTCGAACGTTGAGGGGTGTGAAAAGGTTTATGGGACGTTAGATATAATATGATAGGATCCAGGGGTATATGGATATGTAGGTTTTCAAAGAGGTGGGGTCAGGAATTATATGTGGAGGGTTTATAATAAATTGGGTAGGGGAGTAATATATGAAGGAGTTAAAATGTTATCAGGAGGGGATTTTTATATGCAGAAGGTTTAAAATAAAAAGGGGAGTTTGGTAAAGGATTAAGGGAGAGAGTTAAATGTAGTTAGGGTCGGGGTTTAATATAAAATAATGGGGGAAATATATTAAATGTGGGTTAATATAATATGGGGATTAAATGAAATATATTAGATGGTAGGTTAAAAATAATATTAGGAAAGGTATTAAAGCAGATGGATTAATATGATATGGGGGACAGGCTAAATGAAGTGGGGCTCAATATAATTTATGGTACTCTAAAGTATGCAAAAAGTGGGTTTTGCATGTTTTATTTGAATAATGCAGAGTTAGTCAAGAAAAAGGGGTTTTTAGTGGGGGAAAGGAATTTTAAAAGGTAAATAGGGTTTTTAGGAGGGAAAAAGGTAAGGAATAAGGGAAAATGGATTTTATCAAAGGGAAAAGGATTTTTACAAGGGGAAATGACTTCCAAGAGTGGAAATAGGTTTTTTAGCAAGGGGGAATGGTTAGAAAGATATTAGTGATATGAGATAAACCAAAATGATGCTTTCCTTAACTTTCAAAAGTATCCTACCTACCCATTATTTACCTTAGCATTTTTTTACTTCCTTTATTGGGTGCATTTGAGCTTGCTGGCCCTTTTATTTTCTTTTGATAAGAAAACTAACCTATTTCTAATCGTATATCTTCTAATGGCTCGGATTAAACTTATGAGCTCATTTTTATTCTCTACCTAACTACTGATCTTCCAATATTAAATGTTCTGGTCAAATATTTATTCACTAACTATCATGATGTGAAATTTAAAGGCACGAATAATCAAGATTAAACTGTATGATCATCATGAATTGTGGCATTTTGGACAGGCTGCACACAATTTTATTGTAAAAGTAAAGTAAACTAAGAGTAGTGGCATTTAAATGTTCAATACTTTCAGGAATTATTTATGTTTCTTTTTGTGGGGTTCATAGTTTATATCCTTTTTTTTAATCTTTTTTCTTTTGGTCCTTTGATTTTTCTTTTAGGACATATGTTGACTGGATAAATGAATCTTGCGGACAAGATCGATCTCCCTAGTACCAAAAGGTAATATAGCAACAAATGACCAAACAAACCTATTTTTCTCTAGAAATATGAAATTTAAAAAAGAATACTATAAAGGTGTTAAGGTCTTATTGTAGATCCAATGCTTGTTCAAAGTAGTTATCCCTCGGTCACTTGAAGGAGTTATCTTTATAGACCTACAGTTACAAACAAGAAAACATTAAATAGCACCTGTATAGTAAATATTATAAATCATGCCCATCATGGTGATCAAGGAATCCATGAAATAAACAGTTAATTAACAGCTTATTGAGAAAAATGAATTCATTTGTATTAAATTTGAATAAAGAAAACCTTACAACCTTAGCCTTGATGTTGAACAGGTCTTCCTAGGGTCTGAAGCAGGAATATCCTCTACTCTGACAAGCCTTGCACTCTTCCAACGGAGACAGGCAGAGGTATGTGATCTTTCCTCACAAAATCTCAGTTAAATGAGTGTGAATCCCAACAACACTTTACCTCAAACAATTCTAAAGCTTGAACTCCCCTTCAGGCTACCCAAGGCCTCTTTTTATAGTGCAAAAGAGGAGCTTTCAGTTCCAAATATGAAGAGATAGAATCCTCCTTCAAAGGGATAAGCTCCTCACATCAAGGGGATAGCTCCTTAAGGTAAGGGATACACGAACCTCAAAAGAGTGGTTCTGCCATCGCAAGATTCTTTCCAGAGGCTTCTAGAAATTACTAAAAGTGATATTTACGAGTTTACTTGCACCCTTTTAATATTTATAGGGTTCCGCACCCTTAACACAGAAAAAGTGCATTCAGGTATGCAGGAGTCATGAACATTAGGTGCGGGACCTTAGGAAAGACAAAGAGAAAGTGCGATACCAAAGTTAAAGAGATTTTTGAGAAATTTTCTCTTATTTTTAAGGCTTGACATGAGGAATTGATGTGTTGTACTTGCAAAGGAGGAAGTATGAATGATAATGAGCTCATACAAATAGCAGAATGTCAAGGTGATAATTTTTAGTGCAACAAATTGCCCCCTAAAGTGCAAAGTCTGGAATAGATGAAGATGAAGTCTGTCATAAATGAAGAGTGAAGTACTTTATCATTTCAAGGATAATCTTGTGGACACCCCAGTCGGAACCTGTAAAAACATTCAATGCAAAATATATATATGTAAACATATCATTGCTGAGGTAGGCATTCCCATACTCAGATCAAAACTAACTAGAAAATTGATTTAAAATGTTCTGATACAGGAATGATTTTCAATCCATCAACATTATAGACATGTGTAGACACAGTATGGACGCAACCATATTTTTATGAATAGTCCACTGTATAAATTAATCAAAAAATTCCTCGCAGCCTGGATGGTAGAAACTAGATCGAGGGTCTTGATTTCCACTTCTCGAACTACTACGATTCTATCCATGTGAATGAATGTGTCGAAGTAGAACATTGTAGAAACCACTTGATTACCTCTCAATAATGTAAATTGTTAACTAGTGTGAGAGTAACCACCAGTAATGTCAATGGCCCTCTAAGTACTCAGTACAATCCATGAAATGTGAATGAATGAGCTAAAGTCGAACATGTCACGAAATCATTCGATCGAAGGTCAATGATGCAACTTGTCATCGAAGGCAAGAAACCTGCCATTGAGGCATGTAGATTCCAAGGTTCTGACAATTTCTAGATCAACTTCCTAGATAATGAGATATCGTCGATAGGAAGTGATCCGTCGTAGGGAAGCCCACAACACGAAATAATATATCAAGTATTGAAGAAATATATTGGTAACGAATGACTCAGGGATGGTCAAAATGGATGAAAGATATTTTGCAGATGAATCGTTTGTTTGAACTGTCCTCCTGCACACATAAAAACACTACAGATGGCTTGGGGACAATTGACCCAAAGCTAATACCCAGAAACTGGCTGAAGACTTTCAATATGATTTGATTAACTTTCAGGCAAAAGATTTTCCCAACCTAGGTGAACAAAAGTGTCATGTTCAAGAGTGGTTAACGGCTTTTCGAATAATCAAAATACAACAAACAGGTTCATTTTTCTCTCTTTTCCACCACTATTTCTGGCAAGTACCTCATTATTTTTTACAAGCTTGAGGAGGATAAAATTTTCTTGTTTATAACCTCATCCTTCATATGGGTCCAACTTAGTTTAATATTTGAGCCCTAAGGAGTGGTTTGTTCTTGTTTAAAATTGAACAGGTCCTTTACTGTTAAATTTTAACAAGTCCAGTATAGGAGAAACTCGGTGTTTTTTCAATTTTAAGGAGTCAGAAGAAAAAAATTAAGAAGACTCCATGGGGGTATTTTTTCATAAATTTAGTCTCTCGAGCCCGAAAAAGGATAAAAATAATGCGGGAGAGAACTCTATTGACCGTAATTAGTCAATGTATGCCTTTTTCGTAAATAGTCCATTTCAGTCCGTAAAAGGGGTAAACTTATACTGAAGGGACGATCATTAATTTACTTTAACGAGTTCGAATAGTCAAGTACTCAGAAATATTTTCATTTTTAGAGATTCTGAAAAGGGCTTAAAAGAGAACTCAAGATTTCGCTTTTTCGTAAGTTTTAACGAGTTTGAAAAAAAAGGATAAAAATGTACTCATGGTTTTCTCTTTTTTCATAAGTTTTAACAAGTTTGAAAAAAGGATAAAAATGTACTCCTGTGGTTGACTTTCAATTTAATTTACGAGCAGGAAAAGATGGAAAGAACTCAACATTTTCATCTGTTTTACGAGAATGAAATATAGCAAAATAATTTCAGGATTTTCGTGAGTTTAACGAGTCTTGAAAATAACCGAAATTGACTCAAGATAGGTTTCATTTTTACAAAAGCTTGAAATAGAGAAAAAATATGCTTCAGAGTGGTTTCATTTTTACACAAGCTTGAAACAGAGAGAAAATTGTGTTTGATGCCCCCTAAGTGTAACTTCTAGAGTGCATGCCTCCCCAGCTTCATTTCATTCAAATAAGTACACTGCTGGTAATTAATAGCTGGATGGAATGAAGGTTCATTTACGAGATCATATGAAAGACCCGACCTAAAATTGTAAGAAAATTATGCAAAAACTGAAATAACTAACCTAAATATATTACTTAAAATTTACGAGATCTAGTCAAAGAATCGACTCAATTAGGGGAGGATTTTTTTCATTTTTTAACGAGCTTGACACAGGAAAAGAACTATGCTCATGGCAACGTGTTTCATTTTTTAACGAGGTTGACACAGTAAAAGGAACTTTCCTCTTGATACACTGATTCATTTTTAACGAGGTTGACACAGTAAAAGGAACTTTCCTCATACCTGATTCATTTTTTTACGAGGTTGACTCAATAACAGGAACCCTCCTCAAAAACTAATTATTTCTAATCTATCAAACTACTCTCTAAAATCTACCTACTGAAACATTTTTTAATGAGGTTGACACAGGAAAATAACTGTCCTCATACCTAATTCATTTTTTAATGAGGTTGACTCAGTAATAGGAACTATCCTCAAAAACCAACTGATTCATTTTTTAATGAGGTTGACACAGTAAAAGGAACTTTCCCCACACTCACTGATTCATTTTTTAACGAGGTTGACACAGTAAAAGGAACTATCCTCAGATACATGATCATGACTTCCAACTGGAAGAAAGACATGTCAATGGACACACCTTGATCATGGCTTCCAAGAGGTCTTCATCGGAAGGAAGAATAGTTCTCTGGAAGGAACACATGTCAAGGGACTCAAAAGGGATAAGAACATCACGTTCAAATAATCCCATAGAGTTTACTGGATCTAAGTCAAAGGAAGACGAGCAAACAGTGAGAGGCTCAGTTACATCAGTAATTGAAAACATGGGACTATTTGCCACATAATTAACCCGTGGCGAGGTAGATACCACTTTAGAATTAGGAACATTTAGGGGTGTCATATTATTGGTAGTCGAAACAAGACTAGGGAACAAAAGCTGGTCTACAGTCACAATGTTTCCATTGTGGGGGAAAGATATCACGCGAAAGAGTGTCGATACTACATATTTCATTGCATAGACATAGTCTCGCCCAAGGAGTAAATTGAAATCCAAGGGGCCTCGAACTACCATAAGATAAATACAGACAGTTTTTCCTTCCAAAGTAATAGAAAATTTAGGAAGGATCCCTAAAGGTTCAGTAATGGTTCTGTTAAAAGCTTTCAAATTCTGCGTAATAGGCACAAGCTGAGGGGAACCCAAAGCTTTCCAAGCAGTTGAGGATAAAATACTAATAGAAGCACCTTCATCTACATGTGTGCGGTTTATGTCCCTACCACCAAACTTCATAATGATTGGGAAATGGATGGAGGAAGGAAGATGAGTTTATATCAGTCTATTCCAATTAAAAGAAAAGACCTCAGTACTTGGAGGGGTTCTATAGAAATAGATTAAATGCCCCCTGGCATAGAAGAATCTGATGTAACAAGAAGAACCTGAGCGGTATGAAGTTCACTCTTTACAGGGAGAATGGGATCGACCAAATGTGAAATCGAATGGACCACTTGATCAACTAAAGGATCATCAACCTCAGTGATATGAGTTTCACTCTCCAATGGAAGAGTGGGATCGACTGTACTTGAAATTAGATCAATCACTTCATCAGTTGATGGTAGGTTGGGAGAAAGTTTACGGTAACCAGTTGGAAATTATTGCTGTGGAACATTAAGTTTTTCCAATAATTTTGAGGCTTCATCCATGTGAGGGAAAATGTGAGTTTGATGACTCCCTTTGCATAACTTACAAGGAAACCTAACTTTACCCTTTTTCCTAGGAACCTGAATATCACTGGTTCATGGATCAACGAAAAGTTGATGAGATTTTTCTGACCATACTTACAAGACCTTTGGAATACCGGGACAATTGATAAGGAAGTGGTCACCCTTACAAAGCCTGCAAGGGTATTTGGTTTTACGATGCATGTTGGAAGTTTCCCCAACACTACTAACATTTACAGCCATGGTTGGTTGGTTGAATTATTTCTTATCTTGCTTCTTCTTCTTTTTCTTCTTCCCTTTCTTCTTCTTCTTAGCCACCTGGTTACTAGCGTCAAGGCTTTTACCAAGCAAAGAGGAAGAAATGGAGGAAGAAATATTAGGCAAAGAAGGTAAAGGGTCAACAGAAGGTTGGTGATGTTGAGATGGTGAACTCTATTGATGTGAAGCATCCGGTTGAGGTGGAACAATTGGAGTATTCGAGGCCAATGAAGTTGAAAATAACCATATTGGTAAACCTATTGCAAATCCAGGTAATGAAAAAGTAGCCATATAAGGAGGACCAACATTTCCAAAGCAAGGAAAATTACTAGGATTCTCGTTAAGAGGGATTCCTTGGTTGGTAAATTCCGGAACAGTTGCCATTATATTCAACTTCAGTGAATTTTATTAACAATTTCAAACTAAAATTAACAATTAACAATTCACACCTAACAATTAAAATTCACAATTCACAGCTATAGTCTCTAAAAGTAAAAATAAACAAATTAACACGCGCTATCAAATCTAGGAGTCAAACCACACACAAACAGTAGATTTCCGCAGTAAAAACACTAGTTGGTGATGAAATCCAACATCGTACAATTTTAATGTAGAAATGGTAGTCAGAACAGTTACCCCGACAACCTGCTTAATGAAACAGACTGGCATAATTTTCTTCACAAAACCATCTCGCGTGAAGAATACCCCCCAGAGAGTCCAAGTGAGTCTAGTCGACGTCTGCTCCAGGTACAGTCAGATCTTTCCTTCACCGTCACCTTAGGAAATAATCTTAAGCTTATGGACACTAAGGTTACCAAAAGTAACAAATAAAACTAGGGGAATAGTTTACAATCTGATTCAACGCGCAATGGCAAAGTAACAAAGCTCAATCCCCTTGAAGGCTCCTCGACATGGTCAATCCGAGGTTTACCAACAAGTGACCCCGAGCTCCTCAACAATGGTTAATCTAAGTCTTATCGTTTGTAATGCGCACAGATCTTCTATCTTCCTCGATGAAATAGAATTGATTGTCTCAAAGGTTTGGACATGATCTCGTGATTAACTCCTTTAAGAGAAGCTTCCAAGAATGTACCAATTACAATTGGATTTATTTCCTACCGCAAGATTTATCTACTTGTTTGTTTTAGTTTCTTTGGAAAGTTAACTACAACCTATTCCAAAGCACTAATCCTGAGCTAGATTGGTGGAAAGAGCCCTAAAAATGTAAAAATTACTAGACTAATTTTAATTAAGCGTTGTGTTATTTAGGCTTTTATTAGTCAAAAGGGTAAATGGATATGAAACCAATGGTGTTATGACCCGACCCAAAACTGAATGCAATTGAATATTGTAATGTAATCTTTTCAATTTGATGAATCCTAACTAAAGTAAGGAGAGAGTTTCCATTCACTTCCAACAATGCAAAAAATTGATCACTAAGAGAAAATGTAACAAATTCTCTAATGCACTAATTCCATCAAGAAAAACTAATGCAAATCAATTCCAAATAGATTTTTTTTTTTTTTAAAACAAGCATAAAAGCATGTAAATTCAAATTAGAGAAAACTAATCTAAATCTACGATTGATTTTTCAGAATGTAAACTATGTAGTTGTAATCTATGCACAATTCACTTGAAAAGTGTGAAAATGTAATCTATGCACATTTTTCATTCATATTCTGAAAATGAGAATTCTCAAACACAAGATGATTCTAATGTAATCTAAGAACCAATCAAGTGTAAGTAAAGAAAATCGGGTGAGAGTTCCAAAGATCAAAAAACAAAAACACTCAAAGGCGATTAACACTCATACACAATTTAGCAAAAAGAATGAGGGGGGACTTTTTTTTCAAAAACAAAAGCAAAAAGATGCAAAATTGTGAAAATACTGAGACAAACCTCCAAGTAATGACCAAAGGAAATCAAATTAAGAATTTCTCAAAAAAGAGACTCAAAACACCCAATTAACTTAACGAAGATTGATGAGATGAAAAATTTGCTGAAAGAAACTCATAAAAAAGGATTTTTGACAGAAAAATACATATCTGGGTAGATGCTAAGAATCCTAAATTAAATCTAAACTCGAACTGGAAGGAGAAATCTTAATTTTTTCAAAAATTTGACAGGGTCCGCGGGCTCCAAAGAAAACAGGTGCGGTCCTGCACTGGTTACTCAAGGAAAGTGCGGAGATGCCCGCACTATGTGTGAAGATAAAGTGTGGTCCCTTGAAAACTTCAAAAAAAAAAAAAAAATCTTAACACTTTTGAAAGAAAAGTAAAACTAAGCTACCCAAGCCAGTATACATCAATCAAAAACCAAAAAAAAAAAGAAAAAAAAAAAGAAAAAGAAAAAAAAAACCAAAACCATTTTCTGATGTCTAAACAAAGGAAAACCAAAAATCAAGAATCTATCCCCAGTGGAGTCACCAATTTGTTGACCGGATAAATTAGTCTTGTGGACGAGATCGATCTCCGTAGTACCAAAAGGTAATCTAGCAACAAACAACCAAACAAACCTATCTTTCTCTAGACATATGCAATTTACAAAAGAATATTATAAAGGTGTTAAGGTCTTACTGTAGATCCAATTCTTGTTTGAAGTAGTTGTCCCTCGGTCACTTGAAAGATTTATCTTTATAGACCTGTAGTCACAAAAAATAAAACATTAAATAGCACCTGTATAGTAAATATTATAAATCATGCCTATCATGGTGATCAAGGAATCCATGAAATAAACAGTTAATTAACAGCTTATTGAGAAAAATGAATTCATTTGTATTAACTTTGAATAAAGAAAACCTTACAACCTTAGCCTTGATGTTGAACAGGCCTTCCCAGGGTCCGAATAAGGAATCTCCTCTACTCTGACAAGCCTTGCACTCTTCCAACCAAGACAGATAGAGGTATGTGAACTTTCCTTACAAAATCTCAGTTAAATGAGTCTGAATCCCAACAACACTTTACCTCAAACAATTCTAAAGCTTGAACTCCCCTTGAGGCTACCCAAGGCTTCTTTTTATAGTGCAAAAGATGAGGTTTCAGTTCCAACTATGAAGGGATAGAATCCTCCTTCAAAGGGATAAGCTCCTCACATCAAGGGGTTAGCTCCTTAAGGTAAGGGATACATGAACCTCAAAAGAGCGGTTCTGCCACTGCAAGATTCTTTCTGGAGGCTTCTAGAAATTAATAAAAGTGATATTTTTGAGTTTACTTGCGCCTTTTTAATCTTTTACAGGGGTCCACACCCTTAAGACAGAAAAATTTTGTTCAGGTACGCAGGAGTCATGAATATTAGGTGCGGGACCGCAGGAAAGACAAAGAGAAAGTGCGATACCAGAGTTAAAGAGATTTTTGAGAACTTTTCTCTTATTTTTAAGGCTTGACATGAGGAACTGATGTGTTAGACTTGCAAAGGAGGAAGTATGAGTGATAATGAGCTCATACAGATAGCAGAATGTTAAGGTGACAATTTTTAGTGCAACAACATACCCTCTTCTAATTTTTCAATCTGGAAAACATTTGTAGAAAGCAAATGTATGTACAATATTACAAGACTTGGCATAGTCAATTCAAAATTATGATCCCTATTATTATAGGACCCTGACAGAAGGCATGATGTTTTGCTTTAGTTTTAGCAAGAGTCGCATGCATATAGGCCTATGGGAGCAGGTCAAAACTAGCATAGCAACCTATGGGAGTGGTTATAGGATCAATGGCACAAATAAAGTGTCATGGGACCAACTAAGTGATTTGATGATAATTCCTATGCATTCCTCGTGCTAATGGAAAGAAAATTAGCTTGGAAATTCCCAGAGGTTTCCAGAAAAAGTGAGAAGGGTTAGGAATGGTTTGAAAAGGTCCTCTCGGGATGATAATGAATTTAGTACACAAGCATTGACCTTATTAGATTTCATTTGGTTTTATTTGTGAACCCTTGATCCTAGCTCCTAGATCAATTTCTCCCTACATGTTTTATATACTTGATCTTGGAGCTAAGGATTGATTTATGATGTATGTATGTATGTGAGAGACAAGCTAGAATATATCGGAATTTAAGTTGTTGGAGTAGCGATTGTTTGGAAAAGTTTTTGTATGTTGTTCGCGTATATTCTTGGTGACTTTGACACTTGTTTTTGTGGGAGCTACTATTAAATTTTGTGTATACCCTTAATTTTTTATGTTTCTAATTGTAGTATGCAACAATTACATTCTGATGTGAGGGTTTTAAGTATGTTGGTATCATATTTATTGTGGCCATGTTTTTCCTAGTTTGAAGAACATTTTTTATGGATCATTATTTTGTTTCGATTATGAGATTTTGCTATTGAGATCATGTATGAAAAGCTAATTTCTTATTGAGCATAGATTATTTGGTTCTAGTTTGGAAATTGATGAAATTAGTTCTGCATAGTGATAGAGGAGAAGTGAATTCATGAGAGAGGACCAATGATAGCTAAGCTTCAACGAAAGGAACAAGTTTCTCATCAAATGCTAGTTTGATAGTCAAATCGGAGTTGTGCAAGGATCGTTGATCGTGGTGGCCTTCATTAGATGGTAGTTTGTAGATCCGTAGAGAAAAATGTCTTCCAAGATGATCAATAGCATCGAGTCTCCTTGTCGATGTGTGTTGGAATTTTGTATATGACTTCAATTCTCCATGCTGATGGAAGTCAAAAACCTATGTAAAAGACCAATTTCTTGACAAATAGAAATTCAGAGAAGAGCCACAAAAACAAGGGTAGATTTTGGTCTCATGAAGGATTTTCCAACAAATATTTTGTGTCTCTTGCGTGATGGTTTTTATCGTTTTGTTTGATGGATTTGTTGCTCTCATGGTTATTTTGTTTTAGTTGCTTATATGTTTATATGCAGGGATAATCTAATGTGTTGTTGATGCATATATGTGTGATTCGGTAACTGAAGTTAATAAAATCCAAAAATCATATATATACCACACTATTGATTCACCCCCCCCCTGCCCAACCTCCTGAGTAGTGTTCAAAGGTTTCCAACAGTTCGCTCAACCCTTCTAACGTAAAATCACAATCACTCCAATGCACACATTGATATTTATTCCAATGATCTATGAGCGGCTAGAACACCATAAAAACTCACCTTACAACCATCCCTTTAGCACAAAGTTTCTCAACTAAGAAAAAAACAAGAAACAAAGAGGCAATCTTAAATGATAATCCGAAAGTAATAGAACTTACATCAACACCTTCTAGACACAAAAAAATTATTCATTACATTTTCGTTATTCCCCTCTCATGCCCGCGAGGTCTCAAGATTAAATATATATAACCCGAAAATATAAATATCGTTAAAAAAACAATAGGAATGTTGACAACAACAGACTTTCTAAATTTAATATTGGGTCCTATTCTAGAAGCAACTACTTAACAAATATAATATATGTCCCATAAAAGGGACACATTGACTAACAGTAAAGAAAACGAAATATCATAATTTTCCCTCCTGGGACACATAAGCCAAACTAAATATAAGATATTTACATAGTTTTTTGTCAAAGTAGAGGTGGAGTGATTCTCCTACATCATAAAGAATATATGTTGTTACAAATATTTATGATCTAGCACTTTTGGCCATGTTTCCCATTCTAAGAGTGGAAAATTCTAGGTTGGAGGGTTAAGTAGTTTTCTAGGAGTTGGGACATGTGTATAATTATGCTTTATTTTGTTAATATATTTTTTTATTGTAGTTAGCTATACATGCAAGTGAATACATGGTACCTAAGCATCTTTAGAGGTGAAACTCAATCAACTTGTAATAGAGCTCAGTGAGTTAGGTAAATGAGTTCAAGTAGCTCCAAAAAGAACATGATATATTCCTTTGCAAATATTCATAGTTACAAATAATATAGTGAATTAGGTTTTAGGTTCCATGTTTATTCTTTCCTCTTTTGTAATATATGTTTTATCTTATAAATTATGCAACGTGTTTAAGACTCATATCTATCTATATAATCACTAGCGAAGGTTTATGTCCCTGGTCTTTCATTAGCTCCATATTTCTCCATGTTGAGGAAATAATATAAATTCAATGCTACATCAAACATTAGGATTAGGTGTTAGTAACAAGCCTTGTGGTAAATCTTACCTTTATTGAATTTTGAGAGTTCATCTGTAACTCCTAGAGTAGAAGGGAAATTTAAGAGTTTGAGACCTCACACAATGTCTGCAAAAGTGTCTCTAGGAACATGAAAGCCCTATAGGAAAATGATGTAATAATCCTTAGATAATATGGATTGAATATTTGTAAAGGATCCCTATGTAAGACTACATGATTGTGATCCGAACTTGCATAGAGCCAAGCTACTTATTGAGGATGGATTTTCCCAACTCGGTGGGATATACATAGGAGATTAAGGGTATGAGGAGGGAAGTATATATCCCAACACTATGAAGTGAAGTGACCTTTGGTTAGAATTCAATAGTGGGGAGTAAATGGGCTCTAGAACTTAGCGTTTAGTGGCATTTAACAAAATTGATGAAAGATGTTCTCTAACACTATTGACAACTTCTCCCCAACTTTTGTTGCATTATTCTATAGTATTCATGAATAATTTGAAAATTTTGAATATTTAAGTCCTTTTTTAGCACTCAATAACCCAATACCATTGGTTTCCTTGCATTCAAGTTATGAGTTTATTATCTCAACTACCAATTATGTGGCCCTTCCTCTGTGGAATCCTCTCCATATCCCTTCATATCCCATCATATTTATGCCTACGTGGTTGGTTGGAAACCTTACCCCCCACCACCCCAAATCCACTTTAATTGTTCTTGTTTATCTTTCCATTCAGGAGAATACCCATGTGAACATCAATTTCCTTTGGTGCATTCTCACAGACAATAGTTTTATCATCCTTTATACCAAGCCACTTACAATGTTTTGTAAGATAATTATATGTCGATGTGGCTCAACTGGTAGAGGTGAGGGAATTTATCATGGTCAATCTTGAGCATAATCAGTGGCCTAAAGACATAGGGATTATATGTTGAAGCACATTTAGTATGTGGTGGATAAAGAAATTTTGGAACTTAGGGAAGATTGGGATCCTTACACAGATGAGGATATACTTGGCCATGCGACAGATTAGATCCTTTCCAAAGTAGACCTTGACTCAGGTGAAGTACGAACCATACATTCCCTCATGGATGTAGATGTTGAAGTCCCCAATGGGGGTGTCTCAGAAAATAGGCAAGTGGGGGTGGTATGCATGGGCATGAAAGACCCGATGCCATGCGCCACTAAGAAAAATTTACCCACCTTGTACGAAGTTATTTATGGTGTCTTGAGAAGAATAGAGGCACGGTGAGAGACGAAGGTTTATCAAACATTCATACATGGCAACCAACATAATGCAGTTCTAGGAAATCGTGAAAATTTGTCGAGAGGTACCATCCTTTGCAATGACGTTGGCACTCAAGCTCCAGCTTGAGCCTCGAATGTAGGGAAAGTGTGGGAAGGAGAGGGAGACGATGAGTTGGTGATGGTGGTATAAGTACTCGTTGGATCCTAGTAGCCTAGGGTTGCACAGGTGGTCATTGTGTTGGGCTGGTGGTAAGGAAGGTGCCCATTTGGGTGTTCTTTCCAAGGAATTCTCGGTTCGCAGAGGACATGAGGCTGGTGAAGGTAAATGAGGCGATGAAGGAGAAATTTTGGTGCAGGCTCAGAGGCCACTCCAGTCTAGCAACAGCTGGGTTCATAAGTAGGTGGAGGCTCGTCTCTGCCAATGGAAGACATGGGGACTTGATACTCAGGACGATGGTATTCTCTTGTGATTTGGTGGGTGCTTGTGGCTAGACGAAGGGTTTTGGTCTGAGCTACTGCACTCCAATTTAGTGGGAAACACCCCATGAGGGCGACCATAATTCTAGCCGAAAAGAAGAAGGGTGTGTGCACAAAAGTTGCATGGCACGAAAACGTGGTCGTGCACGGTGAGGCAGTCTTGGACACAGAATGGAGCAGAGGCCAAACGGAGACCCAAGCTACGATTCAAAATTCAGCAAGAGTCAACACTCCGTAGATGCCATGGCGGTCTCTACATCTAGGTCGCCTCATTAAGTTGATGCTCCAGTCACCATGGATGTGATTTCAATCCAATTGCAACAGATCCAACTTAATCTGGACAACTTGCGGGAACACAGGTATGAAGAAAATAATGAGCTCATCTCTTACATTAATGATATTCAACATATGCAAAATGAAATTCTAGATGCTCTGGAGAGTCTACGTTGTCAGCTATGGCATTCCCACGACCACCTCTGAGCACTAAAAATCTAGATCGATCACATCAACTACTATGTGCACAACCGTGCAGGTTTCTTTGCAGGGCTACAAACAACCCGTCCACATCCTCCTCCATGAAGCTTTGTATTTTCTTGTTTTCTGCTAGGTTTGTGCCAGAAATAACGAGTGGTATCGTTTGCCTTGGCTTGCTCCTGAGACAAGTATGGCCTTTTTTGCAACTCGGGTTGACCATTTGTAACACAACAACGCTACCTTATGATATAAATTAGACTTTCACCGACAATATATATATATATATATATATATATATATATATAGTTTTCAAGTTGTTTGAGTTGGACTTGAGGCTTGACATATGGCCTAAGAAACTGTCAGGCACTAGCATTTAAATCATTATTTTAAAATTATATATATAATAATCCATTTTTAAGGTCACACCAAATTGTTGTATGAGACCCCCTTGTTTTTGGGATCCACATGACTGAATTTTGCCCACAAAACTTCACATAGAGAGACACTTAACAATACACCCATCATTATCTATTCTATACCCTGTGAGATTACCTCCTTGCAGCAATTTAATTGCTAAGTCTAGGAAGGCATACATACTCTACCCCCCTCTCGTTTTAAACTTGTGACCTCTTGAAAGAAAAGCATGTTCTTAACCATTAGACCCACTCAAACTATATATATATATATATATATATATATATATATATATATTGTATTAAAAAAAAAATTACGAAAAATATTAAATTTACATAGTAAAACATATCATCCCACCATCAAATTAATACAATATTTCAAAAAAAATCTTCAATTCCAAAATTTAATTATTAAAAATAAATAATTCTAAAAAAAAAAATATATATATATATATATAATAAATCAAACTTAAAATAATTTGAAATCCTTGAATTCCATACTTGTCACAAGATCTCTTTCTTTAAACATTAAAAAATATAACATTATTTTATTTCAGTACATGTTGATCATGATGCGAAACGACCATTTCCCCATCACGAAATGGACTTTCACATTTTTAACATCAACAAACATCTCCCGTGGCAAATAACTAGTGGATAAGCTTTCAAAGTTATCAACTTGGCTATCACACCTATGTGACAGATTTTCAGTGATGGCTATTTGAATCATAATTCTAATCACCGATAAGTTAACTCTTCATGATTCAAATCTTTCTCCCCGCTTCGAAAGATTTCGAATCACATCATGTAATTTACTTTTGACATAAGGTGTGTCATCGCCAAACGTTGTCCTTCCACGACCATCCGATCAAAGATCGATCGCAGTCACGCGTCACGCTATTTGTGGCATGTAACAACCATGTATCTTGGATATAGAAATAGAAAGAATATGATAGTTAACCAAACATGATCATAAGTGATCAAATCAATTATTAACTTTTTGTATGGATTAAATATTCGTTTAATTTTAAAATTTTAATATATTATTACTAGAATTATGTGGAAATTATGAATTTGATTTAGTTTAAAGTAGATGCGGTAAATATTTTTTTTTTTATTCTCATTAAAAATTTTATATTTTTGTTTTTTAATTTAAAAAATTTAAAATTTAAAAAAAAAAATTCAATACAAGATTTCAATATATTTTTTTAAATGAAAACACAAATCTTATATACTCATTATAAAGAGTATATACTCTCTCTTTTTCTCTTTTTTTCGTCGTCTTGGATCACACTACCAACCTAACAGTAGTCCTTTCTACTTTCTCTCCTATATGGCAAAGCCGTTTCAAAAACTGGCTTGCTTTAGTTTTAAAAAATACAGAGCTTTCGAAAATTTTGAGTTCGAGTGCAATCCTGGAAATATTAAAAAACAAAATAGCAAAACAAACAATCATATTGCATGGAAAAGTATTTTATCACTAAATTCATATAGACCGAAAAAAACCTAGGAAAAGATTGAATGTTTTTTTGGTAGTAGTTTTTATATAATTATATTACATAATATAATTGGAACCTTAAATAAATTATTTGAATATTTATATTAATTTATTTATTTTAACATTAATGTTTTTTTGTATATATATATAATTTTAATGTTAAATATTTCAATGTAAACCATGAATATATTATTTATAACTAAATCATTTCAAGTAGTCTCAATATATGTTTGGGTTAATTTTGTTTGAAATCTACATAATATTGGATAAAATTATAAATTTAAGCTATATAATTTTTATAATCTAAGTTATAAAGAAAATTTGGAAAATGTTGAATCTATATTTAAAAATACAATTTAAAAAATATAAAATCATATATATATAATTTATAGATATAGCAAAAGTTTGAGTGTAATCAAATTTCCTAGATTTTTTTTAAAAGAGAAAATATTGAAAAAATATTTACATCTGAAAATATCTGGTTTAGATTTTTAATATATCTATTAATTATATGAAATACATTTAATTTTCTAAAAACTTAATAAATCTATCGTTAAGATTTATGTATATTGATTTTTAAGTTTCAGACATATCCATTCATTATGTCTTTCGGAGCAGGTAAAAAAATTCAGAGGTTTGAATTATGAACAGCTCATCATGCTTTTCGGAACAGGTAAAGAAATGCAAAGATTTGAATTATTAAAAGTCATTCGTTCATTGTTTAAATATGTCCATTCGTGGTTCTTTTCGTTTTCAACGCGTGCATCCACAGTGCTATTCTGAGTAGGTAATGAAACCTGAACTTCCACAACTAGCTTAGTGATGTTGCTGGAGGATTTTGAGACAAATACTGCCATTGATGGCGTTTTGATTTGAGAGAATCGTAAGTCATTCGTACTCGATAATGGTATGAATGATATATTAGTAGTTTTTTGAAAAATAATATGTAGTATCATGAAATTAAAACGCCTGGTTGACATCATGGTGTCAGCGCATTTTCAGAGTTAGCCGACAACAGATAAGGCATGATTCCGATTTTTTGGATACCGAGGATTCGATTAATTCTAATACTAAAATCTTATGTTATTGTAATATAAATCCTTTGAAAATAGATTACACGGAACCTATTTATATAGGGTTGGTAAAAGGGGTTAGATGCTATTGTAATATTCATTTTTTTAATTATATAGAAGTTATATAAATTAAATGGTTAGTAAAAGTTGATAGATATTAATTTATTAAATTAATGTTTATAATAATGATCGAAATACTAATTTTATTATTAATTATAAAAGAAATTAATATACAAGTTAAATATATATGAAACAAAAATTTTGATAATAGGAATTTAGTCTCATTTTATGATAGAAATTTTTAACTTTAAAAAAAAAATTATGTTATCATGGGTCAATACTATGGTTTATTTAAAGTATGCCCAAAAAACTATAACTAGTATAAATGACCTTTCTTCATATGACAGATTTTTATTAATATAATTAATTAAAATACAAAAATTACATAACTACCTTGAAAATAAATCTTAATCTCTGATTTGTGAATACTATTACCAATATTCCAAAATATTTTGTAGAAATTAAATCAATATAATCAATTTAATAATTATCGATAATTAAATTAAAATTATAAAATCCCTATTCTAAAATAGATATACTTATAACCTTTAATAAAAATAATTAAAATATATCAAAATACTTATAAATTAATTTAATATATAAATTTGTTATAACTAATTATATTATATTGGTTTTTACTTAGTTTTTTTTTTTTTTTTACATTCTTAAAACTATATATTGCAGTTCAGTGATAAAAAGATATTATACACATATTTGAAATAATAATAACCTACTATACGTCTGTGGGGTTTTGGTTAAACGGTGATGAGGTGCGCTGTTATGGCACTCATTACAAGTTCAATTCCCTTCCCTGATCGGGGTGATGTATTTGGACATATTGATGAAGATGTAAAGATGTAGTTCTACCAAACTTACAAAAAATCATTAGTCTGTGGGGTCTTGGTAGATATAGGTCATGATTTTTAGGGAAAGAATGGGATATGTGAGGTAAAATCAGAGGCTTGTATCGATCTGGAATTTTACAAGGTATAGGGATATGTACAAAAGGTATAGAATTAGTCTGGGTATGTACAGAAGGTATAATATTAGTCTTGGTCTCTTGAGGTTCATCAGTTTGAAGACGGTCATCACAAGATTCAGAAGAAAGGTTTTGATCAAGCTCAAAAGCATGCAAATATTTGGTTTTACAATCTTCAAAGGGAAGGAATCAAATGCAGGCTGAGGATCTTTTCTCAAATACAATATTCTTTGCAAAGCCTTCTTGATATTCTCAGAAAAAGAGAAGAAATAATTCATGACAAAGAACAAAATGTCTTGGATGAAATTCCAACTTGAATACCTGATCTTTCCATATAGTCCTTTCATGTTTCTGCTGGTCAGGTTCATCCTCCAGTGGAGTCCTTAGATCCGATCTCAAAACTAATTTAGAGTCGCCAGGTGAATGATTTCATCCTTTTGATGTCTGATCGTTTCCCACCATCAACAATCAGATCTGAACTTGATTACATTTTACTGAGGAAACTAGATGTTCAGCTCATAAACTAGACCAGAGATTGACTAAAGCAGCATTCATCTACTTTCGATAATGCAAATCAAGAGCATTTCAAATGCTACCTGGCTAACTTCAGACTCCGTCTGTAGTTTATAAAGCAAACAACAAACTTTCATCTCCCCAGTATGGTCGCCACTATGTTATGGCCTAAATCTACCTCGTGTCAAGGTAGAGGAGAGTTCAGTGGTAACATCAAGCCACGCTCGGGGGCCTGTAGCTTAGCCCCACGATAGAGAGAGGGCTCTCTCTCAGTCAATCTAGAAAAAATAATCATAGCTTGAGATGACTCTAAATAAAGGCCTGTTTAGGTTATATATAAGTAAAGAGTTTGATTTGGACTTCAGGGTTTGGTTAACTGTATGGAAAGGCGCTTAGTCCGGGATGAGGCCTAGTTTTGGCAGAGTTCTGAATAAGTAAGAAGGAAATTTGCTTTGATGCTTCGACAATATTTGGATAGTTCGGGAACAAAGAGGATCCTAAGAGAATCACCATTTCAAGAATCCTCTTCAAACAGATGAAAACATGGAAAATTAAACAAAACTCAAGGCAGAGCAAAGCAATCTAATGAATTCCACCTTTATCACTCATTTGTTTAATTTGAGAAGAAAGTAGAAGGGAAATGATACACATAAAACATCAGTGAACTTACAATCACAGAGAGAAATACACCATCAAAACATAGAGCCACATGGATCCCAAAGAGTGTTGCAAACCCTGGTCTATTCCTTTGCCAAAATGCAGAGATGAAATGTACAATGAAGCTCAAAGCAATCCCAAGTGTCCAACCTCTGAAAATGACTGAGAATTACAAGATATAGACAATCCTAAATCATCCCCATGCCTCTAAGGGTTGATATCACCATTCTAGGAGCTATTTCAACAAGATCTAAACTAAGAACTGGAAAATAGGCAATGAAACATCTTGCCTCTATAAGATAGGAAACTGATTCATTCAGTTACATTTCACTTTTTGGTGAAAGAATCTACTTGGATGAGTAAAAATGTGCCAAAATTACATCAAATTCATGAAATTACATCAATTTACATCAAGAGTCTCACATTTGGAGATAAAAAAGTCAAACTGGCCAAAACTAGGCGAAAATCTGAGCTGCTGAGTGAAAAAGGAGCCAAAATTCCCAATGCGTCGCGCCTAAAATCTCTATGCGTGGCGCAACTTTGAGGCTGATTTTGAGGGCCTTCCTGAAGTCCAAATTTAGCACAAGATAGCTTTTTGGAAATATTTTCCTGTCTACTTTCCAACCCAAGTGGAATTTCTGAATTTGGTTGCCATTTGCCCCTCCAAAAATGAGTTTTCCCAACACTGCTTCCTATGTGTCAAAAAAGTGGCAGAAAGGTCATTTTTAGGGTGTTTTTGACCCTTCAAGCAACCCAAAACTTGTCAAAATCCTTAAGTAATGGGTAGGCATGCATAACGTTTCATGAAAAATCCAGAAATGCAAATTTTTCTTCAAGAGGAGCTGCCAATTATAAGCGCGCGCCAAGTGGCGCTATGAGTCGGGCGGAAAAATCTGTGTTAAGGCCAAAAAATTCAAAATTGACAAAAAGTTTCCCAAATTTCTTGAAATTTGGGCTAAGTGTCCTCCATCAAGTGCTATGCTGAGTCAAGGAAGCTTCGGCCAAAATTTAGAGTTTTTCATACTTTTTACGCCGCCTTAATGCCTTCTTGGTGCATGCAATTCAGTTGTAGAGTCACTGTCTCAGTCATAAGAAGTATCTGTCTCCATGAGAATTTGCAAGGTCTTTGTTGTCTTGTATGATAATGAGAACTTTGGTGTTTTGATTTGATTGCCAAATATATGTAAAATGGGAGGGAATATTGAGGAATGGGGTAATGAAAGTGATGGGCTATAATCAAGTGAAATGGGAAATGGGAATGATAGGAAATGAAATGACTTTAGGGATAGGGAGATAGGCTTAGGAATGACTGTAGTGATGAGATAATAGTGAGGGGGAGGGAAAAACAAGGTGATGGGAATAGAATTATTGACACCAAAACAAGTTTAAAACCCTAAGGAAGCACTTCTCAATCAAGATAATAGGGTTTAGTTTTGTACTCAAATTTTCATAACCAATCTCGTAATAAACACCAAGCACGAGTTATGAGCAATAGAGGAGTGGCTTTGAATTGCTTGAGCATGGAACAATCGAGCAAATTTGATGTTTGGAGAAGAATGGAAAAATTTTGATGTTTCGGCCCAATGCGCCGCGCAAGTAACCCAATGCGATGCGCCCCTGCAATGCGTCGCGCCAGTGTATTTTTTACACTGCAGAGGTAGGCCCAATGCGCCGTGCCTGCCCAGTGTGTCGCGACACTCAGCCTATGCGCTGCACACCCAAATTTGCCCAAGTTTTATTGAAACTTGCTCTTTTCCTTCAACATGACTTTCTCTTCTTTCAATCTTTCTCTTTTGAGTGCAAATAAGCTTTGTTTGAACATGACCAATGACTTATATACAGAAAAATTTTAATTTTCATTTCATAAAACTCGCTTTTGTTTCCTTTGTGCTTTTGGGCTGAATAATGAGCTTCTGTCTAACTTGCAGGGAATGGATGGCATGGAGTTTTGGCAAAGGCAACTAGGGTTGCAAATGGAGCATCATTGCATTTGTTACAAAAGGATAAAATAGACAATTTTTCTTCAAAACAGAGTTTTGAAGAAAAATCATTATCAAGCATTATGATGATGAAATTTTTGCATTGAAACCTAATTTGAGGCTTCCTCATGTGCCTGCTGACATTATTAGACATTTTGAGACCAGATTAATAAAACCCTAGAAAATGAATCTTTGCCAACCAGGAGACCAAACATGACTGTAAATGATTTTGATGATCAGAACTAGGCCAACAGGTACAAGACATAAGGAATATGACTGACAAGACCCTACTGTCAGATGATCCATGCTCCTAATGGAATGCAACTGACTGAACTGAATGAGACACCTAAAATGAAATGCAACAAGAGAAATTTGACCTCTACCGGAGGGATGAAGATACTGACTCTAAAACTCTCAATGGGCATCTTCAACTCTTGTCCCACTCTCCAAACAAATCTCCCCATGAACACAAGAATATCAACAATATATGGAACCAAAACCCAATGAAAACAAGTTTTCTTTTGACAACCGAAAAGTGGATTATAGTTCCACACATGGAAGCAATGCAGTGCATCCCTTTCTTGCCTCAAATCAAAGAATAACAAGTTCCCTTCCAGCCACTTGTTTTCTACCACAATCATCCCATAAGTTGAAATCATGAAGAAAAATTTTGGTGTCAATGGTGCACACCAAGGATCAAATGGCTTCCCCAACAAACCACCAATAGGATAACCTATCTCAATGCTACATTTGGCCTCAAGTACATCATAATATAATGTATAATAAAGAATGACCCTAATTAATAAAACATGATGCTCATAAAAAGTAAATAAGTACAAATCGTAATGCAAAATTGCACCTTCTCCCCCATGTACTTTGGTCCTTGAGCTGAAATGGCTCAACTCGAAATTCTCCCTCACTCTCAATGAGTAGGGAAGTGTTTGTGCCAACCTCTCCATCAGCATCTGGGCTATGCATCTCTCCATATGCTGAAATATATCATGTTGGATGCCCTCCCAAGTGAACTCCTCCATCAAAGAATGATATGCATCAAAGTGCATACAAAGAAAGTCCACATGTGCTGCATGTAGTAGCTTCTTCTTGAGCTCGGGAACTCTAGTCAAGAAGACTCTTCCATGAGAAACGATGAACTCATTGACCACCATGTATCTATTATCTCCATCCGGGTCATCAAGAATCATGTAAGCACCAATATCCTTGGAGTACTCTACCATGAGTTGAGATCTCCAATATGGATCAATCCTCCTAAGAGACAGTGCTGATGATTTGAAATGTGAAGCTCCCCACATGCTTCTGTCTACTCCTTTGACATCCCCCATGCCAAATTCATCCTCCGAAGTGCTGCCATGCCCATCATGCATCTGCTCATGCTCAAATAGAAGTGGTGACCTTTGGAATTTGGCCTCCCATGAGGAGCTATCATCCAAAAAGAATCTCCTGGTCTTGGCCAATGTAAGCATGAGTGGCCTTCATATACTCCAATGTGTGGAAGATTCCTTCCTCAAAGGAAGTACCCTATGTTTCTCCAAATCCATGGAGCAACTCCCTTGCACCATGAAGGTGCCATACTCCATCACTGCAGAAACTTGTGTCAGCGCAATATGTGTAGTGAGAGTGGGTGATGCTGAAAATAGGAGAATGCCTCCCTCCTCCTTGAGTCTATCCAAAACTCTCTGCACTGTACTAGATTCCTCCAAAGTCTTCACCCCTCCGGAATCTAAGAGTGTTGAACCAAATGGAAAAATTTCTCCCACCAACTCTACATCTGGTGGCCTCCCTGGTGGAATGCCCCCATGTAGTGAGACATCAAAATTTGAAGTGGACTCTATATATGAGTGGATTGATTTGTCCCTATCTTCACTGCGCAATACAGTATCCTTCTTTTGTACAGAAACCTCCTGGAATAAATAAGGGTGAATGCTCATCATCCCTTGATGTTTATCCTTCTCTTCTTCCATCTCACAAGATTCACAACCCATAATACCTGATGCATGCTTCTCCAGAATTGTGTTTTGGTTCCCACATGTTGGATCATTTATAAATCCTTGCAAAGACACAAGAGCTCCCCTAATGAAGACAATGTCTCCCATTCCACCTCCATGTGGTGATGGATCTTCTCCCAATGGTACAACACTTTTAGCTTCTCATCCTCTTCATCAATATGTAAGAATGTCTCATCATCAATGAGAGACCCTTGATCTTGGTCTTCCCTTGAAGGAGGAACCTCCATGTATTCATCTATAGAAGAGGGATATTCAAGAAGTGGGGATCTTTCCCTTGGCAAGGTATCATGCATTTTTCTATCCCCTTCAAAAAAATTATGGAGTGGAGTTGGAAAAATAAATCTCTCCAACTCATGCAAAGGTTTTTAGTTTTTGGGTTCAACAAGAGATGTTTTATAATGTTTAAGATCAAATCTTCTCACTAATTTCTTAGTGAACCCTGCATAAGTGTTTACATTTTCATGATAAAATTAAACATAACTATAAAACCACCAATCATGGGCCATACCTTTGAGGTGCAGTGCTGCTACTTTAATGGCATTCTTTTCTAAAACCTGGTGTAGCTGAAAATAGGAATCTAGCTCCTCCACCCAAGCTTTGGCTGTGCACTTTGCTGATCCATCAAAGTTATATAGAAAGATTCTACCTCTTTTATTTCTATTATGGTTGCTGTATCTTCTCTCTTCCTTGAGTTGGAAAAACCCTTGGAAGTCCAATTGCTTTTTTAATCTCCATGATTGAGACTCATACTCCTGAAGATAGTCACTCAACGTCTCCTCCCTTCGTGCATCTTCTTCCTCCATCCTTCTTGCAGTGAATGTGGGCAATAGACTGCGCTGTGGATCTGCATGTGTGGCTGAATGTTCACACCCATCTCGTGAATATCTAGGGCATGCTTCACTTTCAAACCCTTCAGGAAATTTTCTACACTTCTCCCTTTCATCTCCTTGAGATCTTCTTTGATAATTCTCATAGTTTGGAAAAGAAGATGGGAGATCCTCTCTTCCTTCATTCCTCCAAATAATGGAGTCTTACTTTTGTTTCTTCTGTGAAACTTATCTTCGCTGTGAGAAGAAGCTTCTCCTTCTAATGGCATAATGTCTTGAATGCACAGGCTAAGACAAGATTATGCTCTGATACCACTATAATATTCCAAATTTGAAATAGTAGCAATATAGCTCATAAAAATGTAAAACACAGCAAATATGAACATAGCATACGAGGGATCAATATGCAGCCATCATTTTGTTAAGATATCAACAAAAATATACAAAAATATCATGAGGAACAAGCCACTCAAGCAATAGGAACAAGCCTCCAATGATCAAAACAATCAGCACACGAGTTGCTGCAACTGTATAGAATGTCAGAGAGCAGTGACAGCGCTGCCTATATCAGTGTAGCTGTTGCTGAATACATATATAAATGAAATGGGGCTGATAGAGACAAAATAAATTCCCAGCAAAGAAGAAAATATAGTGCTCCAAAAGGAATGCACTCAAGCCATAATATGGCTGAAATATACCAAAGAACCAAGCACTGGAAATGTGTACTGCTACTGCTACTGCTACTGGAAACTACTACTTCTAAGGCAAAGAACCATGTGTGGAAGGCTGTTAGCATGCTCAGAACGATCCGATATTTTAACCAGGAATTTCACTCAAGCAACCCAGAAAAACAGAGAAATGGTTTGGCCATATCTTAACTTTGGATTTTCGGCCATTTTTGGGTTATCCACTGCAACAAGTCACTAAAATAACACAGTCATGGACTGGAAATACGCTGCGAGGGATGGTATATGGTTGGCATGATGCGAAATATGTATAAATATCCCCAGGAGCCCTCCTTACTGATCCTCCAATGGATAGGCTACCTCTCCACTGAAAAACAAGCCCAGAATTAGATCTATGTGATCCTCCTTTGCTGCACCCTGCAACACAACCCAACTTTAAATAGAAACTACATTGTATCTGAAGGAGGTAGCTTGGCCAAAATGCCAGAATGAGGAAATTCAGCTCAAAGAACCTCTCCTTCTTGGAGGATGAGCTACGAATTCCTGATCAGGAACACCCTTGTATTAAACAGCACAACAACCGTGTTAAACAAAAAATGAATGAAAAGTGTAAACAAACCAACATCAAAATGATAAACTAAAACATGAATAACAATTGCTGCTATCCCCTCCATATATCGCATGAGAGCCTCTTCACAGTGGGTCCCATCCACACTTGCCACCAAGTTCATGTAAGTTGTCCTCTACTAAAACTGCATTGTCTTCTCATAAAGACCACTCCTCCATGACAACGTTGTTGATTTGTTCATAATTGACTGAATCAATATGATTCAGTCCCTGTTCAAACCCAAAGGTGCTTAATCTAGCTTCTTATTCTTCCTCATTTCACATTAGGAGTGTTATTATTCCTTATAAAGGGGTTTTATGAGTATCCCCACCCACTTATTCACATACTTAGTGATAAAACCGACTATAATATTCCATTTAGATGAAGGCTAAATTTTTGGAATATTACACTACAATGGCTAAGATTCTAGCTTGACTGGGAGGTAAAGTGGTGGTGCTTGGAGATGAACTTGAAGTGCTTAGAGATGAGCTTGAAATGTTTGGAGATGAACTTGAAGTGCTTGAAGATTTACTTGGAATACTTGAAGATCAGAATGAAACTTTAGGTTTAAGAGGAAGCTCGGGGATGAATGGTTCTATGGAATGAACTATGGTGGATATTATAGACAAGGTGGTACTAAATAAAGTTGTATTTACAGTTTCAGAAGGAATGGTAGACCGCTTAGGGGTAGCAGCAGTTAGGGCAGATAATTCAACTAACTCTTGAAAATAGACTTCATCTATATTCTTAATCAAAGTTGAGGTCAAAACATAAAGTTTATCAAAAGTCTCTAGAACTTGTTGATCTAAGTCAATTTGTATAGTTTCCTTCTTTTCTTCAATAAATTGAATAAAATTAGGGTCTATTACAATATCATACATTCAGTTTTCATATTTGGTTCTAATTAAAGAATGGTCAAATGATAAATCAAATTGAACATCATGTATGCTTGATAACTCTTTAGGAAGTGAATTTTCTTTGATTAATTGATTACTAATTCCTAGAGTTTCTACTTTTTTAGGTTTTCTTAAAATCCTATCACGATCATCAACAATTATAGCAGGTTGTGGATCAGGATGAGCCCTATATAATATGTTCTTTTAGAAGCCAGAATTTTAAATTTTAATGATAAATTTTAACAACCCTAAAAAAACCTTCAGGTGAAAAATGAGGAAAAGTGTTTCCTTTAAGATTTATTTAAAATAAGGACTAATTTCCCCAGTGTAGTCGCCAATATGTTATCTCTCCAAAAATTCCCAAGGGTTGTTATGTGTGTTTAAAGAAATATCAGAGGTAACTATCAACCACTTTTGGAGATTACGATCTAGCCTTCCTAATGCTCAGAGAGGGTTCTCTCTTAATGATTTAACTTTGTTGTTTTAATTGATTTTAGCCTAGATGTGTATGCTTGATTTGGTTTGATTTTGATTTGTTGGTAGAATTTCTCATTATGATGTATAGATGCTTTTCTATTTTCCATTGGACTATGGAGTCAATATATCAAGAAAACATAACATAATTAACTTATAAAGGAAGTGTTACAGAGCATCGGACCTGAGAAAAATCATATTTTAAAGGCTAAATGGTGAAATGATTTTCAATTGGGATCAAGGAGTAGTTAGGGATTCCTTAAACCATATAATGAAAGAAGGTGAAGGAGGTCAATCACAATCAAAGAGAAATTACAGATTCTCTAAACCAGACATCAGAAGAAAACATTAAAATTTATAATAGTTAAAAGCAAAGTGTAATTAAACAAATTCTGTAGTAAAATTCCAATTATAACATTCAATTTTAGAAAACATGCAAGTTTATGGAATAATAAAGAAAAGAACATGAACAATTGAAATATGCTTCATTGAAATAGCTCAACACATGAATCCTGTAAAGAAATTTCCTTTATTACTTGTCCTGTCTGTCAACTGGAAAAAGGTACGATAACCCTCTGGTAATAGACCAATTCAGCTATAGAGATATTCAGGAATCCACACTCAATACTTCGAAATGATGAAGTATTTATACGAAACTTTACATGAAATATCTTGTCAACTAACCAGGATTTATTTAAAGAAATATCATGCAAGAAGATAGAGACACCTATCAACTAACTACAAGTTGTCCCTATTTTATTTGATTGTTGTCATCTGTTTGTTTCTCTTATGCTAGTTGTCTTTTACGATGGCTATCTTTTACCTGTTTTCTTTCATCTGTATTTTATATATCTCTCATCTGATTTCTCTTTAACTCTGCCTTTTATTTCACTTCTCTTTGACCTGTGAATTCTTTCACATGTGTTTACTTTTACTTGTCATGGTAAATAACACCATTTTTCCCACTTTTCTTCATCTGGAATCTTTACCTTCATCATCTTTCAGTAAATTTCATCAGATTCTGAATACTTGTCAAGTGTGGCTTATTTTAAAAAAGGTGATTTACCTCATGTTGGAGGTCAAATAAAATTTCCAAAATTTGAAGGAGTACTTTGCCTGTAGGAACTCCTTTCATTGCTGAACTGTTGGAAGTATCTTTGGCTACTTCCCTCATCTTTTTATCATAGTCTTCATGCCTCATCAGTTTATCATTGATTACTAATGGATAAGGCAAAGCCTTTCTGTCTTAAAACATCAAACTTGTTCATGAACATGTTTACTACAAGAAACATAGTTTGACATTTGTCTTCAAGCTGTGTCATTCATAATTCTTGTAGTTCATAATTCTTTTTGGAATTTAGGAATTTTAATATCTTAGTGGCTTCTTCTTATTTCTTTTTAGGTTCTTCTTTGACCTTATAAATTGCATTTCTTGCTTCCTTTACCAATTCATTTTGTTCAAATATAACTTGTATAGAAATCCAAATATCATTAACTGAGTTAATGATATTATCACACAACTATTGTTTGGCTTGGGCTAAAGGTTATTTCATTGATAGCTCTTTTTCCAGCTTGTGGATTCTTTCAGTTAATCCGTTGGCCTTTTGTACTTCTTCCTGATGCATTACTTCTGCTAATTTATTTCCATCATCTAAAATTTTCACTTTTTCTTTGAGCTTATTGATTTCAGTAGTATGAATTGACATATACTAAATAAATATAATCAATTTTTTTGTATCATCAGTGGGATGGGTTGATGTTGTTGCTAGTGTAGTAGCTAGTGTAGTTGTTGGACATTATGTTGATACCGAAGCTGTTGTAGCCACTGTAGCTGATGTTGAAGCTATATGAATGGAAGTAATGGGAACTACTTCCATGCTGGATTTCTTTTCATGCACAAGTTTGTCCATTTTAGTTTCCCTCTCTTTCATTTGATTTGTTAACTGAATGACGAGATTCATCATTTCATCATTATGATTTTCATTTTCCAAAACTTCTTTAGTTTGTGGATGCTCTGTTTTTGGTAACTTAAGTTGTTTCTTCAATGCATATATGTTGGAATTCTTCTTCTTGATAAGCTCTTCTGCTGCTTTGATATATTTTGGATTATAACCTACTTCCATTACTGAATCTTCAAGTGAATTTATTCTGTTATCCTTTTCTTGTGAAGAAGCTTTCTCTAGATTTAACTGTGTCCTTATATTTTCTATAGAATTCTGTAAATTTTGTACACTTAAAGCCTTGTGTGTCATGGTGGAATAGATCATTTCTCTGTCTTGTTTGTGAAACTCAATCTGATATATTGGATGCACATCTTTAGAAAGAACTTCAAAGGTTGTTTTCTTGTAATATTCTGATGTTTTTGGGGCCTGCACTGTTGGCTGTAAAAATTTCATTTGCATCTTTCTTGTTTTGTAGTCAAAAGCTGAAAGCAATATATTTTGGTCACTGGGAGTTTGCTTCCAGTACTAGGCATAAGTTAGAGCTTTCAATGCTTCATTCCTGATTTTGATTTATTTTTATTTTACCATTATGTCTTTCTCTTTCTCCACTGGTTTGATAGATAATGAAACCTCTACACTATGTTGTTTCTGAATGATTTGTGCACTGCAGGTTGATGGAAATTATGTTTCTTCTGCAATAGTTGGAGGTGCATCATCTCTGACAATTATATTTTTTTCAATGGTTTCAACTGTATCCACTATTTCTTCCTGTTCTACCACTGGATTCAGTTTTTCCTTACTCCTATACATAAGCTTGAATTTAGTATTAGATGTGGTTTCTACAGAATAAGAGCCTTCCTCTCTTGCCCTCTTTGAATTTATGTCCTGTGGGGCTAGTGTAAGCAAGATGGAGCTTGTATCAACCTAATTCTCCATCTCCTGTAAATTATTTTACAACCACTATGATTGGTTGGAATACTTTTCAATTTCAGGCTTTGACTCATGAATGAAAGGGGTCAATTTGAATTTCAATATTAACTTACTTATGACACCCTAGGGGTCATAAGACCATTTGAAACTACTACTGAACTTAAAATATTGTAAACATTTGTCTGCTTGTTGTCCAACATTCCTATTATTGCAAATAAAATGCCCTAGCTGGTTCTTAATCTTGAATTGAGTCTTATTTTTAGCTAACAGGAAATTTATTTCATTTGACTTCAGGATTTTTTTGATGTATTCTAAATAAAATATCCTCACTGGAAGGTATTTGGAAAGCTTTTACAGAGTTAGCTGGCTTCCATACACTCTAATTTCTATATGATTCTAGTATAAATACCAATCTCATGTTTTACTCTGATCTGAAAACTAGAACACTTTCTTTATCTCTTCGCTTATTCTAGGGTGAATGTCACTGCTTAACATATTAACTACTAGATAAACAAATGAATCAATGAATTATTTTTAGTTTAATTCAGTGGAATCCTTTATGATCAAGGATGTCCAAAAGAAAATAGATTGGGGATTACTCTCCATGTCCATTTCTTGGAGGTTAATTTAAACCATTTTGATTGGAAATATATAAACATATGGAACAAATTTGAGGAGTATTTAAATACTCCTTCTTCTGACAACTTGACTAGATGATCATGGATTGCATTTGCTAGGTATTGGGAAAAATTGAAGGTTGAATCTAGAGGCTGACCTAGACAAAATATGGATAGGAAGTTAAGAATAGATGCATCTACATGTTCATTAGTAAAATATCCTAAAATACATGAAAAAATGGTAACAATTTTCCCGGTTCTCTCTCAAAATATAGAGGTTGAGTACATAGGATTGCTTTTAGGAGTTTCTACTGATGGAGGGAGGAAAGTCTGAAATATTTGGAATCTCTTAGGAAAGTCTAGCTTCAAGTATAGTTTAGTAAGGGTTTCAAAGCATAATGGCACTTCATCAGGTTGTGGTTGAATATGTAACATCTAATTAATCGATTGAGCAATAGTTGTGAATAGGATTTCTTGGTTTGGGGTAACTAAAGATATTTCATTGGGAAAATAGTTGATCTGGCAGAGTCTAATGAGTTTTGAAAATTGAAATATTTGTGAGAATATGTATTTGGGAAAATTTGAATCCCACAGATGGATGTCATCTGCTTGGTCAATAAATTTGTCATGGCTCCAGCAGTGGAGCTCTAAAAGGATGGAATCAATCACTGTGTCATTGATTTTGAGGTACTTATCAGCCAAAGGGGTGTGGTAAAAATCTACTATAGGTGGTTGCAGAGGGTTTACACTTATAACACTCTGTGAAGCCATTTAATTTGTTCAATTTATCAATTTTTGTGTTTAATTAATGGTTTCAGGTGCTTAGAATTACTTGAAAAATGGTTGAATTTTGTTTGTAGAAGTACAAGCGGGAGAAGGGTTCAATTCCGGTCGGCAATGGCTTCAAACTTGGTCAGTAAAGGTTTTTGGTTTTTTTGCAATTTCAACAGAAATAGCGAGATAACGATAAAGGGCAGGTTTTATTACTTTTGAACGGAGGCAGTAAATCACATGGCGTAGGGTTGAATTATTTCAAATAGTGGTGGTTCCAATGCATAAAAAAAAGGTGGTATGAAGGGTTATCGCACCGTGAGAAGCAGTATGGTGGTTTAGGGGATGGAAGCTCCGATAAGACGTGGGAGTGCCACGTAGCAAGGGAGCGGGGGTGTGAAACTGCCCATTTTGCAGCCCCACCCCGCCCTCCCATTGGTTTGAAATTTTGAACATTGAGGGGTGTGAAAAGGTTTATGGGACGTTAGATCTGATTTGATAGGATCCAGGGGTATATGGATATGTAGGTTTTCAAAGAGGTGGGGTCGGGAATTATATGTGGAGGGTTTATAATAAATTGGGTAGGGGAATAATATATGAAGGAGTTAAAATGTTATCAGGAGGGGATTTTTATATGCGAAATGTTTAAAATAAAATGGGGAGTTTGGTAAAGGATTAAGGGAGAGAGTTAAATGTAGTTAGGGTCGAGGTTTAATATAAAATAATGGGAGAAATATATTAAATGTGGGTTAATATAATATGGGGATTAAATGAAATATATTAGATGGTAGGTTAAAAATAATATCGGGAAAGGTATTAAAGCGGATGGATTAATATGATATGGGGGACAGGTTAAATAAAGTGGGGCTCAATATAATTTATGGTACTCTAAACTATGCGAAAAGTGGGTTTGGCATGTTTTATTTGAATAATGCAGAGTTAGTCAAGCAAAAGGGGTTTTTAGTGGGGGAAAGGAATTTTCAAAGGTAAATAGGGTTTTAGGAGGGAAAAAGGTTAGGAATAAGGGAAAAGGGATTTTATCAAAGGGAAAAGGATTTTTACAAGGGGAAATGACTTCCAAGAGTGAAAATAGGTTTTTTAGCAAGGGGAAATGGTTAGAAAGATATTAGTGATATGAGATAAACCAAAATGATGCTTTCCTTAACTTTTGAAAGTATCCTACCTACCCATTATTTACCTTATAATTTTTTTACTTCCTTTATTGGGTGCATTTGAGCTTGTTGACCCTTTTATTTTCTTTTGATAAGAAAACTAACCTATTTCTAATCGTATATATTATAATGGCTCGGATTAAACTTATGAGCTCATTTTTATTCTCTACCTAACTACTGATCTTCCAAGATTAAATGGTCTAGTCAAATATTTATTCACTAACTATAATGACATGAAATTTAAAGGCATGAATAATCAAGATTAAATTGTATGAACATCATGAATTGTGGATTTTTGGACAAGCTGCACACAATTTTATTGTAAAAGTAAAGTAAACTAAGAGTAGTGGCATTTGAATGTTCAATAATTTCAGGAATTATTTATGTTTCTTTTTGTGAGGTTTATAGTTTATATCCTTTTTTTTATATTTTTTCTTTTGGTCCTTTGATTTTTCTTTTAGAACATATGTTGACCGGAAAAATCAATCTTGCGGACAAGATCGATCTCCCTAGTACCAAAAGGTAATCTAGCAACAAGCATCCAAACAAACCTATCTTTCTCTAGACATATGCAATTTACAAAAGAATACTATAAAGGTGTTAAGGTCTTACCGTAGATCCAATGCTTGTTCAAAGTAGTTATCCCTCGGTCACTTGAAGGAGTTATCTTTATAGACCTGTAGTCACAAACAAGAAAACATTAAATAGCACCTGTATAGTAAATATTATAAATCATGCTGATCATAGTGATCAAGGAATCCATGAAATAAACAGTTAATTAACAGCTTAGTGAGAAAAATGAATTCATTTGTATTAACTTTGAATAAATAAAACCTTACAACCTTAGCCTTGATGTTGAACAAGTCTTCCTGGGGTCCGAAGCAGGAATCTCCTCTACTATGACAAGCCTTGCACTCTTCCAACCGAGAAAGATAGAGGTATGTGATCTTTCCTCACAAAATCTCAGTTAAATGAGTCTGAATCCCAACAACACTTTACCTCAAACAATTCTAAAGCTTGAACTCCCCTTGAGGCTACCCAAGGCCTCTCTTTATAGTGCAAAAGAGGAGGTTTCAGTTCCAAATATGAAGGAATAGAATCCTCCTTCAAAGGGATAAGATTCTCACATCAAGGGGTTAGCTCCTTAAGGTAAGGGATACATGAACCTCAAAAGAGTGGTTCTGCCACTGCAAGATTCTTTCCAGAGGCTTCTAGAAATTACTAAAAGTGAGATTTTTGAGTTTACTTGCACCTTTTTAATATTTTACAGGGTTCCGCACCCTTAACACAGAAAAAGTGCATTCAAGTATGCAGGAGTTATGAACATTAGGTGTGGGACTGTAGGCAAGACAAAGAGAAAGTGTGATACCAGAGTTAAAGAGATTTTTGAGAAATGTTCTCTTATTTTTAAGGCTTGACATGAGGAACTAATGTGTTAGACTTGCAAAGGAGGAAGTATGAATGATAATGAGCTCATACAGATAGTAGAATGTCAAGGTGACAATTTTTAGTGCAACAAATTGCCCCCTAAAGTGTAAAGTCTAGAATAGATGAAGATGAAGTTTGTCATATATGAAGAGTGAAGTACTTTATCATTTCAAGGATAATCCTGTGGAAACCCTAGTCAGAACCTGTAAACACATTCAATGCAAAATATATATATGTAAAAATATCATCGCTGAGGTAGGCATTCCCATACTCAGATCAAAACTAACTAGAAAACTAATTTAAAATGTTCTGATACAGGTATGATTTTCAATCCATCAACATTATAGACATGTGTAGACATAGTATGGATGCAGCCATCTATTTATGAATAGTCGACTGTATAAATTAATCACAAAATTCCTCGCAGCCTGGATGGTAGAAACTAGATCGAGGGTCTTTATTTCTGCTTCTCCAACTACTATGATTCTATCCATGTGAATGAATGTGTCAAAGTTGAGCATGGTAGAAAGCACTTGATTACCAATCAATAATGTAAACTATTAACTAGTGTGAGAGTAACCACCAGTAATGTCAATGGCCCTCCAAGTACTCAGTACAATCCATGAAATGTGAATGAATGAGCTAAAGTCGAACATGTCACAGAATCATTTGATCGAAGGTCAATGATGCAACTTGTCATCGAAGGCGAGAAACCTGCCATTGAGCCATGTAGATTCCAAGGTACTGACAATTTCTAGATCAACTTCCTAGATAATGAGCTATCGTCGATAGGAAGTGATCCGTCGTAGGCAAGCCCACAACACGAAATCATAGATCAAGTTTTGAAGAAATATATTGGCAAGGACTGACTCAGGGATGGTCAAAATGGATGAAATATATTTTGCAGATGAATGGTTTGCTTTAACTGTCCTCCTGAACACATAACAACACTGCAGATGGCTTGGTGACAATTGACCCAAAAATAATACCCAGAAACTGGCTGAAGACTTTCAATATGGTTTGTTTAAATTTTAGGCAAGAGATTTTCCCAACCCAGGTGAACAAAAGTGTCGTGTTCAAGAGTGGTTAACGGCTTTTCGAATAATCAAAATACAACATACAAGTTCATTTTTCTCTCTTTTCCCCCACCATTTCTGGCAAGTACCTCTTTATTTTTGACAAGCTTGAGGAGGATAACATTTTCTTGTTTATAAGCTCATCCTTCGGATGAGTCCAAATTAGTTTAAGATTTGAACCCTAAGAAGTGGTTCTTTCCTATTTAAAATTGAACAGGTCCTTTACTGTTAAATTTTAACGAGTTCAGTATAAGAGAAACTCGGTGTTTTTTCAATTTTAGGGAGTCAGAAGAAAAAACTTAAGAAGACTCCATGGGGGTAATTTTTCATAAATTTAGTCTCTCGAGCCTGAAAAAGGATAAAATAATGCGGGAGAGAACTCTATTGACCGTAATTAGTCAACGTATGCCTTTTTCGTAAATAGTCCATTTCAATCTGTAAAAGGGGTAAACTTATACTGAAGGGATGATCATTCATTTACTTTAACGAGTTCGAATAGTCAAGTACTCGACAATCTTTTCATTTTTAAAGAGTCTGAAAAGGGCTTAAAAGAGAACTTAAGATTTCACTTTTTCATAAGTTTTAACGAGTTTGAAAAAAAGGGATAAAAATGTACTCATGGTTTTCTCTTTTTCGTAAGTTTTAATGAGTTTGAAAAAGGGATAAAAATGTACTCCTGTGGTCGACTTTCAATTTAATTTACGAGCAGGAAAATATGGAAAGAACTCGACATTTTCATATGTTTTACGAGAATGAAAGATAGCAAAATAATCTCACGATTTTCATGAGTTTAACGAGTCTTGAAAATAACTGAAATTGACTCAAGATAGGTTTCATTTTTACAAAAGCTTGAAATAGAGAAAAAATATGCTTCAGACTGGTTTCATTTTTACACAAGCTTGAAACAGAGAGAAAATTGTGCTTGATGCCCCCTAAGTGTAACTTCTAGGGCGCATGCCCCCTAAGTGTAACTTCTAGGGCGCATGCCCCCCCGGCTTCATTTCATTCAACTAAGTACACTGCTGGTAATTAATAGCTGGATGGAATGAAGGTTCATTTACGAGATCATATGAAAGACCCAACCTAAAACTATAAGAAAATTATGCAAAAACTGAAATAACTAACCTAAATATATGACTTAACATTTACAAGATCTAGTCAAAGACTTGACTCAATTAGGGGAGGATTTGTTTCATTTTTTAACGAGCTTGACACAGGAAAAGAACTATGCTCACGGCAACGTGTTTCATTTTTTAACGAGGTTGACACAGTAAAAGGAACTTTCCTCATACCTGATTCATTTTTTTACGAGGTTGACTCAGTAACAGGAACCCTCCTCAAAAACTACTTATTTCTAATCTATCAAACTACTCTCTAAAATATACCTACTAAAACATTTTTTAATGAGGTTGACACAGGAAAAGAACTGTCCTCATACCTGATTCATTTTTTAACGAGGTTGACTTAGTAACAGGAACTATCCTTAGAAACTAACTGATTCATTTTTTAATGAGGTTGACACAGTAAAAGGAGCTTTTCCCACACTCACTGATTCATTTTTTAACAAGGTTGACACAGTAAAAGGAACTATCCTCAGCTACATGATCATGATTTCCAACTGGAAGAAAGACATGTCAATGGACACGCCTTGATCATGGCTTCCAAGAGGTCTTCATCAGAAGGAAGAATAGTTCTCTAGAAGGAACACATGTCAAGGGACTTAAAAGGGATAAGAACATCACGTTCAAATAATCCCATAGAGTTTTCCATGTCAATTACCGTATCTAAGTCAAAGGAAGACGAACAAACAGTGAGAGGCTAACTTACATCGGTAATTGAAAACATGGGACTAGTTGCCACATAATTAACCCGTGGTGGGGTAGATACCACTTTAGAATCAGGAAAATTTAGGGGTGTCATATTATTGGTAGTCGAAACAAGACTAGGGAACGAAAGCTGGTGTACAGTCACAATGTTTCCATTGTGGGGGAAAGACATCACGCGAAAGAGTGTTGATACTACATCTTTCATTGCATAGAAATAGTCTCACCCAAGGAGTAAATTGAAATCCAAGGGGACTCGAACTACCATAAGATCAATACAGACAGTTTTTCCTTCCAAAGTAATAGAAAACTTAGGAAGGATCCCTAAAGTTTCACTAATGGTTATGTTAAAAGCTTTCAGATTCTGCGTAATAGGCACAAGCTGAGGGGAACCCAAAGCTTTCCAAGCAGTTGAGGATAAAATACTAATAGAAGCACCTTCATCTACATGTGTGTGGTGTACGTCCCTACCACCAAACTTCACAATGATTTGGAAATGGATGGAGGAAGGAAGATGAGGTTCTGTCAATCTATTCCAATCAAAAGAAAAGACCTCAGTACTTGGAGGGGGTTCTGTAGAAACAGATGAAATTCCCCCTGGCGTAGAAGAATCTGATGTAACAAGAAGAACCTGAGCGGTATGAAGTTCACTCTCTACAGGGAGAATGGGATCGAACGAATGTGAAATCGAATCGACCACTTGATCAACTAATGGATCATCAACCTGAGTGATATGAGTTTCACTCTCCAATGGAAGAGTGGGATCGACTGTATTTGAAATTAGATGAATCACTTCGTCAGTTGATGGTAGGTTGGGAGAAAGTTTACGGTAACCAGTTGGAAATTATTTCTGTGGAACAGTAAGGTTTTCCAATAATTTTTAGGCTTCATCCATGTGAGGGAAAATGTGAGTTTTATGACTCCCTTTGCATAACTTACAAGGAAACCTAACTTTACCCTTTTTCCTAGGAACATGACTATCACTCGTTGATGAATCAACGGAAAGATGATGATATTTTTCTGACCATACATCCAAGACCTTTGGAATACTGGGACAATTGATAAGGAAGTGGTCACCCTTACAAAGTCTGTAAGGGTATTTGGGTTTACGATGCATGTTGGAAGTTTCCTCAACACTACTAACATTTACAACCATGGTTGGTTGGTTGAATTCTTTCTTATCTTGCTTCTTCTTATTTTTCTTCTTCCCTTTCTTCTTCTTCTTAGACACCTGATTACTAGCGTCAAGGCTTTTACCAAGCAAAGAGGAAGAAATGGAGGAAGAAATATTAGGCGAAGAAGGTAAAGGGTCAACAGAAGGTTGGTGATGTTGAGATGGTGAACTCTATTGATGTGAAGCATCCAGTTGAGGTGGAACAATTGGAGTATTCGGGTCCAACGAAGTTGAAAATAGCCATATCAGTAAACCTATTGCAAATCCAGGTAATGAAAAAGTAGCCATATCAGGAGGACCAACATTTCCAAATCAAGGAAAATTACTAGGATTCTTGTTAAGAGGGGTTACTTGGTTGGTAAATTCCAGAACAGTTGCCATTATATTCAACTTCAATGAATTTTATTAACAATTTAAAACTAAAATTAACATTTCACAATTCACACCTAACAATTAAAATTCACAATTCACAACTATAGTCTCTAAAAGTAAAAATAAACAAATTAACACACGCTATCAAATCTAGGAGTCTAACCACACACAAACAGTAGATTCCCACAGTAAAAACACTAGTTGGTGATGAAATCCAACATCGTACAATTTTAGTGTTGAAATGGTAGTTGGAACAGTTACCCCGACAACCTGCTTAATGAAACAGACTGGCACAAGTTTCTTCACAAAACCATCTCGCGTGAAGAAAACCCCCCAGAGAGTCCAAGTGAGTCTAGTCAACGTCTGCTCCAGGTACAATGAGATCTTTCCTTCACCGTCACCTTAGGAAATAATCTTAAGCTTATGGACACTAAGGTTACCAACCGTAACAAATACAACTGGGGCACATTCTACAATCCGATTCCACACGTAAGGGCAGAGTAACAAAGCTCAATCCCCTTGAATGCTCCTTGACATGGTCAATCCGAGGTTTACCAACAAGTGACCCTGGGCTCCTCGATAATGGTTAATCTGAGGTTTACCGTTTGTAATGCACGCAGATCTTCTATCTTCCTTGATGAAATATAATTGATTGTCTCAAAGGTTTGGACATGATCTCGTGATTAACTCCTTTAAGAGAAGCTTCCCAGAATGTACCAATTACAATTGGATTTATTTCCTACCGCCAAATTTATCTACTTGTTTGTTTTAGTTTCTTTGGAAATTTAACTACAACCTATTCTAAAGCACTAATCCTGAGCTAGATTTGTGGAAAGAGCCCTAAAAATGTAAAAATTACTAGATGAATTGTAATTAAGAGTTGTGTTATTTAGGCTGTTATTAGTCAAAAGGGTAAATGGATATGAAACCAATGGTGTTATGACCCAACCCAAAACTGAATGCAATTGAATATTGTAATGTAATATTTTCAATTAAGTAAGGAGAGAGTTTCCATTCACTTCCAACAATGCAAAAAATTGATCACTAAGAGAAAATATAGCAAATTCTTTAATGCACTAATTTCACCAAGAAAAACTAATGCAAATCAATTCCAAATAATTTTTTTTTGTGTTTTTAAAACAAGCATAAAAGCATGTAAATTCAAATTAGAGAAAACTAATCTAAATCTACAATTTATTTTTCAGAATGTAAACTATGTAGTTGTAATCTATGCACAATTCACTTGAAAAGTATGAAAATGTAATCTATGCACATTTTTCATTCATATTCTGAAAATGAGAATTCTCAAACACAAGATGATTCTAATGTAACATAAGAACCAATCAAGTGTAAGTAAAGAAAATCGGGTGACAGTTCCAAAGACCAAAAAATAAAAACACTCAAAGGCGATTAACACTCATACACAATTTAGCAAAAAGAATGAGGGGGGAATTTTTTTGCAAAAACAAAAGCAAAAAGATGAAAAATTGTGAAAGGACCGAGAAAAACCTCCAAGTAATGACCAAAGGAAATCAAATTAAGAATTTCTCAAAAAAGAGACTCAAAACACCCAATTAACTTAACGAAGATTGATGAGATGAAAAATTTGTTGAAAGAAACTCATAAATAAGGCTTTTTGATAGAAAAATATAGATCTGGGTAGATGCTAAGAATCCTAAATTAAATCTAAACTCAAAATGGAAGGAGAAATCTTAAGTTTTTCAAAAATTTGACAGGGTCCGCAGGCTCCAGAGAAAATAGGTGCAGTCCCGCACTGGTTACTCAAGGAAAGTGCGGAGATGCCCGCACTGTGTGTGAAGATAAAGTGTGGTCCCTTGAGAACTTCAAAAAAAACAAAAAGAATTCTTAACATTTCTAAAAGAAAAGTAAAACTAAGCTACCCAAGCTAGTATACATCAATCAAAATCCAGAAAAAAACCATTTTCTCATTTCAAAACAAAGGAAAACCAGAAATCAAGAATCTATCCCCAGTGGAGTCACCAATTTGTTGACCGGATAAATCAATCTTGTGGACAAGATCGATCTCCCCAGTACCAAAAGGTAATCTAGCAACAAACAGCCAAACAAACCTATCTTTCTCTAGACATATGCAATTTACAAAAGAATACTATAGAGGTGTTAAGGTCTTACTGTAGATCCAATGCTTGTTTGAAGTAGTTGTCCCTCAGTCACTTGAAGGAGTTATCTTTATAGACCTGCAGTCACAAAAAAGAAAACATTAAATAGTACTTGTATAGTAAATATTGTAAATCATGCCTATCATGGTGATCAAGGAATCCATGAAATAAACAATTAATTAATAGCTTATTGAGGAAAATGAGTTCATTTGTATTAAATTTGAATAAAGAAAACCTTACAACCTTAGCCTTGATGTTGAACAGGCCTTCTCGGGGTCCGAAGAAGGAATCTCCTCTACTCTGACAAGCCCTGCACTCTTCTAACCGAGACAGATAGAGGTATTTGATCTTTCCTCACAAAATCTCAATTAAATGAGTCTGAATCCCAACAGCACTTTACCTCAAACAATTCTAAAGCTTGAACTCCCCTTGAGGCTACCCAAGGCCTCTTTTTATAGTGCAAAAGAGGAGGTTTCAGTTCCAACTATGAAGGGATAGAATCCTCCTTCAAAGGGATAAGCTCCTCACATCAAGGGGTTAGCTCCTTAAGGTAAGGGATACATGAACCTCAAAAGAGCGGTTCTGCCACCACAAGATTCTTTCCAGAGGCTTCTAGAAATTAATAAAAGTGATCTCTTTGAGTTTACTTGTGCCTTTTTAATATTTTACAGGGGTCCGCACCCTTAACACAATAAAAGTGTGTTCAGCTACGCAGGAGTCATGAACATTAGGTGCGGGACCGCATGCAAGACAAAGAGAAAGTGTGATACCAGAGTGAAAGAGATTTTTGAGAACTTTTCTCTTATTTTTAAGGCTTGACATGAGGAACTGATGTGTTAGACTTGCAAAGGAGGAAGTATGAGTGATAATGAGCTCAAACAGATAGCAGAATGTCAAGGTGATAATTTTTAGTGCAACAACATACCCTCTTCTAATTTTTCAATATGGAAAACATTTGCAGAAAGCAAATATATGTACAATATTAAAAGACTTGGCATAGTCAATTCAAAATTATGATCCCTATTATTATAGGACCCTGACAGAAGGCATGATGTTTTGCCTTAGTTTTAGCCAGAGTCGCATGCATATAGGCCTATGGGAGCAGGTCGACACTAGCATAGCAACCTACGAGAGTGGTTATAGGATCAATGGCACAAATAAAGTTTTATGGGACCAACTAAGTGATTTGATGATACTTCCTATGCATTCCTCGTTCTAATCAAAAGAAAATTAGCTTGGAAATTCCCAGCGGTTTCCAGAAAAAGTGAGAAGGGTTACGAATGGTTTGAAAAGGTCCTCTCAGGATGATAATGCATTTAGTACACAAGCATTGACCTTATTAGATTTCATTTGGTCTTATTTTTGAACCCTTGATCCTAGCTCCTAGCTTAATTTCTCCCTACATGTTTTATATACTTGATCTTGGAGCTAAGGATTGATTTATGATGTATGTATGTATGTGAGAGAGAAGCTAGAATATATCAGAATTTAAGTTGTTGGAGTAGTGACTATTTGGAAAAGTTTTTGTATGTTGTTCGCGTATATTCTTGGTGACTCTGACACTTGTTTTTGCGGGAGCTACTATTAAATTTTGTGTATACCCTTAATGTTTTATGTTTCTAATTGTAGTATGCAACAATTACATTCTGATCTGAGGGTTTTATATATGTTGGTATCATATTTATTGTGGCCATGTTTTTCCTAGTTTGGAGAACATTTTTTATGGATCATTATTTTGTTTCGATTATGAGATTTTTCTATTGAGATCATGTATGAAAAGATAATTTCTTATTGACCATAGATTATTTAGTTCTAGTTTGGAAATTGATGAAATTAGTTCCACATAGTGATAGAGGAGAAGTGAATTCATGAGAGAGGACCAATGATAGCTAAGCTTCAACAAAAGGAACAAGTTTCTCATCAAATGCTAGTTTGATAGTCAAATTGGAGTTGTGCAAGGATCGTTGATTGTGGTGGCCTTCATCAGATGGCAGTCTATAGATCCGTAGAGAAAAAATTCTTCCAAGATGATCAATAGCATCGAGTCTCCTTGTCGATGTGTGTTGGAATTTTGTATATGAGTTCAATTCTCCATGCTGATGGGAGTCAAAAAGCTATGTAAAAGACCAATTTCTTGAAAAATAGAAATTCAGAGAAGAGCCACAAAAACAAGGGTAGATTTTGGTCTCATGAAGGTTTTTCCAACAAATATTTTGTGTCTCTTGTGTGATGGTTTTTATCGTTGTGTTTGATGGATTTTTTTCTCTCATGGTTATTTTGTTTTAGTTTCTTATATGTTTATATGCAGGGATAATCTAATGTGTTGTTGATGCATATATGTGTGATTCAGTAACTGAAGTTAATAAAATCCAAAAATCATATATATACCACATTAATGATTCATCCCCCCCCCCCCCCCCTTGCCCAACCTCCTGAGCAGTGTTCAAAGGTTTCCAACAGTTCGCTCAACCCTTCTAACGTAAAATCACAATCACTGCAATGCATACATTGATATTTATTTCAATGATCTATGAGCGGCTAGAACACCTTAAAAACTCACCTTATAGCCATCCCTTTAGCGCAAAGTTTCTCAACTAAGAAAAAAAACAAGAAACAAAGAGGCAATCTTAAATGATAATCCGAAAGTAATACAACTTACATCAACACCTTCTAGACACAAAAAATTATTCATTACATTTTCGTTATTCCCCTCTCACGCCCGCGAGGTCTCAAGATTAAATATATATAACACGAAAATATAAATATCGTTAAAAAAACAATGGGAATGTTGACAACAACAGACTTTCTAAATTTAATATTGGGTCCTCTTCTAGAAGCAACTACTTAACAAATATAATATATGTCCCATAAAAGGGACACATTGACTAACAGTAAAAAAAAAAAATACCATAATTTTCCCTCCTGGGACACATAAGCCAAACTAACTATAAGATATTTACATAGTTTTTTGTCAAAGTAGAGGTGGAGTGATTCTACTACATCATAAAGAATATATGTTGTTACGAATATTTATGACCTAGCACTTTTGGCCATGTTTCCCATTCTAAGAGTGGAAAATTCTAGGTTGGAGGGTTAAGTAGTTTTCTAGGAGTTGGGACATGTGTATAATTATGCTTTATTTTGTTAATATATTTTTTTATTGTAGTTAGCTATACATGCAAGTGAATACATGGTACCTAAGCATCTTTAGAGGTGAAACTCAATCAACTTGTAATAGAGCTCAGTGAGTTAGGTAAATGAGTTCAAGTAGCTCCAAAAAGAACATGATATATTCCTTTGCAAATATTCATAGTTACAAATAATATAGTGAATTAGGTTTTAGGTTCCATGTTTATTCTTTCCTCTTTTGTAATATATGTTTTATCTTATAAATTATGCAACGTGTTTAAGACTCATATCTATCTATATAATCACTAGCGAAGGTTTATGTCCCTGGTCTTTCATTAGCACCATATTTCTCCATGTTGACGAAATAATATAAATTCAATGCTACATCAAACATTAGGATTAGGTGTTAGTAACAAGAATTGTGGTAAATCTTACCTCTATTGAATTCTGAGAGTTCATCTATAACTCCTAGAGTAGAAGGGAAATTTAAGAGTTTGAGACCTCACACAATGTCTGCAAAAGCGTCTTTAGGAACATGAAAGTCCTATAGGAAAATGATGTAATAATCCTTAGATGATATGGATTGAATATTTGTAAAGGATCCCTATGTAAGACTACATGATTGTGATCCGAACTTGCATAGAGCCAAGCTACTTATTGAGGATGGATTTTCCCAACTCGGTGGGATATACATAGGAGATTAAGGGTATGAGGAGGGAAGTATATATCCCAACACTATGAAGTGAAGTGACCTTTGGTTAGAATTCAATAGTGGGGAGTAAATGGGCTCTAGAACTTAGCGTTTAGTGGCATTTAACAAAATTGATGAAAGATGTTCTCTAACACTATTGACAACTTCTCCCCAACTTTTGTTGCATTATTCTATAGTATTCATGAATAATTTGAAAATTTTGAATATTTAAGTCCTTTTTTAGCACTCAATAACCCAATACCATTGGTTTCCTTGCATTCAAGTTATGAGTTTATTATCTCAACTACCAATTATGTGGCCCTTCCTCTATGGAATCCTCTCCATATCCCCTCATATCCCATCACATTTATGCGTACGTGGTTGGTTGGAAACCTTACCCACCACCACCCCAAATCCACTTTAATTGTTCTTGGTTATCTTTCCTTCCAGGAGAATACTCGTGTGAACATCAATTTCCTTTGGTGCATTCTCACAGACAATAGTTTTATCATCCTTTATACCAAACCACTTACAATGTTTTGTAAGATAATTATATGTCGATGTGGCTCAACTGGTAGAGGTGAGGGAATTTATCATGGTCAATCTTGAGCATAATCAGTGGCCTAAAGACATAGGGATTTGATGTTGAAGCACATTTAGTATGTGGTGGATAAAGAAATTTTGGAACTTAGGGAAGATTGGGATCCTTACACAGATGAGGATATACTTGGCCATGCGACAGATTAGATCCTTTCCAAAGTAGACCTTGACTCAGGTGAAGTACGAACCATACATTCCCTCATGGATGTAGATGTTGAAGTCCCCAATGGGGGTGTCTCAGAAAATAGGCAAGTGGGGGTGGTATGCATGGGCATGAAAGACCCGATGCCATGCGCCACTAAGAAAAATTTACCCACCTTGCACGAATTTAGTTATGGTGTCTTGAGAAGAATAGAGGCACGATGAGAGATGAAGGTTTATCAAACATTCATACATGGCAACCAACATAATGTAGTTCTAGGCAATCATGAAAATTTGTTAGGAGGTACCACCCTTTGCAACGACGTTGGCACTCAAGCTCCAGCTTGAGCCTCGAATGCAAGGAATGTGTGGGCAGGAGAGGCAGATGATGAGCTGGGGATGGTGGTATAAGTACTCGTTCGATCCTAGTAGCACAGGGTTACAGAGGTGGTCATTGTGGTTGGGCTGGTGGTAAGGAAGGTGCCCATTTGGGCGTGCTTTCCAAGGAATTCTCAGTTCGCAGAGGACATGAGGCTGGTGAAGGTAAATGAGGCGATGAAGGAGCATTGTTGGTGCAGGCTCAGAGGCCAATGCAGTCTAGCAACAACTGGGTTCATAAGTAGGTGGAGGCTCATCTCTGCCAATGGAGGACATGGGGACTTGATACTCAGGACGATGGTATTCTCTTGTGATTTGGTGGGTGCTTGTGGCTAGACGAAGGGTTTTGGTCTGAGCTATTGCACTCCAATTTAGCGGGAAACACCCCATTAGGGCGACCATAATTCTAGCCGAAAAGAAGAAGTGTGTGTGCACAAAATTTGCATGGCATGAAAACGCAGTCGTGCACGCTGAGGCAGTCTTGGACACGGAATGGAGCGGAGGCCAAACGGAGACCCGAGCTTGGATTTAGAATTCACCGAGAGTCAACACTCCGTAGATGCCATGGCTGTCTCTCCATCTAGGTCGCCTCATTAATTTGATGCTCCAGTCACCATGGATGTGATTTCAATCTAATTGCAACAGATCCAACTTAATCTGGACAACTTGCGGGAACACAGGTATGAAGAAAATAATGAGCTCATCTCTTACATTAATGATATTCAACATATGCAAAATGAAATTCTAGATGCTCTGGAGAGTCTACGTTGTCAGCTATGGCATTCCCACGACCACCTCTGAGCACTAAAAATCTAGATCGATCACATCAACTACTATGTGCACAACCGTGCAGGTTTCTTTGCAGGGCTACAAACAACCCGTCCACATCCTCCTCCATGAAGCTTTGTATTTTCTTGTTTTCTGCTAGGTTTGTGCCAGAAATAACGAGTGGTATCGTTTGCCTTGGCTTGCTCCTGAGACAAGTATGGCCTTTTTTGCAACTCGGGTTGACCATTTGTAACACAACAACGCTACCTTATGATATAAATTAGACTTTCACCGACAATATATATATATATATATATATATATATATATATAGTTTTCAAGTTGTTTGAGTTGGACTTGAGGCTTGACATATGGCCTAAGAAACTGTCAGGCACTAGCATTTAAATCATTATTTTAAAATTATATATATAATAATCCATTTTTAAGGTCACACCAAATTGTTGTATGAGACCCCCTTGTTTTTGGGATCCACATGACTGAATTTTGCCCACAAAACTTCACATAGAGAGACACTTAACAATACACCCATCATTATCTATTCTATACCCTGTGAGATTAACTCCTTGCAGCAATTTAATTGCTAAGTCTAGGAAGGCATACATACTCTACCCCCCTCTAGTTTTAAACTTGTGACCTCTTGAAAGAAAAACATGTTCTTAACCATTAGATCCACTCAAACTATATATATATATATATATTAAAATTTTGTATTAAAAAAAAAAATTTAAATTTAAAATTATGTAAAATATTAAATTTACATAGTAAAACATATCATCCCACCATCGAATTAATACAATATTTCAAAAAAAATCTTCAATTCCAAAATTTAATTATTAAAAATAAATAATTCTAAAAAAAAAAATATATATATATATATATAATAAATCAAACTTAAAATAATTTGAAATCCTTGAATTCCATACTTGTCACAAGATCTCTTTCTTTAAACATTAAAAAATATAACATTATTTTATTTCAGTACATGTTGATCATGATGCGAAACGACCATTTCCCCATCACGAAATGGACTTTCACATTTTTAACATCAACAAACATCTCCCGTGGCAAATAACTAGTGGATAAGCTTTCAAAGTTATCAACTTGGCTATCACACCTATGTGACAGATTTTCAGTGATGGCTATTTGAATCATAATTCTAATCACCGATAAGTTAACTCTTCATGATTCAAATCTTTCTCCCCGCTTCGAAAGATTTCGAATCACATCATGTAATTTACTTTTGACATAAGGTGTGTCATCGCCAAACGTTGTCCTTCCACGACCATCCGATCAAAGATCGATCGCAGTCACGTGTCACGCTATTTGTGGCATGTAACAACCATGTATCCTGGATATAGAAATAGAAAGAATATGATAGTTAACCAAACATGATCATAAGTGATCAAATCAATTATTAACTTTTTGGATGGATTAAATATTCGTTTAATTTTAAAATTTTAAAATATTATTACTAGAATTATGTGGAAATTATGAATTTGATTTAGTTTAAAGTAGATGCGGTAAAAAAAAAAAAATTATTCTTATTAAAAATCTTATATTTTTTTTTCTAATTTAAAAAATATAAAATTAAAAATAAAAATAAAAATTTCAATACAAGATTTCAAGTTTCTTTTTTTTAATGAAAACACAAATCTTATATACTCATTATAAAGAATATATACTCTCTCTTTTTCTTTTTTTTTCGTCGTCTTGGATCACACTACCAACCTAACAATAGTCCTTTCTACTCTCTCTCCTATATGACAGCCGTTTCAAAAACTGGCTTGCTTTACTTTTAAAAAATACAGAGCTTTCGGAAATTTTGAGTTCGAGTGCAATCCTGGAAATATTAAAAAACAAAATAGAAAAAGAAACAATCATATTGCATGGAAAAGTATTTTATCACTAAATTCATATAGACCGAAAAAAACCTAGGAAAAGATTGAATGTTTTTTGGGTAGTAGTTTTTATATAATTATATTACATAATATAATTGGAAGCTTAAATAAATTATTTGAATATTTATGTTAATTTATTTATTTTAACATCAATGTTTTTTTAAAGAGTTATATATATATATATAATTTTAATATTAAATATTTTAATGTAAACCATGAATATATTATTTATAACTAAATCATTTCAAGTAGTCTCAATATATGTTTGGGTTAATTTTGTTTGAAATCTACAAAATATTGGATAGAATTGTAAATTTAATCTATATAATTTTTATAATCCAAATTATTAAGAAAATTTGGAAAATTTTGAATCTATATTTAAAAATACAATTTAAAAAATATAAAATCATATATATATTTTATAGATATTAGCAAAAGTTTGAGTGTAATCAAATTTCTTAGATTTTTTTTAAAGGAGAAAATATTGAAAAAATATTTATAACTGAAAATATCTGGTTTTCTAAGAAACTTAATAAATATATGTTAAGAAATATGTTTATATTAATTTTTAAATTTCAAACATATATTATTTTATATTAATTTTTAAATTTTTAATATATTTATTAATTATATGAAATACATTTAATTTTCTAAAAAATTAATAAATCTACCGTTAAGATTTATGTATATTGATTTTTAAGTTTCAGACATATCTATTCATTATGTCTTTCGGAGCAGGTAAAAAATTTCAGAGGTTTGAATTATGAACAGCTCATCATGCTGTTCGGAAAAGGTAAAGAAATGCAAAGATTTGAATTATTAAAAGTCATTCGTTCATTGTTTAAATATGTCCATTCGTGGTTGTTTTCGTTTTCAACGCGTGCATCCACAGTGCTATTCTGAGTAGGTAATGAAACCTGAACTTCCGCAACTAGCTTAGTGATGTTGCTGGAGGATTTTGAGACAAATACTGCCATTGATGGCGTTTTGATTTGAGAGAATCGTAAGTCATTCGTACTCGATAATGGTATGAATGATATATTAGTAGTTTTTTGAAAAATAATATCAAGTATCATGAAATTAAAACGCCTGGTTGACATCATGGTGTCAGCGCATTTTCAGAGTTAGCCGACAACAGATAAGGCATGATTCCGATTTTTTGGATACCGAGGATTCGATTAATTCTAATACTAAAATCTTATGTTATTGTAATATAAATCCTTTGAAAATAGATTACACAGAACCTATTTATATAGGGTTGGTAAAAGGCGTTAGATGCTATTGTAATATTAATTTTTTTAATTATATAGAAGTTATATAAATTAAATGGTTAGTAAAAGTTGATAGATATTAGTTTATTAAATTAATGTTTAGAATAATTATTGAAATATTAATTTTATTATTAATTATAAAAGAAATTAATATATAAGTTAAATATATATGAAACAAAAATTTTGATAATGGGAATTTAGTCTCATTTTATGATAGAAATTTTCAACTTTTAAAAAAGTTTTTTTTATATTACCATGGGTCAATATTATTGTTTATTTGAAGTATGCCCAAAAAACTATAACTAGTGTAAATGACCTTTTTTCATATGACAGATTTTTATTAATCTAGCTAACTAAATTTCAAAAATTACATAACTACTTTGAAGATAAATCTTAATCTCTGATTTGTGAATACTATTATCAATATTCCAAAATATTTTGTAGAAATTAAATCAATATAATCAATTTAATAATTATCGATAATTAAATTAAAATTATAAAATCCCTATTCTAAAATAGATATAAATTTGTTATTACTAATTATATTATATTGGTTTGTACTTAGTTTTTTTTTATACATTCATAAAACTATATATTGCAGTTCAGCGATAAAAACATATTATACACATACATAAAATAATAATAACATACTATACATATATTTAAACTAATAATAAATTTATATTACATGTATCTTTGTTGAGGAGAATGTACCAAATATTTTTTCTTGCATCCGTTTACTATTAAAATTTTATTAAAAAATCGATTTGGCTTATTTGAAAAAGCTGTTGCCTTTTTGTCTTGAAAATCATGAAAATTCTTGTAAGATTTTAAAAAAATCTGACAGGATTTTTGTAAATCTACTTTATAACTATCAAACTTTGATACTTTGGGTGTCCTGGAGGTGTTTGATGGTGCTGAATCTACTTCCACCATCAAAATCATGATTTAAACACTGTTATACTGTAAGATTTCTTAAATTTTTTTGTCCAGATTCCAGCCAATTTTGACCATCGGAGCAATTTCTCCTGAATCCAAAAAGTCGTATATTCAAAACCATTTACGTTGATACAGATAATTGAGTACAGAAAATATTGGAAGTATTTAAGAGGGCCGTTAAATACTCCATCCATAATGTTTTGGGTAACTGTCTACAAAACCATGAAAATATTTTGTGAAAATATAGAAATCAATACAGACGAATTTGATTGAGGAAAACTATCGCCCCGCGTAGGCCTTAGCCTTTTCACATACAGCTTTTGAGTGACATGCTACACACGTATTCACATATACATGGGAGAAAATATAGGGAATAAAGCAGATTATAGAATTTGATTATTATTTTCATTTGCTAAAGCAGGAAAAGCTACTTTGAACTTGCAAAACGAGGCAAAGATTTTTTTTCAGCACATTACAGTTCTCCCTTATTTTCACTCAGACGTTTGATTGAACTAATATCGTTGCAGAGGTCATGAAAGTCTGCTTCACTGAGTACTAATCCAACTTCCTCTTCAAAATCATTTTGAATAACTGGATGTTCATTCAACTGCCAAATATCATCGTCCCACAGAGACCCATAGAAATCCTCCGTAATATCAGCATAGCCGTGAACAGCGTCCAAACACATAACATCGGCCATTGAATCTCCCTCAGTATAATTGTCGATGATGATTCCAAGCTCGTTCGGGTAAATATGTTCCGCAAAGAAACCAAGCTCACCATGAACATTGTAGTAGTACGTCAAGTCTCCTGAGGTCGCTTTACAATTTGATCCCTCTGCACTTAATTCGCCTTGCTTAGATGAGTCCATCTGATCAGCCCCGCCTTTCTCGTCACTGGACTCAATTTTATTTTCTGCTTGTGCCTCCCATCCAATTTCATCTTCCTGTGCCTTTATAACCACGTTGAGCTCATTCATAGCATATATATCTTCTGGATTACTGTTATAAGCCTCCAAATCATCGATATCGTCGAACCAGGTCGTGAGATCACTGTCTTTCGCCATTTTTAATCCGCTATTCATTCGCTTCGTGTCTGGCAGAGCCAAACCGCCATTCCAATAGTCTTCTCTCCCTTCCTTATTCATCTGACAAACTTGGAAGGCGGTGGCCATCTCCTCAAAGTGCAACGCTGCTGATAAAACACAAACACATACCACAGAAAGCCTCGGTTTTGGAGCGGGGCTATTAGGTTTTTAAACTCCCCACCGTCCCTTCTTTATCCACAGAACTTTGACAACCACTATCTATAGGCATCTGGCAATGGAATTTTCATGAACAATTCAATCATGGTTTTTTAACATATTTAATTTACAGACCTTTATGAAACGGCCTTAGTTGATTACATAAAACCACGTTGAGTGGGACCTATGTGAAACCACCTTCCAGTCAAAATCGCATTGCGTAGCATACATGTTGTTTGAAAAACTCGTCTTCCTATGTACATTTGGTCAGAATTGGTCTTATTTGTTAAATTTATATTATTAAAATTTCCATGATTAGTTTTCTGTTTGAGAGAATGAGTTTTATTTCACTGGTTTTTTATAAAGATTAATGGTATAAGTTGTAATTATCATTGTTCAATTTACTAATGAGCAGGACTAAGGTTAAATTATATTTTTAAAATATGTTTTATAGGATAGGGTTTGGATTATGAATATAAAGGATTTTTGTTTTTTTAATATTAGTTTGTTTGATAAATTTGAAATTTGAAATTTTTTTTTTTTCTAAATAAAAGTAAAATTTCTTTATTGTTTTTACTTAGAATGAAAGAAGTGGAAATCTCAGTGTTTTACCAAATTTTGTAACTAGGTTAATAGTGGGCCCTTGAAGAGTGTGGAAGTAGTATTACTGCAAATTCACTTTTGTCTTTCGAGAGTTAGTAGTATTACTGCAAATTCACTTTTGTCTTTCAAGAGACTAGTTAGTAGTATTACTGCAAATTCACTTTTGTCTGTCAAAAGGCTATAGCTAGGATTAATGTGTTATAGCTATTAGAAAAGATAAAAATCTAGTAAAAAATGTACAATCAAATTAATGAAGAAAAATATGTTGCTTATTGCTATGTGACAAACTTCAGACAAAAATAAAATATTCACATAGTAATGACTCATCTAATGGGCTAAATTTCACAATATTTAGTTGTCAAACAAAACGATCTCTATGAGTGTAGAAAACGCTTACCAAAGACATCTCAACAAACAATACTCTACCCATTTCTTCTAAAAATGCCAATTTACAGCTGAAAGATAGCATGTTTACAATGTGTATCAATCAATGTGGAATTAAAACATCCCTTCAATAAGGGCTCCAAATAAAAAAAAAGTGAATTTGATTTATTTATTGTATTGGTCCTGCTTGTATCTAGTACCCATAACCTGCAATATTGGGTATTAATGAAGATACACCAATAAAGAAACAGGAAGGAAATAATATTAATATATATATATATATATATATATATATATATATATATATATATCTTTTTCTTTTCTTTTTTCTTTTTCTTTTTTTTTCTGTTTTTTTCTAGACTTGAGTTCTCCATGGGGTTTGGAGTAACAACAAGTTATCATTCCTTGATGTCAACTACAACAGGATCTGATGTTAGGAAGGCCTTCACAATGGATGTTGCATGCTCCAAGCAACATATAACCACATGCTTTGAAGCACAAAACTAAAAACTATTTTCTAGAAAAGCTATCAGCTGTAGTGAGACAGCATATCTTTTTAAGTATAAGAATGTTTTCAGAAAAATATCGACATAATTTATGCATATATGCAGTTAATAGTATGTCACAATATAACATTTACACCTACCAATTAAAAACTTAACCAAATAACAAAAATTAATGATGAGAAGAGAATGCGTATACAACAGAGGCTTCACAATATTTTTGGTGGGAATTTTGGAAAAATTGCTCGATGTAGTGCTGATAGTTAAAAGAAAGCTTAATTGATAATGTGTTTTATAGCTTGATTGTATTAGAAATTGTGAGACAGCAGAAACACATGATTCACACACAAAATAATAATTTCTATATACAAATAATCAGAGATACATCAAATATATATAGGTGAACTAATCCTAATCTTAGAGAGAGAAGTTGAGAGAATCTCTCAACTTCCTCAACAACCCAATCCAAACTAAGTAAGCCTAATAATGGAGGCATTATCTCAAACACCCCCCCTTAATGCCTACATTACAGAAATGGAGAACACACTAGATAAATACAAACATTTGTCTGCCCTGGTCTTCATTAACATTTGTACCCACTCTGAGATCTCATAGAAATCGCTCTTTTCTCCACCATTTTCGAGCTACCATTCAACCCATTTAAAATACATTTGTTTCTGACCAGCAATAATGAACTTTGCAAGATCAACAATATTGACAACTCGGCTCGTCGGGGCTTCCGCGATAAGAGCTGACAAGTGATGAACCATCCTATGGACCAATCACCATCTGTCGGATATTTCGCTTTCGGCTATCCATCAGTGGCTAGGAAAATGGTCTGAATACTGAATGTGTTCAAGAGCTAATCTAACAACTTGACCTGCTTCTCATCATACTGTAACCTGTAACTGATGCTCTTGGCCCGTAGCACAACAACATCAGCATATAACAAATTCACACAATCAAATTAGCCAATTGTTCTCTCGTCCCTGTAGAACGTCAAGAACGACTAATTTAAATTGTATAAATCTATTCAATAATTGGTTCTCTAATACATAAATCTCATAACAACAAATATAAGCTATAACCCAATGCTAAAATACATACTCTACACAAAAAAATAATGAACTTCAAACACCGTGCCATTCCCCTCCATCAACATGATTCTTCTTCGCCTGTAATCGACTCGGGACGAACTTGGGGCAATTCAATTTATTAACCCAAAAATAAATCGAAGGTATGTATATGCACATAATCTCCCGGAGGAAGCGCCATTGAAACTACGTCGCTGGCCTCAGCAACGTGCCAGCTATTGGAAGAGTTGATTTTATGGCAGGGTTGACCGTAACTGCTAGTCCTTCGACTTAAGAATACGCCATCCAACACATGGAACCACCCGGATCTCTATCAAATTCTTCACAGTCAGTTTCCAACTCCTCAGCAATCGATAGAGTGATATCGCCGGTGAAGTTCACATAATCTGTGGAAGGGGAAAAAGCGAAACGTGTTGCAGAATTTTATACAAACATGTTGCAACATTTTATAATAAGTTTCTAACCCACTTCTCTATAATAGAATCGAATTTTGAGCATAGCTGGAATCTCCGATATATAGTCATCAATCCTTAATGCTTCTCTTCAAGTTTAGTACATTCATCACATCACAGGGTAACGAAATCTTGGCCAACTGACTAAATAATTTTCCTTGATCTTCTGACCATTGTTTTCTGCAACTTTAAACACCCCATGTCGACAAGACCAATAACGCTTACACGCTTCGGTCTAACATCTCCCGATATCGTTGGAAAGAGTTTTGTTTCTGAAAAATCATTTGGCTGCATAACCTTCTAATGAAATCCTCCGCCAAAATGTCGATCTCATCCTCAACCAAGCACGTAGACTTTTGCGGACTCTCAGTAACTGAAACAAAACTTTTAGGGTTATCAGAGGGCACGATCTTCGACTCCAGAATTGCGTGGGATAGATGCTCCAAGGGCTTCTCGGTGAGAATCTTGTGAAACCTTCGGCCTATTTAAAATTGGTGAAAACACAAACAAATACCACTGGAAATCGAAATCAAATAACAGCTATATAAAACACATAAAAAATTTCACTCAAACGCTTATGTACAGAGAATCAGCAACATAAACACTCTCACATTTTCCTGGCCTTCCCGAGAGGGAATTAAGCCAGAACTGGCTCCGATACCATATTAGAAATTGTGAGAGAGCAGAAACGCACGATTCACACACAAAATAATAATTTCTATATACAAATAATCAAAGATACATCAAATATATATAGGTGAACTAATCCTAATCTTAGAGAGAGAAGTTGAGAGAATCTCTCAACTTCCTCAACAACCCAATCCAAACTAAGTAAGCCTAATAATGGAGGCATTATCTCAAACAGATTGAGTAATATTTAAGCTCTCAAATAATTTGATTTATGGATAAAATATTGTACAATTTAGTGCTTGAAAAGTGTTCAATCGAATTGCTTTTCTTTACCTTTTACCTGATCAGTGAGTTTATCTTTTTATCATTTTCTAAAATAAAAATTGAGAGAAAAAAAAAACAAATAAATAATTTATTTTATTTCTCATCATTCAAGCATGTCTTCACAATCTGGAAAAACATAATCCACACACTAGGCATCCACACATGCAACACTATCAACTATATTTTCATATTTTCAGCAATTTGTTCCTGCAAAGTCTATCACTTTTGATAAATATGTGCATTGATGTGTAAGAACTATATACCGATTATCCTTAGGTAGATTCGTACGTAGAATGAAATTCAATGAAAGTATAAAATCAATGAAATTCAAATAATTTATCTTTTCTTCTATAATAAGGACTTTGCACACCTCAAACAAGGTATAGGAATTTCATAAATGCAATTTCATTCTATTGGAAGCTCAAACGTGTGGAAATGTTCTGCCAGTTGGAAAGAATTCCACGTGTTCAAACCCGGCTTTATGTGGCACACTATTAAGAAAATTGCAAGAAAAAGAAACCGGTTTTGAAGATATAGAAGGTTAGCTTCTTCCACTGAAGAAAATTGATGAAAAAAGGTACATTAATATCTCTTCACTTATCACACTTTGATGCTCTCAGAAATTCTAAAAGAATCGTAGCATTCTTTGTATTTCTACTTAAATTTTAGGCCTCAGATTTTGTGGAGTATCAAAAGAGTTGACTAAATATTTTTTAATATGTGTAGTCAACTTCCATTTATGCATTACAAATGAATGAATAATTTTTTCCTTTTCGAAAATTTGTAACAATAAATGTAATCAGTTTTTTATGCGGTGGAATTTATTAAGTCCTTTTACAATCTCTGGAAAGCTTTTTTTCTGAAACACAGAAATAGATAAATTTATTGTCTTATTAACCCTTTCCCAGATAAATTTTTTGTTTGAACAATACAGCGATCTGTGAAGCTCATTGTTCCTTTAAAGTAGGCATTTCTCTTTAATTAACCTATGTCACTTGCTAAAAAAAATATTTTTCGCAGCAGAAATTCACGATTCGGCTAGAATTTATCTTGTACAAGATCATAGTCAGTTTCTTCTGTGCAGTTTTTGCGTGTGAGAAATCTAAAGTTGTGTAGACAATAATTTTAGGTTTTCTTCCATTCTTTAAAATATGTACAAATATCTTTAAATTTACAATATGTAATTCGTAGCCAAGATGGCTTTTGGAATGTAAGTAAACAATCTATCTTGTCCATGAAACTAAACTGAAAACTAAACCATACTCATTGTTTCCAGCAAAATGTGTTAATCGGTTTGACTGAAAATATAGTTTTTTTTTCTGACTTTTTCAAACAATCTTTATTTTTCAATTTATTTAAAATTATTCTCCGATGATGAAAGGATTTATAAAATAAATGCAATTATGTGGGAACCACATTTATCTTGGAACTATGCCAGGTTTATCTTATAAATCTTGTTAATAGAATGCCCATTTTCAAACTTTTGTTGTAAGTTGCATCTTGTGACATATTAGAAATGAAATTCATATCATAGAATTGCATCAACTCGAGAAAATGCAAATAAAATGGATTACCAGTATGTTATCCATGCAATCACTTTTATGTATAGAAGTGATCCCTCTAGTCCAATGAGTGGGTCTAGTAACAATCGAGACAAAGAATGTAAAATTTCTTAGTTTAATATCGGAATAAAATGAGACAAGGAGATGGCCTACCTCGCTCCTATGCAATCAATTTTTGATGTTGATCCCAATCTCTTCACTTCCAAGCTCATTCCTCATTATTTCTCTATGCATGAATACCTACAAGAGAGATCAAACAATGACAAATGAAAGAGACATAGAAAATATATTCCAATATAAACCATATGATAGCTCAAGGAGTATCATAATAAGAAGGTGATCATTAACAAGCTCATGGAAAGTAAAAAATGATTTTCATTATTAATGAACAAAAGAGGGAAGCATACAATCGGTGCCTTGATGTTGCAGACCTCCTTCAAGATTGGTTTACAAGTCCAAGCCAAAGACTTGAAGCACTCCAACTCCTTGGCATTTTGACAATTTTTAGGCGCATTCAAGCACCTAGAAAGGATACCAACAATGACCAACCAATTAGGGAAGGCATGGAACTCATTTATATTGAGGCTGGAGAGGTTATGGATGCAAAAAAGAGGGAGGAAAGTCCTTATCTCAAAGAGGAGGTTTCTTAAAGATAGGATCAACAACTCAAAAAATAGGAGAATTCGACCATATCCTCAACCAATTGATACCAGACTTCTGTTCTCGAAATTTCTAGATGAAGAAGCTTTTGCTCAATTTTTGGAGAACCTCCCTGAACAAGACCAATGAAACTTTTCATTTTAATTCCGTGATTCCAATGTTGTTTACAAGTTATACATAGGGTGAAAAACACAAGGGAAGACACGACAAATTTGTGCTCGAGGTGAAAATGAAGCTTTTTACAATCTTTCTCTTGAATTGTTGTAATGCACCGATTCTCCATTTATTCGGGGATGTTTTGAGTATGTTGTTCATGGTGAGCATGTTCTCATATCTTAGGTCGCTTTGCGAAATTTGTGGCATGAGTGACAAAAAGGACAACACTTTGGATAGGGAATAGGGAGTGTGAAAAAATGTTGTGTAATAGATGCCCCCTAAAGCATAAAAGCATAACGAGAAGTGATGGTTGAAGTGTTTTATCAGTCAAGGCAAGGACTTTGGGAAACCATTGTTAGGAGACCTAGAAATCAAACACGATACAATATATGACATCTCTGACATAAATATGCATGATATGACACTATTGAATAGGCGTAAAATAACACATAAATCCACAGCATAGATGTAACCATCTGCCTAGACATGATCATATGAGTAGACCGACGACATGATCACAACTATCTGTATAGAAATGATCACGTGTACAATCATGAATACTCCACGTAGCCTGGATTCAAACATAAGCGATACAGGCTCGTTGTCTCTATCTCGATCCATCCAGACTATGAATATAACCATGTGAATATATGTGTTGATGTCGAACATGGTAGAAATCACCTTATTACTGGTCAATAAGGTAAATTGTTAACATGCACGAGAGAAACCACCAATAACGGTGATGGCCCTCAAGGTATGACAGCAAAATCTACAAGGGTGAATAAAGGATTTGAAGTCGAACGCTTGCATAATAATTTGATCGAAGGAAAATGATGTGAAGATGAAATTGAACGCAAGGAACTTGCCATTGATTCATGCAAACTCCAAGGTACTGAAAAGGAGTTTCTAGATCAATTTCCTAGATAATGAGTTGATGTCAATAGGAAACAATCAATCAAAGGAGGGACATAATGCTTCCCTCATCATCGACACGAAAAATAGGAGTGCTCAATCTAGAGACGAATTATTCTTGAACTATTTGTCACAAAGAGGGCCAAATAAGTATGAAGGGTTAGACTTTTACAGATAAGACTTCTCTTGAACATATCGACGACATGAATCTATTTTTTGGAAGCATTTGACTCAAAAATTGGATCAATAGTCATGGTGATAGTAGTATATGATCGAATGAGAGGCAAATGGATTCTCAAAAACCAAGAAGGAATGTGACGAAGAGGGGATAACCCAAACCCGACACGAGATGTATATGAGTTTCATGTTCAAGAGCGACATGTTTCCTTCAACACAAAATAAAAAAATACGTTACTTCCATTTTCACCTCACTATTTCTATAGAGAACCTCTTTATCTTTTATAGCAAGCTTAAAGAGCATAGAATATTCTTAGCATATAAGTTCACCCTTCGGATGAATCCATGTTAGTAAGTTTAACAACTCCTAGGAAGGAGTAACTCGATCTTGTTATTGTGACAAGTCCTTCTTCGTTTAAGATTTACGAGTTCGACAAAGGGGTAAATCGGTATATTTTTCCTATTTAGGTAGTTGGAAAAAAAGATGAAAATTAAAACTCCAAAAGGTCCCTTTTCATAGAAAGTCAATTGGTCCTGAAAATGTAGAAAACAATATTCAAGAGAACCGCTTACTCGTGTTTGAATAAGGTATTCCTTTTTCATAATTAGTCAACCTCGGCCCAAACATTAGTGGAGTTTTGAGGTCTGAAATGGGGCTCCTAAAGAAATTATAAAACAATAGTGGAAATAATAAAATAGGATTCGATTACACCATCAAATTTTAGAGGGAAAAATGAAAATACTATTTTTTCAACTCGTATTTTCACCTTACCTCCATATGGGTTTACTCAAATTTCAAGAATAAACACTCGTTGGTTGAAAAATTTTATTCCTCGTTTTAGGAGTACCCATGTTTCATACTTTCAATGGAGTTTTCTTCATGAAAAAATTATAAATACACGAAAAACGTGATTGCATTCACATTTCTTCATGTATTTCTATTTTTTCATGTAGCAGAGTCGATTGAAAGTATTGACCATGGGTACTCCTTGGATGTGGAATTAAATTTTGCATCCAATGAGTACTCTTTCTCAAAATTTAAGCAAAACCTTAATGAAATAAGTTGAAAATACAAGTTGAAAAAGTAGTTTTATTATTTTAATAATTTTTTTTTTATCTTTTTAGATTTTTACTCCAAAAATGGTGAATCATCCCCCATGGTTCACATCATCATCTTTAACCTTATTAGTTCTTATAAAACTTATTTTGGATGTACATTTTTCTTAGGAGGCCCATTTTAGACCTAAATATTACCCTAATGAAAGGGGTAAATGTATACTGAGACGGCATCAATTCATTTATTTTAACGAGCTCGAAAGGACAAGTGCTCAGTAATATTCTCATTTTTCAAGAGTTAGAAAATAGCTTAAAGTTCACTCCAGGGGGGTTCCTTTTTCATTTGTTTTGAGAATCCAAAAAAGTGATAAAGAAAACTCATTCTTCACCAATTACCGAATTGTATTCATAATGACCTGCTGGTGCACGTGCAAAAAAATGTAAATTTTGATTGAGAAAAATATAAATATAGAAAAAAAATACTTAGAAAATGATAAAATTATTTTTTGAATTAAAATATTTGGTAAAATAGATTTAATAGTGAAAATGTAGAATAAAAAAATTACTTTTACCAGTGTAAACTTTGGAGAGAACTTTTACATCTATTTTTCTCTAACTTCAGGCACATTGTTTGATTGATTCAGTAAACCATTCACTGATTGGTTTGTTGTAGGTAGGAGCCCTCTCTTCTTCCTACATTTTCCCTAAGTTTGTAATCATTTTCATCCATATTTTATGTGCTAGAAGAGCCCTTGAAAAATTACGGCACGAGGGTGACCAACACGAGTTTCACCCACCGGGTCCACACTGATTTCCCTGGCCCTTAAAGTACCAGTGTGATGCCACTGCGTAAAAATTAACAGACAGACAGACTGGTGCCATGAGAAAATTTCTTTTGATGAATGCTCAATTTTCACTAATTTTTTTGCCAAATTTCTTCCATTAAATATGATTAATCGTTGTTAATTGATGTTTTACAGGAGAATCATGGCAATAGAGTGGAAATAAAGAGGCCTTGAAAAGGATGATTGAGAAGCAGCTCAAAAGACAAACTGCATAAGAGTGTTGTGAAATTGTGTTTTGCTATAATTATTCCAAACACTTGGGATTCTATCCCAAGTGGATCTTTTACAGTACCTTGTGATATGGTGGGATGTTGACTGCCAAATATTTGTGATCGGTGGTCAGGACATGGAGATTGATGTGTCTGACATTTATTTTATCACCGGCTTGTCCAAGAGGGGACTATATGTCCAATTATCAGGTGCCAGACCAAGCGGTGAGAGAACACATATGCTCATTTCTAGACACTGTAGCTAGGGCTCTCAGAAGACGAAGAGTGGAAATATTGAAATCTAAATTGCCAATGATCTTACTCCGAGAGATGTCCTTTACACTATTGCATGATTGGAGGGATTGCAAGCCTTGCATGAGGAAATAAAATACTACTTTCAGTATGTAGTGGATTGTATGAGTCCAATGATATTCAACTAGTGTGAGGGGTTTCTCATTAACATTAAAAACCAACTAAAAAAATGAAAATATGTGAAGTTGAAACAGTTTGGTTATGGTTCGATCCTCTTGACTCTCTTATTAGAGAGTGTGTCATTGTTCTGATTACAACAGATATAGGTGGAACCTCCTACATCGAGGGATACATGACTCATGAGATGGAGTGAGCTGATGCCTCGCCATGGTGGCTGGAAAAAAACGACTTTCCTCCTTGCCTTCTTTGGATGGATATCAAAAACATTTATCGTGATGGGTGGATGGTCATATATAGGGACCAACATTAGAGGATATCATAATCTTCCTCTACCACCAAGGGTATAGTCGGATGACTCAGGTAAGAATTGTTTTTAATTTTTTTTCAATATTTTTATTTTATTAAGTGTACCAAGAGCTTAACTTGTGATTGTTTGTAAACTTTGGACCAATAAGGCCTCCAGGGTTGTCTCAGATAGCACGAAGGGTGGTTTTGCAAATATAGGTTGTTGCTTATGATGAGGGTTCCAGCCCTATAGTCGAGATGGAGTGCAACTTATCAGCTCTGAACAGAGTCATACTAGATTGTGCTTCTATGGATGATATCTTGTTGTGATATCAGAGACATACTATGGGGGTATCACTCAGACTGCATCGACTACTAGGTTGAGTCATCATGGCGGTTACATGTTATCATGAGCGTCATGTCAGAGCATAGACATAACTCTCTAGTTTTGTTTCTCCACTTATGTAGGCTTGAAATGTCATGTGTCTCGAAACACAAATTTTGATTCTTTATATATCACGTTTCTTGAAATCTCTCTCTCTCTCTCTCTCTCTCTCTATATATATATATATATATATATATATACACAGACACATGTTTTAGGATGTTATTTTATGTTCATTTATGCCATGGTTTCTTTCAAATGTTACACAAATGTCTATATAAATATAATTTTCCAATCTATCTATTATTTTATTAATGTTTCTTAGAATGTGATGATAAGTAACATAATCAAAATTTTGTTCCAATAATCAAACACACAGATGCATCATAAAATATAATGGTTTCTTACTGAATAATGGTTATTTAAATGAAATAAAAAGAGTTGTGAATCGAGTTTGAAAACTAACTTCCTAATGCCAAGGGAAACTTCTCCTCACAATATTTCAATAATCTCACTATATTCAACAATATTATTAGTTTTTCGACCTACGCATATTCCCAGTAAAATCACTAACTCACCATTGGGAGCGTAAAGTGCCCACACATCGGAATACATATTCTGTGTACTACGACAAGTGCCATCAATGAAACCAACATGAGGAAGAAGGTTTTTCGATATCTGCAAACCAAGTAGAACATGGTAAGCAGGGGAAAACATGTTTGCAAAAAGGCAAACAAAACACACCAAAAAAATTCACAGTAATGAAACAAGCACTAATGTAAAAATTATTCATGCGAAATCAAGCATAATAATTCAGGAAGATGGAGACCATTTATGGAATCACATGATTTATCATTTTCATGATTAATAGAAACAAGTGGAAATTTCTACCATTGATATTTCAAGTGGCATCACCTCGGCCAATTTTGTGATAGAAGTTACAACAACAACGTAGTTCCCGTAGTTCCCATGCCCCCTTGGCAAGTGAGGGTTGAGAAACATGGAAATAATTCCCACGTGAGCGAATGACCAAATGGTAAGAACATGGTCGAAGGGAGTGGGTGCAGCTCAAACGTGAATATTCATAAACAAATCAAGAGGCATGATTGTAAAAAAGTTTCCCATGTTTCCTTCTAACAATATCTCATGAACCGAGATGGATGTCTGAAAGGGATCAGTCAACATAGGGGAAACGAGAGTCTCTAGGTAGGTTGAATCTCAAAAAGGCTTGGAAGAAATGAGGAACGATGATGAATATCATTCGAAGGAGTTTTTTCAAACAACATGACTTCGAAAATGCTTTTGTTAGTCGAAAAATTCTTATCCCAAGGATCATCAGAATCCAAAGAACCAAACCAAGAAGATTGTGAGTACGAGTCTAAGATGGTATCCAAAATATCAAAAGTTTCAGACGCAACTACAGAGGATGAAAACATAGCTTGATATGCTTGTTCAACATGGCTAAGTATCATAGCGTCACAAAATCGATCATTCTGATCATGATTAGGTATGATCCAAGGGTAGTGATGATAGGTGATCATATTAATTGAAGCGATATTAGAGGGAGGAGGAAGGGGAAAATTTCCCATCAAAGAGGAGTCTTTGAAAATACCCTCTCCAACACTTTCACAAGGTACGGTTGACTTCCCAATGTAAGGAAAATTTCCGGTCAAATAATATCCCGAAAATAAAGCTAGTTGGTTGACCTTGACAATATTTCCTTAATGGGGAAAGCGAATCATCTGGAATAAAGTAGAGACTATCCAAACCATTGTGTTTGTTAAACTTCGACCAAGAAGGAGGTTGTAATTTAGAGGCACTTCTACAACTTCAACCTCCATATTAAGAGTTTTTCCTTCCAAATGAATTGGTAGGGAATTGAGAATATCATATGGGAAGACACCTTTACCATAAAAAGCTTCCAAAGTATTGGGGGATTGGTCGAGAGGAGGAGAGTAGAGGAATTTCCAACATGTGATAGACATAATAAAGGTCGAAGCACCTTCATCAACATAAATCTGATGAGTGGTCTTACGCAGAACCACAACTTGAATCATAAAATAAAGTTGAGGCGTAAAGCGAGAAACATGGTTTTCCAGATCAAAGGTAATAAAATTGGAATCCATGGGATCAATTATATGACCACTCAAATGACTTATGAAAGGTCAATCAACATATTCCCTCTCTGATCTTGAGTGATCAAAACAAGGCAATCCTCAGCCCTATCACTCTTAATGAGGTTGAAGAAGTGGTGAAGGTCCTACCTCTAAGCAAGGCTCCAGGACCACACGGGTTCACTCCAAATTTTTTGAAAGATGTATGGTCCTTCCTACGCCAATGCATATGGAGGATAGTGGAGGAATTGAGACAAAAATGACAGGTATGGTGAGGCCTTAATGATACATTTATAACCCTCATACCAATATACCAAGAGGCCACATGGCCGGAAGATTTTTGCCTCATTGATCTTTGTACTGTGATCTAGAAAATCTTGTCAACCATCATGGTTCGTTAGTTGAAACCCCTTCTCCATTATATCATAAGCCATGAGCAATCAGGCTTCATATAGGGTCACCAAATATTAGATGGTTTATCTCTCTGCACATAAAACCATCCACTTCATGAAGACTAATAATACTAAAGGGATGTTTCTCAAGCTTGATCTATCGAAAGCCTATGATCTCTTCATCTGGGAGTATCTACTAAAAATATTGCAGGCATTTGGCTTTGTGGAAGACTGGATTCAAAGGATTAAATCTATGATCTCCACAACATTTTTCTCTATCCTCATTAATAGCACGCCCTCCTCCACTTTTCGGCCATCCTGGGGCACACGACAAGGGGACCCGTTGTCCCCTTTTCTTTTTATTATTTCTGCGGAAGGTCTAGGAAGAATAATCAAGGCAAGCAAGCAATCAAACCGTTTGACAGGTCTTCATTTTACAGGAACCAATGTGGATATGACTCATCAATAATTTGTTGATGACAACCTATTTTTTGGGAAAGGAAGTCTGAAGGAAGAATATGAGATTAACACCATCATGGAAGATTTCTGAGATGCGTCACATATGATTCTTAATAAACTCACGTCGAAAATATATTTCTTTCATACTCCTGTACCTGTCCAAGCTTGCTTGGCAAGAATCCTGGGCTTTAATATTGGATCTCTTTGCTCTAAATATCTTAGAGTTCCAATCATCTTCAACTTGCTTCCCATATCCCCCTGGAAATACCTGTGTGCAAAATTATCCAGCAAGAACTCTAATTGGACCTTTCTTGTTCTTAACCTCGCTAGGAGAGTGACACTCCTGAAATATATGTTGCAAATAATGCCTCTTTACCAGCTATCTTCCATTCCTGGGCTAAAATGTATATACTCTGACTTGATAGCTCTGTTTAGACGATTCCTTTGGAGTGGTCCATCCAATGATAAAAAATGGCCCTTGGTAGCATGGCCCAATTTATGTCTCCCAAAATTGATGGGCGGGTTAAGCTTAAGGGATCCAACTGCTCTCAACACCACCCTTGGGGCTAAACTCTAGTGGAGATGGATAAAAGTTGGACGAGAGCTCTGGAAGGTCATATGGTCCCAAAAATATGGGCAGGTTAAGACACAGGAGGAATTTCTTCTAGAGCCACTCCTTAACAATGGATCAACTATTTGGAATCTAGCAAATTCCAACATCGATTTAAATCGTGATCACTTCTTCTGGGAAGTGAACATTGGACAGAAATATCGGTTCTGGAAGGATTCCTAATAGAAATATCCACATTTATCTCAGAATCAATATATGATAGACCTCATTCGAATCTTTTAATCGATCTTTACCACTAAGGTGGCAGACTAGTAGAAAACGCATCTCAATGACCATGGCTAGCGGCACTGGAAATCGCCAAAGTGTTGGCCCACAGAAATTTCTCAGTCGATGGGAGAACACCTATCCAGGTACCCACAACAAAACAAAATCCATGTCTCCAATGATCAGGACAACCTCAGATGGGGACTTTCGACGTCAGGAGGATTCTCCATCAAGGAAGCATATCCTGCTCCAAGCGATAGCCCCGCTCCAATAAAAAAAATCTTATTTGGAAAAGGATCTGGACAAGCAACCTATTATCGAAAGTGTTGCACTTCCTATGGTTAGCTGTGCATAAACAAGTGTTGACATGGGATCTTCTCATTAAGTGGGGATTCATAGGGTCGTCCATGTGCCCGCTTTGTAGATAGGAGGAAGAAATACATCAACATTTCCTTATTAAATGCATCACCACTCGAGAAGTCTGGGCTCAAGCTTGCGCCATCTTCGGCCCATCATATGTACCTAAAAAATACATGAGATCCATGTTACAAGAGTGGCCAGTCGAACGGTTTGTGAACCCGGTGGTAATTAGAGCCTGGTAGTTAGTCCCGGGATTTGTGATCTGGAACACATGGAAAGGAAATAATCACACCATTTTTTCAGACCAACCTCCCTCATTATCTCTCTTATGGTCCCAAACCTTAACCAACATTCGAGAAACAATCGTAGCAAAGCCTTGGGACCCCACTGATTGGGAAGAAAAGCTCCAAAAAGACTGAATCCTTACCCTAATGAACCTCTCTCTTACGATGGTCCACCCCAAAGCTATCAAAGGTTGACCTTCTTCCCCTCACACATTTGTTGTCTTTTATCCTCCCCCGCACAGATGCATTCAATTAAATTTTGATGGCGCTTCTAAAGGGAACCTCGACCTGGATGGTTATGGTGGCACCCTGTGTGATGCCTCAAGGGTCCCATGGGCAGCCTATGCAGCATCCAGTGGGACCACGAAAAACAATGTTTCGTAATTATCAGGGCTTGAAGCTAGTCTTACCTTGGCCTTACATCTCAACTATAAGAGGATTCACATTGTACGGGATTTTCGTCTCATTCTCGATATGGCTTAGAAAATCATAAAAGGATACGATCCTCATAAGGTTGCTAAGAGTTTGCGCTTGGAAGCCCAAATTTCCCATATTTGGTGATCCCTCGGATTCTTTGAATATGTTACCACAATTAAATTGTTGCGCTCAGGGAATAAGGTTGTTGATTGGTTGGCAAACAAATGAACTAATGAACCTATGCGTGAATTCTGCGGTGCCCAAACAGATGTCCTCTCCAAAGCCGACCTTTACCCGGGCGAAGTATGAACACAATAGTCCCTTATGGATGTAGATCTTAAAGTTCCTAATAGGTGTATCTCATCAAATAGACAAGTGGGGGCCGTATGTATAGGGAGGACAGGCCTGACACCACACACCACCGAGTAGAATTAAACAACCTCGCATGAATGTAGTTATGGTTTCTTGGGAAGAAAAGAGACATGAAGAGAGATGAAGGTTTATCAGGCATTCAAAGATGGAAAAGAATGGAATGTAGTTCTGGGCGATGGCGAACATTTTTGGGGAAGTCTTACCCTGTGCAGCGACATTGGCAGTGAAGCTTTGACTTGAGCCTTAAACGTAGGGAGTGTGTTGGCAGGAGAGGGAGACGACGAGCTTGGGATGGTGGTGTAAGTGCCTATGGGATCCTGGTAGCCTGGGGTCTGAGGAGTAGAGGATTGTAGAGGTGGTTATTGTGGTTGGGTTCGTGGTGAGGAAGGTGCCCATTTTGGCATGCTTTCTAAGGAATTCTCGATTTGCAGAGGAGACGAAGCTGGTGAAGGTAGAGGAGGCGATCAAGGAGCGATGTTGTTGCGGGCTCAAAGGCCACTCCAGTCTAGTAACGGTTTGTTGCATGAGCAGGTTGAGGCCCCTCTACGCCAATGGAAGACGTGGGGATTTGATACTCAGGATGGTGATATTCTCTTGTGAGTTGGAGGGTGTTGGTGGTTGGACGAAGGGTTTTTGTTTGAGCTATTGCACTCTAATTTAGCAGGTAACACTCCACGTGGGTAACCAGAATTCTAGCCGGGAAGAATAAGGGTGTGGGAAGGGAAGCTAAATGCCATAAAAATGTGGTCGTGCACGCATAGGCGGTCTTGGATGTGGAATCGAGCGGAGGCCAAATAATGACCCGAGCTCGAATTGAGAGTCCACAGAGAGCCAGCACTTCGTGGCTTCCATGGCGGTCTCTCCATCCACGTTGCCTCCTCAAGTTGACGCTCCAGTCACCCTGGATGTGATTTCAGTCCAATTTCAACAGATCCAGCTCAATCTGGACAACATGCGAGAACAGGGGTATCAAGAACGTAACGAGCTCATCGCTTACATTAACGATATTCATCATATGCAAAATGAAACTCTAGATGTTTTGGAGAGTATACATTGTCAGCTGTGGTGTTCCCACTACCACCTCTGAGCACTAGAAATCGAAATCAACTGGATCGACTACCATGTGCACAACCCTGCAGGTTTCTTTGCAAGGCCACCAACAACCCCTCCACATCCTCCTCCACGAAGCTTTGTATTTATTTATTTTTTGATAGTTTTGTGCTGGAAATAACCAGTGGCACTGTTTTTCTTGGCTTGCACCTTAGACAAGTATGACCTTTTTTGCAACTCGGCTTGCTCATTTGTAACACATCAACATTGTCTTATGATGTAAATTTTGAGGTGATAATATAATGACTTTTTGATCAGAAAATATATATATATATATATATATATATATATATATATATATATATATATAGAGAGAGAGAGAGAGAGAGAGAGAGAGAGAGTATATATTGCTTTTTCAAGTTGAATGAGTTTATCTGAGGTTTAATTCGAATCTTTACAGATGTCGCATGACCATCTCAATGAATTTATCTGTACCTGTCAAGGGATTTGCATCATTCACACCCAAATTCAATCCCACTAAATTTATGCCCACAACATTTAAAAGTTATAACCTACACATCAAAAAGATACTTCATTAACATACCCACTTATTTCTATTCTATATTCTTTATATATATATATATATATATATATATATATATATATATATATATATATATATATATATATTCAAAATTATATAATTAAAAAAAAAAAAATATTAATTTAAAAATTATATAAAATGTTAAATTTACATTTTTAAAACATATCATCCCACCATAAAATTAATATTTAAAAAAAAACTTGAATTCCAAAATTTTATTATTAAAGCTAAATGATTTTAAAATATACAACAATATAAATATAAATATTAAATAAAATTTAAAGTAGTTTGAAATCCTTAAATTCCATACTTGTCACAGAATATAACTTGATTTTATTTGAGTACATGTTGAGCATGATGTGAAGCGACCACTTCCCCCTCACGAAATGGACTTTCACATTTTTAACATCAACAAACATCTCCCGTGGCAAATAACTAGTGGATAAGCTTTCAACGTTATCAACTTGGCCATCACACCTATGTTACAGATTTTCAGTGATGTCTATTTGAATCATAATTCTAATCACCAATAAGTTAACTCTTCATGATTCAAATCTTTCTCCCCCCTTCGAAAGATTTCGAATCACATCATGTAATTTACTTTTGACATAATGTTTGTCATCGCGAAACGCTGTCCTTCCACGAACATCCGATCAAATATCGATCACAGTCACGCGTCACGCCATTTGTCACATGTAACAACCATGTATCTTGGATATAGAAATAGAAAGAATATGATAGTTAACCAAACATGATGATAAGTGATCAGATCAATTATTCACTTTTTGTATGATTAAATATTTGTTTAAAAAAGTTTTAAAATATTAGTACTAGAATTATGTTGAAATGATGAATTTGAATTAGTAGATAGATGCGGTAAAGACATTTTACTTTCATTTTTACTAAAAATAAGAAAAATAAGAAAATCTTATATTTTGTTTTTTTAATGATAAAAGATGAATAATGTTTAAAAAAATTTCAATACAGGATTTTAATATTTCTTATTTCAATACAAGGTTTCAATATTTCTTTTTTCAAAGAAAACAAATCTTAAATACTCATAAGGAAAAATATATATATTATTGTTTTCCATCACATTACCAAAAAAACCCTAATAATAATCATTTCTACTTTCTTTCCTATATGGCAAAGTCCTTTCCAAAACTGGCCTGATTCACTTGTAAAAATTACAGAGCTTTTGGAAAATTTGAGTTCGTGTGAAAACATAGAAATTAAAATAAAAACAGAATAGGCAACAATTATATTACACGAGCTTCTCCATCGATTCATTCACTAAATTCATATAGACCGACAAAACCTAGGATAGGATCCAATGTTTTTTTTGGGTAGTGTATCACTTTTTCTTTTAATTTTTACATAATATAAGTATATGAAATTGGGTTTAAATAAATTATTTGAATATTTATATTAATTTATTTAATTTAATATTAATTTTATGTAAAATTTTTGTATATAAAAAATTAAAAATATATATATAAAAAAATAATATAAATTATTATAAATTATTTCAATGTCAAATATTTGAATGTAGACTATAAATATATTATGTATGGCTAAAACATTAGTCTTAATACATTTTTAGTTAATTTTGTTTAAAATTTTAAAAATATTAAATATAATTATAAATTTAAACTATATACCTTATATAATCTAACTTAAAAATATTATAATTCAAACCATTTAAAAAATAAAATATCACATATATATATAAAAATCGTATAAAATTATTTTACCATCAATTTAGCAAAACCATGAGAGTGATCTAGCAAAACCTTAAGAGTAATCAAATTTCCTTTGAATTCTTTTAAAATAAAATTTTAAAAAAAATATTGGCACCTAAAATTATTTGGTTTTTAATAAACTTGGTAAATATATAGTTAAGAAGTATCGTTAAGATTTATCTATATTGATTTTTAAGTTTCAGACGGATCCATTCATTATGTTATTCGGAGCAGGTTAAAAATTTCAAAGGTTTGAATTATGAACCGCTCATCATGCTTTGCGGAGCAGGTAAAGAAATTCAAAGATTTGAATAATGAAAAGTTATTGGTTCATTGGTTAAATATGTCCATTCGTGGTACTTTTCGTTTTCAACGCGTGCATCCACAGAATAGCATTCTGAGAGGTAGTGAATCGTGAACTTCGACAAGTAGCTGCATGAAGTTGCTGGAGTATTTTGAGACAAATACTGCCATTGATGGCGATTTGATTTGAGAGAATCGCATGTCATTTAAAGTGGTTATGTGGAAAATAAATTAAATTAAAACGGCTAGTTGACATCATGGTGTCAGTGCATTTTCAGAGTTAGCCGATTCGTCGGATACCGAGGATTCGATTAATTCTAATACTAAAATCTTATGTTTTAAATGGCTGGTAAAAGCGATCACACGGTAATTATTTATATATATATTGTTGGTAAAAGATGTTGATGTTATGGTAATATTAAATTTTTTATTTTATAGTACTTATATAAATTAAATGGCTATTAGAATTTAATAGAGATTCATCATTATAATCATAATAATCATTTAGAAACTAACTTTATTATTAATCATAGAATAAATTAATATATATGTTAAATATATATGAAACAAGAATTTTGATGATAGAAATTTTGAAATTTAGTCTTATTTTATGATAGAAATTTTTAATTTTTAAAGAGACATTGTTATTTTACCATAGGGTAATATTGTGATTTATTAATAAAGTATATCCAAAAAAGTATAACTCATTGTAAATGACCTTTTGTCATGTGACATTTTTTAATTAATCAAATTAATTAAAAATGCAAAACTGACATAATTACTTTGAAAATAAATCTCAATCATTTACTCGTGAATAATATTATAGATATTCCAAAATATTTTGTAAAAGATAAATATTTAGCTTCTATTTAGTAATTATTAATAATTAATTAAAATTATGAAAACCTTACTCTAAAATAAACTTACTTATCACCTAAAAAAAACTAAAGTACATCAAAAATACTTATCAAATTCATAACTCATTATAATATATTGCCTTTTACTTCCTGACTCATTATATTATAATGCTTTTTACTTCATAATATATTGCTTTTTACATTCATAAAGTTATTTTTTACATTCATAAAGTTCTATATATAGATAGTATACATATATTCAACTAATAATGAATTTATATTACATATCCTAGTTTAGGAGAATGTACCAAGTCTCTTTTCCTTCAAAGTTTTATTATTAAAATTATATCAAAGGGATGGAACTAGCTCATTTGAGAAATATATGGATGATAATTTACCTTAATACATATAATGGACTACAGAAAATATTGAAAGTATTTAAGAGCTCGTTAATGGTCTACAAACTATGAAAACATTTTGTGAAAATATAGAAGTCAATACAAATGAATTAGAAAGCACTGGGGAATAAAGCAGGATTCTTGAATTTGATTATTATGTATTATTTTCACTTGCTAAAGAAGCAGAAAAGCTATTTTGAACTTATAGTATTATGTAATTTTTTTTACCACATTACAGCTGGATTGAACTAATATCATTGCAGAGGTCACGAAACTCTGCTTCATTGACTACTAATCCAAGTTCCTCTTAAAAATCCTTTTGAATAACTAAATGTTCATTCAACTGCCAAATATCATCGCCCCTCATAGACCCATAGAAATCCTCCGTAATGTCAGCATAGATGTGAATAACGTCCAAACACTCAACATCAGGCATTGAATCTCCCTCAATGTCGTTGATGATTCCAAGCTCGTTCGGGTAAATATGTTCTGCAAAGAAACCAAGCTAAGCATGAACATTATATTAGTACGTCAAGTCTCTTATATCACATGCTGAGGTCGCTTTAGAATTTGATCCCTTTGCAGTTAATTCTCTTTTCTTAGATTAATCCATCTCATTAGTACCTTTCTTGTCATTGGACTCAATTTTTTTTGCTTGTGCCTCATAGAAAACGAATTGAATAGAAAAGCAGCTCATAGGTGAGTACTACACCTCAAGACTGCACACAAAATGGAGAGTACACTTTACATTCATTAATCAAATGATACAACTATAAGTACATCACAAAGGAGTAGGAAGTTGTAAACAAACTCCTATATCCTAGGAACTAATCCTAACTTAAGAACTATGTTAAAACAATGTAATTACAATTTATTACTCTCAGTTATAAAATGTTCTTTAATAGTTTTCTTATTTGGTTGAAACTCATTATTTCAGTGATAATTTTGAGTATTATATTATCTTTTGGATTTTTTTATTTTATTTTTCCACCATTAGGATGGTTTTACTAACAAACTTTAGTAGAAAAAAGACTAATATATGCACTTTTAGATAATTAATAAAATATAAAACTTCCCAAAATAAAACATTAAAACACCAATTAAATAACCAATTAATAATAGTAATGCTATAAAATATCCATATATAACAAAATTAATAATATTAATCTTAAAAAATATCCATATATATATATATTAGGGAACACCACTATTTTATATTTGGAAGTAATATATTCCATTAACGAATTAGGATCAAATATTACATATCCCTAATTATATTTAAAATTTATCCATGTAAGATCTTATCCCAGATGGTTTATGCATGTAAGAGTTAATTAAAGGAAATTTGATTAAAACTCATTTTGGGTATTTTTTAATATTTAAGTTTATTAATTTGTATATTTTAAATATTTAAAATTTAATAATGTTCAATAGTAAAAAGTGAATAAATATGTTATATATATATATATATATAAGTTGAAAGGGATAAGTTTTGAAATTGGAACTTGTTTTAGGATTTAGCTCCAATTGATCTCGGTGACGGCGTCGATAGTCTACAAACCTTGCACCAGCTCCACCAGCCACTTGCGATCCTCTCCACTGCATGAATGGAAGATCGATCAAATGAATGACAGACCCCTCGCCGCGACGAGAAGGGCCATATTCCTTCTAAGATGCGTTGAACCGCACCCCCTTTGTTTAGGGGCACCTAGTGAATGGATCATCTAGATCTCATACCGCCACTGAAACCCCAATGATGGGGGCACAATGAAAAGCTGAAGAAGGCCTCAGTTGTTGCCTTCCCAAGGCAACAATTAATCCAAAATTCGTCATTCCAAACAACCGGCTGGAGAAAGCCAGATAATATATGAGGTATCACACCATGATTTGTAAATTCACAGGGATCTGGCTCAAGGAGAAAGATGTATTGGTCTGGATTCAACACAAATGGGCTCCACGATGGAAGTTCAAACTATATATCAGAGCCAAAGTTTTTTTCAATGTCATCTATGAGGATCTCAAAGACTGAAAGAAATTTTTTGAGAATGGACCTTACTTCATGGGTAGTCTGGGCCTTTTTCTTCGCTGCTGGGAAGAATTCAACAATCCGGAGAAGAAAGAATTCACAATTTCATTAGTCTAGGTTCAGCTATATTCACTACTGGATGATTTCTGGGAAACATATATAGTTGAAGGAATTGGAAATTCCATAGGCCAATTTGTCAAAACGTCCAAGATCACCAAGCGTCGATGCCATGCTGCATATTTAGGATCAGTGTCCATATGATTATCTCCTAACACCTTCCCAAATCTATAGATCTGATCTACCATGATACTACCTGGACCCAACCGCTAGATTATGAGCACGTCCTGTTAAAATGCCGAACATGTCATGATTATGGCCACCACTATAGAGACCGCCCATTGATCCTTGCAGAAAAAGCCAAAGCAGCAACACAATTTTGAGATGGAGAGGATTTTTAGGAAGTGCATGGCAGGAGCACCAGACCCAATATCCCTCAACTGACAAACCCACCAAAATTCCCTAGGAACTAGGAGGCCTCCCATGCGAGGCCCAGTCAACTCCAAGAGTCTTCAGCTCCGTCATATCCATCTAGATCTAGTAATTCCTTCATGGTCATGGAAACTAAAGAGCTAGCCCTACTACCTACTGAAGAGGTGCCATCATCATCAAGGGAAATACCACAGTCTATGGAGTTACACAAACTCCTCATGATCCCTAGAGAAATGATGGCTACCAAGAGAAAAATTCCATAACAACTGAGGAAGATCGACGAGTACAAGAGGTTTGGGTCAACACAAGGAGTGTATTGGAGGTGGAGGATAAACGTAATAGACTAGGAGCAGAGGAAAAAAATATGTTAGAGATATTCAAAAGTTGGAGCAAGCTGAAAATCAACGAAATCCCATGTAATCAACTATCCCACTTTGGTCAGATTGATCTGTTCGTGCGGATTCAGATCTTGAAGGGGTGTGAAAGGAGAGCATTGTTATGACCATGGTCCTCTGAGACCCAAGGGGACTAGAGAAAAGTAAGAAGCGAATGAAATATAAAAAAGAACTGATTCCAGAAGTTGGAGAAATACTACTGAATTCTGGGAAAATGGAACAATTGACGGATAATTTTCCCAGATCCATCCCTTCTTCTCAATGAATATTATATCTTGGAATATAAGGGGCTTTAGTATCCCAAGGAATATACGCTCGCTTAATGAAAAAATTGGAAGATATAGACCAGAGATAGTCATGTTACAAGAAACTAAGATGACTTCATATAAAGTTAAGGAAAATATTCAATGTTGTTGGAGGAATAGTGAGGCCATGACTATCGAGGTAGTAGGGACCACACGAGGAATCGTAATCCTTTGGGATCTAGACAAAGTCATATTGATAGATTGGGTGGGCACCAAATTTTCCTTTTCTGCTTCCTTCCGCTTGATTGGTGAACAAAGGTGGAGGAGCTTGACAACTATTTGTTCCTAGTGCACTTGCAAGGTCCGAGCCAATCTTGGGCCAAGTAGGTCTGGATCTTGGGAGGTGAGTACAACATGATACAAAACCTTCAGCATAAAAGAGGGGGCGTTCGCAAGCTAGAACCCTCATCATAATAGTTTAATGACACCACTGAGAATCACCATCTGGTGGATGTTATCCCTCATTAACGCTTACATACTTGGAATAACCGTTGAGGGGGTTCGAACTAGATTGCATCTAGGTTGGATCGATTCCTGTCTATGAGAATCTTATGCTGCAAGACCCTCGTATATCAATTGAGATCCTGCCCTCCACCTGATTAGACCACTGACCCATCAATGTAGATCTGACCTCTTCCACCATCCCACAAAGAAAACCCTTTATATTTGAGAGCTACTACCTCTGTCATCTAGGATTCCTTGAAAATATGGAAACCTGGTGGACAACCCTAGACACCCCATTAGGTAAAAAAATGTAATCTTTCCATAAGAAGATCCACATCGTTAAAGCTCATATCAAAACTTGGAACTATGAAGAATTTGGAAATATTTTTGAGGAGAAATGTAAATTGGAGGCCTTCCTAGAAGAGGTATAGTAACACATAATTGAGGAAGGTTGATTACAGGAGCTCACAGAAGTGGAATAACTCCTTTCTAGGGTGCTAAAATAGTGAATATAATAGGAGGAAATTATGTGGCGTTCGATGTCACGAATTCAATGGATGCGAGAGGGGGAACACAATTCTAAGTTATTCCATAGATCAATGTTCAATCACTGTCAGCACAATATAATCATACATTTGTGTAGCGCCGATGACACTCAACTAGAACAACAAACATATATCAATACAGAGATAAAAAATTATTCTCCTCATTACTACAATATGAAGATATGACCTGTTAGATGCCATGCGGAAGGTCATTCAAAATATTCCCTCTTTGATCTCCAATGATCAGAATGAGGCACTCCTCATCCCTATCTCTCTTAAAGAGGTGTAAGAAGTGGTGAATGTCCTACTCCTGAGCAAGGCTTCATGACCATACGGGTTCACTGCAGAATTTTTCAATGTTGGATGGTCCTTCCTATGCCAATACTTATGGGGGCTAGTGGAGTAATCTTGACAACCAAGACACACATGATCAGGCCTTAGTGCTACATTTATATCCCTCATACCAAAATCCCAAGATGTCACACGAGCAAGATATTTCTTCCACATTACTCTTTGTAATGTGATCTACAAAATCTTGTCCATCATCATGGTTCGTCGGCTGAAACCCCTTCTCCATTATATCATAAGCCATTGGAAATCGGGTTTTGTAGACGGTGTCTAAATATTAGATGGGATTGTCTTCGCACATGAAACCATATACTCCATGAAGGCTAATAAGACCAGAGGGATGTTGCTCAAGCTTGATCTATCGAAAGCCTATGATCGCTTCAACTCAGGGTATCTACTGAAAGTATTATAGGCATTTGGCTTTGTGGAAGGTTGGAATCACTGGATCAAATCTATGATCTCCATGTCTTTTTTCTCTATGCTGCTTAGTGGCACAACCTCCTCCACCTTTCGGCCATCCCGAGGCATCTAAAAAGGGGACTCTCTGTCCCCTTTTCTTTTATTTTTGCATTGGAATGTCTAGGAAGAATGATCAAGGAATCCAAGCAATCCAACCTTTTGACAGGTCTTCATTTTCCTGGCACCAATGTGGATATGAGTCATTAGTATTTTGTTGATGACAACCTCCTTTTCAGGCAAGCCACTATGAAGGAAGCATCTCAGATTAACACCATCTTGAAGATTTCCAAGAAGCGTCACGTATGCTTCTTAATAAACTCAGGTCGAAGATATATTTCTTTCTTACTCCTAGACTTATCCAAGCTTACTTGGCCAGAATCTTGGGCTTTAACATTTTATCTCTTGCCTCTAAATATCTTGGAGTTCCCATCATATTCAACCTGATTCACATAGCCACCTGGAAATACCTCTATGCCAAATTATCTAGCAAGCTCTCTAATTGGACCTTCGTGTTCTTAACCTAGTTGGGAGAGTGACACTCCTAAAATTCATGCTGCAATTATTGCCTCATTACCAACTATCTGCCCTTGTTGTGCCCAAATGTATATACTCTAACTTGATAGATTTTTTTAGGATATTCCTTTGGAGTGGCCCATCCAATGACAAAAAAATGGCCCTTGGTAGCATGGCCCAAGTTATGTCTCCCAAAATTGATGGCGAGCTAAGATTAAGGGATCCAACTGCCCTCAACGCTACCCTTGGAGCTAAACTCTGGTGGATATGGATAAAAGGTGGACTAGAGCTTTGGAAGGTCATATGATCCAAAAAATATGGCCAGGGTAAGACACAGGAGGAGTTTCTTTGAGAGTTGCTCCTTAACAATGGATCGACTATTTGGAATCTAGCAAATGAAAACAATGATTTAATTCAGGATCACTTCTTTTGGGAAGTCAACAATGGATGGACAACTCGGTTCTTGCAGGATTCTTGGAAGAAATATCCATGTTTATCCTAGGGTCGGTGATAGACCTCATGCCAATATTTCAATCGATCTCGGGTACTAAGGTAGCAGACTACTGGAAAATGCACCTCGACGACCATGGCTAGCGATGATGGAAATCGCCAGAGAGTTGGCCCCAAGAAATTTCTCAGTCGATGGGAGAAAACTTGTCCAGGTACCTACAACATAACAAAATATATGTCTCCAATGATCATGAAAACCTCAAATGAGCACTTTCGATGTCACGAGGATTCTCCATCAAGGAAGCATATTCTGCTCCAAGCGCTAGCCCTGCCCAAACAATCTTGTTTGGAAAAAGATATGGACAAGAAACCTATTGCCGAAAGTGTCGCACTTCCTATCGTTGGTTGTGCATAAATGAGTGCTGACATGAGATCATATCATTAAGTAGGGATTAATAGGGTCATCTATTTTCTCGCTCTAGAGATAGGAGGAAGAAACAAAACAACATTTCCTTACTGAATTCCTCACCACTCGAGAAGCCTGGGCTCAAGCTTATGCCATATTCGGCCTAACCAATGTACCTATAGTAGACAGGCCTGATGCCATGTGCCACCAAGCATAATTAAATCACCTCGCATGAAGGTAGCTATGGTGTCTTGGGAAGAACATAGGTGTGGCGATTGACAAAGGTTTATTAGGCATTCAGACATGGAAAACAACGTAATGTAGTTATGGGCGATGTTGAAAATTTGTGGGGAGGTGTCACCCTATTCAACAGAATTGGAACTCAACCTCTAGCTTGAGCCTTGAATGCAGGGAGCGTGTTGGTAGGAGCAGGAGACAGCAAGCTGGAGATGGTGGCGTAAGTGCCCATGGGATCCTGGTAGCCTCGGGTCCAAGGAGCAAAGTATTGTAGAGGTGGTGATTGTGGTTGGGCCGATGGTGAGGAAGGTGCCCATTTGGGCATGCTTTCTAGGGAATTCTCAATTCGCAGAGGAGACGAGGTTGGTGAAGGTAGAAGAGGTGATCAAGGAGTGGTGTTGATGCGGTCTCAGAGGCCACTCTGGTCCAGCAACAGTTTGGTGCATGAGCAAGTGGAGGCCCCTCTTTGCAAGTGGAAGATGTGGGGACTTGATACTCGAGACAATGGTATTCTCCTTTGAGTTGGCGGGTGTTGGTGTCTAGATGAAGGGTTTTGGTCTGAGCGACTGCACTCCAATTAAGTGGGAAAAACTCCATGCGGGCGACCAAAATTCTAGCCGTGAAGAAGTGTGTGTGCACGAAAGTTACATTCCACGACAACGTAGTCATTCACGTTGAGGCGGTCTTGGACGCGGAATGGAGAGGAGGACAAATGAGGACTCGAGCTCGAATTCAGAGTCCACCAAGATTCAGGACTTTGTGATTGCCATGACAGCCTCTCCATCTAGGTCGCCTCATCAAGTTGACACCCCGGTCACCGTGGATGCGATTTCAGTCTAATTCCAACAGATCCAGCTCAATCTGGACAACATGCAGAAACAGAGTATGAAGAACATAACGAGCTCGTCGCTTACATTAATGATATTTAACATATACAAAATGAAACTCTAAATTCTCTGGAGAGTCTACGTTCTCAGTTGTGACATTCCCACGACCACCTTTGAGCACTAGAAATCCAGATCAAGCACATCGACTACCATGTGCACAACCGTGTAGGTTTCTTTGCAGGGCCACCAACAACCGCTCCACATCCTCCTCCATCAAGCTTTGTATTTTCTTGTTTTTTGCTAATTTTGTGTCGGAAATAACCAATGGCACTATTTGCCTTGGCTTGCACCTGAACGAAGTATGGCATTTTTTGCAACTCGGGTTGCTCAGTTGTAACACAACAACGTTGTCTTATGATGTAAATTTTGAGCTGATAATATAAATTAGACTTTGACTGACTATATATATAAAAATTTTAAAATTTGTACAAATTAAAAAAAAATAAAAAAAATAAAATAAAAATTAGAAATTATGTAAAATATTAAATTTACATTTTTACATTTTATTAAAATTAAAAAATATCATCCCACCATAAAATTAATACAATATTTCAAAAAACACTTCAATTCCAAAATTTTATTATTAGAACTAAATAATTCTAAAATATACATAACTATAAATATAAGGATGTGGGTGAGTATCCCAACACTGACAGTTGTCTCATTAATGAGGAGCATGACACATAACAAGAGTAGGTGGAAGTGCATGTGGAGGCGAGGTGAGAGAGAGAATAAATGGTTAAAAGGATAGGGTGATAGAAGCGACCCTCTCTCCAACCATAGCATGAAGATCAAGGCGTTAAATGCCATGAATCCCATCCGAGGGAGGTCTCCTCTACATGCTCTAGCCATTACTATGGGTACTCCCGAGCATGGCATAATCTGCTACATCCTCTGGTGCATCCCCATGAATATCATTAGCCATTGCAACCGAGAATTCTCCATGGAATGCCTCGCTCCATGTCTATCTGGCTCAGGTTCTATTTCTCAGGATGCCTAGAGTGAGACAAATTTGTCATCGCAGCCAGCGGGGGCGAGGAGCATAGAGTGCCTCTAGGAGATTTAGTGAGGAAGATAATGCTCCCCTGCATCTATAGGACAATTTTGAGGCAGGGATTCCCAGCCACATTGGGGAATTGGTCAACCAAGTGGAGGAGGAGCATCATGAAACAAAAAATTCTCATAGTGAGTCGGCAACAGCTAGGTACTGGAACATGAAAAACCTCTTTGCCCGGTCACTCTAGAAAATGCTGTTAGAAACGGAGCGAATTAACATACTCATACTGAAAGGACACTCTGACTCTCTCAGGTCCACTCAGATTTGGGACGCCATGGCACATGACAGGGAAATTTCTTTACCATTTGGTGGTAGGCAGGAGGCTGAGCTACTTCATGGCCTACCACAAGAAATTTGGGAGCCCGCCCCCTTATTGAGTCAAAAAAGAAGCCGGGAGGGTGATGAGGACATGGCCGAGCCCAGCAGTAAGGCCTGTCACAAATCCATTATGTCGAGACACTAGCCCTAGCCATACTTCAAGATTCGCGGTGGATATGAGAACTAGTTCGTCTACTCAACTCCCAACACCAACACCGATTCTCCTGAAGGGTATGAGGTTGAATATTCGTCGAATGGGGAGCGAGTTGCTCCTCCCCATATTTCCAATCATCCTCCGGCAACCACCCCTCCTCAGCAAGACACTTATTAGGAGGACAAGGCCAAGACACAAACCACAACCGACAAAGATCGTCTAACATCGTCGTCCTCTTCGTATGCTTGCTAGATTGAAGAGAAAATCCCGACTGAAACTAGCTCTTAGCAGGTTCTTTTATATTTTTTGTTGTTACTCTAATTTGGGACTTAGCCCTTGACTTTTTAAGTACTCTTTATTTTTGTGCCTATAATGAGCAAGAGAACTCTCAAGATACTAGGGTAGCAGGCTACTTTCCCTGTTAGACAGCCCATCACCTCTTTGAAAAATTGTAATTTATCTCCATATTTTTGTATCAATAATATGTAAATAGAATACCACTTTAAAAAAAAAAATCAAATCGTTAAATTCCATACTTGTCACAAAATTTCTTTCTTTAAAAATTAAAGAATATAACTTTATTTTATTTGAGTACATGTTGATCATGATGTGAAACGACCATTTCCCATCACGAAATGGACTTTCACATTTTTAACATCAACAAACATCTCCCGTGGCAAATAACTAGCGGATAATCTTTCAACGTGATCAACTTGGCGATCACAACTATGTGACAGATTTTCAGTGATGTCTATTTGACTCGTAATTCTAATCACAAATAAGTTAACTCTTCAGGATTCAAATCTTTCTCCCCGCTTCGAAATATTTCGAATCACATCATGTAATTTACTTTTGACATAATGTTTGTGATCGCCAAATGTTGTCCTTCACGACCATGCGATCAAATATCGATCACAGTCACGCGTCGGGCTATTTGTGACATGTAACAAGCATGTATCTTGTATAGAGTAATATAAAGAATATGATTGTTAACCAAACAAGATGATAAGCGATCAGATCAATCATTAACTTCTTGTATGGATCAAATATTTGTTTAATTTTAAAGTTTTAAAATATTATTACTAGATTGAAATTATGAATTTCACTTAGTCTAAAGTAGGTGTGGTATATATATTTTACTTTTATTCTCTTTAAAAAATAAGAAAATCTTATATTTTTGTATTTTTAATCTTAAAAGATGTATACAGTTTAAAAATATTTCAATAAGGATTTCAATATTTCTTATTTCAGTACAGGGTTTCAATATTTTTTTCAATGAAAAAAAATCTTATATACTTATGTTAAAGAATATATACATTTTTGTCTTATATCGCATTACAAAAAAATCTTATAATAATCATTTCTTTTTTCTCTTTCTATATGACAAAGTCTTTTCCAAAACGAGCTTTTTCCACTTTTAAAAATTACAGAGCTTTCGGAAAATTTGAGTTTCTATGAAACTCTGGAAATTAAAAAAAAATGAATAGGCAACAATCATATTGGAGGAGCTAAACTCATATAAACCGACAAAATCGAGGAGAAGATCGAATTGTCTTTGGATAGTGAATTAATTTTTTCTTTAATTATATGAAACTGGCTTAAATAAATTATTTGAATATTTATATTAATTTATTTATTTTAATATCAATTTTTTATATAAGAAATTTTTATATAGAAAATAAAATAAATAAATAAAGAAATTAATTTAAATTATTATAAATTATTTTAATGTGAATCATGAATATATTATGTATAACTAAAATATTTGTCTCAATACATGTTTACTTTAATTTTGTTTGAAATCTACAAAATATTCGATGTAATTGTAAATTTAAGTTATGTAGCTTATATAATTCAAGTTAAAAATATTGTAATTTAAGCAATTTAAAAAATAAAAAATCATAGATTCATTTTTTAAGGTATATATATTCTATTCTCTCTGGTTTTGAAAGTGTGATTTTTTAAGAGAAAACACTTAATCATTAGACCCACTCAAATTATATAGTTAAAAATTATTTATATTAAACTTAATAAATATATAATTAAAAAATATATAATTAAAAAATATGTACACTGATTTATATTAATTTTAAGTTTCAAACCTATCTGAAGCATTTAATTTTCTAAAAGCTTAATAAATCTATGGTTAAGACTTATTTGATTTTTAAGTTTCAGACATATCCATTCATGATTTATTCGGAGCAGATTAAAAATTTCCAAGGTCTGAATTATGAACAGCCCGTCATGCTTTTCGGAGCAGGTAAAGAAATGCAAAGATTTGAATAATGAAAAGTCATTAGTTCGTTGTTTAAATATGTCCATTCGTGGTTCTTTTCGTTTTCAACGCGTGCATCCACAGTGCAATTCTGAGTAGGTAATGAATCGTGAACTTCCACAGGTAAGTTAATGAAGTTGCTGGAGGATTTTGAGACAAATACTGCCATTGATGGCGATTTGATTTGAGAGAATCGTATGTCACTCGTAGTCGCTAATGGTATGCATGATATGTTTAAAGTAGTTATGTGCAAAATAATATCTACTATGATGAAATTAAATCGGCTGGTTGACATCATGGTGTCAGCGCATTTTCAGAGTTAGCCGACAACAGATAAGGCACGATTCCGATTCGTTGGATACCGAGGATTCGATTAATTCTAATACTAAAATCTTATGGTATTGTAATATAAATCCTTTGAAAATTACTAAAATCTTATGTCATTGTAAAATAAATCCTTTGAAAATTGATTACACAGTACCTATTTATATATTGCTGGTAAAAGCTGTTGATGCTATGGGGATACTAAATTTTTTGATTCGACAGGAGTTACATAAGTTAAATGGCAATGGCATGTAAAAGTTGATAGATATTAGACCAAATGATTATTATAATAAATATTGAAACATAAATTCTATGATTAATTATACAATAAATTAATATAAGTTATATATATATGGAATAATAATTTTTTAAGTTTCATTTTATGATAGAAATTCCTAATCTTTAAAGGGATATTGTTATGTTACTATGAATCAATATTATGGTTATTAATAAAGTATAGTTTATTAATCAAGAATGTCCAAAAAAATTAAGTTAATGTAAATGACCTTTTTTATATGACATTTTTTTATTAATTAAATTAGTTAAAAATACAAAAATGACATAATTACTTTGAAGATAAATCTCAACCTCTGATTTGATGATACTATTATTAATATTCCAAAATATTTTGTGCAAATTAAATCTATGTCATTCATTTTATAATTATTAATAATTAAATTAACATTATAAAATTCTATTCCAAAATACACTTAATTATCATTTTAAATAGACAAATAAAAATAATTGAAATACATCAAAATAATTACAAATTAATTTCATAGATATATTTGTTATACCTAACTATATATATATATATATAAGTTAAGTAATAACAACATACTATACACAAATTTAAACTAATAATGAATTTTTATTGTATTTATCTTTGTTTAAGAGAATGTACCAAATCTATTTTCCTTGCAAAGTTTTACTATTAAAATTATATTAAAGGAAACGAACTCGCTCATTTGAAAAATATATGGAAGATAACTTACGTTAATACATATAATCGATTACAAAAAATATTGAAAACATAAAATATTGAAAGTATTTAAGAGCGCGGTTAAATATTGTATCCATAATGTTTGGATAAATATCTACATTTTGGAAAAATATAGAAATTAATTTTGACGAATTAGATTGACGAAAACTATGGTTTTGCGTACGTCTGTGTGTAGCATGCTGGAATTTTTGGTATGCTCTAATGCTATGTCAAGAAGATATATGAAAACAAAAAAGCAATATATGTGGAAATAAAATTCAAACACAGACAGAGAGCCAGAACACAGGACAAGATTTTTCTTCTATTCAACTCTTCTCTAAAAACATATGAAATTACATTTATTTATACAAAAATTGGTGGACCCTGAAACTTGAATGCAATTCAATGCTAGAATGGATGTAAAACAACCCAAATGTCTTTCCACCCTGATCTCCTATTTCCACACGAAATAACGTACAAAACAAAATAAACCAAATTTGAAATTTTATAGGTCTCGGCTATTAAACCACATCGTATTCGCGCACTCCATCGCAAATCGCATTTCGGCGATTATAACTTTTAATTGGCGCATAGGGGAAAAACATAAATCCTTGCAATTGCGATGTGCGATGGCATGATCGCATCGCAACTTAAAACATTTATTTTGCGGGCATTATCCTCCTTAGATTTGCGATATGTGATTTCAATCACATTGCATCTTAAACATAATAAGTTACGAAGTGCTAACTTCTGAGCTTGCGACATGCTACTGCGATCACATTGCAACATAAAAAAGATAACTTGTGGGCACTAAAAGATAAGTCTTAAGAAATGCGAAGTGCAAAGTTGCGGGGGCTAAAAAGGTAGCTTGGAAAATGTGCGAAGTGTGAAATGCGGGCGCGCTAAAAGGTAAATGGTAAATTTTGGGAAATGTGATATTTATTATTTGCGATGTGTGATGACGATGTCGCATTGCAATATCGCAAGGTTTCAGTGCGGGACTTAAAAAGTAAACGTTAAGATATGAGAAGTGCGGTATGCGGGTGGTTAAGAAGTGTGGAGTGCGAAAAGAAAAAAGGTAATAAAACTAAAGGTTGGTGCGTGGTTGGTAATGTGGTAAGGTTTGTGGGTCCCACCAAATATCACATCAGCAGAAACTTAGTTTTCGGCTAAGCATTAGAGGGTAAAACTTAAATCTTGCAGGCTGCGGTGTGCGGGAAAATGGTAAGTGAATGCGGTCGTTAAGGAAATAACGCAGAGTAAGGCTTCAGGTACTCTGTTTTCTAATTTTGCGTAAAAACGCCTGCGGATTTGAAACCTGAGATTTCTCCTATCCTGCAAAAAAAATTCAATGAAGTGTGAGCTACTACCAGTCTTATTCATGGCGGTGGTTGAGAGTATTTCCAACACTTCCCCTTAATCAAAACTTCCACCATCAATCATTCCCAAACACTTTTTGAGATAAAAAAAACTTTTGTTTCCCAATGGCATTGTGAGTATATCTGCAAATTGTTCCTGTGACCTCCAATGCTGCAACAAAATCTGACCATTGTTAACTAATTCCCTTATGAAATGGTATTTGGCATCAATATGCTTTTTTCTCTTGTATAAAACTGATTTCTTTGACAATGCAATTTCTGAACTATTATAATAGAAAATTGTGGTTCCTTTGTCTTATTCATGACATAAATCTCTCAGCATCCTTTTCATCCGAACTTCTTGGCATGCTGCTGTTGTTGCTGCAACATATTCAGGTTCTGCTATTGATAATGAAATTATTAGCTACTTCTTGGAAGCCCATGAAATGGATGTCGATCACAAATGAAAAACATGCCCTAATGTGCTCTTTCTGTCATGAAAACTTCCAGCCCAATCACTGTCAGTGTAACCAATCATCTTAAAATCATCAATTCTTGAGTATAAAATAACATACTGCTTTTTACCGTTTACAAACTTTAAAATTATCTTGGCTTCTTGCCAACATGTCTCCTTGGGTGTCTCCATGAATCTGGATATCAAACTTATTGCATACATTATATCATGCCTAGTTACAGTTAAATACATTCGATTTCCAACCATGCTTTTGTACAATGTCAGATTGAAATTCTTGCTACAATCTTCTTTGCTCAACCTCAACCCCGTGACAGTTGGAGTGGATGATGACTTACTATTCTGCATATTGAAATTTTTTAAAATCTCTCAAACATACTTTGCTTGGGAGATAAAAATTCCATTTTCAGTTTTCTTTACTTCTATGCCCAAAAAATCTCTTAATAAACCCAAGTCAGTCATTTCAAACTCACTTTTCATGACTACTTTGAAATCAGCGATGAGAGAAACATCACTGCCTGTAAAAATCAAATTATCTACATACAAAACAACAATAAGAATTTTACCATCATTTTCTTTGATGTAGAGTGTGGGTTCAGCATCACACTTGTCGAACCCATTGTCTATCAGGTAAGCATCAATCTTGTTGTGCCATGCACGTGGCGCTTGCTTCAGCCCATAAATAGTTTTCCGCAACTTATACACCTTGTGTTATTGGCCTTCTATCTCATAGGAAGGAGGTTGTTCAACATACACCTCCTCTTTCAACACTCCATTCAAGAATGTTGACTTCACATCCATTTGATAAACTTTTTGTTTTTGTTTTACTGCTATAGACAACATTGTCCGCACTGTCTCCATCCTTGCAACTGGTGCAAAGGTTTCCTCATAGTCTCTTCCTTGCTGCTGCTTGTAGCCCTTGACAACAAGACTTGCTTTGTGCCTTTCTATCTTGCCTTCAATGTTTCTCTTAGTCTTATAGACCCATTTCACTCCAAAAGCTTCTTTTCCTTGTGGGAGGTTCACTAGCTCCCATGTGTTATTCCTTTCTATTGCTCTTATTTCTTCATTCATTGCTTCAACCCATTTCTCTTCTTTGAGTGCATTTTAAAAATGGATTTGTTCATGTATATGAAAAAATAATGCAAATAAAGAATTCAAAATAGCATTATTATCAAATTCTTCTTGCTCATAAATTTCATTTAAATTTCTTAATCTTTGTCTTCTTGTATTTTTTGAAGATGTGCTTGGAGTTTCACTTGAGCTCGAGGGAGCTTTTTATCCCTGCGGTGTGCTTGGAGAAGCACATCCTTGGTTTCTCAATGTTGTTCTACTGTTTTCTTGTGGTGTGCTATGTGGAGCTTGTGTAGTTGGAGAATGAGCCATCATTGAGGAGTTTCTTGCTGCAGTTCATTCCTCTTTCTGTTCACAAGACATACATGTCTTCACATTTATTTTCTTGTCTAAACTTCCATTTCAAGCTTCTTCTTCTATGAACTGAACATCTCTGTTGATTATTACATTCTTGGTTGATGGATTATAGAGCTTGTAAGCCTTGGATTCAACACTATATCCAAGAAATATACATTTCTCCCCCTCGCTGTCCAACTTCTTCCTTAATTGATCCAGGACATGTGCATATGCCACACATCCCAACACTCTCATGTGAGTGACAAATTGCTTTGTTCCACTCCATGCTTCTTCTGGAACTCTGTTCATAACAACTTTGGTTGTACATCTATTAATAATATAAGCTGCAAAAGAGACATTTTCTACCCAATACCCATTTTTTAAATTCTTTGCCTTCAACATACTTCTGGTCATGTCCATGATGGTCCTATTCTTTATTTTTGCTACACCATTTTTCTGAGGTGTATACCTTGTAGTAAACTTCTTGTGTATTCCATGCTCCCTGCAGAAATGTAGGAATTCTTTGGAGATATATTCTCCACCTCTATTAGTTCTCAACACTTTTATGTAGTGTCTACTTTGCTTCTCAACAAGAGCCTTGTAGTGGTAGAATTGTTCAAACACTTCACTTTTCTGTTTTAGAAAATAGGCCCATGGCTTCCTTATGTAATCATCTATAAATGTCAAAATATATTGATTGCCACCTAATGATGGCATTTTCATTGGTCCACATAAATCTGAGTTGAAAATCTCCAAATTTTCCTTCACCCTTATACTCTTTCCCGCTGGAAACGATCCCTTGTGTTGTTTGCCCAAGATGTAACCTTCACATAGGATGTTTGGCTTCTCTATGAGTGGTAATAACTTTACCATGCCTTTTCTATGCAACAAGTTCAAACCTCTGAAATTGAGATGACCAAATATCAAATGCCATAACCAGTTCTCATCTTTCACTTCTTCTTGAAATATTTCTTATGTGAGAGCCGCTACAACACCTCCTTCCTTCAAGTCTGATATGATCTTGATAGGAAACATTATATTGCTTGTCATATGCAATTTTGCAATGAGTTGTCTACTTGGAGGTCTATCCATGATTGTGCACACATGATATTTAAAAAATATATTGTATCCCTTTTACATGAGTTTTCTAATGCTTAGAAGGTTACATTTCAATCCAGGGACATAATAGACATCTCGCATGAATTACCCATGTCATTTTTCTTCTTTCCACATTAATTTTCATAATGACCATACTTTTTGCAATAATGAGATTGTGCATGAGATTTATCATACCTCTATATTTGTGCTTGATTTTGGCTTGAGCCTTGGCTTGGATTTTGATTGTTGCCCCTTCCACTTGTGCTTGCAGGGCTGCTTCTTCCAGCTCTGCGTGGGCTTCTTCCCCTTCCTTAGTATTTTGATCTTCCTCTATCTCTCCCTTGACCAAAAGACATTTGTGTATTAAATGCACGCTCCACTAAGCAGTTTGTTTCTTTTTTCATTCTGTTCTCATGAGACATCAATGATGCATGGAGCTCATCAACTAAAAACTATGAGAGATCCTTTGTCTCTCCTATGGCCACTACTATGGCATCAAACCTTGATGGTACACTTCTAAAGACTTTCTCAACTATTCTCCTTTCTTCAAGTGTCTCACCAGGAGACCTGATTTGGGTAACCAATAGAATCACATGTGTAAAGAATGATTCTATGTTATTAGACTCTTTCATACAAAGAGTTTCAAAATCTCTTCTTAGCACTTGAAATTTTGTTGTCTTCACCTTTTACATGCCTTGATAGGTTGTCTGGAGGGTATCCCATGACTCCTTAGAGCTCGTTGCTGCTGCAAACTTTGGGAAAATACTCTGATGTACTACTTGGAAAATATAGAAGAGGGTTTTGGAGTCCTCCTTCTTATTTTCTCTCAAAAAATATATTTTTTCTTTTGTCAAAGCATGATATGTTACTGTATATGTTAGTTCTTGGAAACCATTTTCCACCAGTTCCCAAATATCTTGTGAGGAGAACATGGCTTTCATTGTAATAGCCCAATAATCATAGTTTTTACCATTGAACTATGGTAGTTGTGGATTAGTCAGGCTTGTGCTTGCTGCTTCCATATTGACTATGTAAACAAAACCTTCTCATTGCTGGAGAATCTGCTTCTCAAAACGACTTTTCAGCTTCTTCAGTAAAGAGCTCATTATTTCATTGAGAGCCTAGACCTGCTCTGATACCATGTTGGAAATTCTGGTATGCTCTGATGCTATGTCAAGAACATACAGGAAAACAAAGAAGAAATATATGCGGAAATAAAAATCAAATACAGATAGAGAGCGAGAACACACGAGAGGAATTTTTATTCTATTCAAATTTTCTTTGAAAACATACGAAATTACATTTATTTATAAAAAAATTGGTGGAGCCTAAAACTTGAATGTAATTCAATGCTAGAACAGATTTAAAACAACCTAAACTTCCTTCCGCACTAATCTTTTGTTTCTACACGAAACATCATACAAAATACAATAAACTGGAACTGAAATTCTATAGGTTTCGGCTGTGAAACCACATTGCATCCATGCCCTCCATCACAAATCGCATTTCGGCGATTATAACTTTTAACTGGTGCATACAGGAAAAGCTTAAATCCTTGCGATTGTAATGTGCGATGGCACGATCGCATCGCAACTTCAAACATTTAGCTTGTGGCTGCCATCTTCCTGAGATTTGCGATATGAAATTGCGATCGCATCACATCTTAAACATAATAATCTGTGAAGTGCTAAAATCTTGATCTTGCGATGTGCGATTGTGATCGCATCACAACATAAAAAATAAAACTTGCGGGTGCTGAAAGATAAGTCTTAATAAATGTGAAGTGTGAAGTTGCAAGTGCTAAAAAGGTAAGTTGGAAAATGTGTGAAGTGTGAAATGTTGGAGCGCTAAAAGGTAAAGGGTAAATTCTGCGAAATGCGATATTTATGATTTGCAATGTGCAATGACAATGTCGCTTTGCAACATCGAAAGGTTTTGGTGCGGGGCTTAAAAGTTAAACATAAATATATGCGAAGTACGGTATGCAGGTGGTTAAGTAGCGGGGAGTGTGAAAAGAGAAAAGGTAATAAAAACAAAGGTTTGTACGCGGTTGGTAATGCGGTAAGGTTTGACGGTCCCACCATATATCGCATCGACGAAAAATTAGTTTTTGGCTAAGCGTTAAGGGGTAAACCTTAAATCTTGCAGGCTGTGATGTGCGAGAAAAAGGTAAGTCAATGAAGTGGGTAAGGAAATAACGCAGAGTAAAGCTTTGGGTACTATGTTTTCTGTTTTTGCGTAAAAACGTGTGCAGATTTGAAACCCAGGATTTGTCTTTCCCTGCAACAAAAATTCAATGAAGAGTGGGCTGCTACCAATCTTATTCATGGCGGTGGCTGGGAGTATTTCCAACATAGCAATATTTGAGTGACCTGCTACACACAAATGCTTCACATATAACAAAGGATAAAGTATTCATGAATAAAGCATGATTCTCAAATTTGATTATTATTTATTATTTGCACTTGCAAAAGAAGTAGAAACATGGGAGAAAGTATTCAGGAATAAAGAAGAATTCTTGAATTTGATTATTATTTATTATTTTCACTTAAAAAAGAAGCAGAAAAGCTATTTTGAACTTACAAAATGATGCAAATATTTTTTTCAACACATTACACTTCTCCCTTATGCACAGACGTTAGATTGAACTAATATCATTGTCGAGGCCATGAAACTTTGCTTCACTGACTACTAATCCAACTTCCTCTTCAAAATCATTTTGAATAACTTAATGTTCATTCAACTGCAAAATATCATCGTCTCACAAAGACCCATAGAAATGTTTTGTAATATCAACATAGCCGTGAACAGTGTTCAAAAACATAACATCAAACTTTGAATCTTCCTCAATATAATTATCGATGATGATTCAAAGATCATTTGGGTAAATATGTTTTGCAAGGAAACCAAGCTCAGCATGAACATTGTAATAGTACGTCAAGTCTCCTATATCACATGTTGAGGTCGCTTCAAAATTTGATCCCTGTACAGTTAATTCGCCTTGCTTAGATGAATCCATCTGATCATCACTGCCTTTCTCTTCACTGGACTCAACTTTATTTTGTGCTTGTGCCTCCCATCCAATTTCATATTCCTGTGCCTTTATAACCACGTTGAGCTCATTCATAGCATATGTATCTTCTGGATTACTTTTATAAGCCTCTAGATGATCGATATTGTCGAGAGAGGCCATGAGATCACTCTCTTTCGCCATTGTTAATCCACTATTCATTCGCTTCGTGTCTGGCAGAGCCAAACCACCATTCCAATAGTTTTCTCTCCCTTGCTTATTCTGAAAAAATTAGAAGGCGGTGGCCATCTCCTCAAAGATCAATGCTGCTGATAAAACACATACACATACCACAGAAAGCCTCGGTTTTCGAGTGGGGCTATTAGATTTTTCAACTCTCCATCGTCTCTTCTTCATCCATAGAACTTTTACAAACACTATATGTAGGAATCTGGTAGTGGAATTTTCATGAACAATTCAATCATGGTTTTTAACATATTTAGTTTATAGACATTTGATGAAATGACCTTAGTGGATTACATAAAACCACGTTGAGTGGGACCTACGTGAAACCACCTTCCAGTCAAAATCACATTTGGTAGCATGGATGTTTTTTGAAAAACTCATCTTCCTCTGTATATTTGGTGAGAATTGGTGTTATTTTTTAAATTTATATTATTTAAATTTACATGATTATTTTTCCAGTTATATTTCACTGGTTTTTTTTTTTTAATGGTATAAGTAGTAATTATTACTGTTCAATATATTAATGGGTAGGATTAAGTTTTAAGTATATTTAAAAAATATGATTTTATAGGATAGGGTTTGGATTATGAATGTAAAGGATTTTGGCTTTCATTATATTAGTTTGGTTGATAAATTTAAAATTAAAATTGTTTCCTTTTCTACATAAAGGTAAAAAATGTTTAATCTTTTTACTTGGAATGAAAGTATTGGAAATCTCAGAGTACTTCCTCGCAATTTGTGGATTATTTAGTGGATGTCAAACTAGGTAAATAGTGGGCCCTCATTACTAATTGATGAGGGTCCATTACTGCAAAGATGGGTTTTAAGACAATATTTAAAACAATTTTTGAGTAAATTTATTTAACTCAAGACAAAAGAAACTTCTAAATTGTCTTAAATATTGTCTTTAAACGAGTGTATCAAATTATTGTCTTAAAAAATTGTCTCTCCAAAGACAATATAGAACACAAGTATTATTTCCTCTTAACGGACAATTCATTTTTGTCTCTCAATATATTATAGCTACCATTAATGTGTTATCACAATTAGAAAAAATAAAATCCATTGAGCCAAAATGTACAATCAAACTAATGAAGAAAAATATGTTACCTATTTCTATATCACAAAATTCAGAAAAAAAAGAAAAAATGATGGTGGGCTGCTTGCATTTGTTATGGATAATCTTTCTAATTTTGATATTATCTGTTTATTTCCAAGTGAAAATTATCCTTCTGACTTCTTCTAAGTCTCATTCATCCAGTCGCAAAATACTAAAAAACAATGTCGAAACTGCTCTTCAAGAAATAATCGCAATTTCCTCTTGAATTTGATTTAGTGACGGATTTCAACACTTATTATCACCCATCCTATAAAACTATCGTATCCAATTTCCATATTAAACCACATGTATGTTTTGATGCGATATTCATTGGATGAAAGATCTTGATGCAAAGGACATCATATCAAATGAATTGTTGGGCTATCAACTTAAATCATTAAACTTGACTTATAAAATATCGGGTTTGTTTGAGATATTAAAGCTCTTGCAACTTAATTTGTGATAACCGTTGGATCAAAGATCAGATGGTTATGATTCCTGTTGGACTCCTATACACTACTGTTATCCAATTTCCATGTCTCCACCATATTTAACATCACTGATGAACTATTCCTAAGTATTTCGAAAAAAAAAAAGAAACTGATGGCTCAAATGAGTAGCAGAGTTCTGGTTGTTGTAAGTAACAAAACTTTCTGCGATGGCTTATGGAATTTCGATGGTTAAACAAATTCACTCGAATTGCAATATAAGGAAATATTACGCGTGTGTTTATCATCGAAACAAAACCAATTTATGATATGCTTAAATATTAATTAACTCATAAAGAAATCAATTAAGTTAGAGATCAAAGTCGAATGAAAACAAACTCAATAGTATTTCGAAGGATAACTAGAACCCTGCGAGATTTGAAATTCACACACAGAGACATCAATTCTTCAAATCCAACTTTCTACATCCAAAATCCTCATTCGCGTTGTGCAAACTTACATAAATAGTCCATACAAACATTCAGACCCGCTTCAAAAGGATCAAATTTTCCTAGTTTAGATAAAATCGCTTGGCATGATATTTTCCCTAAAATCCTCAACTAAAAACTAAATACATTGAACTAATTACAAAGAGGTTCAAATCCCTATCTACCAAAACAGTAAATTTCCAGCTAAAGAAACCCACTCCTTTGCTTGTAAACTTTTTTTTGTATTTTTGGAATAAAAAATGAAGTCTTTTATCTTGAAGCCTCATGGTCCTCCATCAGACTCCTGAGGACAAAAATCTTCATGGGCTCCTGTCCATGAGCTTCTCTACAGAACTGCCCATTTTCTGTAGCATGATATCTATCATCCAAGTAGCTTCTGCAGCTGGTTGGTCTTTCCACTTGACCAAATACTGAAAATATTCCCGTCCTCTTGTCTTCTTAGACAATATTTTGTCTAAAATTTTCTCTGGATACAATGTTTATGTTGCGGGTAAATGTTTCAACCAATCAATATCTTCTTTGCCTTCAGCTGTATAATCTGTGTTTTTTCCTTCTTACTTGTACAAATTAGCGACATTGAAAATTGGAGATATTCCAATGTCAGGGGGTAATTCAATTTCGTATGAATTTGCAGAAAAATTTCTCAATACTCTGCATGGTCCAATTTTCTTAAATTTCAACTTGTTTTACGCCCTTTTTGGAAATATTTATTTCCTCAGGTGTGCTAGAACCAAATCTCCAACCTCAAAGTTAACTTTCGTCTTCTTCAAATATGTTTTTCTTTTGTGCTTGATGTCGCTGTCTTGTAATTGTTGTTTTACCTGGTCATATATTGCTTGAATTTTTGAAGCAAAATCTTCTCCTTTAGTGCTTCTCATCTCTTATTTTCTGAAATTCCTTAGTTCATGCACTCCTCTTGGGTGCATTCCATAAACTATATGGAATGGACTCTGCCCTGTACTCCTGTTAGGAGAGTCATTATAGGCATATTCAGCATGTGCGAAAATTTGATCCCACTGTTTAGGATGTTCACTGGCAAGGCTTCTCAAAAGATTAGCCAAGCTTATGTTCACCACCTCATTCTGTCCATCAATATGAGGGTGATAAGCTAAGCTGAAACTTAGTTTAGTACCAAGATTTTTCCACAATGTCCTCCAAAAATGACCAACAAATCTGGTGTCCCTATCAGAGAAAATGCTTTTAGGTAATCAATGCAACCTTACAATCTCTTTGAAAAACAAATTAGCAACATGAGTAGCATCACTCGTTTATAACATGGAATAAAATGTGCCATTTTAGAAAATCTGTCAACTACAACATAAATTGCATCATTCCCTCTCTGTGTTTTAGGTAAACCCAAAAAAAAAATCCATACTTACCATATCCCAAGGTCTATCTGGAATAGGTAATGGAATACACAAACCTGTGTTTTGACTCCTTCCTTTTGCATATTGAAAAAATTTATAATTTCGCACATACTTCTCCACTTCAGTTCTTATCTTTGGCCAAAAACAAAAAAGACTCAATTTTTCATAAGTCTTGTCTGCACCAAAATGTCCACCAAGTCTACCACTATGTTTCTCCCTAAATAAATTTTCTCTTATAGAACAATTTGGTATGCACAGTTGATTTATTTTAAATAGAAAACCTTCTTGCAAGAAAAAATCCAACCACTTACTTCTGTCCAACAAAATAGGATTATTGCATGCTTCAAATGCCTCTTTAAAATCCAAATCTGTCTTATACAATTCTTTACTAAAATCAAAACCCAACACTTCAATTTGACTTTCTTGAACTAAAATGCTTTTTCTACTTAAGGCATCTCCTACTTTTTTTGCTTGGCCATTTATATGTTTCAATACAAAATTGAAAATATGAAGATATTCTACCCATTTTGCATGTTTCTGATTCAGTTTTGGCTGCTACATAATGTACTTAAATGCATGATTTTCTGAATAAATCACAAGATCTTTATACATCAAGTAATGTCTCCACTTCTTTAATGACTGTAGAACTGCATAAAATTCCTTGCCATAAGAAGAATGTTTCCTTCTTGTCTGAATCAGTTTTTCACTGAAATAAGCTACATGTTTGTCTTCTTGACTTAAAAAAGCTCCAATAGCTTCCCCACTAGCATCACATTTCAATGAAAAGGTTTGTTAAAACCAGGAAAAACTAAGATGGCCTTTTCTGTTATCTTTTGTTTCAACAATTGGAAATTTTTCTTTGCTTCATCAGTCCATCTAAATGGTTGTTTTCCCTTCTTTATTGTTTCAATAATAGGAGCATTGATATTACTGAAATTCCTTATGAATTTTCTATAAAAACTAGCAAGACCATGGAAGCTTCTTACCTCAAAAACACTCTTAGGTGAAAGCCATTCTATGATTGCCTTTATCTTCTCTGGATCCATTTTCAATTCGTCAGCAGAAACGACAAAGCCGAAATATATCAACTCTTCTTTTATGAATGAACACTTTTCGAAATTTACCAGCAAATTTTCCTTATGTAACTTCGTTGAGACATGATTCAGATGTATCATGTGTTATTTTTTAGATTTTTTGTAAATTAATATATCATCCAAATATACTATTACAAATTTACCAATAAATTCCTTCAGTACTTCATTCATAAGCCTCATAAATGTACTAGGAGAATCTGATAATCCAAACGACATTACCATCCATTCATACAATCCTTCATTTGTTTTAAAGGTTGTTTTTCATTCATCTCCTTCCCTTATCCTAATTTGATGATAGCCACTCTTTAAATCCAATTTTGTAAAATACCTTGCCCCACTTAATCAATCCATCAAATCTTCAATTCTAGGTAAAGGAAATCTATACCTGATTGTTATTTTGTTGATTGCTCTTGAATCGGTGCACATTCTACAACCTCCATCTTTTCTTGGACTCAACACTGTTGGAACTGCACAAGGACTCAAACTCTTTCTGATCGGTTCTTTATCTAACAATTCCTGCACCTGCTTCCTAATTTCTTCATTTTCTGTGGGAGTCATTTTGTATGCTGCTTTATTTGGAAAATTTTCTCCTGGAATAAAATCTATATGATGGCTGATCTTTCTAATAGGTGATAATTCATCAGGTAAATCATCTACAATGATATCACAGTAATTTTCCGGCATCTCTTGAATTTCAATTCGTAAATCAGAAATTTTAGTGGAAGTAATTACCACCTTGGGTTTGAAAATTAATGCAAAGTTTACCTCATCATCTTCAATCTACTGCAGATATTCTTTTCCACTCAGTAATAAATATTTCGAATCATTTCTTCTTGACGGATCTTCTTCTTCTATAGGAAACAATGTATGATTGACACCATCTTTAAAAAACTTGTATGTGTTCTTTTTCCCATCATCCATAGCTCCTCTGCAATATTTCCAAGGTGTACCCAACAATATGTGACATATGTCCATAAGCATCACATCACACATAATTTTGTCTTTGTAGCTGCCCAACTAGAATCCCACTTCACACTGTTAATTCACTAACAACTGATGTCCTTTCTAAAGCCATGACACCTTGTAGGGTGTTGGATGTTTCTTTGTTTTAAATTTCACTTTCTCCACCACTTCTGTAGAGACCAAATTATCAGTACTGCCACTATCAATTACCATTTGACAACATTTTCCTTGAACTTTGCACACACTTCTAAACAATTTTTTTCTCTATGTTGCTTCAACAACTTCCTTTGTTGGTTTTAACTAAATTGTGCTAACTACCAAAGATTCTCTTTTCTCTGGTATATTCTCTGCTTCTGGAACTTTTGCTACTTCTAGCACTTTTGCTACTTCTTCTTTATTCTGAGAAACAATTACATTTCTCTGATTTGTCGCCACATTCTCTGTACATTCATAAGCTCGATGTCCAAGATTATTACATCTATAACATATGATTTCTCTTCCTCTGCCTCTGCCTCTTCTTCCTCTAGAAAAAAATCCTTTTGCTTCTTACATCACCTTCTGTGGGTGTATGCTGACTTGAGTTGCTACTAGCTCCTTCTCTAGGTGATGTAGATCTTCCTCTACCACCTTGACTTCCTCTTCCTTGGAAATTACCTCTACCTCTAGCAGATTGCTTCCTCATGAGTTTTTCTTCAGCCTTCAAGGCCATTTGGTAACCCTCTTCCACTATTTTAGGAGACAACAGACTTATATCATCTTCTATATCCATTATGAGACCATTAGTATATCTTGAAATCTTCTCTGTTGTATCTTGAATATGTCCTGCTCTTATGCTTACTCCGTAAAATTCCTCTGTATATTCTTTGACTATCATTGAACTCTGTCTAAGATTTTGCATTTGTAAAATAATGAAAGTTGATAATCACTTGGAAAAAATTTACCTCTCAAATTTTCCACCATCATGTTCCAATTCTTTATTGGATTCTTCCCAAGTCTCATTCTTTCTGCCTACACTTCATCCCACCAAAGAGTTGCATGTCCTTTCAATTTTGTGATAGAAAATTTCACTCTTTTTCCTTCTTCCATTTCTTCAGAATCAGATAAATTATCCATGTCATTAACCCAATCTATCAACTCCTCTCGGTCTAAGCCTCCTGTAAAAACTGAAACTTCAAGTCTGGGTTTAGATGTGGATCCAACACTGATTTAAAAAATCTCATTTCAGGAGCAACTTCTTCAGGTTCTCCCTCTTCTGTAGATTCAACTTCAGGCTCACTGAAATCTTCAGCATCTACATCTCTTTGATTTCCCATTTCCACTACTTCTAATCTAGCTTTCATCTATTGCATAACTTCCAACACTTCGGCATTTGCAATTTGTCTTCCTCTTCTTCGACCAGCACCACCTCCTCTTCCAACTTTGTAAGCCATGTTGGATTTCTTTTCCTGGTATTTGAGATATTTCTCCATGTCTAAAGGATGCTCTGATACCACAAATGGTGGGTTGGTTGCAGGCGTTATGGATAATCTTTCTAATTTTGAAATTATCTCTTCAATTACAAGTGAAAATTCTCCTTCAGACTTCCTCAAAGTCTCAGTCATCTAGTCTCAAACTACTCCAAAAAAATGACGGTACTACTCTTCATGAAATAAGCGCAATTTCCTTTTGAATTTGATTTAGTGAAGGATTTCAACACTTATTATCACCCATCCTATAAAACTATCACAGAAAATTTCCATATTATACCACATGTATGTTTTGATGCGATATTCGTCAGATCAAAGATTTTGATGTGAAGGCCGTCAAATCAAATGAATTTTTGGGTGGTCAAATTAAATCATTAAACCTAAATTTTAAAATATCAGGTTCGTTTGAGATGTTAAAGCTCTTCAAAATTAATTTGTGATAATCGTCGGATCAAAGATCAGACTGTTATGACTCCTGTTGGACTCCTATAGACTATTGTTATCCAATTTCCATGTCTTTTCCATATTTAACATCACTGATGAACTATTCATGAGTATTTCGAAAAGAAAAAACAAACTGATGGCTCAAATGAGTAGCAGAGTTTTGGTTGTTGTAAGTAACAAAACTCTCTGCGATGGCTTATGGAATTTTAATGGTTAAACAAAATCACTCAAATTTCAATAGAAGGAAATATTACGCATGCCTTTGTCACTGAAACAAAACCAATTTATAATATTCTTAAATATTAATTAACACATAAAGAAATAAATTAAGTGAGAGCTCAAACTGGAACAAAAAAAAACTCAGTAATATTTTGAAGGATAACTAGAACCGCCCGGGATTTGACATTCACACACAGAGACATCGATTATGCAAATCCAACTTTCTACAGCCAAAATCCTCATTCACACTATCCAAACTTACATAAATAGTCCATACAAACGTTCAAATCCGCTTCAAAAGGATCGAATTTTCCTAGTTTTAGATAAAATCGCTTGGCACGATATTTTCCCTAAAATCCTCAACTAAAAACTAAATACATTGAACTAATTACAAAGTGATTCAAATCCCTATCTACCAAAACAATAAATTTCTAGGTAAGGAAACCCACTCCTTTTCTTGTGAATTTTTTTTTGTAAGGAAACCCACTCCTTTTCTAGGTAAGGAAACCCACAAACAATGCTCTACCCATTTCTTAAAAAAAAAAAAAATCCAATTTACAACTGAAAGTTAGTTCCTATCATGTTTACAATGTGTATTAATACATGTGGAATTAAAACACCCCTTTAATAAGGGCTGCAAAAAAAAAACATGAATTTGATTTCATCATTGTATTGTTCCTACTTGTATCTAGTACCCATAACTTGCCACACATGGTATTTATGAAGATACACCAATAAAATAAACTGGTAGGAAATCAAATAATATTTTTGCTAGACTTGAGTTCTCCATGGGGTTTGGAATGACAACATGTTCTTGTTCCTTGATGCCAACTACAACAACATTTGATGTTAGGAAGGCCTTCACACTGGATGTTTCATGGTCCAAGCAACACGCAACCACCTACTTTGAAGCACAAAAAAAAAATGGTTTCTGGTAGGGCTATGAGCTGCAGTGGGACATACATGTAGTTAACATCACAGTAACATATAACACCATCTCTTGTTAAGAGTATAAATAAAGAACGTTTTAAGAAAAATATCAACAAATTTTGTGCATATATGTAGTTAATAGTATGCCAAAATATAACATTTATCCCTACCAATTAAAAACATAAGCAAATAACAAAAAATAATGATGAGAAAAACATGCATAATTTAGCAGCATACAACAAGTTACATAGAAGCTCAATTGAGGTTTTATTTTTATTGAATATTTGTTTTATAGCTTGATTGATTAATGTTTAAGCTTTCAAATAATTTTATGCGGAGTTAAAATATTTCTCCACCGAGAGCTTCAAAGGTGCTTATTGAAACTGCTTTTAGGGTTTGTTTTATAGCTTGATCGAGCAAGTTCTTAATCAAACTATTTTGAGGCTTTGTTTTATAGCTTCATCGAGAAATATTTAAGCCTTCAAATAGTTTTATGGCAGGCTAAAATATTTCTCCACCAAAGGCTTGAAAAGTGCATAATGAAACTGCTTTTCTTTGCACTCAATAAAACTATTTTTCTTCGCCTCCCACACTGGTGCTTGCAAAAGTGTGAAAAACCTCCATGGTTTTACCCATATATCATTTTCAGAATAAAAAATTAGGTATAAAAAATAATGAATAATTTATTCAAGAGCACACTGGACTAAATGTCGGGCTGAATTGACTGACATGATTACTGAGTTGGGATGTCCATCTTTTTTTTTTACTTTGAGTGCAACTGACACAAAGTTGCTAGAGTTGCATATCCTCATGTCTGTACTCTCACATTATCGTTCCTTAAATGAGTATCATATGAAAATTGAGAATGTTATCCTGTACCCTCATGTTGTTGCCACATTTATGCACCATAGATTCAATATATTTCGAGAGGAAGTTATCCAAAAATATCTTAACGAGAAAGACTTATGGTACAGGTTTGTTTTGTTGAATTTATTTTCTATTCATTATCAATTTCCTATTATGGTTCTATTTATATTTTTTGTAGTAAATCTATATTAATTTGATTCAGATAGGAGTGGCAACATATACGTTCAACACATATCCATGGTTTCCTATGGTTGGAAGGAGCTCCTGACATGGAAAGACTTGATTGGTCAAATGATTGTGATTTACAACTTGCAAAGAGATTCTTTGACAATTATGTAACTCCATGGAATCCACGTGAAACACATCGTTGCAATATAATGGTTCCAAGAAGTCTCAATGATGACCCTTGCCTATTGAATACTAATCAAATATTCTCTTGCAATCCTCATAATGATTATGAAAATTTTTTGAACCATGTCCAAAGGCACATAAAGTGTAGTGTATATTCTTGTTTGCGCAAAAAGGGCACTATTCTCACATGTGGGTACAATTATCCATGGGATCTTTCTGAGAAATCAACATTTTTCATAGATGATCAAGGAAGAAAAAAACATGACCCAGCAAGAAATGATAATAGGCTCAATTTACATAACATTGACCTTCTAACAATGTGCCGTGCAAATTTTGATTGCCAACCAGTACTTTCTCGGCATGCTGTCTTGAAATATTTTTCTAAGTATGCCTGAAAAGCAGAGAAAAGTTATGAAAGTTATCGTGATATGTTAACTAGAATTTCAAATTCTATTGCCTCTGAGGATCATGCTTTATGTGCTTACAGAAGGTTTCTTAGAGAAACAATTGTTGACTGTGACATTGGAGCACAAGAAACATGCCAAATGTTTCTAAAGGTACCTCTTATTTTTTGTAGTCAAAAATTTGTTTCATTAAATGTTGGAACAAAGGTTTTCAGGAAAATATCAAGGGATGGCATGCAATGCTCATCTGAAAATACTTTTGTTTAACACTATCAGAGGAGGCATTTTTTCCTTGAACATGTATCTTTGATAGAAACAACACGATCTTGGACATTTGATAGCATGCGAAAAAAATATCCCTGGAATCCTAGAGATATTCGTGCTATTGTTTGAGTTTGGCCACAGTTTTATTCTATTCCTAGTGATGGTTCAGACGAATTTGAAACCCTTTGCTAGACATAATTGCTCTTGTACAGACCCTTTTGTGAAATTTCTGTGGATATTGGGCTTCTAGCTAAAATTATTGTTGAAAATTGGAGGAATTTCCGATATTGAGCATGGCATGTTGACTGAAATCCACCAATTGTTGAAAATATTGAAGATGGAGAAGATGGTGACTTTGGTAATGAGGAAATGAATCTTGAAGATGATTTTCAATAATGGAAACTTTTCTCTTGCTTGGATCCACAAAATAATGTGAATTTTTCTGATCTTCACACCCTTGGTCGAAGGGATTTTCATATATCCTTTAACTGGTAAAGTACAACTATTTCTGATGATGTGGCTCAAGAAGCTATTAATTTTATAACGAATGGAGTATCAAGGGGTGATATTGTTGACCTCTCAAATAGAACATTTTCATCTCGAGATTCATTGGCAGAAAAACAATGACTTTCATTTGAAATTGTTTCAAGGGATTTTGTTGAATATGAGATTCGTGAAGCTCTTCTTATGATTGTTCAGGGCACTCCAGGCACTGTCAATTTTTTCCTTATCGATTTTATTTTTGAAGCTCTTTCTATTTTTTCAAGTAATAGAAAAATTCCTCTGCTTCTTCTTGCCCCAAAAGGAATAGATGGTTTTAATATACATGAAAAAACAATATACTCTACACTAAAAATTACGATTAAATATATGAAGCCACTACAAGGTCAATCACTAGCATTATTCCAAGAAGAAATGAGGCATATTCAATATATATTGATTGATGAAATGAGATTTTTAGGATCAAGGTTATTCATGCAAATAGATGGTCGATTACGTGAAGAATTTCCAGAGAAAGATAATTGTCCTTTTGGTGGCAAATCCATCTTCATTGTGGGTGACCTTGGCTATCTACCTCCTATCAGAGATAAGCCTTTGTATGCAGGTAATACAACATAGAAAGTCTTATGGAAAAAATTCAACATTGTTGTCACTCTTGACACAATATTTCACCAACAAGGGAATAATGAGAAACAATATTGTTTTCATAGAGTCCTCAATAACATAAGAAATGCAGAACCTGTTCTTGATGATTAGGAGTTTCTTATGTCGCGGGATGATATGAGGTTGTATCCTAGAGAAAGGGATTTATTTAATGCAGCGGTTCAAATGTTTCCAACAAATAATTTGGTATCCTTCCATAATAGGCATATGTTGAAATCATTAAATTCTCCAATTTCACAATTTATTGCTCAAAATTGAAGGTGTTCAGAAATCAGTGGTGCCGATGATTATCAACTGGACCGTGAAGTTTTGTTGTGTCATGGCCAACATGTTATGTTGACATGTAATTTGTGGGTTGAAGTTGGTTTAGTGAATGGTGCACTTGGTTATGTGAAGGAAATATTTTATATTCCTACCTCTAAGCCACCTGATCTTCCCATGTTCACAACTATTGTTTTTGATAAGTATGTTGGTGTTCCGTTTGATGCAAGCAATCAAGCATTGTACCTATCACACCAATGATAAGAGGCAATAGAAAACAAATTCCTTTAAATATGGCATGGGCTCTTACAATCCACAAGTCACAGGGTTTGAATTTAGAATGAGAATCAATTGATATCAGGAATAAAGAGTAGCAAGGCCTGACCTTCACAGCCATATCAAGAGTGAAATCAATAGACGGTTTATGCATTGCACCGCTTTTCTCTTTTCAGTGTTATGGCAAGATGAAACATAGTGCATATGTTACAATTAGGAAGAAAAAAGAGGAGCGATTGAAGTCCATATCATTATGACATGCAACTATTAATACTTTTAGCTCTTTATAGAATTTTTTTTGAATTTTTTTTATTGTCCTCTTTATTTACTTTTAATATAATAACGATTTTGATATATTAATGAGATGAATACATTCATCAAATTCATAATAATATTTTGGAAATTTGTTTACATCCTTTTTCACGTTGTTCATTTTACATATTTTTTAAAGTCGATATTGTTCTTTTGTTTCCAATGAACCATTCATACATATACAACTAGTTATATGAGCCAATCATTAAAAATCAAGATTGAAGTCAACATCCCTATGACACGCAACTAACAATATTTATCAATGTGGTTTGCTAAATATGTTGTGGTTTGTTTCAATGACAACATATTTATATTTTATATTAATATTAAAATAAAATTAATATATACATTAAGATTAATTTAAATACAAATATAGAATTACTAACATTATTACTATGTTATTTTAAACATTAAGTTTAAAAAAATGTGATTTCTTGTTGATTATTATAATAAGGGTCATACCACTAATTTAATTTTATCACTCATTTCATGTGTACAATATGTATTTCTAATGAGGTTTATATTTGTAGAAATTTTATATCATTTGGTTCATGTAGCGTTAGGTTATTTTATAGCATGACATTTTTAAGATGAAGTTTTTCAACAATAATACAAATGGGGTGTTCTGTTATATATATATATATATATATATCTTTGTGTATTAATTTTTATTTTTTTGTTTTTCCTTTCAAATGCAGATATGGATAATAATGATGGCATATATTATAGTCAAGCAGTGGAAAATATTTCTAGACTAATTAGTTTTCTTTTTCACCTTCGGAACAATTTCGATAGAAAACATAGCTTCCATCGTGCTTTTATTGATGAGCATCTTCGTGTGCTAGATAAAATGAAAATGAATGTAAAATACTTGTTGCATGTGCACATGAGGGAGGCTCTGAGAAAAATAAGAAGGGATTGGTTGGAAAGCGTTAAGTATCATGATCATTATCCTATTGATTTGAATTGATGTTCCTTTTGTGTCGGTCTGGTTGTGTTTTGGAAGAGGCTCTTTGATAAATGACTTTTTATGGAGAGTTTCGAGTCCATTTTTGTAGTGGGATTTATTTATGTAAAGACAACAAAAAATATATGTTAATTTCAATGTTATTTATTTCGTTTTACTGATGGTAGAATTTAATATCACTTTAGCTTATTAATTCATTCTATTTATAATATTAACAATCAGTAAGGTTGATTGATCACTTGTGGTTTATAAAATTTATAATCATGTGACTTTAAAAATCATTTGTATTTAAAATATTGAGTCATATGCTCTATTAAGCTCTTGTGTTTTTAATATTGTTCCCTTCACCTTATTTATCCCTTAGGTTATTAATATTTATCCGTTGGGTTCACCAATTCCTTTGGTTTATAATATTAAACCCTTGGGTTTATCTGTTCTTTTGGTTTATAATATGAATAATCCCTTGGGTTAATTATTAGTGTTTATTAATTTCTCTGGATTTTATATTTTTTTATTAATTTTATTCATCCTTCAACTTTATTAATCACTTAAGTTTATTAATAATTTTTTATTTCTAATATTAATACGCTGGGTTTATAATATTAATAATCCCTTTGGTTTATTGATGTTTTTGGTTTATAATATTAATAATCATTTTGCTTTATTTATGTTTTATGTTTATAATATTAATATTTCCCTATATTTGTTGATCCATTGGGCTTATAACATTGATCCCTTAGGTTTTCTAATTCTTTCGGTTCGTAACCTTAGTCCCTTTAGTTTATCAAATCCAAATATTAGGGGTTAAATATTAATCCTACAGTTTAATACTAATGCATTGTCCAATGTCACATTATGAAATAAATTGTCTCAATACGAAAATCAACCATGGGAAACGAGTTAATTAGCATTAGCCATAGTCGATAAATGTCTTTCATGGTCAAATGTCACATTGGACAAAGATTTTTGCAATATGAAAATCAACCATAGCCAAGCATGGTCATAGTTGGTCCAATGTCGCATTGTGACAACAATTATCTCAATGTATAAATCAAGCATGATAAACCATGTTTATTTCACGTTTTATAGTATTTTTCAAAAGGATTTTATATACTTCGGGGTTATAATATTAATCTCTTTGGTTTAATATTATTCCCGTTGGTTTATAATATTAATAATCATGTGAATTTGTCAATCATTTTTATTTAAAAAATTGATTCCTAAGAGTAATTAATCTCTTTATTAATCATGTGAGTTTCTCATTCATTTGTATTTAAAATATTTATTCCTAGGCTTCACTAATCTTTCTTTTTTTTGGATCCCTTGACCTTGTTAATCTCTTATGTTTTTAATATTTTTCCTTTTGGTTCCCAAATTCTTTTGGTTTGTAATATTAAACCCTTAGGTTTATTAGTTCCTTTGGTTTGTAATATTAATAATCCCTTGGGTTTATTAATTAGTTGATTTTAAAATATTGATTCTTATGGCTAATTAATTTCTTAGGTTTTTGATTTTAAAATATTTATTCTTAGGGTTTTTTAATCTCGTGTTTCTAATATTGATCCCTTGGCCTTATTGATGCCTTAAGTTTTTAATAATTTTCCCTTGGGTTGACCAATTCTTTTGGTTTATAATATTAAACCGTTGGGTTTATTATTTCTTTTGCTTTATATTATTGATAATCCCTTGGGTTTATTAATTTCTTTAGCCTAAAATATTAAATACTATGGTTTATTAAATTTTTAGGTTTTTGGGTTTAAACTATTAATTCTTAGGGTATATTAATCTCTCGAGTTTAAAATATTAATTCTTAGGGTTTATTAATTTCTTGATTTATAATAATAATATTTATCCCTTAGGTTTATAATATTATTCTGTTGGGTTTATAATACTAAATGCTTTTGTTTATTTGTTCCTTACCTTTAAAATTTTAATAATCTATTTGGTTTATAATATTAAACACTTGAGCTTATTAATTTATTTGGTTTACAAGATTAATAATCCGTTGAGTTTATTAATCTCTTCTCTTTAAAATATTAATTCTTAAGGTTTATTAATTTCTTAGGTTTTTGAGTTTCAAATATGAATTCTTAGGGTTTATTGATCTCTTGTGTTTTTAATATTGATCCATTAACCTTATTAATCTCCTAGGTTTTTTGATATTTATCCTTGGGCTCACCAATTCCTTTGGTTTATAATATTAAACCCTTGGGTTTATTAGTTCTTTTGGTTTATAATATTAATAACCCCATGGGTTTATTAATCTCTTGAGTTTAAAATATTAATTCTTAGGATTTATTAATCTCTATTATTTTTAATATTGATCCCTTAGGGTTTTAATATTTATCCCTTCGTTTTATAATATTAAACCGTTGAGTTTATTAGTTCTTTTGGTTAATAATCCCGTTGGTTTATTAATATCTTAAGTTTAAAATATTGATTCTTATGGTTTATTAATTTATTAGGTTTTTGAGCTTAAAATATTAATTCTTAGGGTTTATTAATCTCTTTTGTTTTTATATTGATCCCTTCGCTTTATTGGTCCTTAGGTTTTTAATATTTATCCCTTGGGTTCACCAATTCCTTTGGTTTATAATATTTAAACCTTGGGTTTAATAGTTCTTTCGGTTTGTATTATTAATAATCTATTGGGTTTATTAATCTGGTGAGTTTAAAATATTACTTCTTACGATTTATTTATTTCATAGGTTTTTGGGTTTTAAATGTTACTTCATATGCTTTATTAATCTCTTGAGTTTAAAATATTAATTCTTAGGGTTTATTACTTTCTTAGGCTTTTGGGTTTTAAATATTAATTCTTAGGGTTTTTAATTTCTTGGTTTAGAATATTAATATTTATCTATTTCTTCAGCAATTACTTAGGTTTATAATATTAAACTGTTGGACTGATTAGTAATCCCTTGGAATATTAGTAAGATATATAGACCTATTATAAATATTAGTAAAATATTATTATTACGTTATTTTTGAAATATATTATAGTTTGAGTTAAAACTATTAATATATTAAAAAATTTAATAATATATTTTTATTATATATTCTACTATTAAATAATAAATTATTATATATATATATATATATATATATATATATATTACGTTAATATATAGTATTAATATAGTTAATATTATTAATATATTATAAGTAAATATATAAAATATATTGCGAATTATATTCATAAATATATAATATTTATTTTGGTAACATACATGTGGTGGGTGGTTGATATTGGGCTATTGGCATTTATCAACCATATTAGTGAATGTGATTGTAAATCTATTTCATATAAGCCTATCGGCGTATATCAACCACATTGGCAAATAAGATCGTGCTAGTATTTAAGCTTTCAAATAATTTTATGGAGAGTTAAAATATTGCTCCAACGAGAGCTTCAAAGGTGCTAAATCAAACTGCTTTGAGAATTTGTTTTATAACTTTATCGAGCAAGTGCTTAATCAAGCTGCTATTCTTCTCCCCCCACCCCGCTGCTTGCCAAAAAAGTGTGAACAACCTATGTGGGTTTACCCATATATCATTTTTCAAAATAAAAAATTAGGTATAAAAACAAATGAATAATTTATTTTATTTCTCATCATTCAACCATATCTGCACAATTTGGAAAAACATAATCCACACAAAAAGCATCCACACAACCAACATTATCAACCATATTTTAAACTTTTCGGCAATTTTCTTCTTCTAAATCTATCACTCTCGATACATATGGGTATTTTGATCCATACATGCTATTCCAATATCTTTGAAGGATGTGTAAGGACTATACCAATTATCCTTTGATAGATTCGTGCGTAGAATAAAATTCAATGAAAGAATAAAATCAGTGAAATTCAAAAATTTGTCTTCTTTTGACCGTAATAAGGAATTTCATAAATGCAATTTCATTTTGTCGGAAGCTCAGACGCGGAAATGTTATGTCAGTTGGAAAGAATGCCACTTGCTTAAACCCTACTTTATGTGGCACACCAATAAGCAAATTGCAAGAAAAAGAAACCAGTTTTGAAGCTACAAAGATTTAGCTTCTTCCACTGAAGAAAAATGATGACAAAAAGTACATTAATATTTCTTTACATATCACACTTTGACGCTCATAGAAATTCTAAAATTATCGTCGCATTATTTCCATATCTAGTGAAACTTTAGGCCTCAAATTCTGTGGATTAGAACAAGTTGGCGAAATATTTTTTCTTTTTCAAGGTAATAATTGTAGTCAACTTCCATTTATGCATTACAAATAAATGAGTAATTTTTTCCTTTTCAAAAATTTGTAAAAATAAATTTATTCAGTCTTTTATACAGTGGAATTGATTAAGTACGCAAGTTCTTACAATATGTGTCAAGCTTCTTTAGTTGAAACACATGAAATAAATTCATGTCAAGATTCTTTAGTTCAAACACATAAAATAAATAAATTTATGCTCTTATTAAACCTTTTCACAGCTAAATTTTGCATTTGAACAATACATCGATCCTTGAAGCTAATTGTTCCTTTAAAATATTCATTTCTCTTTAATTAAGCTTTGTCCTTCGGTAAAAAAATATTTTTCGCAGTAGAAATTCACGATTCCACTAGAATTTATCTTGTAAAATATCAAAGTTAGTTTCTTCTTTGTAGTTTTGTGTGTGAGAATTCAAAAACTCTCTTCAAACATTGATAGATAGACGTATAAAGTTATGTAGATGATAAGGTTACGCTTACTTCCATTCGTTAAAATATGTACAAATATGTAATTCGTTTCCAAGAGGAATTTTGGAATGTAAGTAAAAAATTTAGCATGTCCATGAAACAAATATGAAAACTAAACCATACTCATTGTTTCCAGTAAAATGTGTTAATTGGTTTGACTGAAAATATAGTTTTTTTGAATTTTTGTAGCAATATTTAATTTTATATTTATTTAAAATAATTCTTCTATGATGAAATATTTTTGAAATAAATGTTGGAGAATCTAATTCCATCCATGTGTGTCGAAACCGTTCATCCAAGTGTCCCAGTTCAGTTTCACTTAGTGCAATTTTAGTCCACTCTCACTCAATTCATTCAATGTTTATATCTCCAATGTAATATTATTTAACTCATTCATAATATTAATAAGAGAAATCCTCTACTCCACTTATTTTTCATTTTCAATTCGTGTCATGGTATCAGAGTTAGTTTGCATAAGAATCCTCCAGAGAGTAGCAACAGAGCGAAGTTGGAGCACCAGAGAGAAGTGGTGAGCATGCATAAGACTCTTTGAGAGGGAAACATAAGTTTTAAGAAATATGAAGAAGCCTCCTGCCTAAAAACGGCTAAGAGAAATCTAGTTCGAGAAGAACGGCGAGATTTTTTTTTAAATTCGAGAAAATATGTTATTAACGCATCCCATTAGTTCAAAAAATGTGTTATTAATGCAACAGAGAAGTTTAGAAGTAGTGTTAGGCGTTACTAATGCAATTGAGAAGATTTATGAGAAGCATTAGTTTTAAAATCCTGCCTCGCATGTGGCCACAAAGTCTCAATAAAATCCTTAGCCAAATTCTATGATAGAAAGGTGATCCAGTCCATGAAATTTGAAGTCCACCTCTCGCATGATACGGTTTGGGACCAAAAACTATTTGAAAAGTGAAAATTTTGATAAGTGCGTTTACTGGAGGAATAGAGGCACTGATCAGTGCGAAACCCTTGAGGCAGGATATTGTCAATCAACACGGATCCAAGTTATATAATCGTCCGAGCCATTGAAACCTTGTATCTATCCATTCCCGGGGCAATCCGCACGGAAGAAGTGTTAGAGAGACGCACTGGTGTGTTTCAGAGGTATGGATCTGCGTTAGTCCAAAGTGATAATAACGCTAAACTCCATTGCCATGAAACACGTTAGTACACATTCTTTATGGTGATTTCAACCACGCACTAGCTCGCAGCACTAAGGTTGCATTAAAGTGATAAAAATATTAAAAGTGAGCCAACATTCAACAAATGGGAAAAGACAAGAGGCTAAAGTGATAACAAGAGAGGTTTGAGATATTTTTAGATCTGTAAGTGAAGAGGCAAAATGATGACTTTTCATTAAAATGCATAAAATAATTAGTGGATGACATCATTCTACCCCTTATTTCAAATTCCAAGATAACCAAGGATTTTTTGGATATCCTTGAGAGGATGTTTGGTGCAAGGGGGAGCATTGATGTTGAAGATGAAGGTGGATCTATAGCAGTATATCTATAGCGAGATGAAAATACATAGCCACAAGTGGATGTTATCTGTGAAGATATTGTAGAGGCAACAAAGAGAGAGCACACAAATTCTTGTAAACCCCACTGTGCATAGCCACAAGTGGACAAAAATTTGATGAATCCAACAACAAAGCTTGCTGATGCTAATTTTATGAATCGATCAATAGAGCTTGCTGATGATGACTTGGTGATACTAGCAACAAATATTGCAGGTGATGATTTGATGAGTCCAGCAACGAAGCTTGATGATGAATATTTGGTGAATCCAACAACAACTTCCTGATGAAAACTTGGTGATACCAACAACAGAGCTTGCTGATGATGATTTGGTGACTCCAACAATAGAGCTTGCTGACGATGACTTGGTGATACGAACAACAGATCTTACTGATGATTATTTGGTGATTCCAGCAATAGATCTTGCTCATGATGATTTAGTGATTGCAGCAACAAAACTTCCTGATGATGATTTGGTGAATCCAACAACCGGGCTTGTTGATGAGATGAAAACTAATATGGTAAATCTAGTAATTAATATTGGTGATGTAAAATTTGATAGAAATTTCTTGGCTAATGATGATTGGTTGGAGATGATGCAACAAAAACATCATATTAGCATGATTCTATTTGGTGAGATAATCCCACTTGAGTCAGTGGAAGACAACCTGTTTGTAGTAGCACAGGTTATTAAAGAAGAGACAAAGACAAAGAAAAATTTAAAGACAGACACATAAGCAAAGATAGAGACAGATGCAGAGAAGGAAGCCCACAAAGAGAAAACATAGATAGAGGCAGAAGCAGAGAAGGAAAAACAACAAGAGAAATTTTCCATTATAGAGTAGAAGGAATAAAACCAATATGGTTTTGGAGATGTTTTTACACTTAAAATTGATTTCCAATGTGCAGGTAAACATAATGATTATGAAGAAGAGTTAAAGTTCCTTGAAACATGTCTTGCAAAATCATGTTTGCATGAGGTCTACACAAGAGCTGTAGATATGAATGTTGAAGGCAACATGCATGATGAACACATCAATGAAATTTTCAGGTATCTGAGTTTTGAAGAGATAAGATATTATTCTCATCTTATGTTGCAGCATATTGATGATGAAAAGTGCACTACATAAGACAATATGTGGCAACAACCCACATACAAGTCATTTCTTGAAGAAGTCTAGGACATTCTTAAACAACCTGGAAGAATATAAGACCTGCATGAACAAATGAAGAAAATGAGGTTTGAAGAATACAAGAAGAAGAAAATTTTGAAATAATTTAGAGGTTATATAATCTGGAAGAAGAGAAGAAGAAAACTAAATCTAGTTGAACTCAAGTTTTTTTAAATTGTAAGCCTCGCTGAGACATAGACCAGCAGGTATCTTAATTAAATTTTTATGTGGTTTTAATTAAGAGGGAGTGTTGGAGAATCTAATTCCAACCACCTGCTAGGTGTCGAAATCGTTCATCCAAGTGTCCCTGTTCAGTTTCACTTTGTCCATGTTTAGTCCAGTATCACCGAAGTCATTTAATGTTGATGTCTCCAATCTAATCTTATTTAACTCATTCTTAATATTGAGAAGAGAAATCCTCTACTCCACTTCTTTTTAGTTTTCAATTCTTTTCAATAAATACAATTATGTATATACTACATATATGTTGGAACTATTCCTTGGGTTTTTCTTAGAAATATTGTTAATATAATGTTCATTTTCAATTACCCTTCTCAAATACCTTCAGATTTTGTCGTAAGTTGTAGGTTGCTACATATTAGGAATGAGCTTTATATCATAAAATTTCATCAATGCAAGAATAAAATGCAGAGAAGATGGACTAGAACTCACAAACCCCATGACCACCAACTCTATACAAAGAAAATTATGTAGAATAGTAAGAAGCTACAGTGGAACAACAACAATAGTAGTGACAACAAGATTTAGGTCAACAACAAAAGTAAAAAATTTCAGGTGAACCAAAAGATACTAAGAATTAAAGAATGAAGCTCTCCAAACTCAAAACCATTGATTCATATGTTTTAATTACAAGAAAAACATGTGCATATGTTTTTTAAGGTGATGGGAGCAAACCTCAGGCATTAGCTCGGCCTCCAGAGTGCCATCGTGAATGACATTGTTCAAACATTCTTCCTCCATCACATAATCAGAAGGGTCATTATGAGAGGGATGACTGTAAATGATTGAAATTTCTGGGATTGAAAAAAATGGATCGGGGAACGATCGAACTAGAAAATGTGAGCCACATGTCATATTTTAATTGGAGAGAGGAACACGAAAAAAAATCTCTATGGTTGGTTGGGGTGAGTAGTGCTAGCCCACTCCAACCTCGTAGAGAAACACCTATCAATGTAATAACCATTTAGTTGTTGAAAAATGCATTGTGTTCTTTAGAATGTGAGTTTTATTTTCTTAGAAGGGTGATATTATGTTTTTAATGGTTTGATGATTATTTCATGCATTTAAATCTATGCTAACTAAAATGTCTACATGTTCTTGTCTCATGGATTTGTGTAGGAAGCATAATATCATAATACATTTTACTTAACATATATCATAAATTTAAAGTTTAATGTTTAGATAATTCATATAACATAAATATAATATTCAATGTTTAGATAATTCTTAAATTGAGATATTATATAAATCAATTTGTTATTTACGAACTATAATTTACTATCTGTTTAATCTATTTAGCCAAAAAATAACATAACCATTATTTTTTTTAGTTAAAAATTCATGTCATTGATGTAAAGACTTACATTAACTATGTTGAAATTAAAATTTGGTCATCTTAAAGAAAAAATTCCTAATTATGCCTCCAATTTTCATATGATTACCTTGCCACACTCTAACAATGAAGAGAAAAGGAGGCAAGTAATAAAAGTTGATAGACATTTCCACTTTCAAGTAGTATAGTTTCATTAAAATCCTCTTCCTTAACACTCTATATTCCAATATAGATAGCTTCCCATCCTTTTAACATAATATTCTATTCCAAAATTACATGTGTAAATCAACTTTAGTAACGTGTTACCTTTCATTTTCATAGGGGTCACAATAGTGAATTTTTTCATTAGCCTTATCCTCTTTTTATATTTGGATAGTTGGGTTACCTACCTCCTTTTGTGCATATTGAAAGAGGATTTGATGGTAAATTGGTTGTTAATGTGATTTTATGATGCATAGTCCCTTTGTTGAACCAATTGAAATTATTAAAATGGAATTGTTTGCATTAACATTTTTGAGCATTTTCATAATTCACAATGCAATTGACATTCCCAATGTAATTGGAAATCCATGAGGAAGTTCACACTCACTAAGGAATTGTTAAAATTCTTTTGAGTTTTTTATGCATGCATGAAAATCCTTGAATGCTATAACATTTTCAATTTATCCTCTTTTTACACTTGATTTGAGGGCCAACCCACTCATTTGGACATCATACTACCTATTGGGGGTTTTATGGCCTAATTTGCCACATGAAGGGTTGCTACAATGCTTCATGGGGTAGGTTTACCTAATATAAAGCCATAGCCATGCCTTTGACATCATGAGGGTTTATGAGCATTATTTGAGGAGAATTCCCATTTAGATGGCTTAATTTCATCATTTCCCAAACATTTCTTCCTAGGAGGTCCATACATCCACCTTGGAGGACACGTATATGGGATGACTTGAATTTGAGGAGGTGGTTAAGCATATGCACATTTTCTCAGCCTTTGGAGGCTATCATTAGATCGAAATCACCATTTCTTCACTAGAATTTAGAGACATATATCTCATGAGGGGGGGTTTTCACAATGGTTATTGTATATGTGGATTTCCCACTCCATACTTTATGTATTTTAGAACAATTAGTTGTAAGAGAAATATATTTTAACTTTTCTTTGGTTATATATAAGGGATCATATGAGATAATACTATTTTATTGCAATGCAAGTTTTAAATCACTCTATACAATGAGATGTACTTCCTCGTTTTCATGGTTGGATATTGGAGTGCTTACTCTTTGAAGCTTACATGATATGTATCTATTAGAGTATATCGCCGTGTAAAGAGTTATTTATTTGTGGAAAAATCTTGCTAAATATCTAATTTTCTCTATCTCTATTTTTTTTTAGTGCATATATATTAATGGTGAAATTATCATGTCTTCTACAACCCTTCAAGATCGATCCATTTTTGTAAGTCTACAAGTTGGAAGAAAAATGTTCTATGGTTTGTCCATCATTCATTCTTTTTGGTGATTAGTTACTTCTATGCTTTGTTCTTCCATATGGTTCCTTAGAAAAAAAAGAGGTTTTGTTGGTGACCATTTTCCATTGACGTAACCCTTCTTATAGACCTTTATATTCATTGTTGATATTGAATTGGTGATGATTTAATATTCTTATTATTTCTATTCTCAAATCCTTAATCATTGAAGGAAATAATCTAACTCTTTGAAGGGCTTCTTCTAATCACATTTCCATTGGATTCACTATGACTCCATTTCCCTTCTGGTATTTGAAACTAATCCCTATTTCCATCCATCAAATATTTTAAAGCTTAAAAACCCTAAATTCTAGGGTATTATCCACTTCACATTATGCCTCATTTCTTGGTTTTAGTAATTGTACTAGGCGAATCCACTTGAGCTGGAGGAGAGCCATCCTAAAGTGAAGAAGATAGGTACTTGAGGTGGAAAATCCTTATAATTTCCCTTGAGTTTCACCTTATATATTAAATTTTTTATCATTAAGTATGATTTGAATCATAAAATTACTTAATGTTAGTCACATAAATAATAATGATAACATTATGGAAAATCAACCATATTAACTAAAATTGTTCAAATTATATATATATATATATATCTATATATATATATATATATATATATATATATATAATTATAATATTACAAATAATACCATCCTTAAACATTATCAAAGTGACCATACTTTATATATTGTAAATATATCAACACATCTCAAGAACATTATGAAAATATGAAGAACACATTAATTTTCATTATTTTATTATTGTGAAAATATTTATTAATGACATAGCTACTATTGTTCCGTGAGATGTCTTGGGTTGAAAAAGAACTATGTTGGGGCATATAAAAGCCTACTTGGGTCCACAAGCTTGCTCTTGAACCAAATGGGGCTCTCTAAGTAAACTTGAAGTAACTAGTTTCCCATTTTCACCTAAGCAACAAATATAACAATTAGCTCAAAATGTCAAATTTATAGTGTTAAGAAATGTGAAAAGGGTTGGATATAATATGAATGATGACAAGAATTAAAAGACTATAAACCTCTGAGACCAAAGGCCTTTCCATTAGGCATGAAACCTCATTCAGTAGAGAAAAATAGCTAATCATTAAAGTTGGAGGAAAATAGGAAGAAATTAAATCTTAAACTTAACAGTAAGATAGTATCTATGAAGTTGAGATGGAGAAAGGTGATTTTTCTAGGAATTAATAAATTAATGCAACAATATGAAATGAAAAGGCTGTCACAACATGTGAATTCAACTATAACACTTTCGAATTAACTTGCATGTGTATGTATATATGAATTGATGCATCCATAATGTAAATGAAGACATATATAGTAGGGTTAGTAGTACCAAATCACTATATCCAGCACATATAAATTTAACTACAAATTACCCTAATATAGCAAAGAATAACGGCAAAATTATAGAAGCTTAATGCAAGAAAATATGAAGGACAACGAGGCTCTATATAAAAAAGAGGTGAATACAATGGATTATTCACTCAAATATATATATATTTTTTAAATATTAGCCCTTTGGATTTTTACATAGAACATGCTATTGATGCTAAAATTTCTTACGGCTCCTCCTGTTGTTTCCATTGCTACCTTTAAAATTTTGTTTATATTGAATTTATGACCCATTTATACATATGGATTTTAAATTTAGACCAAGTGATAAGATGTCTTATGATGGTTGGGGAGATTATGCATCATGTTGAATTAACCCCAAAAATGGAGAGATCATATTTCCTTTATGGAACCGTTTAAAGAGTTTAGTTGTCAACTTATTTAATGCTCCATTTTATGTGAAGACAATGAAAGGATTCTTCTAGTCCATTAGGAATTAAACTACCAATTATACTACCAATAACAAAACCTTAAATTTGTGCATTGAGAATCTTCCATATTGGGCCAATAAATTATTCATCCTTTTCATTGTAGAATAAATTTACGCATAGTAGACCTAGATCGATATGGCGAAGCCAATTCTATCATTTTAGCTTATTCATAACTAATACCTATTTCTATTATCTTTGTTATCCATCAAATGATAGATTTCTTTTCCATCAACCTTTTCTTTTGAAAATTTTCCATTTTCGTATCAATATACATAATTAGTATTTTCATATCCATGACAATCATCACACGTCTTTACAAATTTTATATTTTCATATTTTATAGATTATTCTCCATTATAAATAAAATTCTATACCGAGGCTATCCAAAATCTGAAAAATAAAAATAATAAAATAATAAAAATTAAAAATTAAAAAAATAAATAATAAAATAAAATAAAAATCTTGTATGAGTTAGCAAAAGAAATCATTTGTATATTGAAATATTGAAATGTTTGTATCTGAGAAAATAGGTTAGGTAAGCTACAATTTTTCTTGTTCAATCACTAGAAAGCATGTTAATCTAGTCTAAATATTTCATTAAGTTTGGGGTGGAACCTTGAGGACTCAAATATGTTCTCTTCAACTGAATTCAAAAGTATAAAAGTATTTTATTTATTAAGATCTTGAAGTCCATAAATCTATAACTTCTTAAGAATATGACTGTCTCAAAATGTCATATCTAGATGGAAAGTCACCAAGTACATGTCACCTGACATGTGACTTTCCACATCATCTACCAAATAAATGGTCACATTTTTATCCTCATTTACATTCCAAATAATCTATGATGAGTCGACAATGTTGGGAACACAGTCCAGGTTGTGGAAATCTGGAAAAACTTTAAAAAGAATTATATAAAAAAATCATTTTTTTAGATTCACATGTTGATTAGAGAAAATTTTAGGTATAAAATAGGTGTTCTAAGTACTATTATAAAATAATAGTGGAAGTAATAAAATAATGTAAGATTACGTCATCAAATTTTCCGGGGAAAAAAGAAAAAACTATTTTTTGAAGTCATATTTTCAACTTATCCTTATATCATTTTACTCAAATTTCAAGTGAGAGTACTCATTGGATGTAAAAATTAATTTTTCATCCAATTATTACCCATGTTACATATTTCCAATGGACCCGTGTATCATTGGATGCAAAAATTAATTTTTCATCCAATGATTACCCATGTTACATATTTTCAATGGACCCTACTACACAGAAAATTCCAAATACATCAAAAACAATTATTGCAATAATGTTTTTTCATATATTTCACTTTTTTGTGTAGTAGGGTCCATCAAAAATATTCAAATGGGCACTCCTTAGATGAAAAATTTAATTTGACATCAAACTAGTGTTACCGCTCAAAATTTGAGAAATATAGTAGGGATATAAGTTGAAAATACGAGTTGAAAAAATAGTTTTTTCTTCTTATTTTTTTCAAATTTCTTTATATTTTTACCTTTTTAGTCCAAAATTGGTGAATCATCCTCTGACATCATCATATTGAATCCTATTGGTTCTTAAAACGTTGATTTTTATTGTACATTTTTGTTTTGAGACCCATTTTTTACCTCAAAATTTCTCTAATGAACTACAAAACTTTGGATATTGGAATATTTCCATAAAACTTCTAATTGATACTTAGAATAAATATAAATAGTTTTCAAAATGCCCCTCTATGAAATTTTTGGGTTTTGGATATTTAAATTTTCCTCTAGGCTAGATAACCATTGATTTCAATATGATCTAAAATTATGGTTTCCATTGATTTCAAGGTGGTCTATGATTCTGATTAACTTTTCATCTATATGTACATTTGAGATTTTAGTTATTAGTCACATGATGAAATAAGTAGAGGTTTCCTACTTTTCGTATATGAAACGTGGAAACTCCATGAGGTTCCTGAGTCTTTGACGAGTTTCCTTTCTCGATTCTATACATATTCATATCTTAAGCTAAAGATTCAAATTTTATCATGAAAAGGAATAGGTAGATGTACAAATTTACAAAATGTTAATTTTTTTGACAAAAAATTTGATGTTATAACAATTATAAAAAAGTTGAAGACTTTTAGGTCAAATGATTTTGTGAAAATTTGGTTTCTTTATTATGTAAACTAAGTCTCAGGAGACAAATTGTAACTAGATTGTGTGTGGCATTTATGAAATAGTTATATCTAGTGTAATAACCATAGTTGATATTTCCATATTAAAAATTCTCCAAAAATTCTCAGTCTAATAAAAAAAAAACAAAAACTAACAAAAATAATTTTAATATTTTTAAACAAGAAATATTTTGTATAATAAATATCAATAATATTAAATATAACCTCAAATAAACTAGCACAAGCAATGGATGTACTATATTCCATCAAAAAAATTTAGTCAAAATAACCTTCATTATATCTGCAATCACTCTTTCCAAAAATATAAATTTGAACAGACTATATATATATATATATATATTTAATATTATATATGCAATCAGTCTTTCCAAAAATATAAATTTGAACATAGTTTATCTATGTATGGAATTAATGAAAATTTCATTAAATATTAATATTAGTGTAAATCATTTTAATTTGAAAGTATTTGAAATATTTCTAATTTAATAATATTTAAAAAAATTAAGAAATGTGTTATATTATTATTTTTTTCCACAGAAAAAATCGGTAACTTTTTATTTATAGAAATGAAAAGTTACACAGAGCATATGCATTGAAGCATTTTCAGAAATAGCCCAATGGGCACATGTGCTATGGCACACAATGCGTTGTAGCTAGGCTACCTTGCATTCAGAAAGAATGAAAGAAAAAGAGAGAGAGAACTGGGAAGAGAGAAACAGACAGAGAAACTAGAAACTACTGGAGCGTGGGAAAAGCGTCCCACACTCAGGTTTTTCTGCCTTTCTTCTTCTCAACCTAGCGCCATTCGCCCTGGGATGGAACACAAGTGGCAAGGACAATCTGATTTTCTGCATTATGGATTCCTGTGTCCTTGTCCGAATCTGATGTTTCTGATGTATGATGTCTTTTAATCCCTCCGCTGCCCATGTCCTCGACATTCCTGTCTGAATGTTTTGTTTGAAGGTGTGGATCCATGGGTGCAGTCATATCCTCTGTTTGTACCTCTGGCTCCTGTGTTGGCTCCTTACTTCCTTGCGGAGCTTGTTCCTCTTCTTCTTCTGCCTCGTCCTCCTCTGAGTCAGGAGGGGGATACTGCCAACCTTTCCTCTGCTTCCTATTCGGTTTCTTTTTGCTATTTGTTTTCTTAGCTTCTGGACATGTATTTTGAAGATGACCTGTCATCCTGCAGTTCCTGCATCTAAACGCAGTGTTCTCGTAATCAAGTGATTGCAGCCAGTTTTGGTGCTTATAAATCAGCATGATATTCTCCGGTAGCCCTTTGCTTAAATCTACTTCTACACAGATCCGAGCAAAGGTGAAAATTCTTTGTTCTATTCTTTCCGTGTCTGTTTTGATATACCTCCCGAGGCTATTCCCTATGCTCTCGAGAACATGTTCATTCCAGAAATGAAGAGGCAGGTTGTAGAGTCTCACCCATACTGGTAATCTGGCAACTGACATGGTATTTGGGTCAAAATCTGGAAACCATGGGGTTATAAACAGCCCCGTGGACCCCCAGAACCAAGGCCCCTCTCTGATTACGATATCTCTTTCCTCTGAGGTTTGAAATTTAACGATAAAAAACCCCTTGGAACAGAGATGTATTTCACATTCCAAAGACCATTGTGTGAAGATCCATTGAAATAGGTCCATGGGTTTGGGCCAGAAGCCGTTGAAGCGGCAGATTAATGCCTGGGCTTCATATGTCTTTATATGCTCCTCTGCTGCTGAGTTGTTTATTTTTAATGCTGGGGTTTGGTCCTGTAGCTCTACTATGTAGGGTCTCGGCACATTGCCATTTGCAGCCTGTGCCGTAGGGATTGCAGATGTATTTTTTCCTATTAGTGTATTCTTATAGGACATACCCCGAGATCCTTGTGCACTATGCTGCCCAGCAGCACCACCTCTCAGTCGCATGTTGAGGTAAATGGTATCTGCAGGGAAAATACCATAGTCGCAGAGTTTGCTGGAATCCTGTAGCGACTTCCCTCCATGGATGAGGGATTGGACGTGACTTGGATAACCAGTGATTTGCCAAATAGATTGTTTCAGGTTTGAAACCTGATCAGATACATTAATCCATAGCAATATACTGTTTCCCTTAGGCTTCTTGAGAAAAATCTGAAAGCTGTGTGTGTTTACCTGATTTGTATTTGCATTGCAGTTGTTTCCGGGCGCTAGCTCTTCCAGATACGTTTGCATCAGAGGTGGCCTAACCGACTCTTGAATCTTTGTACCATTAATGGAGGCCGGTTGTCCAGGTGCAGCCCACCAGCGAGGAGCAGCACTGTGGGGATGTGACCATTGAACCGATGCGCATAGGGTATGCAGCTTCCGGATCCGATGTGTGACCCCAACGCAAACCTGCAAACAAAACCAAGCAACGATGCCCTCGCCACCAAATGTTGTCGAATAATACATCAGGGGGTGAGGTGACCAGCGCACCTCAAATGCCGGCGGGAGGATTCTATGCCCAACAGACCACCAGTGGCGTGCACCTGCATATAAGTCACCCACAGTCGATAATAGAGGGATTTCGTCCAGGTGTGTAGTCAAAAACGTAAATACAGACCAGCAGTCAAGTCTGCAGGGGATCCAAAAAATATCCGCCGCGAGAAAGTTCCACCAATCCATAGTAATCTTTTCATCCGTCGCCTGGCCGCAAATGGGTAAATGCTGGTGCCATCGCCCCACAGATGCATCTACGCAAGGGTTTGCAGGGGCAGCATAGAGATCAAACCCCTGGTGGCTTCCCCTGTTCGGCCAGTATCGGCTTGCAGCCGCAGCAGAGAGCGTATGAAACCCTAGGTCAAAAGAAAATTTTCCTTCGCGCTCCATTTTTTCCTGTTATATTATTATTAAATTAGTAATAAAAACAAAAACAAAAAATATTTATCTACTTTTATATAAATTTATAAAATTGAAATTATATATTTAAATTTCATATATATATATATATATATATGAAATCTTTACTTTTGTAGTTAATTAAATATAAAACACATTATCATAAATTCTTCCACCATACAATTAATACAATATTTAAAAAAAAAAAAATTATATCCTAGGTTTCATTATCAAAACTAAATATATGAATAAAATGTAATAACTACTACCAAGTGACTGCATCTACCCTCTAATGGCTAGTTACTACCGCCCTAAAGTCTATTTATAACCACTCCTTTAAAAAATATGTATTGGTAATATGACAATGTAATCCTCTGATTTGGTCTTTTACTTTTTACTTTTACTCATTAATTAAGTTATTTAGACACAATATGAATTAGTAACGAATGAGGCATTCATTAGGGATATGAACACATGACTCTTGTTTTAAAGAATTTAATTAAATTAAAGATTTTATTTTGAGTAGAAAGAAAAGAAAATGAAAGTAATTGTGTGGAAGACTATTCCAAGAAAACCCAGGAAGAGGTTGAGATAGTTTTGACAGTTACCCTCCCAGAAAGGATTTAAGGAAAAATCCTAGGAGGGAATGAGGTTTTGTGCAGAAGAGCTAGAAGGCTAAGCATTGTATGTTGATTCTGAGTTGTCCAGAGCTAGTGGAAATACCAGTGGAACTCATGAGATTTTCCTGTAGAAGTGGACTGAATTTGTTAATCCCGAGGTCAAACTTCCTATTTCAAACGGTTTACCTCTGAACTGGTGTGGAGCTAGGGGGGAGCAAAGGACGTAATCGCCTCGCTCAAGGTTGGGCGGTCCAAGTAGTTACTGAGACAAATTCCTAATTTTTCAAGTAGGTACAAACATCATTTAAGTTTTAGTTGTTATGATGATTCTGTGTGTAGTTCCTAATTATGTAGGAGAAGAATATTGTTGTGTGGTAATAAAAAAAATAATTTCCAATTCTTATGAAGAAATTTCACGATAGCCATAAATATATTTCTTGTCTCTATAAAATAGAACTTGATAAAAGAATAGGAATGCTCAAACTCTATTCAAAGTAAAGAATGTATAAGAATTTGGTTACATAAACTTATAGAAATACGTTACAGGAAAAATGCAGAGTTTCATGTGGGGCTACAACTTGAAAATTAGCCAACAGCACACAAATATATTTCTCCTAGAAACTTTATATACATAGACCATGAACTGTAATCAAATGGTAAACCCGATTGTTGAAATAACTTAGAATATGCAGTAAGTTCCATTGTATTGGGAAAAAGAAAGAAGAGCACTAACACAATTTAAGTTGTTAAACCAAAATTTTACACAGAATATTGGCATTAGAAAACAAAAATATTACTCAGAAAATATGGTAAACATTGAATACATGAATTGACTTCATAACTGTGGAAAAAACTGTTCGTTTTGAGCAACAGAGTCTTCCATTTAGAGACAGCGGGACTCTGTGGGTTTGGAGTCAGAACCTGAAGCACGATTCTGAACTCTGGTCCCATCAAGTACTTCTCTAGAGTAACAAGAGGTATTACAGATAAAGCAAAGAACCCCAAAAACTAAAACTAGGTTTTACTTTTAAAATAAACATGAACAGCGAGTATAACAATATGAACTAACCTAGTATTCTCTAGCTATAATTATGAGCAGTAAAACTAATGTATAAATAAATAATTAGAGTCTCTATGCGTATAGATAAATACCGAAACTATATAGGAAAAAACCGGTATGGTCCAAAATAAACTATTCAAAATAGTTTAGCATAACGAATATCACCTTGAAAAGAGTCTAGATTCCATTCATAAATGTCGAGAAGGACTTAAAATTTACAGAGGATCTAAAACCCTTAGTTAAGCAGTAAATCACACACACAGTAGAGTATTTTCCACATTTACTCATAATCTAAGGCATCGAACTAGAGGAAAACTTCCTATGGAATAACAATCTATAAACCGGACTCCTGGAGTATGTTATCTCACCTATAGGATAGTGAATAGAGGTTGATTATTACTATTTTTTATCTAAAACTATATACAGGATCTTAGGCTAAATTGTTGATAACCTTACCATTTTGTGAAGTGAGAGGGAAGTCTAAAGCCAAACCCTCAAGACATTGAACCTGTAAGCACTGAACAACTCTTTTCCAAACTTGTAGTAAACAGAGAAAAATGAGATGAGCATGGGTCAAACTGTATGGAAGAACCATCATGAATAATGAAATAAAAAGGAGGAATCGGAAAGAAAACCTTCACTATTATAAACAAATTATAGACCTAGAAGAGAGAACAATTACTTTGAACGAGGCTGTGGAAGCTCGCAGCTACGATGAAGAGATGCATGTATCTGGAGAGCTGAATCTAAATGGTAACTTTGCCACCGAAGGGAGATAAAAGAGGATTTTGAAAGTGTTTAATCAAATGAAGAACACAACAGAGTTGTAAAACCCATGAAAATACTACCCTCTACGTGAAAGGAAAACTTTAAAATGCAATCTATGGAAACCAGTGACACTACGCTGAAGCAAGAAGATAATGGTAGCGCCGAAGCGCCATCGACGGAATGCAACAGTGAGCCAAAGGTAGTAGACTTGGGGGGGCGGGGGTGGTGGTTAGTTACCGTAACCCACCCCACTAGCCACGGGCTTCATAGATCTCGAGGAACAGAGATCCTGCAATGGAGATTATGCCCACGCAATGGGGTAGCTGGCAAACGGTCATCAAATAAAGAGCCAAAATAAATCCTGGTGGTAACTCGTGACAGGCACAGTAACTGGAGTGCGAGAATTGAAGGTTAAACAAAGTAAGATCTACAGTGATAAACCACACACGCTGTCAACTTAACCACGAAATCCAGATGGTTACATGCATTATATTTATCATTACTCAGTGATAAATGAATAAGTACCATGTTGGGAAAATCCAGATATGTGTGTTTTGGAAATTATTTAATTACCCATTTACAACTGCAGATTCGTAAATAATTTATGTGCATGAACCATATCATTATATATTTACGTAAATCATGCTGTGTTAATTAGTAGAGGAATTTATATGTGTCACATGCGTGAACTATTCCAACTAACCTGATATTATTAAAGTTTTTTTTTTATATGTGTAATGTAAAATGGGTTCAATTAATTAGGTGTTACAATTGGTATCAAAGCATAAGTTAAAAGAAACTAAGCCAAATGGGCCGGAAACATACTTACTGTTGGGATGAAAATTTTATGGAGTTTAATGATTTTTTGTTGTGATAAGTACAGGAACAAGATCTTCATAAGTAGTCATGAGAAGAGGATCAAGTCAACAAGCCCCCAGAAACACGGGGGAGACTCATTCGCTGACCAATCTGGAAATCAGTCCCGAGATGTGGGTGCAACGAAGCATGGACCAGCACCAACAAAGAAGCAGAATGCTAGAAGAACAGCAACAATGACAAATATGTTGTTGGACATTGTTCAAACATTACAAACAAAAATGCTTAAAGTTCACAGTGACAATGAGAGATTGATGAGAGAACAAGAGAGGTTACTGAAAATTTTGTCAGATAGACAGAATCCTCCCAGTGGACAACCAAACCCTTAGAGAAATACTCAAGAAAAAAGAGATCAACGCCAAGGAGTACATGATGATGTGGAGGATAGTCGAATGCCAAAAAGCCAAAAAAAGTTGAACTTATAATGAGGCAGAATCTGGAAATATTATGGAAGAGCGGGAGATGAAAAAACAGAAAGTGGAGTTACAGGGGGAGTTCCATAAGATCAATCCTCCTACTTTTGATGGAGAGGGGGAGGAAATGGTGGAAGCTTGGATTATAAATATGAATAAATACTTTCAGGTGTATGAGTATAACAAAAAGCTTAAAGCTCGCTTAGCCATCTACCAATTACGGGAGAAAGCAAAGTTGTGGTGGGAGGAAGTGAAGAATGTAAGAGGGGTAGAAGACCAAAACGTAACTTGGGATGAGTTTCAACAGTACTTTAAAGACAAGTACCTAACTGAAATATTTTATGATGAGAAGTCCTGAGAGTCCCATGATTTGAAATTAGGACAAATGACTATGGATGAATTTATTACAAAATTCATGTCTTTATTAAGATATGTACCCTACCTACGTGATGAAAAATCCAAGGTGAAACGTTTTTTGAGTAGTTTTCCACTTCATATGAAAGAAAGGATTGAGTTCGTAAATTCGAATACTATGGATGAAGCAATTAGGAAGGCACAAATGTGCTATAAGCAGTCGAAGGCAAAAGGAGAAGTTGGGAAAAATTGGCCACCTTGAAAAGGGTAGAAGAGTTTTTCCCATAATAAAATTATCAAATTCAACAATTTAAAAAATGCTGCAATACATCCCCTCAACAAGAATAAAAGGAAAAGCCAAAACATAACTAAGTGGACAAGGGAAGAAATGCCCAACGAAGCTTCTATTAGACTAAATAATGGACAACCTCAGAAACCCCCATTACAGTGCTAGGGCTGTGGAGAAGCTCATTATTTTAAGAATTGTCCACATCGAGGATGAAGTGAAGGGGTAGCAAATCTGCAAGAAGTGTCAACAGTGGGGGATGTAGCTTGAAACATACCCAAAATAAATGGAGCATTGGAGAACCAACAAGCGGATTACCAGCCGACCATGATAGAATTAGAATGTAAGATTCAAATCCAAGTTGTTTCAATTCTAGTTGATCCTGGTGCCAGTTTCAGCTACATACACCCTCGTGTAGTTGAAAACAGTAAATTGCAGGAAAAAAAATTTAAAAATCCATGACTGGTTCAGCTGGCTACAGGGACTAGAAGGCGGGTTCATACAAAGGTACCCAACTGTGAATTAAGGATTGGGGACTAGCATATAACTATGCAAATTAATGTACTACCATTGGGTTCGTATGATGTATTGCTAGGGATGGATTGGCTGGAAAGACACTGGTCCTTAGTGGACTGCAGGAATAATATTATACATTTCAAGTCCAATGATGGGTCAAGACAAGAGTTATAGGGCATAAAAAAAATCCTTTGAAGCTGCGACCCATTACTACATCACAACTTAGTAAATGTATAAGAAAAGGCTATCAGCTATATGAAATTCAATTTGGGTTAATCAATACACTAGATAATACTGCTATGTTAGAAAATATTCCTGTTATACAGGAATTTCAAGATGTTTTTCCTGAGGAAATCCTAGGGCTGCCACCAAAAAGAGAAATTGATTTTACTATTGATTTGATACCTAGAGCAGCACCTGTGTCTCGAGCTCCCTACAGAATGAGTGTACCAGGGTTAACAGAGCTAAAGATGAAATTATAAGGGTTGATGGATAAAGGTTACATTCGGCCAAGTGTTTCCCCATGGGGAGCACATGTACTTTTTGTAAGAAAGAAGGACAGTACTATGCGTATGTGTATGGATTATCGTCAACTTAATAAGTTGAATGTTAAAAAAAAGTACCCCTCGTTGTGCGTTGATGATTTATTTGACCAAGTCAAAGGAGCTACAGTGTTCTCCAAAATAGACTTAAGATCAGGCTATTATCAGATCCGAATAAGGGATGAAGATATAAGCAAGACAGCTTTCCGAACTAGGTATGGACATTATGAATTTGTGGTGCTACCATTTGGGTTAACCAACACACCAGTAAATTTTATGAGTTTAATGCATGGGATTTTTCACCAGTACTTGGATAAGTTTATGTTAATATTTATTGATTATATCTTAATTTACTCTAAAAATGAGGATGACGAAAAAGAACATCTGCGGATTGTGCTGAAAAACACTAAGAGAGCATCAACTCTATGCCAAGTTTAGTAAATGTGATTTATTTAAGGAGCAGATCCAATACTAGGGGCATGTAATTTCATCAGAAGGAATAGATGTGGACCCAGAGAAGATAAAAACAATTATGGAATGGAAGGTGCCAAAGAATGTGGTGGAGATAGGCTCATTTATGGGTTTGGCTGGTTATTACAGGTGATTTATTAATGGCTTTTCCGAAATAGCTTATCCTATTACTTCTTTGCAAAAGAAAGGAAAAGTTTTCAAATGGACATAAGAATGTGAAAGTAGTTTTGAGTTATTAAAAGAACTGTTAACCGCTGCTCCTATTTTGAAGGTAGCAGATCCAAGTAAGGAGTTTGAAGTATGTACAGAGGTTGTGGGAGCCATGTTGACCCAAGAAGGAAAATTCATAGCATATGAATCTAGGAAGTTGAAGGAACACGAGCAAATATATTCAGCATATGACTTAGAATTAACTACAGTGGTGCACGCTTTGCAGATATGGAGGCATTATTTGCTAGGAAATAATTTTTTTCTAAGGACCGATCATAGTAGCTTAACCAGCTACTTTAAGTAGGCTAATTTAAATGCTTGCTAAGAAAGGTGGAATGTGTTTCTTAGCGAGTTTTATTTCGATATTCAACATGTAAAAGGAAAAGAGAACAAGGTGGCAGATGCCTTGAGCAGAAAATTGCACGACATTTATGAATTATATTTCAGCCAGAATGAATCCAATTTTCAAGATCAAATTTTGGAGGCAGCAAGGGAAGATTCGGAATATCAGTATTTGTGGCAGCAAATAAAGGATGATGAGAAATGGGAAAATCAGTCTGAATACAAACTCAGTGAAAAACAACTTCTCATTTTTCGAAATAAGATATGTATTCCCAAACAAGAGAGTTTAAAAAGAATTATTTTGGGTGAGTATCACAAAATTACCTATGCCAGGCATCCGGGTTATCAAAAGATGTTGACAACAATCATAAAGGACTATACTTGGCCAAAAATGAGAAGGGACATATCAGAATATTTGACCAAGTGCCTTGAGTGCTAGCAGATTAAAGTAGAGCATCAGCACCCTGCGGGATTGCTTCAACTAATTCCAGTACCTGAATGGAAATGGGAAGTTATTTCCTTTGATTTTATTACAGGTTTACCCCAAAAAAGAGGCATAACGATTTGATTATGGTGGTAGTCGATAGACTTAGAAAAGTGACACATTTTATTCCTGTGCAATCCACCTACAAGACTGTGCAAATTGCTGATATTTTATGAAAGAGATTTTTAGACTGCACAGTATTCCCGGCGCAGTCATTTTATATCATGATGTGAGGTTTAGATCAGCATTCTGGAAGACACTATTTAATGGCTTGGTAATGCAAATACAATTTAGCACTGCATATCATCCAAAAACAGATGGGCAAACAGAGCGAGTGAATCAAGTCCTAAAAGACATGTTGCGCATGTATGTCATGCAACAGCCAACTAATTGGGATGAATATTTACACTTGGTTGAGTTTGCCTATAATAATGGATATCAAGAATCCCTTAAGATGAGCCCTTTAGAAGCATTGTATGGGAGACAATGCCGAACTCCTATAAATTGGAGTAGCCCGGAAAATAAAATGATGCTTGGACCTGATATGCTGGAGGAGATGGAGCGAGAGGTTAAAAAAATTAGACAAAATCTAAAAGAAGCTCAAGGTAGAAAAAAGGTTTATGCAGATAGGAAAATAATTTTTTGTGAATTCGCAGTAGGGGACCATGTATATGTGTGAATCAATCCAAATAAAATCACTTTGCGATGGAATGCTTGTGCCAAGTTGGCTCCCCGCTACTGCAGACCTTTTGAGGTCTTAGAGAGGATAGGGCCGGTGGCCTATCGGCTGGCCTCACCAAGGCATATATTAGTGCTCAATGTATTTCATGTGTCTTTATTGAAGCGTTATATACACAATCCCAAGCACATTATACACTGGCAGGGTATACATGTAAGTCGACCAAGACGTAAAATTTGCATCACAATGATTTTATGATTTGAACTAATTCAAATCTTGGTGCTTGTAGGTAGAACCGGACGACGAGTTTCTGGTAGAACCGCAGAATATTATAGAATGGAGAGAAATAATGTTGTAGAAGCGAGTCATCCCCCAAGTTAAAGTGCAGTGGAAGCACTTTGGCCCGGAGGAGGCTACTTGGTAAGACGAAAAAGTTATGTTTGAAGCCTTTCTGGAATTGTTCTTAGGAAATGAGTAACACCGAGGACGGTGTTTCCTTTCAGAGGGGGAAGATGTAATCCCCTGATTTGGTCTTTCACTTTTACTTTTTACTTTTTACTTTTACTCATTAATTAAATTATTTAGACACAATATGAATAGTAACGAATTAGGTATTCATTAGATGATATGAACACATGACTCTTATTTTAAAGAATTTAATTAAATGAAAGTTTTTATTTTGAGTAGAAAGAAAAGAAAATGAAAGTAACTGTGTGGAAAACTATTCCAAGAAAACCCAGGAAGAGGTTAAGACAATTTTGACAGTTACCCTCCCAGAAAGGATTTAAGGAAAAATCCCAGGAGTGAATGGGGTTCTGTGCAGAAGAGCTAGAATGCTAAGAATTGTATGCTGATTCTGAGTTGTCTAGAGCTGGTGGAAATACCAGTGGAACTCAAGAGATTTTCCTGTAGAATTGGACTCGATTTGCTAATCCTGAGGTCAAACTTCTTGTTTCAAACGGTTTATCTCAGAACTGGTGTGGAGCTAGGGGGGAGCAAAGGATGTAATCGCCTCTCTCAAGGTTGGGCGGTCCAAGTAGTTACTGAGACAAATTCCTAATTTTTCAAGTAGGTACAAACAACATTTAAGTTTTAACTGTTCTGATGATTCTGTTTGTAGTTTAATTCTGTAGGAGAAGAATATTGATGTGTGGTAATAAAAAAAAAAATTGCCAATGCTTATGAAGAAATTTCACGATAGCCATAAATATAATTCTTGTCTCTATAAAATAGAACTTGATAAAAGAACATGAACGCTCAAACTCTATTCAAAGTAATGAATGTAGAAGTTTTTGGTTACATAAACTTATAGAAATTCATTACAGGAAAAATGCAGAGTTTCATGTGGGGCTACAACTTGACAATTAGCCAACATAACACAAATATATTTCTCCTGGAAACTTTATATACATATACCATGAATTCTAATCAAATGGTAAACCCAACTGTTGAAATAATTTAGAATATACAGTAACTTCCATTGTATTGGGAAAAAGAAAGAAGAGCATTAACACAATCTAAGTTGTTAAACCAAAATTTTACATAGAATCCGGAATGGGGTTAGTTACCTTGTGGTATTGTAAAACAAAAATATTACACAAAAAATATGGTAAACATTGAATACATGAATTGACTTCATAAATGTACAAACAACTATTCATTTTGAGAAACAAAGTTTTCCATTTAGAGACAGTGGGACTCTGTGTGTTTGGAGTCAAAACTTGAAGCACGGTTCTGAACTCCAGTCCTGTCAAGTACCTCTCTGGAGTAACAAGAGGTATTACAGATAAAGAAAAGAACCCCAAAAACCAGAACTAGGTTTTCATTTTAAAATAAACATGAACAACGAGTACAAAAATATGAACTAACCTAGTATTCTCTAGTTTTAATTATGAGCAGTAAAATTGATGTATAAATAAATAATTAGAGTCTTTGTGCGTACAGATAAATACCCGAACTATATAGGAAAAAACGGGCATGGTCCAAAATAAATTATTCAAAATAGTTTAGCAGAATGAATATCATCTTGAAAAGAGTCTAGATTCCATTCATAAAGGACTTAAAATTTATAGAGAATCTAAAACCCTTAGTTAAGTAGTAAATCGCATGGACAACAGAGTATTTTCCACATTTATTCATAATCTAAGGCATCGAACGAGAGGAAAACTTCCAATGGAATAACAATCTATAAACTGGACTCCTTAAGTATGTTATCTCGCCTACAAGATAGTGAATAGAGGTCAGGTATTACCATTGTGAAGCTAAAATTGTATACATGAGCTTAGGCTAAATGGTTGATAACCTTACCATTCTGTGAAGCGAGAGGGAAGTCTAAAGCCAAACCCTCAAGACCTTGAACATGTAAGCGTTGAACAACTCTTTGCTAACCTTCTAGTGGACAGAGAAAAACGAGATGAGCATGGGTCAAACTGTATGGCAGAACTATCATGAATAATGAAATAAAAAGGAAGGATCGGAAAGAAAACCCTCACTATTATAAACAAATTGCAAACCTGGAAGAGAGAACAACTACCTTGAACTAGGCTGTGGAAGCTCGCAGCTACGACGAGGAGATGCATGTATCCTGAGAGTTGAATTTGAATGGTAACTTTGCCACTGAAGGGAGATAAAAGAGGATTTTGCAGGCGTTTAATCAAACGAAGAACACAACAGAGTTGTAAAACCCATGCAAAGAATACCCTCTACTCGAAAGGAAAAATTTAAAATGCAAGCTATGGAAACCAGTGACACTACGCTGAAGCAAGAAGATCATGACAGAGCCGAAGCGCCATCGGCGAAACGTAACAGTGAGCTAGAGGTAGTAAACTGGGGGGGTGGTTAGTTACCCTAACCCACCCCACCAACCACGGGCTCCGTAGATCTCGAGCAACAGAGATCCTACAGTGGAGATGATGCCCATGCAATGGGGTAGCTGGCGAATGGTCATCAAATAAAGAGCCAAAATAAATGTTGGTGGTAGCTCGTGACAAGCACAGTAACTTGAGTGCGAGAATTGAGGGTTAAGCAAGGTAAGATCTACAGTGATAAACCACAGACGTTGTCAACTTAACCACGAAATATGGATGACGTACATGAAATTATATCTATCGTTACTCGGTGATAAATGAATAAGTAACGTATTGGCAGATATGTGTGTTTTGTGAATTATTTAATTACCCATGTACAACTACAGATTCTTAAATAAATTATGTGCATGAACCATATCAATATATATTTATGTAAAGCATGTTGTGTTAATCAGTAGAGGAATTTATATGTGTCACATGCGTGAACTATTCCAACTAATCTGATATTATTAAAGTTTTTTTTAATCTGTGTAATGTAAAAAGGATTAAATTAAGTAGGTGTTACAGACAATGTAAGAGAAAAATGATCACCATGAAATATAATGGTTTCTATTTTATTTTTTCATATCTAACTAATTTATAATTGTTAAAAATTAAATTATAAATTTAATAAATATTTTAAATTTCCATTAACATTAAATTAAATTAAATATATATTAGTTATTTATTAATTTTGATTTAAATTATTGAGTAAAATACTTGTTATTCCTCATTGAATAGTGTAAATTAATATATTTATTCACTCAACTAAAATCATATAATATCCAATGCTCAAAATTTTACTATATAAAAATATATATATCAATTATTTACTAAACCTATACAACTTCAAAGTTAACATCTCCATTTATTCTTAACCCAAATTATTTATTCAAACACAAGTGCTCATATATATCACAAAAATTCGAAGACTATGTGTACTCTAATAATTGAGTAATTTATTTAAATTAAATAACATTCACATACAAGCCTGCTCACTTAATCTTTAATCTTAACCCAAATTATTCATTCAAACACAACTACTCATTACTCATATATATCACAAAAGTTCGAAGAATATGTGTACTCTAATAATTGAGTAATTTATTTAAATTAAGTAACATTCTCATACAAGCCTGATCACTTAATCTTTAGCTAAATTTTGAATAAATCATTAGTTGTTTGAATTATTTACTAAGCTTTCACGACTTCAAAGATAGCATGTCCATTTGTTCTCACACAAAATCTTTACTTATTCCAACAGAGCTACTCATTGCTCATATACATCACATTAGTTCCACGAGTGTGTACTTCATTAATTAAGTAATTTATTTAAATTAAATGACATTTGTTCTAAGCACAAAATCATTATTTATTCCAACACAACTACTCATTGCTCAACTAAGTGTACTTCATTAATTATATAATTTATTTAAATTAAATATCATTTTTATACCAGCCTTATTACTTATTTGACTTATTTGATCTCTAGCTAAATTTTGGATAACTCATTCGGTTTTAGGCATGAGATAATGACACCATTTAAATAAGCATATTTCTATTTGAAGTTTAATTATTATTAGTTTTTTTAATATTATAGTTTATGATATTTTTGGTGAAATTATTTTATTATATATTTTTCAGATTTCAAACTTCTGCTATTTATATTTTGTTTTGGTGTTGTTCAATCAATTTTTATATTGCTCGACTAAGTGTACTTCATTAATTATATAATTTATTTAAATTAAATATCATTTCTATACCAGCCTTATTACTTATTTGATCTCTAGCTAAATTTTGGATAAATCATTGGGTTTTAAGCATGAGATAATTATACCATTTAAATAAGCATATTTATAATTGAAGTTTAATTATTTTTAATTTCTTTTTAATATTATAGTTTATGATATTTTTGGTAAAATTATTTTATTATATATTTTTCAGATTTCAAACTTCTGCTATTTATATTTTTTTTGGTGTTGTTCAATCAATTTTTATATTGCTCGACTAAGGGTACTTCATTAATTGTATAATTTATTTAAATTAAATATCATTTTTATACCTGCCTTATTACTTATTTGATCTCTAGCTTAATTTTGGATAACTCATTGGGTTTTAGGCATGAGATAATTATACCATTTAAATAAGCATATTTATAATTGAAGTTTAATTATTTTTAATTTCTTTTTAATATTATAGTTTATGATATTTTTGGTGAAATTATTTTATTATATATTTTTCAGATTTCAAACTCCGTCGACAGACGTTTATTATTGAACATTGTTATTCATATTTACTTGTAAGTATGATGGAGGTATTGATGTGAGCCAAAATTAAATTTAACAGAGTTTCATTATTAAACATTATTATTCATATTTACTTGTAAGTAGGGTGGAAGTATTGGTATGAGCCAAAACTAAAATTATTTGGCAAATGTAAATGTTTGCTATATTGTTATGAATATATATATATATATTATTAAACATTATTATTCATATTTTGATATATTGTTATGAATAAATATTATATAACTATATATTATTAAACATTATTATTCATATTTATTTGTAAGTATGGTGGAAATATTAGTGTGAGCCAAAATTAAATTTATCTACTAGATATAGAGGTATGATATATTGTTGTGAATAAATATTATTTTATATATATTCTAACTTTTATTTTATGATTTTCCCTACCATAGTAGATGGAATATGAATTAGAATATGCGCTTCGTGGAGAGAAAAATGGACTTATATAGTATAAAGAATTCAGTCTAGGTTTAGGTGGAGGCTATTAGGACATGAGGATGTGAATCTCTGAAAAATCATTTGGTTTTCTGACAAACCAAAAATAAATATGAAGCTCAAAGGAATTGTGGCTTGTGGGGGTGAATCTGTGAAAAATAACTGATTGGTTTTCTGAGAAAAAATAAATAAATAAATATCTGAAGCTCAGTGGGGAATTGTCGAGACAACAATTCCACTCCTCGGAGCATGGTTGCTCTATTATATTTTCAGTAACATATAAGTTTTTTTTTTTTTAAATGTTTGATAATGTGTTTTTAAAAATATGAGTTTCTAGAATTGCTTCTGATTTATTATATAAATGTAAGGATTTGTAGAGTAAAAAGATGCTTACATTACAGGGTTAAGTATTCGTTAATTTAATTCTGTATGAAAGATAAAGCCGTTTTCATTTTTTTTCCAAGAGGAAATGCCACAGAAATTTACACATGGAATATATATATATGGGTGGGTGGGTGGATTAGCACTCCCAAATCATTCTTTAGCTGTTTTCATTTTTTTGAGATAAAATGTCACGGAAATTTACACATGAAATATATATGTATATGTGTGTGAGAGACTGGCTGGATTAGCACTCCCAGATCATTCCTTAACCCCATGCAGTGCTTGTCCTGTAACAGTACCCTACAAGAAGTTAGAATGCAGAAATCAGTAAAGCCGAGAGTCAAGTTGAATCGCAAATCATTTTGTGGGAGACATGATGAGGAAATTTTATATACATATGGTTATAGAAAAATATACGTAAGCAATTAGAGTTATCAAAGGCACATAATAGCACGGAAGTGAGACTTCTGTGTAAATTCACGACCTCGGCAATTCCCCCGTTAATTCATTTTGAAAGAATTTGACAAGGAAACTAGGATTCTAACATCACTATCTCTGTGAGTTGAGCATTGGGAAAACAAAAACAAAATAAAAATAAACTATCATTTTCACGTTTTTTTTATATTACTATACAATAAGGTAAGGGCACGCCAAAAGCACAGCAATACTGGAAATATGTATAAAGTATCTATACAAATTTTACACATCTATTATAACAGAAATTTGTATCAATGTATCAAGACTTTACATAGGAAGAAGAATATAAACAAGATAATATCTGCAATATAAAAAATACTCATTAATGTAAACCCACAGAAAGAGTGGAAGTAAACTCATGAAATGTAAATAAATTTTGAACATATGCATGTTACAGAAATTTGAGAGAATTTTTTAGAAACACCTATGTATCAAAATTTTACATTAAAAAAGAATGGAAACAAGATAGCATCTGCAATATTAAAAATACTCATTAAATTAAACCTAAAATAAATAGTAAAAACAAATTATAAAGTGTGAAAAGTTGTTAAAAGCAAATAGCATATAAAAAGACTGTGATAGAGAAGACTATGATATAAAAAAAGTGATTTGTATATTAAACAAAAATATATAAAATAGAAATTTATAAATACAAATAATATATAAAATTATTTATAAATTGTGATTTTTTTTTAAAAGGAACATAGCATATCAAAAAAATTAAAACATTGAATAATTTATGAAACAAAAATATATAAAATAGAAACATAAAAATAACACTGTCAGTATTACAGGTGGAGAGGATTCATGGAAAGAAAAGAAACATACACATTCATGTTTATGAGGCGATGTGTAAGTTTGTCTCTGGTTTGTCTCATTTCAAAATAAAAATTTTGTAAACAGAAAAATAGTATAGACTATAAAAAAAATTTGAATATGTTGTAAAATAATTAGAAGTAAAAAAATTTCTAACTAAGATTAATCTTATATTTCTCAAAAATAGTTCAACTAAATTTAAATAAATTATTTGAAGATCTATGTTTAACTAAGATTAAATGCAGGTTATCAATAAAATATTTTAATACTAATTTATATTGAGATATCTTAAAAATATATTAATAATAAAAAAGTCATTTTAATTTAAGTGATAAATTTTTTTGATGTACATATTATATATATATTTTAATATCAATTATTGTTGAAAATATTAAAGTCACGTGCTTGCCTTGAGTAGGAAGAAATAGAGTACAGGGGCAGCAGAGAAGCTTGCGTGCACAGCACCACGGCACCACACATTCAAATTAAATGTGAAAATCGTAAAAAATTAATATGTTTGATGGGCGGTAATACATTTATAATTGAATTAATATTTTGATGAAGAGTATTGTTGTTTTGCGAAAATAGAAGACTTTTGATTCTAAAAACGGAAGAATGAAGTTTATTTAAGGCAGGTCTTTTCGGAACACCAAGCCCTCGACAACACGAAATTGAGAAAAATTTGTTTAACGACGAAAAACATTGCTGGAAAAGGCACGACAAAGTGGTCCCCACCATAGCGCTAATCGCAATGAAGATTTCACTTGCAGTCTTTCACCAGTGTGAAGAGGAGCGTGCGATGCGATCACAATCGCAATTGCAAATCGCAGCAGATATGTTTTAAAGTTCAAGTGTCTTGTTGATGAAGGAGGTCTGATGCGATCATCGTAATCGCAATTGTTTCATATTAAAATCGTCCTCCGCTTTGTGCCGAAGTCCGCGGGTGGTCCCACAGACCACGCGACATGTATTTATACAATTGGAAGTTCACAATCGGGAGCGCGTTATTGTATGGCCTGATTGCAATATGTAATAGCGGACCTGATGTGTTTATTACAATAGAGTTAAGTTTTGACTTCGGGTCTGATCCCAATCGGAGATCGGAAGTTTTATGTTGAGTCGTTGTGTTTTACATCTGGACCTGACGCATGTTATATGGCAGAGTTAATTCGGCCATCGAATCCGCGTTCCAAATCGGCCATCGGAAATTTTGTTTGGTCGTGTGTTTTATTTTGTTTAAAGCCACGGACCCGATGAATTTTTTAAATTTGATTCATCGCACGTTCAAAGCACAATTATGATGTGGGCCCCGACGACATTTTTTTTAAATCAGACTTTAGTTTTAAAGTTTAATATAGTTTGTTTTATTTTATAATATATGCATGACAGATAAAAGATAAAAAATCACAGCAAACAAATATGATGCACAGCTATTACAGAACATAAATTGAAATGTACAGTTTTATAAACGAACGAGTGTTTGTGTTTTGCACATCATGCCATTAAATACAGATGACGGAGAGTTTATTTTTCTGTGAGACAATGAAGTCTTGTGTGGTACCTTGTATTAAAAGCGTGATCATATTTTGAATCTCACAGAGAGGAGGCGCCATAGCAATCATTTTTTGGAATAGAGATTTGTTTTGAAGTTATGGCTGTCTTTGTAGTGAAATTTTTTAATTTCTCTTTGTTCGAAAAGGAAAGTATTACTCTCTCCATTGTTGTTATGGAATTCTCATAAATTCCAACATAGTGTCGACTAGTCTGAGCTCTTTGAAGGTTAAAGAAGTTGAAAGGAAAAGGAGTTCTTTGTTGCAGCGAGTTCTCAGTAGGTAGATACTCGGTCGAGAAGAATCCAAAGGAGACATTTCTCTATCTGATTTTTGTATTCTTTGTTCTTAGAATAATTGAGTCCTTCCTGTCCACAATCTGATTTTTAATGTATTAAGTGTGCAAAATGGGTGGGTGTTAACACTAGCATGGGTGGCCAAATATCCACTTCAATTAAATTGAAAAAATTATGACTATACTGGTCAATAACTATGAGAGCTTTATTTGCTTCCCAAGACTTATGGGAGCTGTTGAGGATGGATTTTATGAGCCAACGAGATGAAAATGATTTGATGATCTAACTCGAGCGAGAAGGAGCTGTTGAAGAGAAATAAGAAGAAATACTCCAAAGCTCTCTTCTTGTTGTATCAGCGAGTGCATGAGAGTGTGTTTCAGAGTGTAAAACAGCATCAAGAAGCATGTGAAACTCTCGAAAGCTATCCAAGCCTTGAAGCGTAGACAACAAAACACAAGGTTTTGAGGAGAGACTTTGGAGACTTTACTGTGTGGAAATAATTGAATCTTCTGTGGCTAACCTTCACTCATGTGATTGGAATGGTTACACAAATAAGGTCTCATGGAGAAACTCTTGAATACAAGAGGATTGTGGAGAAACTCTTGAGGAGTCTACCCTCAAGATTCGATGTGATTGTCACCACCATAGAAGAGACTAAGGATATCACGAATTTTTCAGTGGATGAACTGCATGCGTCACTGATGATCCATGAGCAGAGATTGGGTAGAAGTGAAAACACATCTCTGGAACATGCCTTTAAGACCCAGATGTCTTTCGGAAGAGGAAGAGGGCAAGGCAGAGGAAAAAAAAGAGGAAGAGGCGAAAGCCAAAACAAAGGTGGAAGAAACAGTCAGCAAAATGCTCAAGGAAGTGGCAACAATCCAAATCAGCATCAAGGCCAAGGTAGTAGCCAGCAAAGTGGTCAGCAGAATGCACAAGGACAAAGGTATGATAAGTCCAATGTCCAATGTCACTATTGTAAAAAATATGGTCATTATGCTAATGAATGTAGAAAGAAGCAGCATCATATGGGAAGTAGAACTAGTGCAAATTTCACTAGAGAAAATATTAGACAAGATAATTTTTTTTTAGCGTGTAATATGGCTGAAGAAAAGAATGAAGACTTATGGTTTCTAGACTCCAGTTGTAGTAACCATATGACAAGAAACATAGCAATGTTTTCTATGCTAGATGAAAGTGTGAAGTCACAAGTCACACTAGGATCTGATAGCAAAGTTTCTGTTATGGGAAAAGGAAATGTAAATGTTTTAACAAGGAAAGGTGCAAATAAATCCATAGCAGATGTCTATTATGTTCCAGGAATGAAGTGTAACCTCTTAAGTATTGGACAGCTTGTCCAAAAGGGGTATAATGTTTTCTTTGAGGATGATGTTTGTACCGTCATGGACAAACCACCCAGCAAATAATGTATTCCTGAAGTGAAGATGACAAGGAACAAGATGTTGCCTCTCAAAATGAGAGAAGATCTGGAAAATGAAGAAAAGATAGCATTAGCGGCACAAGAGGCTTTCCAAAGCGAACCAAAAGATGATAATTGGTTGTGGCACTTGAGATTTGGACATCTCAACTTTGGAGGTCTTAATTTGTTGAATAGAAAAGGAATGGTAAGAGGTCTACCATTGATAGAGAAACCAGACAGCCTTTGTGAAGGTTGTATCTTGGGGAAACAACACAGAGAAAGTTTTCCTTCCGAGAAAAGCATAAGGGAAAAGGCACCCTTAGAGATTGTCCACTCAGATTTATGTGGACCGATGCAAACTCCATCGCTTGCTAGCAGCCACTATATGTTAACATTCATAGATTATTTTACAAGAAAAAATTGGGTTTACTTTTTGAAAAACAAAAGTGAAGTGTTTGAAATATTTTTCAATTTCAAAGCCCTTGTTGAGAACAAAAGTGGGCTACATATCAAAGTCCTAAAGACTGATAGAGGAGGTGAGTATATCTCTAATTATTTTCTACGTTTTTGTAGAGAAAATGGTATTCACAAGCATTTTACAAATAGATATACTCCGCAACAAAATGGAGTAGCAGAAAGGAAAAATAGAACCATAATGGACATGGCAAGGAGTATGTTAAAGGCAAAGCATTTTCCTAATGATTATTGGGTTGAAGTTGTAAATTGTGCAGCGTACATTCTAAATAGATGCCCTACAGAAGCAGTTATGAACAAAGTGTCGAAAGAGGCGTGGACTGGCACAAAGCAAGGTGTCACACACATGAAGGTTTTTGGATGTGTGGCTTATGCACACATTCTGGATCAGCTAAGGAAGAAGTTAGACAACAAGGGGGAGAAGTGTATTTTCATTGGATATAATGAGGAATCCAAAGATTACAGGTTGTACAACCCATCCACCAAGAATTTTATTGTGAGAAGAGATGTTCAGTTCATTGAAGAGGAAGCTTGGGATGGAAGCATAGAGAAAATAGTGAATGTTAAACACTGTTTATCTCATGATGAAAATGATGATGAGTTGGCTGAAATACATCCCCAAAAAACAGCACCAACACAAGGGCAGCAAAGCACACCATTGAGGATAAATGAAAGTGCTTCTCCAAGCACACCACAAGGAGGAAATTCAAGTGCTTCAAGCATTTTTACACCTAATGAAAGAGGTAAGAAGTTCATAAATTTGAATGACATTTATGAACAAGATGTAGCAAATGAAGGTATCAATTCTTTGTTTGTTTTATATTGTCATGTTGATGATCCTGTTCATTTCGAAGAAGCTATCAAGGATAGGAAATTGATAGAAGCTATGGATGAGGAGATAAATGCCATAGAAAGAAACAAGACTTGGGATTTGGTTGAACTCCCAAAAGGTAAAGAATTCATTGGAGTTAAATGGGTCTACAAGACCAAGAGTAATGCTGAAGGAAAAATAGACAGACACAAGGCAAGACTTGTTGTCAAAGGCTATAAGCAGAAGCATGGGATAGATTATGAGGAAAATTTTGCACCCGTTGCTAGAATGGAAACCGTGAGAGTAGTGTTGTCCATAGCAGCACAAAACAAGTGGAAAGTTTACCAAATGGACGTGAAGTCAGCATTCCTAAATGGAGTGTTAATGGTGGAGGTTTACATTGAACAACCTCTCGGCTATGAAAATAAACGCCAAGAGCACAAAGTGTGCAAGTTGAAGAAATCTCTTTATGGGCTAAAGCAAGCGCCAAGAGCGTGGTACAGTAGAATAGACTCTTATCTAATGGAAAATGGATTTGAAAAGTGTGAGGGAGAACCCACCCTCTACATCAAAGAAAAAGACGGTAAAATGTTGATTGTGGTTTTGTATGTTGATGATGTTATTTTCATAGGTAATGATGATTACCTTATTGAAAATTTCAAAATAGTCATGAAAGAAGAATTTGAAATGACTGACATGGGTTTGTTGAAATACTTCTTAGGAATAGAAGTAGAACAAGATGAAAATGGGATTTTTATCTCATAGTAAAAATATGTTAATGAAGTTCTTGAAAGATTTAATATGCAGGAGAGAAAAGTAGCAATCACTCTCATAGTGATGGGATTAAAACTCAACAGAGAGGACAGCAGCAAGGATTTTGATCCTAGCTTGTACAAGAGCATAGTTGGCAGCCTCATGTATTTGACTGCAACAAGGCCTGACATAATACATCCTGTTAGTTTGATTTCCAGATTCATGGAAAAGCCAAAGGATGCACATTGGCAGGCATCGAAGAGAATTCTGAGGTATGTTAAAGGTACTAAAAGGTTTGGTATTTTATATACTTCTTCAGAATGTTCAGATTTAGGTTGATACACTCATAGTAATTGGGCTGGAAGTTTAGACGATCGGAAGAGCACTTTCGGTTATGTTTTTCACATGGGTTCAAGAGCCATTTCATGGGCTTCTAAAAAATATCCCATTGTAGCGTTGTTTACAGCAGAGGCGAAATATGTGGCAGCTACAGCAGCAGCTTGTCAAGTAGTTTGGATGAGAAGAATGTTGAGAAGTTTATGCCAAGAACAGGTAAAAGGGACAGTGATTTATTGTGACAATAGCTCAGCTATTGCATTGCCAAAGAATTCAGTGTTTCATAAGAGAAAGAAACAAATTGATGCCAAGTATCACTACATCAGAGAATTAATGAGCAATGGAGAAATTGTTTTACAGCATTATAGAGCAGAGGATCAATTTGCAGATATTCTCACCAAGCCATTGGGGTAGAATACCTTTGAATTTTTAAGAAAATGCTTGGGTATGACTGATTACCCAGCAACTAACTTTAAGGGGGAGTGTTGAAAATATTAAAGTCATCTGCTTGCCTTGAGCAGGAAGAAATAGAGTACAGAGGCAGCAGAGGAGCTTGCGTGCACATCACCACACATTCAAGTTGAATGGAGAAAATCGTAAGGAGAAATTAAGGTTTGATGGGCAGCAGCCACCATTGCAGAATTGAATTAATGTTTGATGGGCATAGCCATTTTTGCAGAGAATGAAGACTTTCATGGTTAAAAGCATGGAAGAACAGAGTTTTATTTAAGACAGTCTTTTCAGGCTTTTAAGCCCTCAACAACCGAAATTGAAGAAAATTTGTTTAAACGGCGAAAGACTTTAAATTTTTGAAAAGACACGACAAAGTGGTACCCACCACTTAAGTGCTAATCGCAATCGCAAGTTTTACTTGCAGTGTTTTGTTGATGTGAAGAATCGCGATGCGATGCGATCACAATCGCAGCAAATATGTTTTAAATTTCAAGTGTCTTGTTGATGAAGGAGGTCTAATGCGATCATCGCAATCGCAATTGTTTCATATTAAAATCGTCCTCCGCTTTGAGCCGAAGTGCGCGGGTGGTCCCACAGATAACGCAGAATGTCTTTATACAATCAGAAGTTCACAATCGGGAGTGCGTTGTTGTATGGCCCGATTGCAATATGCAATGGGGGACCCGACGTGTTTATTATAGCAGAGTTAATTTTTGACTTCGGGTCTGATCCCAATCAGAGATCGGAAGTTTTATGTTGAGTCATTATGTTTTACATCCGGACTCAACGCATGTTATATGGCGGAGTTAATTCGACTATTGCATCCGCGTTCCAAATCGGCCATCGGAACTTTTGTTTGGTCATGCGTTTTATTTTGTTTAAAGCCACGGACCCAATGAATGTTTTAAATTTGATTCATCGCTCGTTTAAAGCACAATTGTGATGTGGGCCCCGACGACATTTCTTTTAAATCAGACTTTAGTTTTAAAGTTTAATATATTTTGTTTTATTTTATAATATATGCGCGGCATATAAAAGATAAAAATCCTGTGAGACAAATGTAATTGTTTTGTTATTACACAAAACAGAATTGAAATGCATAGCAGTGCGTTTTCTCAACAGAGACAGAGTGTTTTGTGTTTTGCACAGCAGTGCGTTATTACAGTGACAGAGAGTTTATTTTGTGTGAGACAATGAAGTCTTGTGTGTGCATTGTGTTAGCAGCAGTCACTATTTTGAATCCCTCTGTGAGATAGGAAGCATTGTAACAGTGTTTTTAAGGAATAGAAGTTTGTTTTGAGTGTAAAAACTCTGTCTTCTGTGAGTGAAATTTTTTAATTTCTTTGTGCTAGAAAAGGAGAGTATTACTCTCTCCATTGTTGTTCTAGAATTCTCATAAATTTCAACAATTATATATATATTCTATATCTTTTTAAAAAAAATTGTGCACTTATCATCAAAAAAATTTATATTTTTATGATTATTGTTTTATATATAGTATATTTAACTTTTAAAAAATAAAATTTAAACAATTAAAAATAATATTTTACACTAAAAAAAAATTGTGCATCACAAAATTTGATCTTCTTGATTGATATTAGATATTAACTCATGTTAAATTTATATTAATGATATAAAAAATATATTAAATCAGTACATTTTGATCATGATGTGAAACAACCATTTCGCATACTCAAATGGACTTTCATGTTTTTATATCAACAAACATCTCCGGTGGCAAACAACCACCGGATAAACTATCAACGCTATCAAATTGGCGATCACACCTATGGGACAGATTTTATGTCAATTTGAATCATAATTCTAATTACGATTAAGTTAAGTCTTCATGATTCAAATCTTTCTCCACGTTTCCAAAGATTTGGAATCACATCGTGAATTATATCAATCACAGTCACGCCTGATATTAACAACCTTATGTCTTGCTATTTTGTTTTCTGGTTGGCTGGCTTGTTTGGCTTGTTTTTTTAATAAAGTAGAAAAATTTATTGTAATTTAATTGTTAAATTAATGATATTATTTTTGTAAGACACATTTCCACTCTTTACATATATCTTTTGCCTTTAAACAGTTAACCTATTTCCTTCTTCCCAATACTATTTCCTTATTTACGATAAAAGGACACTTATCCAGATCCTATCCACTACTAAAATATAATAAACCTATTTCCTTTCTTCGCGGTTAAAGAACCCTTATCCAAATCCTATCCACTACCAAAATATAAATAATACCCAGCGTTTTTTTCCAATTTATTGATTCTGAGGAAAGCGAATTCCAAATACATGAAAAATGAAGCGACATCAACACTGTATTTCCTTTAAATGTCGATAACGCCGACAATGGATCCATTACTACAAACGATACACATAAAATATAAATGTGTTAACATGATCGTGTTGAGATGATTGGACGAAGGTGGGTCGCGGGAGTTAGAATTAGTTGAAGAATGTTACAGACAGTGAAGTCCATGTAGCCGTGTCGCACTTATGAGCTGTCCTCTTTATCCTCGTCGTTGAAGACAAGGTGGAGAGGTGTCATGTATCTATCTTATTCCACGGATCCTGTACCTACCTTACGACTGTCCATGTCAACTTTATTTCTTAGACGGAAGAAACACTCCCACGATTGCTCTGACCCACCTCGGATTCATGATTCGACTACTTACCTTACCACGTTCTCTATGGCTAATTTATCATGGACTTATAGGTTGAGGGTAAATACTAAACATTATGCTTAGATATGGGGTAAATAAATGATTGATAGGTTTTTTTACTCTTTAATAAAATAAAATAAATGTTTAGTTGACCAGTATAATGTGGTATTCAACAAAATAAAATGAAAGTAATCAAATCAATTATTAACTTATGGTATAAGTTAAATATTTTTTTTTATTTTAAAAATTTTAAACATCTACACTGATTATATATTTCTATTTATAAAATAATGAATTTGATTAATTTATTAAGCATAATTTCTTTTCATAGGAAAATGTGTAGTTTCTTCCATATATAATTTTAGCTTTAAAATTGTTTCTTTTAAAATAAAAAAAATATTATCTAAATAAAAAAAAAATCTTTATTATAATAAAAAAATGGATATACTTATAATAAAATAATCTTAGTAGATTCAATCTGATCTTGTAATGTATTAAAACAAGATACTCACCCAATCACAAAACAAGTAAGAGAAAGAAATAATCAATCACACCACACAAGATGTCTCTCGAGAATGCAACTACTCAAAACCTCTCTATCTCTATCTTGTACATGGTTAATATCATGAAATAATACAATGCTATTCCTCACACTGAGAAATCTCACACTCTGGTGACTATCTTAGTCTCATTTAGCTATGATCTAGTTTGCCATGTAAAAAAAATCGATCAATAATTTAACATTTTTCTTGCCTCTTTTGGCCTAGCTTACACATTCTTGGGCCAATTGAGCCCCTATTAATTAATAAAATAAATGTTGAAAATCTTAAGGCTACATACAATATATTATGCAGTATATCCAGTCAATAAATATTTAGAAACCTTGAATAAACCTCATGCATGACCTATACAATTTTCTAATAGTACAACTGATAGATCACTTCCCTTTAACCTCAGTATCAACTGGGTCTTCCTTAGAACTGACATGAAGCAACTATTTATAGCGAATTATCAGTTAACTGATTGTTCACTACTTCTGAATTAAATCATATTTAATTCGTTGGACCTCTCACTATCTCATCTCTCAATTAGAACAAGTTAAATTGATTTTAACTCAATTAATTTAGTTAACTAATTACAACTCACAAATAACTGTAACTGGACCCCCTAAAAATAGAAAAATCCTCTACATGCCTCTTCTTTGACCTCTAACTCAAATTTCCTAAGCTAACTAATACAAGTTTTCATGAGATGAAATTAAAATTTCTCTTCTAATTTAATTAAGGGAAAATTAAATCAGAAGACTCCTACCATACCATTTATGGGTGCTATTTTTTTATTTCCATTTTCAATTTTTATTGCTTCCAATTTCAACACTCCCTCTCAACAAGAAAGGAATTCAATCTATCTTGATTTGATACCTTTGAAATGTTCTACATGCAACACCTTTCTAGTGTTGTTTGATCTTGCTACTCCCGTAGCCTAAAAAAAAAACCAAATCAATATGATGCATGTCATCAGAGCCTATGACTGCTACTACCTACTACACTGTCTACTAGAAAATTTGTGCTATTGCTGACTCTGCATTTTTGCCCTCTGCACTACTGCCAACTCTGATCTACGTTGCAGTATGTGACATATGTCACTTTGATTTTTGTCTTCCTCACATCTGAATACATCAATCCTACTAATCCTTCTTGCTAATATGTATTGTGGGTTCCTCGTAGCCAAGTACGATCCATCAGACAAGCCATCTCAATGGATCATACCCAAAATTTTCCTCCTGGGATTATGTTTGCACATCGACCCAACTCTGACATGGAGGTATGGTTGCATGTGCTCCCTCTGCCCATATGGCTCGAAATTTCGCCCTCCTTGAGGGCTCTTCTTGAGTGGACACCTCCACTCAATCCCCTCTCTGATTCTTCAATTATGGGTGCTCCACAATTTTCTGAGACTGCTTATGTGGTTGCATCTTGAGAGGTAATTTATGCTCCCTCTCAACCACCAAGTCACTAACCTCTAATTTTCTTCGCAAAGCTTTGCATGCATATTTGACCTTGAGAGCATACATGTTCTTGACTCTTGCACCTATATTTTTCACCCATCTCGTGGTGATGTGTCTAAGGAAGACCTTTCATCTTCTAAATATGACATCTTAACCACTATCTTCCAACACCGCTATGGAAAAAATAATCTTCCTTAGTCTTCGAACATACAAAACATCTGCGAGTCTGAGAGGGGAGTCAAACTCCCTCTGAAAGGTAATTTTAGCTATGTCAGTCATTCTATACCTCCCGTCATCTCCAAACTCAATTTTTTGTTGCGGTCCTTCTCCTTCAAGTCACTGAAGAGATCTATATTCCCTTTCATATGGAATGAGACACCCCTATCTAGATACCACATGCATCCCATTACAATGTTGGTCATGCATGCAATGAGAATAAAATCGAGCTGAAACTATGAATCTATTGCTTCACCCAATACAACTGAAGGCTCATTCTTTATTTCCTTATTTTTTGGACAATTTGAGGCATAGTTCTTATGCTCGTGACAGTGAAAAAACTTGATCTTGGTCAAGTATTATTCCCCTCTTCACCTTGGGACTTATTTACCTTCATTTTCTTACCTTTTCCAATGAATGTAAAATATTATTCTTTGTCTTTGTTGGAGGTACGATCTCTAGGGCTCCGTCTTATCTCTTCTATTACCAAGTCAGACCACAAACGCTCCCAGTCTAGTAGCTTCTCCCTCCCATTCACAGAGTCCTGGTAACTATGCCAGCTCTTGGGATAACTTAGAAGAGCTAGGCTCACCAAATCATCCTCGAATACTGTCACTACAACACTTCCAATCTCATCTCAACATGGAGTGAACTTAGTCAAGCATTTTGGTATCATCTCACTGCTCTCCATCTTTATCTCTCTGAGAATATCTTTCAGTGCCAACTTCCTTTGTTCGCTTCTATTCTAAAATATATTTGTCAAGGCCTTCCACATAACATATGGAGTCACCTTCCCACTAATACTTCAGACAATATGATCTCGAGCTCCTTCTAACGACATCATTATTGAATTTGCTACCATCTTCTTCCATGCATCAAGAAGTTGAGCATTTGGTGCTGCGGGATGGAGAATATAAGTGTCTATTAATTCCTCTCGTCTTTTTTCCTCAAGGATTTCCTCCATCTTGTCCTTCCATGATATGTAATTCAAATTTCCCTGAATGACATATTCGAGTCTCAAGCTATTGAAAGACATCTTGCTTTGCTGCTGGTTACTGAAGAATAAATCAGCAAATTTGAACTTGTTCAAAAAATAAATTCAATCTCCTCTCTTCCATTATGATTCTTGGCACTCTGATACCATGTATAAAGTATAAAAATGGGATTCAACCTGATCTTGTGATTTACTAAAACAAGATATTGAACCCTTCTACAAATTGCACAAACAAAACATGATTGCACAAAAATATAACAAGTAAGAGAAAGAAATAATCAATCACACAACACAAGATGTATCTAGGGAAAGAAACTACTCAAAACTCCTCTATCTCTATATCTCATATGGTCAAGATCATGAGACAATATAATGATGTTCCTCACACTGAGAAACCTCTAGACTCTATTGAGTGTCTCAATTTGATCTAGCTCGGATCTGGCTTGCGATCTAATCAAAATCGGTCAAGTTTTTAATGTTCTTCTTGCCTCTGCCTCGTCTGCCTTCCTTACGAATTCTTGGGAAAATTGAACCACTATTAATTAGGAAAATACTAATTAATTATTGTGCAATATTTCAAGGCCTTCCCGATTACCTCATGCATGACTTGTACAATTTTCTAATCGTACAACTGATAGATATCTTCCCTTTAACCTCAGTCTCAATTGGGCCTTCCTTAGAAATCACATGTAACAACTATTTATATCAAATTATCAATTAACTAATTGATCACAACTTGTGAATTAAATGAGATTTAATTCACTGGACCCATCACTAGTTCATCTCTCAGTTACAACTAAATCTCATTTTAAATCAATTAATTGAGTTAAATAATTACAACTCACAAATAATTGTAACTAGACACCCTAAAATCATGCGAGAAGCCTCCTCTCTGACCTCTAACTCGAATTTTCTAAGCTAACTAAGTCTTCCTAACTCATTTAAATAATACAACTTGTCATGAGATGAAATTACAATTTCTCTTCCAATTTAATTAAGGGAAAATTAAATCAGAAGCCTCCTAGGACACAGTTTCTTGGTGCCATTTTCTGGATTCCATTTCTGGTTGACATTTTCAATGTTTTTTTGTTGCCAATTTCAACATATTAATCCCACTTTCATCATGATCACTCAATTGATATTACAACTTAGTCTAAAGTAATTCCTTAATAAGTTGTAGTTTCCATGGCACTTCTTATATACTAAGTGCCCCTTCTTAGTACAACTTAATCTCAGACATGTTACTTCTTATATACCTATAAAAACATGCTTTAATAAAATATTTCAAAATATATATATATATATATATATATATATATATATATATATATATATATACTTTTTTTCAACTTAAAAAAATAAAATAATCAAATGTAAAAAAACTTCTATTTTAAAATTTTTGTATTAACTTTAAAAATATAAAATAACTAAAATTAGAAAATATATAACTCTTGTATTATTTTAAATATATTTCAATACAACCCTTTTTGTTTTGGTTTTTTTGTTTAATATCTTATAAATTAGCATATCCAAATATTCTTTTTTTTCTTGAACCCAACTTCAAAAAAATCTCGATAATAGTCATTTTTACTTTCTATCCTATATCAAAGTCATTTTCCAAAACTAGCTTTCTCCACTTTCATAAATCATTATAAAGATTTAAAAAAATAAATTAATAATAAAAATATAAAAAAATAGATTATACAATAGTGGTATTAAGGCAGGTCTCCATCGAATCTAGAGCCAAATTCATATATGCCAATAGAGAGATCAATTTCTTCATTAAATAATACATCAACTTCTTATTTTAATTATGAAAGAATATGATTGATTGAAACATGACTTAATAAAATATTTAAATATTCATGTTAATTAATTCAAGTGACTATCATATATATATATATACCAAAAAAAAATATTTATATATAATTCTTATTTCAATTTTAATAGCATTTTTGTTAAGTCTTTTTATTATTTTATATTATTATATTTCAGTAGATATATTTTCTGTCATTTTTATTTAAAATTTATTAAAAATCAATAAAAAAATTAAATTGTATTAAATTTATTTATATATTTAAAAATACAATTTAAAAATATATATAACCAATATAAATCTATCATTTAATAAAAATATTTAATAAATGTATCATTAAAATCAATCTAATCTATATTGATTTTTAAGTTTCAAAGATGTCCATTCATTGTGTTTTCTGGAGAGTGTAAAGAAATGTGAGGATTTGAACTATGAAAAGCCCATTAGTTCGTCGTTTAAATATATGTCCATTCATGCTACTTTTTGTTTGCAATGCGTGCATCCACTGACCGAGTAGGTAATGAGGATTCGTGAAATTCTATAGTTAGCTTCATGAAGGATTTTGAGACAAATAGTGCCATTGATGGATGGGGATTTCATTTGAGAGAATCTTAAGTCACTCATAGTCGATAATATGATAATGGTAAAAACTCGATAATGGGATAATGGTAAGAATGATATAAACATTGAATTTCTGATTTGAAATAAGAAATAATATCTACTATGATGAAATTAAAACGCCTTATTGACATCACGGTGTCACCTCATTTTCAGAGTTAGCGGACAACAGTATCCCATTCATTGGATCCTGAGATTGACAAACAATATATATAGGCTTCTGCAAGTGGAGGTTTCATAAACATATTTAATTCATATATCCAGACCCTGATGAAAAGGACTTAATGGATTACATAAAACTACGTTGAGCTCGACCTACATAAAACCACCTCGCAGTCAAAATAGCACTGCCTAGCATGGATGTGGATTGAGAAACTCGTATTCCTCTCGACAGTTGGTCAGAATTGGTGATACTTTTTAAATTTATATTATTGAAAATTTCCCATTATTCGTTTTGTGTCTTCGAGAATGTGTTATATTTCAGTCGTTTATGAGTATTTTATTTTGTATTAAGTCCTTCGGTATAAGGTGCAATTGTTGTTATTATTATTATTCAAAATCTGAATAAGATTGATCAAAGTTAAATTATATATTAAACCTATGATTTTATTGGATATAGTTTCAAATGTAAATATAAAGGATAATATTTAGTTGGATAAATTTAAAATTAGAATTTTTTTTGGGGTAAGATTTATCTTTTTTAATAATTTATTTTAAATAATATTTGTTTAATGATGATAATAATTTTGGAATAAAAATAATAAATTAAGTTATATTTATAAATATTTTATTTATTATTTTGTTAATAATTTAATTAATGTTGGAAAGTCTTTGGGATAGTTTAATTGGCATTTGTGAACATAAAGTTTTATGTGTGAGGTTTTAGATTCAAATCTTTCATATTTGCCTCTATTTTTAGAACGTACATATCTATGAGTTTAGATGTTATAGTAGAAGTGAGCTCAGCCAAATTATTCTATTCTTTTGAAAAATATTAATTTGGGAAAACCAATTAGTAATAAATCTATTCATTTATGGATTTAAAACAATCATTCCTTAACATAAATATAACCAAATTGTTGGTAGTCACCACAACTTTGACAATGTGAGAAATCCATTAATTTTGACACTTCCACTCAACTCTAACACATTACACTGAAAAATTCCCAATTTCTTAAAAGGTTTAAACCACTAGCCACCAATATTGAATCCTATTTGTAAAATCTACATGGTGCTCTTCCATATCACATAGGTTCGTGGAGACTTTTACAGAAAGACTACAAATGTCTACCAAAACCTCTAACTTGTATGCCCATTTACATTTAGTTTCCAATTTTCTATCTTGAGCATTTTTTTGTTTTGTTTTTGTTTTGTTTTTCTATTGCTATTTTTCCATTTTCTAACTTCCACACACCTACTTATACCAAGTTCTCATATCATGTAACCTCATTACAACCAACATCTTGATTTAGTTTCTACCTAAGCTTTGGTATTTTCTTATGTACTTGTCTAATAAACCAATGGTGATCATTTACTAACATTTAAGTAACAAATGATGTATTACCTACTTTTAAACTACCCCTCTCTAAAATGCTGGTGACAATTAATGTATTACCTACCTTTAAGCTATCCTATAATGTTTTGAAAGTTTCAACTACATAGGCCAATCAACACCACTTATATCATAAGCAATCAACACCACTATTAATGTAACAACTTTAAATTTTTTATCTAACCAAATTTACTTAACAAACTTATTATCCTATTTACATACTAACAAGTAAGTACAAAAAAATCAAAGCTGGTCATTAACCATACGATATGATTCTTCAATATTTTGATTTTTAAACTTGCATATTTATTACTTGCCCAATCGTCATTTCGCACTGAAAATCGTTTTTAGATTTGACTTGATATTATTTTTTAAAATGTATCATTCTTCGTTAAAAAAAAAATACCTATGACGAGTTTTGAGATTTGGAGAGAAACCGTTTATCGAGAAAATATATTTATAATTTTACGATGAGGAAAAATATCATTGTGGAAAATTGCAATTATAATTATTTTTGTAGAGATCTTACCTTTTTTAGTTAACTTTTAAGTTTTTACTAAAAAAAATATGCATATTTATGACTAATTATCCGGTTGAATATGAAAATTGTTTTTTTATTTAAACGAGTTTTAAACTCTCAGCACTGTAATCGGGGTTAAACAAATATTTAATTATTTAATTGTATTTTGTTTAAGTTTACTTTATTATTGAATATTTTATTAATATTTTATTAGGACCCAATCATAGTTAACCATATTTAATTCTATTTATTCATAGTTATTTCGAGTCATAATCCATAGTCATTTTTAGTCATAATATAGATTTAAAAATTTAGCACCTAATCGTAATTAGCACTACTTAATTTTATTTATTCATAGTTATTTTTACTCATAATCCATAGTTATTTTTAGTCATAATCTAGATATTAATATTATTAATATTATTATTATTATTATTATTATTGACATTAATATTAATAACATTGATAATAGTAGTGTTAATGATAATAAGTTTATCAATAACATTAATATTAGGGTTTCCAAATAAGGCTTAATATTTAATAATAATAATAGGATATTATATCAAGAAATCTACTTCATATACTTCCCACTTTAAACTAGCAGAACCATATTAGTAAATATGGTTGAATGTGGTTGATATACGTGAATTGATATTATTTTCCACTTTTTATGGGACAATTGCATTATATAAATGAGGCTAGTTGTGCTAGTAATTTATTTAAGTTTAATTCAAAATATGGTTTTAAAAAATTAAAAGATGTGTGTGAGTAGTTTAAAATTAAAAGATGTGTGTGATTTTTCTTTTTTTTTGTGAATTTGGTAGAGGCTTTCTATTTTCTATTTATCAAAAAGAAAGTTGTTGTACAATTAGTTATGCTTGCAAAAGCCTCAACCTATCCGAAGGAAATCATGTCTCTTGGCCACCTAAGGGAATTAAATGCCAACCAGTATTGGTATTGTCTTTTCCTTCTACTTGCCGCTAGAACTACTTTACTATGTCCATAATAACTACAATTTAAACAAAAAATATTAAAGCTTCCCGCAAAAAACATTTAAAGCTAGTAAACTTTTTATTCACCCATCAGAATAATCTATTGAAGTTAGGTCCTTTGTAGTGGATCGCGGCATCTCAACTTGCTGCATCCCTTGGAGTTGACATTCGATACTCCCAATCCTTGCTGCAACAAGGTACTGAGATCTCGCAATTTCTCGAATATCCTTCAAAATTTGCTGAAATTCTGACAGCACTGATTGATTGCCTCCAGTTTCCTGCATGCCTACTATGGCCTTTGCGAAGACACATTTGAGTTTCCAGTAGGTGTTTACAGATTGGTGGAACAGTGACACCCTTCCTCTAGTGCTTGTTGGGTCACAAATGAAATCCAAGGTTGCCCCCTGTTGTTTGACATCTTCTTCATCATAGGAACTTTCCCTTTCCCATCCATGAATGGTGTTACGGATTTGAACTGAGTTACTAGCTTCGTAGAGGTCAGCAATATTTTCTAAAACTTATTTATGGGTTTTCCTCCCATGTTTACTTGGGCCCTCATACTGGTTTGGTTGTTTCTTCTTGCCTCTGCCTGCTCCTTTACGCTTCCCAGGTTTCCCTCTTGCCATGATAACTTGACAAAGTGATATCCCTTTAAGAATGTAAGAGAGACCTGTATATGGCATAATAAAATTAATACAGTAGTTCTGGAAAACAATGGTGGAGTCCTTACTCCAATAACGTCAGGTGAAGACTCGTTCTTTTCCAGGCTAGCAGAATGGTGTTTGGTAAGAGTGAAGATTACATAGTCTTTGACAGGGACCTTTTTACATATAAGAAAATGCAGTTTTCCATTATAGCATAATCCTGTTATTAAACACCAATTACGACTACCATAAGACTGCAAACAGAGAAAGACTCGACAGCGACATCCCAAATTACGAGTGGACCCATTTTGATAGAGGTTAAATTTATGCTTGACAATGATGATGTACCTGATTTCAGACCCCATGAGATGTATTCTCATACAACTTAAACAAAGGAAAATTATACTAAAAACTTCTAACTTGCGACAGAGAATTTCCACAGAACCCTTCTTAAAACTATTGCAGAGGATTATTAATTTAGACTTGAAGCAGGGAAAAGGGTTTCCCATACTAACACCATACAAATTAACCACATTGTCTAATTTAAAATTGTTGCAGAGATGGAAAACAATTGGAATTTGAATTTTGAAATAAGAACAGAGAAGAAGATAGTTTCCTATGGGTGGGCTACGAAAACAAGGCTCAATTTCTTTATCATAGAGAATGGTCAACCCTTCATTTTCTTTTTAACCAGAATAACTAAGGAATCAACCCGACTGACAGAATAACCTAGTAAAGAAACAAACCAATTTACATTCAGTGTTACCATGACCTAAATCTTCAAAGATTAAAACATAGAATTGGTAAATGAAGGTAACGAAGGCCATTTCATACCACTTAGCCCACTTCTTTGCTCTGCTATTACCTTCACTGTGTCTGGAAATTCTTCAAACTGGCAATTGTAAACCTTCCTTCTATGCCTTGTTATCCTTCTCCGCTCTCGGTGTGGTTCCCCAATCCTTTCTGACATGAAATGGCAGCTAGCTGTTGTTTTCTTAACTAGAATTACCTTGAATTATGTCGAGTAACTCACCTTCTACAGCTCATTTATTAACTATGATGGATGGTCAGGTGCATGCCCCCGCATAGCACCAACCTCCTGTCATGTGTTCCATCATGGCACCTCGATCGGGGGTTATTGGCCATGCCTTTATCTCTTTCTAGTATAATATGTAATGACTGTAGCTCCACATTCCATGCCGGATGGTGTTGATTTATGTCCAGGTGTCTACCTTCATTCTTGCAACCCTAGTTGGCTAAGTAATCAGGGAAAATTTTAGGGGAGAATTTTAGCCCAAGGGCGAAATTTAAGGGGTTTTAGATTTTAAAGGGGCAATTTTTTTATATAAAACCTCTTTTGTATAGATTTGTATAGTGAGCCCCAAAATTATTTTAAAAATAATTAATTATTATGCTTTAGCGAAAAAAAATAAGGGCGCATAAAACATGGAATTTTGGATTCGCCTTTGGATTTATTGGTCTTGACGGTTTTGGGTTTTATTCGCCCCTGATTTACTAGGTTGGAGGGTTTTGGAACTGCATTCGCCCCCAGATTTACGTTGATAATTAGGGAAATGGAGGGTTTTGGGTGGATTTTTTGGGACCAAAGCTAAAGCCATAGAATATCTAGTAAGAACTAACCATATCCCTAGATAAATCCCAGCCAGAAAATACCCACCATGCCTTCTTTTCCTGGGAGAAGGTACCTTACGTTTTTGGACACTCTTCATTGAGCTCTTCTTCATCATGTCTAACATCTGGATGGGAAGGTTCTATTATGTTTTTGGTTTCCTATTTGTTGTGCTTGTCCTACTTGTTATTGTGTGTGCTAAGGTATCCGTGGTTCTTACATACATGCACCTCTGTGTGGAGGATTAGCAGTGGTGGTGGAAGTCATTCTTTGCATTTGGCTCAGTCGCTCTCTATGTTTTCCTATATGCAATCAACTATTTGGTTTTTGATCTTCGCAGCTTGAGTGGCCCAATTTCTGCAGTGCTTTATCTTGGGTACTCCTTGATAATGGTGCTTGTAATAATGCTTGCCACTGGTACGATTGGATTTTTGACATCATTCTACTTTGTTCACTACCTCTTCTCTTCTGTCAAGATTGACTGAGGTCGATCTGGTGATAGTTCTTGAGATGATCTGCGTGAAAGGAGATCGTGTTTGGGACAAAACAGGTTTTCTCTTATGGAATCACTCTCTGATGAAATTATCAATTATAAAAGAAGAATTGCGAAAGGGATATTGTGCTCATAGCCTGAAGCAGGGATTTTCTTGAAAGCCTTCTATTGGGATTCAATTTATCTTCTTTTTTCATGAGAATTTCAGAAAAATATAGGTATGTTTTGAATATATTTGCATCTTTCGAAGGTAGCACTGTTCTATCCTCTTATGTATCCAGTTTTTTATTTGAATAATATTTCTTTAGTATTGTATAACTGACAGATCTAGGTTAAAGGGGTTCTATGGAGAGGTATTTCGGGGATATATCCTCCTTACAAGCAAAAGGTCGATCAGGAATTGTCATTATATTTAGTTTTGATGATATCGGATGATTAGAGGAGCAGATGCATAGCACATTCTGCTGTTTTTATTTAAAATTGTTTAGAAATTATTCTGAAAGCCCAATTCTGCAAAATATGTAATGGTGCTTGCAATAATGCTTGCCACTGGTACCATTGGCTTTTTGACATCATTCTACTTTGTTCACTACCTCTTCTCTGCTGTCAATATTGACTCAGGCCGATTTGGTGATAGTTCTTGCGGGGAGATAAATGAAAGGAGATCTTGTTTGGGACAAAGCAGGTTTTCTCTTATGGAATCACTCTCTGATGAAATTATCAATTATAAAAGGAGAATTGCGAAAGAGGATATTGTGCTCGTAGCCTGAAGCAGGGCTTTTCTTGAAAGCCTTTTATTGGGATTCAATTTATCAACTTTTTTCATAAGCATTTCAGACAAATATAGTTACGTTTTGGAAATATATTTGCATCTTACATCGAAGGTAGCACTGTTCTATCCTCTTATGTATCCAGTTTTTTATTTGAATAATATTTCTTTAGTATTTTATAACTAACAGATCTAGGTATAAGGGGTTCTATGGAGAGGTATTTCGAGGATATTCCTCCTTACAAGAAAAAGGTTGATCATGAATTTTCATTATATTTAGTTTTGAGTATATCAGATGATTAGAGGAGCAGATGCTTAGCACATTCTGTTGTTTTTATTTAAAATTGTTTAGAAATTATTTTGAAAGCCCAATTCTGCAAAATATCTAATGGTGCTTGTAATAATTCTTGCCACAGGTGCCATTGACTTTTTTACATCATTATACTTTGTTCACTACCTATTCTCTTCTGTCAAGATTGACCGAGGCCGATCTGGTGATAGTTCTTGAGAGGAGATGCATGAAAGGAGATCTTGTTTGGGACAAAGCAGGTTTTCTCTTATGGAATCACTCTCTAATGAAATTATCAATTATAAAAGGAGAATTGCGAAAGAGGATACTGTGCTCGTAGCCTAAAGTAGGGATTTTCTTGAAAGCCTTCTATTGGGATTCAATTTATCTTCTTGTTTCATGAGCATTTTAGACAAACATAGGTATGTTTTTAATACATCTTTGCATCTTACGTCGAAGGCAACACTGTTCTATCCTCTTATGTATCCAGTTTTTTATTTGAATAATATTTATGTAGTATTGTATAACTGACATATCTAGGTTTAAGGGGTTCTATAGAGAGGTATTTTGGGGATATTTCCTCCTTACAAGCAAAAGGTCAATCAAGAATTGTCATTATATTTAGCCTTGAGTATATCATATGATTAGAGGAACAGATGCATAGCACATTCTGCTGTTTTTATTTAAAATTGTTTAGAAATTATTTTGAAAGCCCAATTCTGCAAAATATCTAATGGTGCTTGCAATAATGCTTGCCACAGGTACCATTGGCTTTTTTACAACATTCTACTTAATTCACTACCTCTTCTCTTCTGTCAAGATTGACTGAGGCCGATCTGGTGATATTTCTTGAGAGGAGATGCATGAAAGGAGATCTTGTTTGGGACAAAGCAGGTTTTATCTTATGGAATCACTCTCTGATGAAATTATCAATTATAAAAGGAGAATTGTGAAAGAGGATACTGTGCTCGTAGCCTGAAGTAGGGCTTTTCTTGAAAGCCTTCTATTGGGATTCAATTTATCTTCTTTTTTCATGAGCATTTTAGACAAATATAGGTATGTTTTGAATATATCATTGTATCTTAGGTCGAAGGTAGCACTATTCTATCCTCTTATGTATCTAGTTTTTTATTTGAATAATATTTCTTTAGTATTGTATAACTGATAGATATAGGTTTAAGGGGTTCTATGGAGAGGTATTTCGGGGATATTTCCTCCTTACAAGCAAAATTTCCTCCTTATTTAAAATTGTTTAGAAATTGTTTTGAAAGCCCAATTCTGCAAAAAATCTAAAGCACTTCCTTCAGACATGCAAAGAAGGCTTAAAATTAGCTATGACACACTTGAAGAAGAGGAGAAATATATATTTTTCTCTCTGTGGATTTCCTCTATCCCTTGGTACTCTAGAAATTTACCGATAACTATCTTTCTATCTAGCCATGAGATGGGGTGTAACAACTCACTGCGGAGAAGTCTCTTACACCCCAATCCCTGTGATCAACATTTCAGTATTGGTCATGTGATAGTATCTTTTATTTGTCATTTTGGTAGTATGCTTTAGCTCTGGCATTAGATAGATATCCCTTGTTCATGAGTTCATTTTGTTTCATATTTTGGATAGATTGTACAGTGCAGTTAGGCACCTCGAATGTAAATAAAAAAATATACTATGAAGACATTCTGTGTTAAGAATGTAGATACATATAGCAAAGGATATCCCCCTTTGTGTTAGGGAGTGTTTGTAGTTAGGGATAGGATAAATTCTCTTTAAATCTCCCTTCTGGTCTCATGGGATGGATATGATAGATAGGGGAACTTCATGGCAATTTGGGATCCTTGCCCACTGTTGAAACCTGTAACCTTGTATCTCAGATTCTCAGTTGTAGTTCTTTTCATGAGTATATATAATATATCTTAATTAACCTTTTATTTAAAAAAAATGGATCACCAAAAGAAAGAAGAGAATTCAATATTGGCAATCACTTTTTATTCATAGGAGAAGATGATAAGGCATAAGAATAAAGGATGGATCTGGTTGGGGAGGATTGTTGAGTCTCCATAACTTGGAAAACAAGTGTCTTGTAGAGGTCAACAATGAAAACTGTATGATGCACGATCACCTATGTGGAATGGGCATAGCCTTTGGAGGAGGAGGAGCCTTGGTAGCCTATGTGGCACATCACTAACAACCTCAGGAGTTCAGTAACTGTTCCGTTGATATGAGTGGGTTGTAGCTGCTAAGGTTTGAAGGTGATTATTTGGGAAGTGTATATATATTATATCCTGATGAGATGGTTAGATCTTCAATGGATCTACTGGGATAGTTGTCGATAATCCTCCCTTTGTTATCAGATTCCTATAAAGAACTATTTTAGAAGTGGTAGATGTTAGAGAATCCACTATGAAACATTGAGAATGAAAGTGAAGTTTTCTTGTTCTGAAGAAAGCTTGTGCTCATATTTTGACCTTGCTAGAAAGCAGGGGTCTTGAAATAATCATATTTAATATTTAAGAGTCCATCGCAGGAGCCTCCACATTTAACAGAGTTGATCTATCTTGCCTCCTTATGGTTACCAAACATAAGGTAGTTGAAGCATCTAGAAAGTTAGAAACAATTGCTCTGAAAGGATGCACAATCATATTGAAGGAACATATGGGGAAAGCTTACATCCTAACATTGCCAGAAGAATTATTTCGCATCTACTCCTTGAAGCACTAGACTGCAAGAGTGCATGATGTCGTTGCAATATTCCTTTGAGAACTTAATAAACCTCCAACATATTGATGATTCAAGAAAAGGTGCTAGTTTTAATATTTTTTTCATTCCATATTTCATAAATCACAGGGCAAATAACTTTGATGTTACAAGAAGAATGAAACCCTGAGAGTCCCCATTGAACTTGAGCATAGGTTTGGATTTGCTTACTGTACAGGTTCAGAGGAAATAATCTTGTGTAAATCCTGATCAGATTCTTAAGCCTATATGTAAATTATTTCAGGAGTGTGACTTCTTTGGTAGTAAGTAAAGCTATAAACAAGACTGTTTTGCAGTCTTTCCTTATGCCTCTATATCACCTCACTATTTCCAGACTCCAGTATGATGCAGTTAGAGATGTTTCATTTTCCTTTTGTACCTAACACAGTCCTATTGACCTACTTTTGTGGTCATCTGTTGGACATTAATAATTATTTTAGATCTTATTAATCTGGCCAAAGATACCCTCTCTTTGAATGGAGCTCTTCCTTCTTCTAAGGGCTTGTTAAGGATATTATGATAGGTGATTCAAATATTGAAATTTTTGCATACCTTTATTATGTTGTATAATTCCTTATTTGACCCTCGTAAATAGAACTCGGTAGCTTAAAATTGGGTTCACTTAATTTCTACATTCAAATCGATGCATTTTATTTTCATAATATTTGACCCTTTGGAATTATTAACTAGTTTTTTCCAAGCATTTAATGGTCTGCTAATGGTGGTTGTGTGCATTAGCTGTAACAAATTTAATTGACAGAAGACAAGGGTAAAGGTTTGTGGTGTGTCTTACATGCAGCAAAAGGTATGTTGACCAATGTTCCTTCCATGGGACTGGTTGATTGGGATACCTGTGGAGCCCAGATTAAATATCCAAGCTTTTTTCTTGAAATTTTTTGGTATTGGTGTGTGTAACTCAAATTCCAAGTCTCCTCCCTTCATCTTTAGAGTTTCTTGTTGTTGGGATTCCCTATGTAATGATTTCCTGCTTGACATAGAGGTATAATGGTCATGCGACCATTTGAATTTAGTTTTTCTCCTTGGCTCTAACTGGTACATATGATCTACCAGTCAATAAATATTTCAGAAGAGACTATAATTTATCCTATTTGAAGAACAATATCATCAATTTGTCAAGGTTGGAACTGGGTTTTATCTTTGCAGGTCAAGAACCCCTGCAACCATGTTCTTGTCATTATCCACTTGGTCACATTGGTGGTTGTTGTTACCCCTCATGTTGACATGATTGGTAAATGCATATTTCAGGGGTAACTTGTAGGATGCTCAAGGACCACAGACACACACTTATTTTTGGTTGAGAGTAGTCCCTCAGGTGATGATATCACTGGATGTTCATCATAGTGATTCTCCTTGATAATAATGTGGTTGCCTTGGTTGGAATGATGATTCTAGCCTTCACAAGGTTAGATTATCAGTGGAGGTTGCTTCAGTGGTGCATAATGTTCTTCATGAACCAACATCAAGGTGGTCAAATAATCACATCTTGGTAACTTTCACCTTGTGCTGCATGGTTAGATCATAAGTATCCTTTGATGTGGTAATACACTTACCTGGTTTCATTCATGTTCATGCCATTTTTCCATAGTTTTACCTAGGTAGGGAAGACTTCTGAAAAATTGAAAGAAATTTTGAAGGGCCTAGCTCTGTGATAGCCTTTTCTTCTCTTTATATATATTCAATTCCAATTTTATCAAAGTTGTGGGCCAACTTGATACATGGAAGCTGCAGAAATACATATCATTCTGGAATAAATTCACCAGAATTCTTTCTATAAAAATTAGAAAAATCATTAAGACGAATGGGGAATTACTTTTTGGGTCTAGGTGAAGAACAATAGTTGCACATACTTGAGTTGAATTCCCTCAGTTATATGTTGAGGTTGTTTGTGTCAAGACTAAATTTACATTCACAGATATTTACCAGATTGAAGACTAAAGTCCATAGTTTCTACTGCTGAGGCCCCCTATGAAGGAATTGGATTGGAGCCTTTTGAAATTTTAGAGTGAGTTAAGAAGTAACTTTGTGATGATAACCCAAATATATCATGTCCCTTGAACTTTTTCAGGGATTTACCTAAACATTTTTTCATTGAACCCATACCTCTCAGTGAATAACTTAAAGCAATTAGAGTAGGTTTTCTTGTTCCATAAAATAGTTATGAGTGTCCTCTAAATTTTGTAATAGGCATGCCTATTGGAATTACCTTGCACATCACTTTGCACAATGTAACTACTGAGCACAGAATTTGGTGTTGATGGTTTTAGGAGACTTTGTACAATATAACCAAATAGATGTCAATGAATTTGAAGGAAATGGTGGAGTAAAATCTAGTTCAGTTACTTTGCCATTTAATGTTGTGAAAAAAGATTCATCATGTTTCTTAGAAGTTTTTGTTATGATGGAATGCCACTTTGAATTTGGGAGGGTTCTATTAAATAGATTTCAGGTTTGTCCAAAACGGGAACTTGTTTCACTATCCCATGATGGGCTCCATTTTTCCCTTTGGTATTTGGTCCTTCAAGATCTTCTGTCCATTGAAAAAGTTTGCAAGTCTCTGCATGTTGCAGTGAAAGATGATCCTACATGTGGAGTATCCTCTAAGTGAAAGGCTCATTGATGATGCCCTCTTAAAACTTGCTGAAAGATATCAAGGTCAGTTATGAAAATTGACTTTAGTGGAGTGCCTGAAAATTACAAATGATGGACTGAAGAAAGTATTCGACATCAGTCCAAAGCTTACAAAGATTAGTATTTGTCTTTGTGGTGAACATAGTATTCATTTTAAATGGCACTGATGTTATAACAACCATGGTATTAATTTTAAATTTCACATTTTAAAAAATACACTTGTATTTTGATTTGTATTGCAAAAACTAGGAGGATACAATGCAACCCCTTGGACCAAGAATATGAGGTTTTCTCTGAACAGACAAAACAAAAAAATCCTCTGCAAACTTCCCAATCTTGGGAAGCTACTGAAAAATCTATAGCCTCTTTGAAAGAATTAACACCTGCTCCAAGAGTATGAGGTTTTCTCTGTGTAGATTTCCACGAACAAAACAACAAACTCCTCTGCAAAATTTTCAATATTGGGAAGCTACTGAAAAATATCCGACCTCTTTGGAAGAATTAACACCTGCACCAAGAGTATGAGGTTTTCTCTATGTATATTCCCAATGACAAAAAAAAAAATCCTCTACAAAATTTTCAATCTTGGGAAGCTACTAAAAAATCTTCAGCCTCTTTGGAAGAATTAACAATGACAGTAGAAGTAGAAGCAAGCGATGAAAATGCTCAATATTTTCATCCATCAAGGATTGTAGAGTTTTGGGTATTGGGTGAATTAAAACATTAACATATCACTCTAGCTTCTAATCAGATTCCATCTTGATTTTTAAAATTGTGCTTTATTCATGAATCAAAATACTATCATAACAAACTAGAAATCACTTACTTATATTTGTACCATTGGATCAAATCAATGTAATGGCTTTGTGCACTAAGTAAATTTTTCTTGTGCTTAAGTCCAATGGCTATGAGCAAGGTCTAGAATTGGGAATATGGTCATTATTAGTATGATTTATTCTTTAAACTGTAAGAATGGCTTTGAATACATCTACCATGGAAAGGGGAGTAAAGCAAGGGCCTTAGGCACTAAGAAAATATTTACAATCTCAATGGCAATGGGGATATCATAGATTCAAGTTCGAATTCATGGCGATAAATTCTTCTGGTAGATTCATTGTCTTTTGTAATGGGATTGAATCTCACCTCTTCTCCTGCAACAACAAACAGAAAAAGGACAGTGGTAGAGGGCAGAATTCTTAAGCTGGGGAGTCATGGGAACCTTGTCCTAGAAGACTCGGACAGAACCATGGTTTGGAGTATCGATACTGATAATTCTAAAGGAATTTTAATAGCGAAGAATACCAATTTCCAGATTTATAATTTTGTGAATTCTTCACTTGTGTAAAAGGGTTCAAATCTTGTGTGCAAAAGCTAGGATTATCCCACCCACACACTCTTTCCTGGAAAATCGCTGAAAAGAGGGCAGAAACTTGTCTCAAATTCATCTGCGATGAATACATCTTGTGCAGGATTAGGGTTGGTTTTTTTCTACACAATCTCAATCCAAGAGCCTTATGGGGGTTGCAAAGGCTAGACTTCCAAGGTGTTCTTAGGACCTTATTTTATAATTCATCGTTATTCAGCCCTGAGGCTGTCTATACAGGCCAGAATTTGCAGGTTTTGTCTAATGAAAATGTAGGCAAATCGTCTTCTTTTTATTCTTGCGCTAATGGGATTCGATCGATTCCAATGGGTCCTTTATATAATTATAATGATGTACAACCTTCGCATATACCATGTCTCTATGGTTCTTGGACGGAACACTGTTTAAGATTGGTGTATGGACTTTGAACTGGACTACCCTGTCTCTCTAGCTCCTAGACACAACTAATAAGAATTATCTATTTCTCAAATCCTATTGGTCTTATGGGTATCTGTGAGAAATGCCAATGAATCTTCCTTCAATTTGAGAAAATCCAAAACCATGGGGTAGGGATTTTATAATAGCCAACCTGTTCATTTTAAATGGCACATTTTAAAAAATACACTTGTATTTTGAATTGTATTGCAAAAATCAGGAGGATACAATGCAACCTCTGTACTTTTTAAAATGTGCAATTTAAAATGAATACAAAGGAGTGATTGTCCCTATCTGAAAGTCACTCCTAAAAGGCTAAGAGCACTTGAAAATTGCCAGGTATAGATTCATAATATCCCAATGGTTAATTTTCCTATTATTTCAAAAAGTTACTAATGTATGCAGGATGTAAATCAATTTTTTGTTGATGAAGGTTGATTACATTCTAGGAGATAATCCTATGAGGATTTCATACATGGTTGGATATGGTTCCCTCTATCCAAAAATTATTCATCACAGAGCCTCTTCTTTTCCCTCCAAGGCCAATTATCCTCAACCCATTCCCTGCAAAGTAAGCTTCCATTCTCTGTACAGAAGTGCACCCAATCCCAACATCTTGGTGGGAGCTATGGTGGGAGGCCCAAACAACATGGATAGGTTTACTAATGTGAGAAAAATCTATGATCAATCTGAACCTTCCACCTACATTAATGCATCCTTAGTGGCTTCCCTTTCTTATTTGGCACATTTTACTAGATCTTAACTATCATATCTTCTTCTTCTAAACAACGGAAAGAATTAATAATGCTTGGAGATAAGAGTTATAAGTAGCCCAATATCCCTTGCTATTTGTCACATGATTTCTGCAGGATCTCCAAAATAAAATCAATTGAAGGGAATTAAATTTGTATCCCTTGGTATCGTTTACATGATTTCTGCAGGATCACCAAAATAAAATCAATGGAATGGAATTAAATATTTTCAATCACGACTTTGGTCGTTAGTAATTTTTTCACATTCATTATATGATGCAACCAGTAATCTTACTCATAGGAAATTTTTTCAAGTTCATTATAATGTAGATTGTGACATAATCATGAGTACTATGATATTGCATGAACAATGCATTAAGTAGTTGTAGAAGATTTTGAAATTTTCATGAGGAATACATGACATTGCACTAACATTTAATTAAATGGTTGAAGGAGATTCATGCTTTCGAAACATTTTTACACCCTTCACATTTAATATGGTTATAGGAGATTTGTGACATATTCCTCAACAATGTCACATTTAAGTAGAAATTCATTAAATGGTTGAAGGACATTCATGGTTGATAGCTTTGACTGGAGGTGTGACATATTTCTCATATGGTGAAACATGTGACTGAGTTTTAGTGGAATAATTATTATTTTCCTTCAAATCTAATGTTAAAATTTTGAAAAAGGTAGTTTATATTTTAACACATTAGTAGGTACATGTCACTCTTGTATTAGAAAAATCCATTTTCTTTCTCCACTTTTCTCATAAATTATTCACATTAATATACTTTTCTTAGTAATATACTTTTTTCATGTTTCATAAGTTTCATTTTGATTTAATCCTTCTCTTGAATTAATTTACTTAGACAATTTTGGTTTCTTTCCTTCTTGGTTTAAGCTAGCTCCTCCATATACCATTGTTGAATAAGGTATGGAGAGAAGAGGGTGGAGATAATATTTATTTTTATCGCAAGAAATCAAGATTTCCTACACAGCTACCCCCCAATCAATGGTACAGATTCATGTCTCTTATCGTTTTTGCTACTCTTGACCATAGCACTATGCACAATACATAAATTTAATATAGGAAAGGTTCTGGTGCAATACTAATGCATGAATGTACTATTTTTGGCATATTTGATTGCATTATTTTGGTGCTACAATCAATGATCGTGTATCATGTATGGTAATTTGTTTGTCCTGAATGATTGTGATTACAATTTGGGATCTTTGCATTTTTAAGTAAAAACAGCTCAAACATTTTGTTTTTTTCTATGGATTTATGTTTATTTTTGATCCAGTGGAGATGACTGGTGACTTGGGTTCATTTTAATTAGGCTTCACCATGTGGCCTTACCTATTGATATACAACTCATCTTTGGATTTTTTCTTCCCTTATAACTATGTCACATTATCCATACCATAACAAAAAGTACGGATGTAATACTGATGCGTGCTTTTACTATTTTTGGCATTTTTGAGTGCTTCATTTGGTGCTACAAACAAGTTTGGATGTGTGTTACTTAGTTTGGCACGACTCATGAGTGTTTGAGATATTTTTTTTGGATTGAATACTTTTGATTACAGTTCGATGCTTCTGGATATGGATTATTTTCAGGTATTGAATTTAATTCAACATCAATTTAGATACTGATAGAACCCTGTTGTTTGTTGGTTCAATTGTGTTTAACTATCTGCTGCAATATCTGGTAGATATTGATATCAATATCTGTTTATCTGTTGCAGGTCAATGAGATTGATTCTAGTGTAGCTCTGAACATATCTGGGTAGACTTTGGAGATGACAACTTTACCATTAGAAGTTGGGAACATAAAGTATTGGTTAGCAGAGATGGGAAAATTAAGTTATCAACTGAGGTATTTTTTTCTTCAATTGACCAATGAAGTGAACGTGCTATAGGGGAGAGTGCTTGTATTGCTTTGGTAGCAATTATTGCTGACTGGTTACAAAACAACCCCAATTATATCCCAGTAAAATCATAGTTTGACACATTGATACGTGAAGGATATCTGGAGTGGAGGAATTTGTGGGAACTAGAGGAATATAGAGAGAGGTTCTATGATGGGAATTTTGATTTGGAAACAATATTGCAGTCACACACGTTTTATAACTGGCATTGAACCTGCTCATATTTTTAAATTGTGGCAATTATTTTAAGATTAGATTGGACTGCAGGGGCTCTGAATTGGTTTTTCTTGTAAATATTATTTCTTTTAACATTATCTATTATGAAAACAAGTGTCAAGGCTCTTGTGTGATGTTCCAGTGATATTCCAGTATTGTTTGTAAAGACTCTGTTTTTCCTATGAAAGTTGGCATCCCCTAGAAGTTAGACAAGAAGGTGGGTTGGAGTTTTTCGTTGGCTCTGAGACTCGACAGTATCATAATAATATGAAACAGAATTATATGTTAGTAGAATATTATTCTAAAATTTGATATTTACATATTAATACTACTGTGTTGTTAAATAATAAACTTTATTAGACAATAATGTGGAAGTTAAATAAAATCTTTGTCAATGACAAACTATTGAAATAATTATTTAGTCTCATATTCTACTTCAGTTTTTGTGATCCTTTGAGTGGCAAGGCACCTTATATTAAGAAAATTTTCCTCTGTGACATATCATGCTTGTAAGCTAATCATAAATTTGTAGATTGGTTTTACTTACTTTGGATGATGAGTGGTTCCAATAGATGGAAATGTTTAGTTGGGTTTAGTGTTTATCCTCTTTATATAGGATTGAATTCTGATAATAGTGTTTTATGCCCTATGTAGATATTTTTCACTATCATGGAAACACTTAATGGAGAAGGCTTGGTGTCGTTCTTGTGAATGTGCCTTGTAACTCTTTGTAAAAGTATAGAATGTTTTGATTGTAATTTTCACGTCATTGATTTATTTGCAGGGGCAGAGAGGTACTTGCAACTCTTGAGGTGCAAGAGGATGAATTTGGAAGAGATGATGATGGTGGTCATCAAAGACCAGCACTAAAGAAGCAAAATAAGCATCTCCTTTGAATTTTGCTGCCTTTTTGGGTGCTTTTTGTTGGCAACCATCTCTGTTTCTATCTATGCACTGTAATTCATATGATAAGCTAATCTTTAATTTAAGAAATCTGGTATATAAACTATATATACTCCTACAATCTAAATATCATGGATAAATATTCAAAATTTCAAACTGATGAATTTATTTTAGGAAAAAGTTTTTATAGATGCTTTTATTTGAGGCATGCTTGTGTGTTAATTCAACATTCAGATTTCTTTGCAAAATTATTGTTTGTAAATTCTATGTATTTCTCACTATCTCTTCAGGTAAAATTTAGATACATTAAAGTTATAACATCTCATAGCTTTTAAGTTGCACTAATATATCATAAAACACAGGTGAAAGACAATATATTATGTCAAATTCAATGCCATTTACCCTGTACAACGGGATTGCCACATTTGTGATTTACCTAGATCCCTTTTGTTTTATATGCATTATATATCATTGTTCAAGGCATGTATGCTTATAATATATTGAGCCCTAGTTTCTAACTATCCTCTCTTCAATTTCTTCTTAAGGATTGAATACAATCTAATTGCGTAAATTACAACTGGGACATAGTAATAACTCGGTATTAAAAGACACCATAAGCATTAATTGCTTCAAAGTATTATAAATGCATTTTAATATTACTTCATTTTCCATGGTTCTGTGGAACATGGTCGAGAGAAGGAACTATAACAACAATGGATTTTCATGAAAGCTTTATAATTTTTTCAAATGTGAAATTTGTGATTCGTTACTAAGTTTATTTATTATTTTATAGATCATTACATGTCAAACCGACTTTAATCGTTGACTAGCATTGCATTCAAAATTGTGCACAAGTATGATTTACATGTATCAATCAAAAGTATGATTTTATCTATATTTGATAATGCAAGTTGAATACATCATAAATACATAGGAGTGTTATGGATATGAAGTTCAATATGAAATAATCTATTGATTTATACTATTACTATTATATAAGGGGTGCTCTTCCAATGGCCATTTATTAGCTATGTGAAGAAGGCTTTGTGGAATTTGTATTTACTATAAGATTATGCATAGCTAAGTTGCGGACAACTAAGTAGAATTTGGTAGGAAGTTTGGAGTATGTGTAATTCATAATGATCTTGTCTTCTCTTCATTGATGACTTTTCAATGTGTGAGTTTTGACCTAAGCCATTGCATCATCAATGTGTCAAGGCTCAAAACTCGACCTATATGTCAACTATTTATGATCATTTCTAGGAACAAGTTTGCTCTATTGTGGTCGAATTTGTGGAGGTTATCTCAAAATTTATTGAAGGTACCATGGACCTAAATTTCTTATGAAATTTAAACACTATAACAAACGTTGGTGCAAATTTTTGATCAATTCTTACTTGGTTAGGGTTATATATGTTGATGAAAATTTTGTGTGCATGCATGAGAGTTGAGTGAAAATGCACAATGTTGTGTAGCATTAGTGTGATAAATATGGGATAGTGCAATGCATAGTTTTGAAGATTAGTCTGAGTTGACTCGTACCTAATCAAATCAATCAAGTTGATTGTTGGTTGAATGGTTAATTATTGGTTCAATGGACATAATATCTTGCAGGCAAAAACACCAAAGGGAAAAATGGAGCCCATCATGGGTTTCTCTTTGTAATTCTCCACCACTGCTACCTTTTGTGCTTCCTCAAAATCCTCTCCAACCTCAATAATAGTGCTAGTAGTAGCATGAGCAACAACACTACGCTTAGCAGAACTAGAACGTGTTTTCCAAATTGCACGAGAACTACTTCCCTCACGAGTCACCATGTGACATGCTTGGTCTCGGTGGTTCGCCTCCTTCAAATCTCTGTTCAACTACCATATCTTCATTGGAACCAACACCCCGAACTCCACTAGACAACGATTCACCATTTTGTACTAGTGATTCGTCATTTGTACTGTTGATTCGCCATGATTTTACAAGATAATATAGTATCGTGAGAGATTCTCCAAAAAAATTATATATACATATTATATTATTAATAAAATCACCTTCCATTTTTCCTATGTATCATGGGGATTTGCCCATTTATTATACATATAAATTAAGGGGGTTTCTTAAAATTTTCCCTGTAAGTAATCCCCATCCTCATTCCATCCTCTCCGGATATGCAAGGGGAAAATATAACCAATTTCCTGGATAATTTGTCCAATCTGTTGAATCAATCTAGATGTACGCCAACTCTTACTGATTTTATCCCATGGGGTTCCTTGTTGTAGTTTTTACAATACACCTGTTACCATTGCTGAGTCGCCTTCAATGATAACTCTTTGGTAATTCTCTCAGATTGTCATTGCTAAGCCTTGCTTTACCACCATTAATTTTTCTTCGTTGTTCATGGAAAATCCTACCTCCATTGCAAACAAATTGCAAACCGAGCCTCGAGAGTTCCTAAATAACCCCCTATTCCTGCTTGCCCTGGGTTTCCTTTAGAAGCTCCATCATAATTTATTTTCAGAAATACTGCTTGTGGGAACTAAAATCTGTTTGAAGGGTTTTGCCTTCGAGGATTGAATTTCCATAGTGATTTTGCTAGCATTTGGGGTTTTAAATTGATCCTAGCCAAAATCCTACTCTCATAACCAATCACCTTCCAATCTTCATCTACCCGTTTCTTTGATAATATTGTTTCCCATATATTCTCCATTATCACCTTCCATACCAAGGTTACTCCATTCTCTTCTTCTCTAAAAATTCAGTGGTTTCTTTCTTTCCATATTCCCCAAAAAATAAATCCCATTGACAACTTCCAGGATCAATTCAATACTTCACTTTTATATCCCCCTTTTTCGCCATTGCATGATAGTCCCATTAATACTTGCCATATCTCTATCCATTTGTTGAAAGATCCCAGCATTGTTCTGCCATAGAATCTCAACGAAAGGATAGGTGTTAAATAAATGTTCTATTCTTTCTTCCTCCCTCTTACACATTTTACATATTGATGGACCTTTTACTCTTTTGTGCTACATTTTATCCCAAGTCAAGGTCTTCTGGTGGCTTAGAAGCCACAGGAAGTATTCCACTTTCAGCCAAAAATTTTCTCCCCATATTTTCTACAATATTTGGATTGCTATACCCTGATAATTATTTGATGTGAGAAAATAACCTTCTTCTATGGTGAACATGCCTTTATTTTGATAGCCCCATCTTAATATATCTTCGCCATTTGTGGTAACCAGCTTCCTAATTTTCATTTCCTTCTCAAAATTGTTCCATTGAGTTGTTTCTATGGCATTCCTCCACTGCCCTTTCCCCTTCCATAGGCGCCATTGTCTATTCTCTTAATGACACCAGTAATTATCTACTGATATTTAATTGGGTACATTGGTGAAAAGAAGTATTTCTCCCAGGTCCAATCGGCTAAAGAGTTTCACTCTCTGTTGCCAAGAATCCTCCCAGAAGAGTGTTGTTCTCCCTCCTCGTACTTCCGAGAAGCTATGTTGTCTTATTAAATATTTGTTAATTGTTGCTATATTCCAGATATTTGAGCCTTTTGGGGTAACATCGACTTTTAATTTCCCCGTAATTGTTGTAGGCATATCATATTTTCTTTCCCAAATGATTTTCCAATGATCGGTTCCCCCTTGGAGCCATCGCCACCATAGCTTAGCGCCCATTACTTGATTCAACACATATGGATCTCTAAGGCCCAGGCCACTCGTTTTATTTATTTTTATGAATTTTTCCCATGAAAGGAGCGCCCATTTTCTATTGTCTTGTACTCCTTTCCAGAGAAATTTTTTGAAGATATTCACCATATTATTGCATATTGTTTTCGGTGCCGCTTTTCCTAAAATTTGATATATTGGTATGGCTTGAAGCGCTGATAAGAGAAGAACTACTCAACTGGGTGTATTCAGCATTCGGAAGGCCCAGTTCTGAAAGTGTTTCTGGAGATTGGTAAGAAGATCCTTCCAACCTGATACCCTGAGAGAGGATTGGTTGAGTGGAAAGTCTAAATATTTCATTGGGAAAGTTCCAATTTTAAAGCCCAAAGATCTAGCTAAAAAGCGTTGGGTAGAATTATTGGAATTGAAAAAATAAACATCTGATTCGTCATTATTTATTAGCGTTCCTGAAGCATCCATGAATATTTTGAGAATTTCTAGAATAACGTTTACTTTCCTTAGCGAAGACTGGAAAAATAACATAATAGAATCTACAAACTGCTGGTGCGAAAGAATAAGATCTGGTCCCCATAAGTTCAGTCCTTTTAGGTGTTCTGTTGCTATTTGAGATTTGATAAGGTGGCCTAGACCTTCTGCTGCTATAATGAATAGAAATTGTGAAATAGGATCTCCTTGGCACAGCCCTCTAGTTGCATTAAAAGGCTGGGAGGGAGGGGCCATTAAGCAATATGGAGAAGTTAGGGGAGGAAATGCATGACATCAACCGTTGTATCCATCTCGAATCAAATCCAAAAGAAGAGAGTACTGCCTTCAGGTAGGACCAGTTAAGGCGATCATACGCTTTTGATAAATCCAATTTGATCAGCATACCTTTAATTTTCCGTGTCCTGAGGGAGTGCATTTCTTCCTGAATGGTGACTATCCCATCCAGAATTTTTCTCCCCTTCACAAATCCTGTTTGTTTAGGAGATATAATGTTGAGGAGAATTGGTTTAAGATGGTTGACCATGATTGCTGACATAATTTTGTAAATTACATTACATAATGCTATTGGTCTGAAACCTACAAGAGTATCTGTAATAACTTGCTTTGGGATAACTGAGATAAGCGTTGAATTTAGGGCAGGGTACACATTTCTGGTTTGCCTGGATTCCTCTACCATTTCCAAAATCTCCTTTCCCATGAAATGAGAGGTTGCTTGATAAAATTCAGCTGTAAATCCATCAGGCCCCGGTGCCTTATTTTTGGGGAGTTTTTTAACCACTTCTTCTACTTATTCCAGGTTGATCTCTCTCAGTAATGCAAGGTTCTGCTCTCTATTTACTTTAGAAGGAATGTGACGAGTTATTCTATGTGTAGCTGCTTCTCTGTCAAGATCTGGTTCCGTAAGCATATCTTTGAAAGGATTTACTAGCAATTCTTCCATTTCTGTATGTTGATAAATTGGATTACCATTTTCATCCTTCAAGGAGAAAATCCTGTTATGTTGCCTTCTTTATATCAAATAATTATGAAAAAAAATTGTATTTTTTTCCCCTTATTAAAGCCACTGCACCCATGATTTCTGTTTCCATAGTATTTCCTCTTGATTTCTCGTCTCCTCCAATTGACTTAAAATATTCCCTTCTTCTATGGCTAGCACTTCAGTGTGCCCATGTAAAACCATGTGTTGTTGATTATGTTTCATGTCTTCTTTCAATTGGTGTATAGTTGAATGGATGTTTCCAAATTTGGTTTTATTCCACTTCCTAATCTATTTTTTTAAATTGTGCAAGCTCAGCTGAAATGAATGCATTATGTTCCTACCCTGAATGTTCGTGGATTCCCACCAAAGTTTCACTTTTTCCAGGAAGGTAGGATCCCGTAACTACAATAATTCAAATTAGAATGGTCAATTCTTTGGGCCTTCTATGATATGAATTTCCAGCCTTATTGGCCAATGGTCTGATCCTAAAGATGGTATAATTGCAGCTTCATAGTAAACATCCAAGCCGACAAGTTCCCTAGACACTACAAATCTATCTAATCTGGATGCTATTTCGTATGCCTCTCCTCTTCGATTATTCCAAGTGAATACTCCATTAATAGTTGGTATATATACTAATTTAAGATCCGTGATGAGGTCTCGAAATAACTCCATTTATAGTTCTTCTCGTCTAGTTCCACCTTTCTTTTCTGTGAGATTCATGATCATGTTAAAATCTCCACCTATTAACCAATATTTTTCTTGATGTAGAGTCCTCAGGGTTCTGATACTAGTTAAAAATGCTTCTCGTTCTCCTTGGATATGAGGTCCGTAAACTGTCGAAATCACCAAATTTTCCTTAGTTCCCACATGTCTGAATCATCCTGTTAAGTTGCGAGATAATCCAATCCAACTATCCACTTTTACCTATGCAGGGTTCCATAATATGGCTATTCCTCTTGCGAGCGCTCTAGCATCTATGGCCATTACCTCATAATGAGGTTTGAAATATTGTAGTATTGTTTCTAGTTTCTCCATAGAAACTTTTGTTTCTTGAATTAACATAATTTGGGGTTTTTAAACTTTTAACTTATCCTTTAAATATCTCTGGTTGCCTTTGCTATTCAGGCCTCTTATATTCCAAGAAATTATCATCATCGATAAAATTTTGGAATTTGTTGAAATGTCGTTGTTAACGTTATTTTCTTTCCAGTATTTACTAACATTTCTCCACCAATTGGATTGAGTCGTGCAGTGTTAATCTTCCTTTTTTCTTTCCAAGTTTACTTTGAGTATTTCAATACTTAGATGGGTTTGTTTCTTTGGTACTTACTTGTTTTCTGGCCTGAACAGTCAGGTAGTGCTCTAATGTCTCTTTGAATAACTTATTTTGATCTTCTGGGATAAATCTATCATCCAAATTTCTCCATTCATACAATAGGCACTTCAATACCTATTCCTTTGCACTTAGGTCCTCTTTTTGTTGTTCAATTTCCATAGGAGTTTGGTCTACTCCTATTATTTCCTCATTTTCTGACTGCTCTTGGGGTGCTTTTCTTTTCAATGCTTGCATCTTCTGTTTCACTATTTCCTGACTTAGGACTGGAGATTCTTTCATGTCTTTAGATGTTTCACCTTCTTCTTGCAGGATTTCATACCGATTTTGGCTTTTCTTTTTTTTCGAATCTCTATTCGGACTCGCCTGGTGCCTGCTATTTTTTTTTTTTTTGTAACAGTTATAAACCCTTCATTATTTTCCTGAAGCACTTCATTACTCATAGTTGTTTTTCCTCCTTGCTTTTCGGATTTTTTATGAGGACAGGCTTTGTACAGGTGAACATATCTATGGCACCGTCGACAACGGAAAGGGATATGTTCATAGTCAAGCGTTTGCTGTCAAATATTTCCTTCATATTCTAATTCTATTGATTCTAGGAGTGGTTCAGAAATATTCATATAAACACAAATGTTAGCAAAGGAGGTATATCTACCGCGGCAAGTTTTTTCAGCAATTTTAACAAATAACCCTAAGGAATTGCTTATTCCTTCCAGTATATCTGGGTCCCAGAAGTCCATTGGAAGAGAAAATAATCTTACCCACAATGGTGTAGCCAGGATTTTTTCTTCATCTGGGTTGTAATATTCTTCCCATTACTGAAGGAAGAGTCTAGCATTGTTGTAGAAGTATGGCCCTCCAAATATTTTCTCTTTGTCCAAAAGATTGGTGAAGATAACTGTGAAGAATCCTCGCAGTGCAAATTTGAGATCAAGATGTGCTTTCAACTCCCATTTTGCCTGAATCCATTTTAATAAATCCTTTTCAGTTGGCCATATGCTAATGAATTTGAAAATAAGTGAATGGTCCTTCATATATCCTCTATAGTCATCCAATTTGTTTGGTGGAATGATAAATCTGGGCTTCTTTATTGCTCGAGGTATAAATTGTCCTGTGGTCTTTGCTTGCCACTCTGTGCCAAGAATTGGTCCTCCTTTCTGGTTTTTCCCCCCTTGCAAATTAGCTGGTCGACTACTCTGTTCTCCTGAGGTGATATCTCGATAGGAGGGAGTCGGCCCCCCTCCCAAAGCAGTTATCATGCTACCCCCAATACGCTGAACGCGTTTGTGCACAACTCTCATCCTTTTTGGTTAGGTTCTGCACAGAACCCTAGCCGAACATGTCAGTTACTTCTTCTCTCTCATTTCTTGGAGCTCTTCTCTCTCTATGAACTACATGGTTGCAATTACACATACGTAAATTTTTTTTATCCTAAAATTTTGATTTTAAAATGAATATTTTAAGAGTTTAATTTTCATAATGGATGGTTTTTCAAATTTAATTACATAATTTTATGTTGACCTACCATGGGATGAGAGATGATTGGTATCCCTCTACACACGCTCTTCATAATGGAATTCCATTCATATTGGTTTATGAAAACACCAATGGAAGGATGAGACTGAATGAGTAGTTGTTGTGCACACCCACTAATCACTGGGCATTTCCCATATGTTTTTAGGATCATAGAGCACCGATAGAGATGGTGGTGTCTAGATACACCATTATTTGATTCACTCGCCACCAAGATGAATAATCATGGAGATTTTTGGCCTATAAATAAGCTACATTTCACAAAAATACCATGGGAAAAACCATGGGTGTTCATATACCTAGAGCCTAAAACTACCAGTAACTTGACTAAGTAAAGTTTACTCATACAACCCTAACAATCACCCCCATAAACTTGAATCTGAGAGATTGGCTCGGTCCCAACCATTAACCATTTGACACCTAAGATCTCATGCCCCCCTCCCCCTCAAGTTAACAAGAAACACAACCACAACTCGGTACCTTCTCAGGTGGTCCATTCCATAGCTTGAAGAATTAGTGTGCTTAGTGCACGTATGTGTATGTCCTAACAACTATGATTCCCCCACGTAAAATTTTCATCGAACATCTAAATACATAACCTGTTAGGGAAATTTTTGACTAAAACCCTTAAGGTGTTAACACATCAGTTAACACTAGTTTCTTCATGAAAATAAATACCATTTCTCCATCTCCATTATTTTCTATCTCTTGTCCATATTATCACTCTCTCATCTTCTATATTTCTCCTCATCTTGAATTTTCAACACTGTCTCATTTTCATGCATTAACACCACCTCTCAACATCCCCTGGCATTGATCAACCAGAAAAATGTCACGAGAGGTCTTTAACATGAGATTCAACCCCTAGGTGACCCTTAAGAAATGGAAACTAATAGAAACACGATAAACATACTCAGACATCAATAATGACACGCCTATGATCTATTAATTATCAGTTTTCATACCCAGGTTTCTCACATCGACTTTTGGCTTCCTTGAGCCATATTCATGGGCATAACACTACGTTTCGGCGACTAGGGCCCGAAATGCTCAGTTTTGTGCCTACGGCTCCAGAATTTGAGCCACCTTTTTAGGCCTGGAGCCCAGAACACTGTGCAGAAATTCATGAGAAATTTAGACATGATAAAAAAAAATAGGACAATGATGTAGAGGTAAACATATCATCAAGGAATCAACCAAACCTCTGATATCCATGACATGAATTTTGGTGAACATGTCACAAACATTGAATCTACATGTGTAAACAAAAGATTTAAACATAGGGGTGTCATACTTATCTGGGAATCACTAAGAATCATTGATATACTACATGATTAGGTGAAATATAACCTATTATACCATTGATACACTAGGCATTCATTTACAAGTACAAACATGGATAGAGCCATACACCATCCCTGATAAAATACATGCTTATAACCAACACAATAAACACATAAATACAGTGGATACAAGAATAATACAATCCATATTTGAATACCAAATACCAGGACATTTGAATACCAAATAACAAGGGAATTAATGTCTTATTAATGAATGTAGAAACCAACCGAAGATGGGACTTCCACGTTTCACTTGACCATAGATTTGATAATCCAAATCTCACTTTAGCCAATCACCCTTGTGACATATTCCAAGAATGAATGTGGGATCTCATAAAAAACGTTAATAAAAATCAATCCAGGCCTTCCTAAGGCAAAACCACATACCCCCCAACTAGTGATTCCACCTCACGATTAGACATCACAACCTTCACAAATTGGTCTCTATCCAAGATGTTATAGGGCTCAAGAGGATCTATTCGAAACAAGGCTTGCAGGACTAGTAACTCAACCCCAACTGTTACAGGGCTTCCAGAGTGTTTTTCCAACGAGGATTTCCAAGACTACTAACTCAACCCACCGAGGACTTCTAGAGAATTTGTCAAATCAAGGCTTCTAGGACTACTAACTCAACCCACAACTCTTCGTCAGGATTCTAGAGTGTTTTTCCAACCAAGGCTTCCAGGAGCTAATAACTCAACCCACAACTAAAGGAATCATGAGAACCATCTAGAAAAAAATCAATGGAAATAAACCCACAACACCATGGCTATCTAGGAAATGGAAAGGCTAGGAAAATTCACATCCATACATTATGCATGCCAAAACTAGTGAGGAAAACATACATGCAACTCAGTACCTGAACTCATAACCTACTATAGATGTTGATCTTGATGTCTTATTGTGATTTCCTGCTCGTCCTTTTCCTTTCTTCTCCAAATCACTAAGTATGCCACACCCTCCAAAAGTGATCCAAAAAAACTCTAAGTATCCAGGAGTATCATAGAGAGAGAGAGAGAATAATGAGAGCCCCAAAACTACACTGACGAAATCTTACCAATTAATACTCATAAGAATTTTTATTAGTGAGGCTTCATTTTTCTTCATTTTCCATTATTTTCCTTAATTTTCCTCCTCACATGAAACCTGTGACCTTTCACCTTCCTTTTCTCCAATTTTCCATTATTTTCATAAATAAAATGTCAATTGATGCCCCATCCCTTCCCAATGCCACAACCATTTCCTTTTAAAATTTATTTTAGCCATAATAGTCGAAATGGACACCCGCTAAGATGTTCTTCCCAAAAATTAGCTTGGAATACATGTCACATCAACCGTGGTCTTATATATTTTTTACATGGATATTTACCAGGATTGTTACAGTGAAATTTCTCATTAATATAGCTTTGTGTCCATCATGACCATCATATCCTTTTGTTCATAATCATGGATTCCTTTTTCAGTTTCTCATCACCTCTAAGACTAATTGTCATCGTATCCTTCATATTATCTACAAAATTTTCCGTTGCAAATACATAAGGTTTTGTTTCATTCTTTAGCATCCCATAACATTTTACTATTACTATTATTATTATTATTATTATTATTGAACATCACTCTTCTTTGCTAAGACAAGCATGTGGTATCTTCAAAAGAGGCATCATTCATCAAATGCCTCATACATATTTTTGTAACCCCTTTCATAATTGTTGCCTCAAAACTCATTAACCATCTTCATTCTCATAGCCTACAATGCTGCAACCATGACTCATCCATTGCATAAGCATCGAACATTGTCACACCATCACAAGGAAATGGAACTATCTCTCTGGTTCTAATTGATATTTCATAGATGTGTTTAGGAGAATATGACAATATTCAATTGTAGAATTTCACGAAGGAATTTAGAGGCAACATTATGATCATCAACATAGCTAATTGTCTCTACCTGCTCTAAAAAATATTTTTCTAGAATCTCTATGACCATTCACTGGTGTGACCATGCCATATACGATCTCATCTTGGTCTTCCACAACTTTTACTTTGCTTTATTCATTTAATTTTTTATCCATTTTACTATAGTGTAAAATTATTAGAGCACAACTACAAATCTAGTTGAATAATAATGGCACAAACTTGCAAGAATTGAAAAAAAAATGGAATTAAGAATAAATTTGATCACTCGATATTGGTTTGAGAATCAATACATAAATAAAATAAATTAAGCCTAGTTTTACATGCAATAACTAAGGATAATTAAAGCTAATTCGATCTGAGTGTGATTTATGTTTCGTTAGTGTGCACATGCACCACATACAAGCACTAGATTTAACTCACTAAAGCCAAGTGCACACTGCATGTAAGCACTCAATTTAACTAACTAAAGTCAAGTGCACACCACATGTAAGCACTAGATTTAATTTACACTATCTAAGTGCAAATCATGTGCAAAAAATAGAGTTGAACTGTAGATAATTAAGGCTAACTAGGTAAATGTACACCAACACCCCCCCTTAAGCATAAATTAGATGAGTTTGATGCAATATGAATGGATCCCAATAATAAGGCCATTTTATGTACCTATGTACAATGCATGAAAAAATAGGAAATAATGAAAACGAGTGGGAATAAAATCCCCCCCTCAAAATATAATGCAAAAACTAGAGAAAGGACAACTGCTAGGTAGTTGTGTCCTTCATTCTGAGACGATCTCACAAAAATTGAAACTTCTGCTCAATGAATTTATTGGTGAAGATGTTCGCAGTCTTCTCAAAAGAAGAATAATACAATATATTGATGATCCCATCATGAATCCATTATCTAATGAAGTTCATGTGGATCTCTATATGTTTGGTTCGTTGTTGCTACACTAGACCTATGCAAAAATTTAGCGTACTCTTCTTATCACACCATATGACAGTCGAACGATGGGTACTGATTCCAAGCTCAGAAATAAAATGTTTTAGCCAAATGGACTGAATAGTGGCATTGCCTACTCCTCTATACTCAACCTCTATTTATGATAAAGAAATGACACTCTACTTCTTTCTTGACCAAAAAATTAGGCGCTATCCCAAACTAATTTCATAACCGGAGGTGGACTTGCGATCAAGGTTGTTTCCAACCCAATTTAAATATGTGAACCCAATGAGATACAAAGAACAATTTGGTGCATAACGAATCATATAGGTGATTTTCCCATGGAGATATGGAAGGACGCGCTTTGAAGCTTTCCAATGCAACTCATTTCACTCCTGCATGTATCTTGAAGTTGATCCTATCGCATATAAGATTTCAGGATGAGAGTGAGTGAGATAACGAAGATTCCCCACAAGCCGAGGGTACAATGTTCAATCATTGAATGTTGTTTCTTTTCAATTCTTAAGATTTATCCCTTATAAGAAAGTTGTGGTTGCTGGCTTGCATTCACTCATGTGAAATAGTGCCAAAAGATATCTAGCATACTTTGGTTGAGAAATGGTAATCCAAAAACCACTTTGATTGATCTCTAGTCTAAGGAAAAAAATTAGCAAGGCCATGTCTGTCATATAAAATCACTTATGAAATACAGTTTTAATATCAGCAATGGGAGAAGCCGAACTAACTGTTATCAAAATATAATCTACGTAAAGTACTATGATCAATGAGTAAATTTTATTCATAAAATAAACATTGGAATCAGATTTGCAACTTACAAAATTTTGAGATAAAAAATAAGAATCCATCTTTGCATACCACGGTATAGTTTCCTGCTTGAGGCCATAAAGAGACTTCTTTAGTTTACATAGTAGAGATGAATTTTTCATGTATCCCTATGGCTACTCCATGTATATTTCCTCCTTGAGATCATCATGAAGAAAGAAATTATTCACATCCATATGATGCACCTCCCATCCTCTTGTTGTTGCGATGAAGAGAGCTAACCTAATGGAATCCATTTTTTCCACTAAAGAAAAAGTCTCATCATTGTAAACACAATGTATCTGTTGAAAACCGTTTGCCACCAACCATGCCTTGTATCGACTAACTTGGTCATATTCTGCTTTATTGGTCCAGTAAACCCACTTGCACCTAATAATTTTATGATTGGAAGCTATCAAAACCAGGTCCCAAGTATGGTTCTCAATGAGAGTTGTATTCCTCATCCATAGTTTCTTCCCATTCGTGATGCCCAACTGCTTCTGCATAAGTTTGTGAATCAGATGCATGCACAATATAAACATTCATGGGCATGCATGGCTCCATAGCTAAGAGTTCTTGTGGAGTTTCCCCAATTTGAGGTATAGTAGTAGGATAATCTAATACATGACTCATCTTGCACCATTTTTGTATTGATGGTGGTTGAGAACCTTACGAACTGCATGAGGAAGTATTATCTTGATGTTCAACAACTAGTGGTCCAATAGGTTTCATAGGAAAAGGCTCATCTAGATCATAATTCAGATTTGAAGTATCATTTGCATACTCGTCAATTAGTGGCAAGGAGAACTTTGCAATAGGTTCTTTTGGTGGTGCATGCAAAGCTTCTTCTTCAAACTTTACACTTATTTAAATAAAGAGATATTTAATGTTGATATTAAATAATTTGTACCCTTTTACTTCATCAGAATATCCAACAAACATTCATGCATTCCTCCGAGGCTCTAAAGCCTTTCTCTTCTTTGTAGGAATAGAGGCCCAAGCTCGAGATCCGAAAATGTGGAAATGACTGACTTCAAGTTGTGTAATGTTCCCAAATTTCCATAAGTTAATTGGAATATTAGAGTTATTTCTTTTCTTACTTAGTTAAGTAAATAAAATTTTGGAGGGATCCATAAAACCCATAGATGAATAAAATCCACTATTTTTGTGTGAATGTGGGTTAGTAGATAGTAGATCAGCATCATGGAGTAGTGGGGTAGCTCATTAATGAAGGAAAATTGGATATTATGGAGAATAATGAGGAAGATGATGGAGATAGTGGAGGAATAAAAGTAATATCATAGAGGATTAATGATGTAGTGATGGAGTAAGTGGTGCATTAAACACACACATGATGGAGGAGTGGAAAATAAATTCAGAAATCAAGGAGATCATGGAGAGACAACGCATTCTTCATGGAGACTAGTGGCCACATGTGCAACACAATTATGAGGTGGGCCAAGGCTAGGGAAGGCTCATAACCATATAAGGAAGATGAGGATAGCAAAGTGAATAAGTCTGGAATTTAATATTTTATTTTCATTTGACATTCTTTGCATGCTTTAGCTGTTTAGCTAAGTCTGTTGTGTTGTTTAGCACAGGAGTGTTCTCGGGCGGGAATCCCACCCGTACCCATGGGGGACTTCGAGTGCCTCCTATAGGAAGGTTATTTTGAGCATATACTCATCATCTGACATTGGTTCCACATTCATCCCCTCTATTCTTCATATACAGCTTCAGGAATTACACATTCTAGTCTTAGGGTTTGAGAGGAGGAAGGTAGTTTCTAGCATTTTAGCTAGGAAACTGATGGAGAACTCATCTTTTCACCTTGAACTTCCATTTCGGTTTTCCAGGAGCAGCATTGTGATATCTGGCATCAGGCCATCATATTACACCTCCATGTAGCAGCAGTTCCTTTAGGAATTGCGCAGTGCAGCGAGGAAGATCTAAGGGAGGAAGGAAGTTCCAAGTATTTCGGCTTGGAATCCCATGAGGGGTCTTTCCCTCACTTCAGAGAGATAATTTACATGATTTGTGAGCATTATTTCATCATCCAACAGTAGGCTACAACTCCAACCTCCTTGAATATGCAATCTAGTCCAACATTTGTGCAGTTTGCAGCTTGAACTTGACCAGAGAAAGGAGGAGCTACATCTCAAGCTTCTAGCTTGGAGATGAGGAGAAGGGACCAACTCTTCAGTTAGTGAGATGAGTGGGTGCTATTTCAGCTGATAGATCATTTTTTCAACCCCATATCAGCAATTGTCTCCAGGGAGTGCGCAACACAACCAACAGGGGTGTAGTGTGCCACCCAAAAAGGGTCGAAAATCCAAAGTTAAAATATGGCCAATTTTTTTTTGGGTTTTTCTGGGTTTTTTGAGTAGAGTTTGTGGTTAAAATACGAGATCTTTCTGAGCACTCCCGCAACCTCCTACACATATTTTGGCTTCACAGTAGCAATAGTAGCAGCACAACATTTCCAATGCTAGTTTTCTTTACTGTATGTCAACCATGCTGTCGCTTCAGTGCATTCCTTTTGGAGAATTCTCTATTTACCTTGTTTTTGATCCTTAATGATATGGTTCAGCTATTTTCTTCCCATATATATGATTTTTTGATGTATTCTAGCATTTTTCCAGTTCCACATGTTTTATTATTATTTTACTGTAGTTGGAATTGTGCATATGTTCTATATTCCTATATTTTCCATTTTGCAATATTACAGTGGTATCAGAGCATGATATTTGGCTTAGCTTGTGGTCACTTCATGACATCAGAAGAATAAGAAGAGGAAGCAGAAAAAGGTGAAGTCTTCAGTGGCGGAAGGATTAAGTTTTTACACACTTCTCTTTGGATCTATGCAGGATCTCTCCATAGAGACAAAAAAATTGAGAAGGGGAAGGCAAAGAGAAACCTCAAGAGTGTTTCAGAATGAGGAAGTTCAAAGCTCTTCGTATCAGCAGCATAATCAACCAGCAATGCAAAGAGCTCCACATCACTTCTCTATGTCCACTTTCCTTGCAGACGGAGATGAATGGCATGCAGATGGAGGATACTTAGAGCATGAGACTCTTATTAATTATATTGTAGAGTAAAAATATAAATCAAGATAATTCAAGGATAATATATCTCTCCAACAATTTATCCAAATCAAAGAAAACCAGAGATATTGCAACAACAATAGAAGAAGAAGGCATATACATAATAGATTCGTCTTGCCTACATTCGATGGATCATCCAAAAGCATAGTAAAATCTTGGATGAAGGAGTTATATCATTTCTTCCAGCTACACCCAGTAGGGGAAAGAGAGGTTGTTGAGATTGTGGAGCTGTACCTTGAGGGTGAAACAAAGGATTGGTGGTTCAGCCCTATAAAACATGCAAGAGTGACTACTTATGCAAATTTCACTCAAACGCTAATTAGCAAATTTTATAGAAGGAAACCGAAGGTACTCTCCATATAGACATTTCGAAACATTGATGAGACAGCACATGAAGAACAAAGGGAGGATGTTAACACTATCACTCTGGAAGAGGAGGAACTTCCACCACCGCCAACTGCAGAAGTACTTGCATCAGATGAAGGAGCACTTGCATATTTGCAAGGTGTTCATGAGCACCAGACATTGAGAGTCCCATGCATGATTCGAGAGATTCATGAGAAGGAGGAGGAGGTAGATACTAGTGCTGGTGCAACAGTAGAGGAGCAACCATCACCATCACCAACAGTTGGACAAGCCATTGCACCAATTGGAGGAACTCTTGTAGCTTTGCAAGATTTTCTCAAGTATCAACTTATCCAAGGTTTGCAAAAATTTTCATCCCATGTCATTTCAGAACCTCAATTTGATATTTGTGGGATCATACCCTTAGGGAAATTTCATAACCAAGGGTTAGAGAACCTTGCTGATTTGGAGCAGCAAACTATCACTGCGCATAGGACCCTTGACTTGTTCAAGGAGGAGTTGTATAGCCATCCCAGTTGCTCAGTATTAAGATACACACAACACTTTTTGTTGAAGTGTGGAGTTTCGGAAGATGGGATGAGCATAGTCCTAATAAGTACAATGTCGAGCTATGAGTTCAAAATTGTGTATGGCCATGAGATAGTAGATGCACCATCATGAAGATCAGCGTCGTTGTCACTAAGGAGCAATGATGAGTTGGGGGCCCAACTATTCTTGGAGCATTCTAATGACCACTTCTCTCAGGAAGAATTGGATGGACATATGATAGTCAGTATACATATTATGATGGATATCATTCTCCATTAGCAGGATGAAGCCTTCTTGATGAGCATCTCACATCTCAAAGAGAAGTTTCTACCTATAGCATATTCAGAACCTTATGGATTCTACCGATTCATCGATGAGATATTATCATGGAGTAACCTCAAGGAGGATGCACTTCAACATATCATGGAGTGCAAATATAATCAAATTGGGGAGGATGGTATTCTCCATTGGGTGGATACCAAGTTGGAGCATGATATGAGTCATCACCCATAGTTGGATGGATGGGTGAGGATGATGAGTAAGTTGTTGGTGAGCTACTTGTAGATCTATGACAGAAGGAAAAAAGAAGCATGGTTGTGCTGGTTTATCTTAGGTGAGTATGATTATCACCCAACATTTCAGATTGGCTATATGTTCCATGCCTTGCACAGTACTGAGGTGATGCAGTAGCAGGAGGCATGGATACACTGGCTACTTTTGAGAGAGTTTTGCCATCACATGACATATCCTATGTCAATGGGTATGTTATTTTTTGGAACATTGCATGGCACTCACATGATGTGGCAACAGAGATCTTGGTTATTTTGGGCTGATGTGACACTCTACATGTCAATCAATATGTTGTTTCTCCATGGCTTGCATGATGATGGTGTGAGGTGGTAGTTAGAGTCATTGCTACTTTGGTTACTCTTGGGAGAGTATGGGATGAATTTCTCGCATACCTTACATGACGAGGAGGGGGGATGGAAACATGAGGCCTTTTTGCGTTGGATTTTGTTAGGAGAGTATGGCCACCATATTTGGTATGATTATGGGGTGGTATGGCAGCAAGAGGCATTGTTGCAGTGGGTGTTATTGAGAGAGTATGGTTTGACATTTCACATGTCAACACATATGTTTTTGTTTCCTATTTTTCACTGTATTGAGATGATTCTTGGAGCAAGCAGGGCCAAAAGGGCCAATGATGGGAGCATGGAGAGGTACATCCTACTCCATGTAGCATGGGTTGGAGGGCTAGTTCATGAGTTGAGACTTTCCTTTGGGGGGAGGAACCACTTCACTTCATATGACTCATGTAGAGGAGAGGCTTTGGAACAACATATTGTTGCCACTTAGAGGTTCATTGATGAGGATATGCATCTAGATATACATTTGGAAGCCATTCTAGACATTCTAGAGAGGAATCTATGAAGCTGGGAATTCATTACACATTGGAGCAGATGGGGAGACCTTCCATATGAGGATGCCATTTGGAGGGAGATGGATTACTGTAGCATTCACTTTTGCACCTGCTTGAGGACAAGCAACATTTTGGTGGGGAGGATTTTAATGTTCCCAATTTTCCATAAGTTAATTGGAATATTAGAGTTCTTACTTTTCTTACTTAGTTAAGTAAATAAAAGGGTGGAGGGACCCATAAACCCCATAGATGAATAAAATCCACTTTTTTTATGTGAATGTGGGTTAGTAGATAGTATATCAACATCATGGAGTAGTGGAGATGCTCATTATTGAAGGAAGAGTGGAGATTATGGAGAATAATGAAGAATATTATGGAGATAGTGGAGTAATAAAAGTAAGATTGCCGTATCATTATTTATGAAGTGATGGAGGGTTGTGCACATAGCGCACACATTATGAGGAGTCGAAAGCAGTCGTTAAACTGCGGAGATCATGGAGACACGTTGCAATCTTCATGGAGACTAGTGCTGCGATGTGCAATCGCAGCGATGAGGAACCCTTTGGTAATTACATATACAAATTTCTCAGGAATTACGGATTCCTATCTTAGGGTTTGAGAGAGGAAGGTAGTTTCTAGCATTTCTGCCTAGGAACACGGTGGAGGATTCACACCCCACCTTTCAGTTTTCCACTTTAGTATCTCCAAGAGCATCATTGTGACATTCATCATGTAATCATATTACACTTATGTAGCAAAGAGTTCTTCAGAATTGCGCAGCCCAGCTGTGCAAATTAAGGGAGGAAGGAAGTTCCAAGTATTTTGTATTGAATGTTTTGAGGTATTTCCCTCACTTTGGAGACATAATTTACATGATATATGAGAATTATTTCCCATCATCTAGAAGTAGGAAACAAACTCTATCCTCCTTGACAATGTATTCTAGTCCAGAGTTCTCAGCTTTGTAGCCGCAATCGAGTGAGAAAGGAGGAACAGATCTCAAGCTTCTAGCTCGAGATGAGGAGAAGGGACCCAAACCTTCAATTAGTGATCTGAACAAGATATATTAATATATCATTATTTCAGCCCCATATTAGCAGTTTCCTCCACAAAGAGTGCGTCACTCAGCTCAAATTGGGTGCACTAGCAATCTTAAAAGGGCTGCCAAAATCCAAAGTTAAAATCGTCAAACACTTCGGTGTTTTTCTTCGTCGTTCGTATATGTTGACGTAGTTAAAATCGTCGTATATTTTCTCCTTCCATAAACCATTCCCACACACTTTTATGGTTCATAGCAATAGTTTGAAGAATAACATCAGTATTGAACACAAATATTTCCAGTACTAGTTTTCTTTAGTGTATTTCAGCCATCATGTGGCTTGAGTGCATTCCTTTTAGAGCAATATGTACTTACCTTGCTGTTGATACTTAATGATATGGTTCAATAGGTTTCTGCCCATATGTATGATGTTTTTATGTATTCCTACATTTTTCCAGCGCTACATGTTTAATTCTTATTTTACCGTAGTTGGAATTGTGGATATGTTCTATATTCCTGTCTTTTTCATTTTGGAATATTAGAGGTTGCATGCCATTCCAAGAGTCAAACAATATTTTTCTAGTAACATATTTATGGTGAGATATATTATGGATGCAAAAGGAAAAATTGATAGGCTCGGCCCATAATTTTGATGGAAGAGATCTTGCATGCAACATGTAATTGGCCATCTCTTTGAAGGATCTATTCTTCCTTTCGGCGAGCCCATTTTACTGCGGAGTGTAAGGAACTGTATGTTGTAAATGTATACCTTATTGATTACAAATATTTTGGATATATTCATTGACATATTCCTTCCCATTATCCAAGAGAATGACCTTGATGTTTTTTCCAAGGTGATTTTTCGCATGCGCTTTGAAAATCTTTAGATGTTGAAAAATTTCAAACTTGAGTTTCAAGAAGTAATCCAAAGTGAATCTCGTGTAATCATCTATAAATGAAAACACATATCATTATTTTCTCATTGAAAGTACTGGAAATGGACCCATGATATCACTTTGTACAAGATACAAAGGTGAAGATTCTCTCCATGCATGCCCCTTTTCGTACTTGTATTATGGATGCTTTCCAAGAGCACATCCATTACAAACACCATTTGAAAATTCAATGGTCAGAAATCCTTTAACCATCACCTTCCTGCTAATTTTCTGTAAATATATGAAATTCAAGTACTAAAGTCTCTCATGCAAAATCCTAATTTCTTCTTCTTCATGCTTAAGTATCAAAATAAAATCTGACTGAGGAACAAAATCGGAAAATGTATACAAAATATATCAATCATTTACCTTTCCAGATATAATCTTCAATTTGGTTTTCATATCATAAATTCTCACAGAATCCAGGGTAAATTTCGCTTTCCTTTTAATACTTGTGTGTATCATATGACACACTAAAAGAAAATTCACATAAAGCCTTGGAATATGGAAGACATTCTCAAAATTTCCATATTTCAAGTGCACTCTTCCTTGTCTAGTTGCTTGAACTAAAGAATTGTTCCCCATTAGAATAGGAGGACATGAGTATCCATGTAGAGAAGAAAATGTTTCGTTTGGAGAACCCATATGGTGTAAATATCCTGAATGGATGATCTATTCTTGCGGTCCAGAATCAAGGGAAATCAAAGCATGAACATTACCCATTTTTTTGATGGATTTTCCTGCATCTTCTTCTTGGCACTTTTTGGAATGTGGTGACCAAGATTATTTTACTGAAGAGTCTTTGCCATTAGCCAAGAAATTGAGCCAACCAATCCTAACCATGACATATATTCTGTCAAACACGTAATGAACATATAATTTACAGGTCATAATTACACATCTTAACATAGGGATCTCATACTTATTTGAGAATTGTTAAAAAGGTCTGATGATCTCATATAATATCTACATTATCATTCATTAGGTAATACATTCATTAAACATTAATTTACTAATAAAAGCATGATGAGAGCCATTACTAAAGTATACCATAAAACCATGCTTATAACCAACACATAACTAGAATAATACCAATGACAAAACAACCATCAAAGCCACATAATAACAAGTATAAATACTCATGAAATACAAGCGTAAAATAACTATTATTAACATATGAAAAATCAAACCAAGTGACGGAATTCCACATACAACCCGACCATATATTGGGTTCAACCAAATATTTCTTTCAACCAATCACCCCCCTACCATATTCCAAACATGAATGTGGGAGCAAAAAAAAATCAACCATGCTTCTCAGGCTTTAGCACATATCCCTCCAAAACTAGTCAAATATTTCTAGGCCTGAAGCAAGCACCTATCCAACCTGGATTTATCGTATATCTCACTATATACCGGTCAAGGATTCCTAGACCCAAATAACAAACATACATTATGATGCTTTATCGCAATCCCATCATTACCAGTCCAAGGATCACTGGGCCCTAAACAAGCATGGATGCCTATGGATCTCTCCACCTAAACCAAGAGTAATTTTTCTATCTCCACCCTTAGGGTTTATCATATATCATCCCATTTATCGTTCAAGGATTCCTAGGCCAAATGAGGGTATACAAACCAGGTTTTACTGCAATCCCACCTTTAAGTGTCTAGGGACTCTTACTCCTTGTGATATTTCCTAAGACCACCTCAATCAATTTCGAAACCATTCAGATTCCAGCTCAACCAAATGAAAGAACTCCATCACACAATGGTTATATATAAATGGCAAGGCAAGCTTGAAACCACTGTCACACCTAGAAAACCCATGGAAATGACAACAAGAGAGCTAAAAGCACACATACATGTACCATGGATACCAAACTATCAAGGAAATCATACATGAAACTTGATACCTGCAAGAAATCATGTTATAGCAACTTGATCAACTCTTCTTTGCTTGATATTTACTTTCCTTCAACTTCCTTATCATTCCTTTTCTTTCCATGATCCAATGCTAGAGTTCTCCAAGAATTATCTATGTGTGCAAGTGTATGAGAGAGATAATAGAGAGAGTTCTCCAAAACTTAACAGACATAAGCTATCACTTACCAAAAGCTACCATCTGATCCTCAAAATCCCTTTTATCATTGAGGTCTCTATTTTTTTCAATTTCAACTATTTTCCCTCAATTTCCTCCTCACATGAAGCCTATGACCTTTCACCTTCCTTTCACCTAATTTCCATTATTTTCATAAATAAAATTCCAATTAATGCCTCTTTTCCTTTTCAAAGCTTTTTCCATTTCCTTTTCCAATTTCCCTTAGCCATAATAAACCAAATACGCACCCCTCCAGGATGTTTTTTTGCAACATTCAACTTGGAATATGTCTCCCACGACCTTCATATTATTTTTTCTTTATTAACATTATTACATGTATTTTTAACCAGGGTTGTTACAAAACACTCCCCCTTGTGGAAACACTATCCTCGGTGTTCAATGAAACCTATAAACTAGAAAGTCATTGAAAACAAAACGTACTTCCCATAGAGCTTTATAACACGTCATGTTCCACTATTTACAATGAAAAATATGTTTAAAACATGAAAATCATAGCATTTATTGGAGCTTTATAATACAACTCATTATGGTATTTAGGATAAAAACCACATATAATCTCATGCACATTTTTCTCAACCAAAAAATAATCATATTGTCTATGGAGCTTTATAAACACATATCGATAGAATATTTACAATAATATACACATATGCACATTTTCTCAACTAAAAAATAAAGGATACGATATCTGCATCCGTAATAATGGAATCCAAAGGCTCACAACTCCACCCTCAAAGGTACTACTAGGATTCATCTGCTTCCCAGGATGTCCAGAATCCACTTCCAAAGTAAAAGTTGCATCGAATTCCCACCGCTATGATTATGCACCACTTTTCCTCTCAATGAATAGTTATCAACTCATTGTTCTAGGGCACACTCCCAATGTTCATTTGATTTCATATGGTAGTGCTAATGACCAAAAAAATTCGATTCCCTGACCTTCCGTTCTTTGCTACATAGCCCCTCGAGAAATCTAGCCACCCCTTCCATGCAATCACTCACCTTCCATGTTCACAAGCATCCCATTTCCTGGGAGATTGATCCCTTCGCAAGGTTTGCTCACATGGGAAGGTTAAAAATCCAATGAATATACCTACCTTAAAACCATCGTACCTGTCACAGCATGCTCATGGAAATCAATGGACACTATTGGGTACTAGTGACCATAATGTCCCTACCCTTGAAGTGCTTTACTAGCATATTTCTTCCTATTCCAACTCATTTTGTTGTTGTTGCTAATTCTCTTACACCCAATTCCAAAAAACCAAAATGGGAATTTTCATGCTTTCCTGTACCAAGAACATAATTTCCATTAGATTCAAAATGATTTGAAATAAATTCAAACTCTACATGATCGAGGGCCCATCAGTAAGGCACGCTTGCAATTTTTTTCACTTCCTATCATAGCAAGTCAAACTAGATCTTTCATAAAGTCATCATGAATAAACATATCACATATACTGAGCTCAAACCATAACTATCATAATAAAAATAATATATCACATGTAACCATGAAACATGAGAGTCATAAATCATATGCATAATTATAACTTAAATAAAATACTGATAGTTATCCTTCAAATGGTTCTTTTCTTCTACATTTGTCATTTATGTACATACACAAGATTAGTTTCCAAACCCAACAAGCACCCAATACTTCTCTTCTCTTAAATCACATACACATACAAATTACCTACATCTCATGCATACACCCACACACGTCATTAAATACCACACAATACATGCACCTGCACCTAACATACAACACAACACATACACTTACACCTGGTGTACAACACAACACATACACCTACACCTGGTGTACAACGCAACATATACAAGTACAACTGGTGTACAACACGATACATATATGTACACAGAGTATACCACAATGAATACATATGTCATGATATAATGAATGCATAATACACATAACATAGTACCACATGTGCACAACAGAACGTGTACAACATATGCACAATACCACATGTACACAACACCACTCGAACAATGTGTTCATAGCACTAACTGTGCAGCATGTAGATAACACCACCTACACAACATGTACACAAAACCTCATGTACACAACACCACATGTACATAACACCACATGCACGACATGTACACAACCCCATTTGCACGCAACACCCCATGTAGAACATGTACACAACGAAACATGAACACAACACCATATGTACAATCATGCACACAAAAACACATGTACATAGCACCATATGTAAAACATGCACACCACGCCATATGTACACAACGCTACATCTCCAACATGTACACAACACCGCATATACCACACATACATAACACCATATGTACACAACATCCATATGCAAAATGTACAAAACATTATAGGTACAACATGTACAACAAATAAACAACAATATCACTGCACATCAAGAGACAATGCTGCCTCTACCAGACAACCTTGCTTCGAGTGTCTTTCCACTATTCATTCTTGTTCCAACATGCCACATATCACATTGCTTTCATTCCTCTTATGTATCACTCAGCATTATCTATCCATAACACGAACATAGAAGTATAATAATCACATAATATCAGATAATATCCACATGACATTAACCCCATAGATTTTTCAGGGCTAATCTTCTCGCCTAATTCCTCATAAACCAGGAGCCCATTCATGTCATTCACCTACATAAGAAATAATTCCTCCAAAATAATGATCCATGAAAACCATGTTAGACAACAACATACATATGTACATACATATATACATACAAGCATTCATTAGGGGAATTTTGAGGTCTAGAATGGGCCTCCTAAGGAAATTATAAAATAATAGTGGAAATAATAAAATAAAATTATATTACATCATCAAATTTTAGAGGGAAAAAAGAATAAAATAATAAAACTATTTTTTCGACTCGTATTTTCAACATATCTCCCTAAGTTTTAACTCAAATTTCGAGTAGAAACACTTGTTGGATGCATAATTTAATTTCTCATCCAAGGAGTACCCATGTTGCATACTTTCAATGAAACCTGCTACACGAAAAATGAGAAATACATGAAAAACGTGATTGCAAGCACGTTTTTCATGTATTTCTCCTTTTTGTGTAGGAGGGTCCATTGAAAGTATGTAACATGGGTACTCCTTGGATCAGAAAATAAATTTTTCATCCAACGAGTACTCCAGCTCGAAATTTGAGTAAAAACTTAGAGAGATAAGTTGAAAATACAAGTTGAAAAAGTAGTTTTATTATTTTATTATTTTTTATTATTTTTACTTTTTAACTCCAAAAATGGTGAATCATCCCCCATGGCTGACATCATCATCTTGAATTATATTGGTTCTTATAAAGTTTATTTTGGTTGTACATTTTTATTAGGAGGCCCATTTTAGACCTCAAAATTCCCCTAATGAACATAAAACAATCATGATCCTTGACCACCCTATCAGAAAATGATAAACGTACATACATGTATACATATATAGACATCAGTATAATCCTAATCGCAACACCATTATGAGATATCATAAGGTCAAGGATAAGAGAACTCCCTTTATCTATGCACAACATGCACAACATTGAGAGCAACAGTTCCCAACATATCCAAGGCATCTGATGCCTCAAATCCATTTACTTCACCATTCTGATTACCTTTCTTATGATTGTCCTGCCACCATCCATTTATCCCAATGTACCCAACAAACTCAACCAATTTCCATACTCTTTCCTTAACCTACCACTTACTCATGCACTGAGCTTCATCTAGGCATTACATTACCTCTTAGGTTCAATTTGAATTTCCTCGATCTCCATTAACTTTCCTCTTTCCAAACCTATTCCCAAGACTCTCAGGACATAAAAGGAAAGAACAAGAAAAAAACAAGAAGAAAACCATGAAAAATTGATAACAATATGATTCCAGAAACAAAGTGGCATGGCCATGCACTAGACCTAATCAAAACCACAATTGAAATGCAAACAAATCATAAAACATCGAAAGCATAAAAATTGCAACATACACCATGACTCAACCCCATGGGTTCCCAATGCTTCTAAGGGAAAGATCAACCCATGCCTTCTTCAAGATTTCATGGCAGCTTCTTTTGACATGAAATTTCCTACGTCATACTACCATCAACACACAAATTTAATTGCATAAATAAAGATAACAATGTACCACTTAGCTTACATTTCCATTCCAAGAACATGACATTGTAACTGATCACGTCTATGTCATCTCTCATGGGACTCCAATTCCCTTGACAAATCCAACTATAACTAGAAACTACGTAATATACCTATCAAATACATGTTCAAGGATATAGTACATATCCACATAATTCCATATTAAATCAAGGTTAAGAAGACTTCATGTATTTTTACAAATTACTGATTCGTTTAGAATTGTGGTTTCTAGGAATAACCAAAGGAATTCTCGCCCAATTCCTTTCTTTTAATGTTATATTGCTACAATTAAGTCTTATTATGAACTATCACATCACCAAAATGTTAGTTATATAAAAAAAATCTATTGTTTCCTTTTCATGCTAAACTATGTAGAAATTTGAATAATAGCTGAATTATGCACCGAGATTATCCTGATTACACACTATTTAAGCTTCATTCATAATACATAACCTCTTCTACAATTGATCATCAATATGCGGAAATAGAAAGCAGTCGCATGCGCTCATTAAAACATAATCAAGCACACATATCAACACAGGATGTAATGGGGAAAGAAATAACTGAAAACCCCCAACTATCTGTATATTATAATGATAGAGAACATGTAACAATACATAGCACAAAGCTCTCACGGCTCTTAGCACTATCTCAATGCTACACACAAAACTAGTATGGAAAGTGAACTAGTCACATGTTCAAATCTCCTCCACAAGTCTGCCTGCCTCTACTGTGCAATCCAAGATGAGAATGAATGAGATCCAAGTTCGAATCCACCTGGCTTGTACTGCGCAATCCTCATTGGAAATCTCAATCAATGTGTGCGCAAATCTCATGCACAAGTATAGTCACAACCGATAGTAGACTCACCCTTTCACCCACCTCTAACACCGGTCTGGATCGAATTGTCCATGTATCAGCTTAGTCGATGTGTCTAGCTGATTTATAAGTTAATACCAGTAGAATTAATTAATAATTAATTCACACCACTCTCACTAGTGTATCAATCAGTTAGACTAGATACAACTAGCTCAACTATGTTTAACTCAGTTAAATTGAACACATCTCCATTAACTTCCTCAATCAACTCCACCAAACTCGCTCGCATGAGTTCCTAACTGAAGTCAAACATGCAATAGCTCAACTAACCCATAGGAAATTCGAATTTCCTTCTGCCAGCTGCATATGCCACATCCGTAGCTCAAACTGAAGTGCTTCAAGAGGATAATATAATGTTTATAGTTCAAATATTATTGAGGGCTAATAATATTTGACTGATCTATTTTTAGACTGACAGTCTAAAAATAGAATTCGCCCAATATCTAAAAATAGAGGTCCATCTATTTTTACCAACTTGACCAACCATCCACAAATAGCATCCTGCAACTCATAGACCATGATCCATATGTCTAAAAATAGACTTTGCGCCAAAAATAGCCTGAGGGCCCACTTAGTGAAGGCGACTTCTTTTCACTAAGCTCCATCATCTTGTTGCATTTTCAACACTCCCTCTCAACAAGATATGGATTATCTGCAACCCCTATCCTACCTCTGTGGTATTCGAATTTTCTCCTGGTGAGCACCTTCATCAAGATATCAACATCCTGATCCTCCGTGGGAATATATGAAAGTAACATGATTCTCCGCTGCACACAATCTTTGATATGATGGTACCTAATGTCGATGTGTTTGGATCTATCATCAAATACTGGATTAGCCGAGAGTTTAATGCAACTCTGGTTATCACAATAAATCACAGTAGGCTCCAAGTGTGACCCGAACAATCTAACCAGGATCTTTCTCATCCATATGGCCTCGCATGCAGCCAAGCTTGCTGCCATATACTCAGCGTTGAACCGAGTGCCACGGATCTCTCACGTTATACCAAGAAACCGATGTCGACCCGATACTGTGATGTCGACCCGATACTGAAGATCCCTCCAGATGTGCTCTTTCTGTCCGTTGGGCTCCCTGCCCAATCTGCATCCGTGAAGCCACATAGCTTCACCTCATCCTCCTGTCTGTACCACAATCCATATCCCTATGTGCCTCTAAGATAACGCAATACATGCTTGCCTGCCTTCCAGAAGAGCTTGGTAGGCTTAACCATAGCTTGTGAAAGCTGGTTAACAGCATAGCATATATCGGGTCGTGTATTGACCAGATACATAAGCGACCCCACCAACTGTCGATAAACAGTGGCATCCACTACCTCCACCGAAGTAGCATCCTCCTTCCTCCAACCTCCAGGAAGAGGAGTATCAACAGGCTTGCAGCCATGCATGTTGAACTTCTCCAATATTTCTCAGGCATACTTACCCTGAGAAACAAATAGTCCATCATTGCACTGCCAAATTTCCAATCCCAGGAAATAATGAAGGAGGCCCAAGTCCTTCATCTCAAACTCTCTTGCAAGATCCTCCTTGCATGAAAGTATCAACAGCTCATCACCTGTCAAAATCAGATCATCTACATACAGTACAATGATCAACAACTTCCCCTCCACCACAATCTGGTACAGGTTAGGATCCGCCTCACTCTTGGAGAATCCAAGTCTGGTGAAATAACTGTCTATCCGTGTGTACCAAGCACGAGGTGCTTGTTTCAACCCATATAGTGCTCTCTTGAGTCTGCACACATGCGACTCACTGATGAAGATCTCGAAACCTTCGGGCTGCTCTATGTACACCTCCTCCTCAATGACTCCGTTGAGGAACGCAGTCTTCACATCCATCCGATGGATGTGCCACCCCATCTGCGCTGAGAGAGCTAGGATCGTCCGTATGGAAGAGTACCTTGCGACAGGTGCAACGGTCTCCTCATAATCGATCCCCTCTATCTGTGAGAAGCCTCGGGCAACAAATCTTGCCTTGTACTTCTCCACACTCCCACACCACTACTGTCAATTTTTAGATCCATCTTCAACCCACCACCACCGATTTCTCCACGCGTGGGACAATCTCCCATGCACTGTTTCTGACAATCGAATCATACTCTTCCACCATGGCATCTACCCATGCGGGGTCCTCCACAGCTTCCTCGAAAGAGGATGGCTCTGTCACGACACATTTTCTCACAAGAGCCATGTATCCAATGTACCGGTCCAGTGACTGTCTCTGTCTGCGCTGTGCTGTAGGTGGTCCTACAACCTTCTCTGCATCTTGAGCCAGTCGCTCAGCTTCTGTAGTGCGCTTCCGCCCTCTGATGGTTGGCACTGCATGAGTGGTCTCTTCCACTCCATGAACTTCCTCTTGTGGTTGATCCACATCCTGAAGCTCATCCTTAGGAACTAATAGCTCCTCATCCGCATGCAAGTGTGGCTCCCTCTCAAGCGAACACTTCATGGCTTTCTCCTCATGAAATTTGATATCCCGTCGCACAACAGTCTTGAGACTGTCTGGAAAATACACACGATAGTTGTGGGGCGTATCGTTGTACTCCACAAATATTCCAACTCATGGTCGAATCTAGCTTCTTTCTCGCACCCATCACATGCAAGTAGACAAAAAAAGAACCAAAAAATCCTCAAATGGGAAATATTAGGCTCCTTACCAGAAAACCCCTCCTCGGGTGTACTCATGCCAAGTATCCTGTGAGGACAACGGTTCTGCACATATACTGCAGCATTGCATGCCTCAACCCACAAGTGTATGGGTAGGCCCTGATCATGCAACATCGTCTGTGCAACACCCACGATCGTTCTGTTCTTCCGCTCAGCAACCCCATTCTTCTGTGGGTTATGAGGTGCTATGAGCTCTCTTCGAATTCCTTCTGCGCTGCAAAAGTCCTTGAATTCGCCAGAGATGAATTCACCACCATCAAGCCGCCTCCTAAGAGCCTTCACATGCTTCCCGCATTCCTTCTCAACCAGCGCCTTGAACTCACAGAACTTTGAGTATGTCTCGCTCTTCTTCTGCATGAAGAAGATCCAGCACTTCCGAGAGAAATCATCAACAAAGATCACATAGTACTTGTGATTTGCTGTCGAAGCTACTGAGAAGGGTCCACACACGTCTATGTAAACTCTCTCAAGGATCGTCGTGGCACGACTATCCTTCTCGTGAAATGTGTCTTTCACAAATTTTCCCAAGGTACACCCCTTGCACTGATCTGACTGCGCAAGAGTGCCCTTAGGAAGCCCAGTAGAAATCTGCTGCAGTATCCTCAAAGCTCCATGGTGAAGGTGGCCCAATCTCCTGTGCCACAGTTCGCCCTCATCATCCCGGCTCACCACTTCTCCCGCCTTGCATGCCATAGCTGCGCAGCCATCTACCTGCAACTGATAAAGGTTCTTGGTCCGAACTCCTATCTTCCGGGTCTCTCCAGTAGTCTTACTGCGCAGGAAGGCTTTTCCTTCGCTGAAGACCACATCATACCCCTTATCCTCCAACATCGCCACAGAGATCAAGTTCTTCTTCAATCCAGGTACATGCATGACATCCCTCAATACAAAGGGTTTACCAGACTCCCTCTGAAAGGATATGGTACCGATACCAGTCGCACTGTATCTACTATCATCGCCCATCTCGATGTGCACACCCAAATCTTTGTCCTCCAGATCTGAGAACAAATCCCGATCTCCCGTCATATGAAATGATGCACCGCTGTCCAAGAACCATACCGATCCCATCACACTTGAGACCACATGCGATTAGCGAAAATCCACAAATTGCGAGGCTAAGGCTCTCTTAGCCGCAGATCCAAAGAGCCTTGCTTGTTTTTCTTCTTCTGCGGACAATTTGTGGCATAATGTCCGTGCTGGTGACAGTGAAAACACTTCACCTTAGACATGTCTTGCTTCTTGCCCTTAGCACCAGAATGAGAAGTTTTCTTGCTCTTCCCCTTCTTTGCTTTGGCAGCCAAAGCGCAATTTTCTTCATCAAATACCTTTGATGAAGATCCGTCCCTGGTAGTCCTCCTTATCTCCTCCTGCATGAGATCCGCCCAAAGGCGCTCCCATCCCGGCCACTTCTCCCGACCATTGACAGAATCCTGATAGGAATGCCAAGCCTTCGGAAGACCAAGGAGAGCCAATTCTACCATGTCCTCTTCTTCGACAGTCACCCCCACATTTCCCAGCTCATCCCTGCATTGGATGAACTTCGTGAGGTACTTCGGCATATTGTCGCCTTTCTCCATCTTTATGTGTCTGAGTTTATCCTTGAGCGCCAACTTCCTCTGGTCACTCTTGCTTTGGAATAAATATGTCAACGCTTTCCACATCAATTATGGAGAAGCTTTTCCATGCATGCTGGATACAATGTGATCCTTCACGCCCTCCAACAGAATCCTTCGACATTTTGCCATCTTCTTTTGCCAAGCCTCAACTTGAGCAACATCAGTAGGTTTTGGGATCTCAGCTTCTATGAACTCCTTCAGCCCGTTATCATCTAATACCGCCTCCATTCTGTCCTTCCATGCAACATAATTCGAACTGCCCTCAAGGGCATATTCCAGTCGCAATCCGTTGAAAGAAATTTCAACTCTAGCACCAAGAAAATTGCTGCAAATTTCGAATTCCAAATTCTGCTGCAAATTCGAATTCCAAGCTCAAAAATTAGCTGCTTCCGGATCTGTGAGAACAAATTATTTCTAGCACAGAGATCGACTATAAGGGCATTTACTAGATATATCACCTTTCAAAGAAAGTATGGATCCAGAGGCTACCTGGCCTGTTACAGACTCCGTCTACCGAAATAATTGTAATCACTGTAATAGATCCGATGATCAATTTCTCTCCGATACCATGTAGAAATTTGAATAATAGCTGAATTATTCACCGATATTATCCTGATTACACACTATTTAAGCTTCATGCATAATACATAACTTCTTCTACAATTGATCATCAATATGCGGAGATAGAAAGCAGTCGCATGCGCTCATTAAAACATAATCGAGCACACATATCAACACAGGATGTAATGGGGAAAGAAATAGCTGAAAACCCCCAAATATATGTATATTATAATGATAGAGAACATGTAACAATACATAGCACAAAGCTCTCATAGCTCTCAGCATTATCTCAATGCTACACACAAAACTAGTATGGAAAAGTGAACTAGTCACAGGTTCAAATCTCCTCCACAAGTCTGCCTGCCTCTACTGCGCAATCCAAGTTGATTAATGATGAGATCCAAGTTCGAATCCCACTAGCTCCAATCACAACTTCATTGGCACCTATCAATGCAATCTCATGCACAACAATAGTCACAACCGATAGTAGACTCACCACCTAATTGCACATTTGGTCTCCACTAACTCATTCATGCTTCCTTCAAGCTAATCTGTTGTGTTCTTTAGTTGATTTATGAGTTAATAATTAGTGAATTAATTAATAATTAATTCACACCACTCATCACTAGTGTATTTGTCAGTTAGACTAAATACAATTAGTTCAACTAAGTTAAACAGAACACAACTCCACCAACTGTCTCATCAACTCCACCAAACTCTGCCACTTGAGTCCTAACTGAAGTCAACCATGCAATAGCTCAACTAACCCTTAGGAAAAGTGTATTTCCTTCTGTCAGCTGCATGTGCCACATCCAAGCATCAAACCGAAGTGCTCCAAGAGGATAAGATAATGTTTATAGTCTAAATATTATTAAGGGTTAATAATATTTGACTGTTCTATTTTTAGCCCGACAGTCTAAAAATAGAAACCGTCCAATGTCTAAAATAATATTTGATATTATTTACCCAATTCACTGTAATCATATCCATAATAAATATTCCAGTAAATCAATAGACTGTTGATCCAATTATATAAATAAAAATAATATACAGTCTAAAAATATACTTTGCGCCAAAAATAGCCTGCGGGCCCACTTAGTGAAGGCAACTTCATTTCACTAAGCTCCATCATCTTGTTGCATTTTCAACAAAATATTCACCTATGTCAGTCACATGTTCCAAATATCAAAACATCATTTCTATTAATTTTAAATCAAGCTCCACCAAGTATAAAAACCATGTCATAATCACCTCACAATCATCAATAACAATACTAAAACTATCACCCACTTGCAGTCAAGTGTATATCATATGTCAAAACACATATTGTGTTAATAAAATCATCTTAAAACAATATCATTCCTTTGTGCAATCTTATAGACACATACTCATATCAAAAAATTAATCAAACATTCAAACAACCTGTAAAATTCCATGTTAGACAAACCAAATAGAATACATAATCAAACTCATACCTAAATGTATCTTAGGGGAGGCTATCACATCTGCAAAATTCAAACCAAATTAGTAAGACATAATATCATAAATATATTGAATCATACCTACATATCATAACCATAACCATCTGCAAGGGCCAATCCATATTAACATGATACATACAACATCGATAACTTAACACAATAACCATGATCATCATTTGTATGACCGAAATGCATATAAAAACAAGTTACAACCATGCATGACTATCATACACATTTACATACGACCACATTGATCAAGTAACATATATTATGCATGTAACCATAACAACAATAGAATGATAGGAATGTACATAACCATAATCCATATAACAACCATTAACCAACCTACCTACAACATAAAAATATATATGACGATTTTTTGTTACTCAGAGGTGAAGTGTTGCAACCTCGCCCAGTTATATAATTCTCCTACTCTTTCTCATCTAACACATTAGAATCATGATGATACAAAATACAACAATGAATATCCTAATGCATGCATAATAATCACATAGAAAACTAACTTGCATGCATAACAAACATATTTTTCTCATCCAGTCTAAGTTTTGAACCATGCTTTTATACCAATATGTGGTATCAGATATCACTCAAAGAGAATAGAACCATGCTCTGATACTACTCTATAACACCCTCCTCCCACACTTACCCAATATTACCAGTCCATCGGGGTAAATATGTGATGAATATTTGCTATGATATGATTCAACAACCTAGATCACCTTAATGAACTGGAATCGATAATCCAAAACCATATCGACTTCCCTCAGGTGCTATAGGGCCCCCAAGGGCTAAACCACCCTTCCTGGTTTTGAAACACTGAACCAAAAATAGAAAAAAATGGCTAATTAGTTACTAAAAAAAATGCTAAAATTTGCATATAAACGACTATTTCTCGGCTAGTTGCTAATAGTAGGTAATTAACAGTATCTTATAACATGAAAAAATTGTATTCATCTTTAGCTTAGTCATTAATTAGTTGTCTCAATTTTGTTATCTAGTAGTATATTTGGTTATTAATTTAGTCATTGATTTATTCATTTATTTGGTCATTAATTTATTGATTGATTTGGTCAATGATTTGGTAATTAATTGCCACAATTAATGACCAGATATACAAAAAAATATATTACTAATTGATCACCTGATAAAACCAATTAATGACCAAAATTTTGGTCGTGTTATAAGATACTGTAAATTAGCTACTAATAGTCATATATATGCAAATTTTAGTCATCGTTTGAAACCAATTAATGACCAAGGAAAGAAGACTAAATTTTATTCGTGTTATAAGATATTGTAAAATAGCTACTAATAGTCATATATATGAAAAATTTAGTTGTCATTTGTAATCACAAATTTTTCATTTGTAGTAGTCATTTATCTTTTTTTGGTAATGCCATATTCATTATAAAAATTATTATATTAGTAGTTTATATTCATTTCATTTACTTTCATTAACAATCGTCATAAGCAACTAATTTAGCCGTATATTCATTTTATTTGTATTCATCATTAATAAACATAAACTACCTATTTAGTAGTTTTAAATTGATTTTATGTGTTTATTATTAATCAACATAAATTAATTAGTATGATTTTGCAACTAAATAAAAAAAATGTTTTACAATGTACATGTTCATATAATATGGAAACACAAAGTTGCATATGTTAATTACAATACTAAGTAATATCAAGTGCAACTATGAATAATTCCAAGCACATAAATTATATTATATAAAATGTCAAGCATCACAATATGAGTTACCAACTTATTATTGGTTGGAGTAAAATTTACACATGAAATATTGTTTCATCACTTCAAAACATTATCATTGTGTCTGCAAGACATTGCAGGTGAATTTACCAACTCTGAAGACTTGACAATAAGTCTCTTTGTGTGTGTCTTATGCGGGATATTAGCTCTACAAGTACCACTAGACTGGTTCTCTTCTCTCTCTCTCTCTCTTTAATTTTCATTTTGTCGCTCGAGTGTTATTTTTCTCCTCTTTCTTCAATTCCCACTTTTTACCATAAATTTTGAGTTCCTTTTATGCAAGAAAAAAAAAACAAAAAAGATACAATGCAGAGTATAAGACATGAAAGTTGATGAACACTGGAATATAAACTAATTTATACTATAAGGGATTTATACGATATATACCTCAACATAAGAGATATTGTTAATGTATTTTTTCCCCATAAAAGCAACAAACTCGAACAAATTTTATTCAATTGGGAAATAGTGGGCATTATCTGGCCAAATGACCTATATAAACAAAGAAAATAAAACATCACATAGAATAAATTTTGTAAATACTGTGTTCTCAGGGTACACCATTTGTTGATGAAATGCTATCTTCAACTAAAGTAATAAATGCAAATAGAAGAACACATTTCTATCCCAATATTTTGAATTCCCATGCTTATGGTACATTTCAATTTTTATTTTATCCACCATAATCAAACACGATAGACCTATCAATATCTACTAAGAATGTATGATGCTCCACTTTTGTAGTTGTATCCTTTCCTCTAGTTATATTTAAGAAGCAGTGACACTTCAAAAATAAAACTTGTCAGTAGAAATCTAATGGGTGGAGCAAAGTATTGATGACACAATATTACAACAAGAAACTAAAAAGGAATAAGGCAAGAATTTGTAAATTGCGATACTAACCAGGAATATAGCTTCAATATAAAAATCTTCAATTGTCAGCATACTATTCCAGGGGAAAAGGAATCCAATTCCCATAAGCCAACAAATTATATCTAGAGAAAAACTAAACATGTTGGCTCTACATTCAAAGGTAATGTAACTAAGGACTAGCTATATCCATTACTTTCTAGAGTGTACCGGTAGCTACTAACACCATTAATAAGAATTTTAAAATATATCAGCCACGTATGACCTCAAATGTTGCAACAATTTTGATATATGCACTACCTGTATACATTTCAAAATGCATTGAAATGATATAAGAGTATAAAAAGAAATTGCATAGAATTACATATTCACTATCCACTTTTATTCCAATTTTTTTTTTTTTAATAACTGCTATAAATTACCCCAAAAAAATGTCGAAATTTGCATTCATTGTCATGAATATCCCTGGTTGTCAGTTCCTCAAAAGGTGGTTGCTAAGTGAAATCTTGCCCAAAACAAACAAAACTTAATAGGAGACAAATATGAAAAATACGCTTACCTTTTTCTCCTTTAAATAATGCAGTCTTCTCTTAAAAAGGTCTAAAAATCTAAGCACTTATCTATTAAATCACAAATATAACGAAAACTATGGGAAAATAAGAACTGAACAAGTGGAGGACAAATTTTTTCCACAATGCGATGTGGCACATAAAACCATTAATTGGTGCTAGTGTTAATTGCAATTAATGTTTTGGAAAAGTAATTATTCAGTTTCTTTCTTGGTGTGATGAGGTTAGAACTAAGATAACAATATTTTTTCTCATGTTGCATAGTATCATCACGTTTTAGTTCTCTACACAACTGGAACTAGTTCAAAATCATTTCTCACAAAAATTGGAAACTACGGTGAAGCAGAAATAATGAAACTGAAAATGTCTTACAACATTAAGATGTATCATTCAATAAGGTGTTTATTAAATTGTAAATCTTGTATATATAACGATATGAATAAAAGTGTTAACAACCAAAGCAAGGATGAAATGCAGAGAACCCACATGCATTGGAACAGTGTGAAGTTGGCATATTAATTGAGTTGGAAGATTCAAATAATTGGATATGTGATAATCAACCTCCTTGTTTTTTGAAGCATCTACCTGAAATCACATTGATTATGATTAGTTTCATTACATAACACTAAAATTTCAAAATATTCAGGTCACATTTTATGATGAAAAGAAGACAAGAATTCATTATTTTCAGCTATTTGTATCCAAAAGTAGATTGAAAAATAAAAATTAGCGAGGAACAACATTACCTGGTCACTGTGACCCTGTGGAAAATAAACAACCATGCTCCCAACAATAGGTAAGGACACAAGCGGTCTGGCATAGGCATGCCAATGTTCTAAATTAAGGCATCTCCTTTCCTCTTCTTAATGTGACATGAACAAAAAAATTGTCAATACGATATTCTTTTAGAAACCTCTCGACATTCCAATAGCAACTGTGTAAAGTAATATGATATTATGAATGTAAACTTTGCAGTATAAAGCACATTAAATTGAAAAATATTCCGAACGAAAATATTTTCCATAGACATTTTTACATCAATTATTTTTCTAAGGTGTCACAGTTTGATATGATGAGTTAATTTAAAATTATTTGATGTCTCAATTTCATCTCAATATGCAATTCTAGAATCTAAAAATAATTCACTGAAATTAAAAATAATTCTAACTAGAGTAATGGACACATTAAAAATGTAAGAAGAAAAATTCTCATGTCTAAGATTTGAGAAGAATTAAGTGGTAAGTCATTGCATATATATCTTATATTTAACATTCCATGAGACTTCGTGGCCATATGGGACAAAGAAAATCTTATATCATGCATCAGATTTTAAAATAAAATAATGTAAAAAATGGCAACAAAAAAAGATAGAGGTGAAAAGATGGTAACCAAATCTTGTTCCTGACATACTCATATGTTTAATAAACTGTTAACCAATTCAAAAGTCTCTGCAAGTTATTCAAGAAATATAAAGAAATTTAATATATGATGGAATGTAAAAGCACTTCTGAAATAAAATTTCTTTCCCTGAAACCACTGTACTATTATAACTGACTACACCCTAGTAAACTTTGATAAAACCACATATGATAACATATTCGGGTCATTTTGTCTAAACAAAATAAGATGTGAAAATACATTATACTTAGGAAGTATAGAAGAACACTTCTTTGTGCATATACTGTTCATTGTTTTTCACTCCCCCTATTGGTATGATATGGTTCAGTCCATCAATAATTTCCCCTAATGGATAAAAAATCCCTGGATATGACAAAGCGAGAATTGTATTGCTAGACATGAAAAAAGTTGATGCCCATATCTCTGTAGGACAATTTACGAATGAGTGGTCGAATATTCAGGTTTCCATTGTCTTTGATGGCTCAAGAAATGTTAAAACCCAACATTTGATAAATGTTCTTGGTGGGTTGTCTAGTGATGCAATCTTCCTTGCAACCCAAGACTCCTCATAATTTGTACCATATTGTGGGAGAATTACATAGCACTTACCAAAAAGTAATGATGATATAGGGCCATCCAATATGACACAAGTAATTAAAGATAATGTAGCTAATTGTAAAGTATAAGGAAAACCATTGATCATGTACATCCTCACATTTTCACTCTGAATATTGTTTGTTGCACATGTCAAATATTTTAATACATAATATTTTTAAGCATAGAGAGCATGACTGGATCAATGGATTGTATAAGGAATGGAATTCCATCATCAAAGTCCTCACATGGCATATTTTTGTCCACTACATTTACCATATTCACTCTAAGTTACAATTACTTAAGCTCGCAAGAACTAGATTTACTTTTAAGTGTCGTTGAAGATAAGATGAGCATTGGCTACTATGAAGATGAGTGATTTATGGGAGAACTTGAGGATATATAATACAAAAAATAGACATAGTTCTTCTGTAGTGTAAGATATTGTTTTTTATCCTATTTTTGGTCATATATTAATATGTTTTTCAATTCATCAAATCTAACATGACTCAATTTGTAGATTGATATCAATCAATGACTCAGGAATTGCATAAGAAAGAGGACATCATACTAGGACAAATAAAGGAAATATTTGAGCCTACATATGTAAACTTATATGACTCTATTTGAGTAGAAGTCAGAAAACAATCAATGCAAATAAATACTCTAGTCCATGCTTTAGCATACATTGTTAAAACAAAATAATATTCTACATCATGGTTAAAAGCATCCGTGCCTATATGTAGGGTGAAGAGGAAACTGGAAATGGGTCCATAGGTTTAGAGTGGTCAAATTCAAGAATTAAAAAATCTTGTTAGTGATGAATGTGATAGCATACAACATCAATTAAGTACTTACATCAATGACCACGGATTATTTGGTTATTCCTATCCATTTATATATAATGGAAGATGACGAATTCACTCCAGTGGTAGAACATGTATGATTTTTCTACTCCAAAGGTGCAACATTTGGAAAAATGGGGTGCTTTCAAGGGTAGTAAACAATTATTACACAAATAAGTGTTGGACCACCTACATTTTCATACAATGTCAACAAAAAACCCCTTTAGTCTATACTTGGCAGAGAGCTTGGTCTATGTGCATTACAACTTGTAGTTGTCCCACCGTAAGAGGAAAATATTGGTAAAACATATATCACATTTGGGATAGTTATCCATAGGAGGAAAATTTGGAAGTTTGAGCATTGGCCTCAGAGAACTTGGATATTGCGCCTTTTGATGATCATCATCATGTTGAAATTCCACCCTCGCCTACTGCCATGTTCAGCCCAACCAAAACTACAACATGAGTGTTAGCTAAAACTGCATATTTACAATTACCTTCACATTAGAATCCATGCGTATGCTCATGGTAATGCTAAGAGAAAGGAAAATTTGATACTATATTGATAATTTGTGGGACATTAAGAAAATTATATTTTCTTATTGGAATAATTATTTGTTTTCATTTCTTTTATTGTGATTTTAAATATTTCAATTTTCAGACTTCCAGTTTCTATTTTGTAATATAATATCTCTATTTTGGAATTTTGACACATGGCCTATTCCATAAACATGGCTCTTCTGTCATTATGACCTATTTGGTAAAGATAATGTTTTGGTCATGATGGCCTACTTCATTTCATAAAATCATTTTTTTACTCTTCCTATTATATAGTTCTAGTTTAAGTGTGTAGTTTGTAACTGCAATATCAAAAATATTATCTGTGTAGTACTAATAATTGACAGTCCATGATTAATCCACTAAGATGACATGTTTAAGACTTCATAATTATGTGGAAATTTGCATGTTTTTTTGAATGTGTATGTGTAAGAATCAACTTTATATCACAATTTGTCATAGATTCAGAAGATGATTTTATTTTATAGTTGAAATGTGTATTTTATGTACAAGGAATGTGGGGCCACAATGTCATCCTAGCCGACCTAACAATAATAATTTAAGGGAACAATAATAACAATATGGGGGTTACAAGGGTACAATAATAACAATAAGGGGGTTACACTAACAACAATAAGGGACTATAATAGTAATATAGGGACCTAACATGCCCCTCTCCTTCAAAAAAGTGTTGTCCTCAACGCTTGAGTAGCTCTGGGTGCTTCTGTATAAAATTCTCATCCTCCCATGTAGAATCTTCAGTGGGTAAGCTCTTCCACTTGTGAGATACTCGAAATTGATCGATTCCGTAGTTGTCGAGTTCTTGTTTCCGTGACCGCTTCAGGTTCCAATATGATTTTTCCTTCCTCATCAAGTTCTGGCAATATTGTTTGAACTGAAAGATTTTCACCTATAACCTTCTTTAAGCATGAAACATGGAAAACTGGATGTACTCGCGAAGAAGCAGGAAGCTCCAATTTGTATGCCATAGTACCAATCTTTTGCAACACCTTGTATGGACCATAGTACTTTGGCGATAATTTATTATCCTTCTTTGCTTGCTTGAGGGACATTTGTTTGTATGGTTGTAGCCGTAAAAATACCCAATCTCCTACATCAAAACTTCTCTCGCTACGATGTTGATCTGCCTGTTGTTTCATTCGATTTGTGCCAAATTCAGGTTATCCTTTAAGAGTTGGAGAACTTCTTGCTGATGCTCGATGTGATCTTCCACTGCTTGAACCTTCGAATTTTCCCTTAAAGATGATGTGATCGATGGTGGATGATATCCATAAAGTGCCATAAATGGGGTCATTTTTGCTGCAGTATGGAAGGAAGTGTTATACCACCATTAAGCGAGAGGTAACCACTTGACCCATTGTGTTTGTTTATTAGATACAAAACAACAAAGATATCCTTTAAAACATGTATTCACTATCTCAGTTTTACCATCGGATTGAGGATGATAAGATTATCTATGAGCTAATTGATTACCCAAACAAGAAAATAACTCCATCCAAAAATTTCCAGGAAAAATGGGATCTCTGTCGCTCACAATAACCCTTGGGTTTCCATGTAGATTTTGAATTGTGTCCATAAATGTAGTAGCAATTGTACTTGCTTTAAATGGATGAGATAATGCACAAAATTGTGCATACTTGGTAAGTCTATAAACTACCACCATGATGACACTCTTTCCTTCGGACTTAGATAAACCTATGATAAAATCCATTGAAATCTCCTCCCAGTGTTGACTTGGAATGGGTAAAAAAAAAGGTTGTAAGAAAACCAGTCTTAGTATCCTAAATTTGATACATACCTTTAAACCAAAAATTCCGCCACAAAATTTTGAATATCCAATTTAAGGCCATCCAAAAAAAAATCTTTCTTCACCCTGTGGTAAGTTTTTAAAAATCTCGAGTGTTCTCCTAAAGGAGAAGTGTGAAATTCCAGAATCTGATGATTTAGTGGGAGGTCTTACAAAGACCAGAAGATATTTATACCTTTTTCAAGAATACAAGAATCATTTTAACTAAATATATTGGATAACACTAAAATCTTAACATGGGAGTGCGGAATGATGTCCACCTTCTTGATCCTTCTTTCCCATTCATCTCTGTCTCAGTATCAATTTGGATTTGGATAATAAGAGTAGCTTAGCAATACTTCCCTCTTCATTTTCTTTCTTCGGGAAGTGCATACGAAACAGCATTTACTTCACTCACACATGAATTATTTCAAAGTCATAACCAACATCTTGAGCCCATTTTCTTTAACTCTTATGAGGTAATCTCTTTGTTCCAAAAAGTGTTTAAGACTATCATGATCAGTTTTTACCTTGAAGTGTCTTCCCATTAGGTAAATTCTCCATTTCTTTAGTGCATGCAGTATTGCTAACATTTCCTTCTCATAAATAGGTTTCTGTAAATACTTTCCTTTGATTGGACGACTTTCAAAAGCAATGGGTCTTCCTTCCTGCATTAAAACAGCACCAATTCCATTTCATGAGGCATCACATTCCACAATAAAGGTTTTTGTGAAGTATGGCATAGCTAAGACCGGTGCTAGGCACATTGCCTCTTTAAGATGTTCAAAGGCCTTAGTTGCTTCAGGAGTCCATGAAAATGCATCTTTCTTCAATAATGTTGTTAGAGGTGCTTCTATTCTCCAATAATTCTTAACAAACTTGCGATAATACCCTGTTAACCCGAGAAATCTACTTAAAAAGCTGGCACACTGTGAATTATAGAGACACCATTCTTAATAAAAAACACCCAATTTTTATTGGGAATCTGCCTTAGCACCAGCAGCGGGAATACAATATAGACCCGAGTATTCATTCCTCTTGTCCTCCCAAAGAAACATTTGGATGTTTTTGCATATAATTGTTTCTCCTCCAATAGTTTGAGCCTTTCTGTCAACATGTGAAAAATGATCCTCCTTCCGAGACACCTTCACAATCAGTATATCATCAAAATACTTAGCACAAATTTTACTAGAAGAAGTTTTGAAAAGTAAAATTCATGAACCCTTGAAATGTAGAAGGTGCATTGGTAAGGCCGAAAGGCATGACCAAAAATTCATAATGACCCTCATGAGTTTGAAATGTTGTTTTCGGAATATCTTCAGCCTTCATTCTATTTTGATGATATCCTGAACGAAGATCCAACTTGGTAAAATAAATTTCTCCATGTAATTCATCCAATAATTCATCAAACACAGGAATGGGAAACTTATCTTTAATGGTGAGCTTATTGAGCTCCCTACAATCGGGACACATGTTCCATGATACATCCTTCTTGTGTACCAATACTACAGGAGTAGAGAAAGAACTTTTACTAGGTCGAATTATACTAGCCTCTAACATTTTTGCAATCATACGTTCAATTTCACTTTTTTGGACATAAGGATATCTGTAAGGTTGGATGTTTGGAGGAACACTTCCTAGAATCAAATGAATAGCATGATAATGATCAGAAATAGGTGGGAGTCCTTTGGGAGTATCAAACACATTGGAATGATTGTCCAAGACTCTTTGGAGATCTGGAGAAATAGATGATTTTGACGTTGGAACTTCTAGTGAGCATAATTATGCAATTACGCCTTGTTGTTATTTATTCAGAAGCTTTTTCATGACATTAGAGCTTATTATCTTTCCTGTCTTCCATGTGATACCCCGTAATTCGATTTCCTTTCCTTCGGAAAAAAATTGCAAGAAAAGTTCTTGAAAATTAAAAGCTACCGTCCCCAAAGATTGTAACCATTGTACTCCTAGTATGACATCAACACCTCCCATTTGGATGGAAAGCATTGGACTATTAGATACATATTCCCCAATGGATAGCTTGATATTATGGAATTTTCCAGAGCAATTTATAGTTCCTCCATTTGTAACCATCACTTGACATTCTGGTGCTGGGTATAGGAAAAAATTCAATTCCTTGGCTACCTTACAATGAATAAAATTATTGGTACTACCTGAATCAATAAACACTATTACTTTTTTCTTCTTGATATGTCCTTCTATATTGAGAGTTTTAGGAGTGGTAATTCCTACCAATGCATTACATGATATGGTTAGACTCATTTCTTCCTCTTCTAGGGTTGGTTCCTGGTGTATATCCTCTTCTTGTTCATTTTCATCTTCCTCTTCACAATATATGTAAAATAATTTCTTCTCAACACACTTATGACCTTTAATGTATATATTTTTTCTTCTAGTTGTTATGGTGTCAACCTTCTAGGTTGTTGAAATCTAGGAGTAGAAACACTTCCCTCTTTATAGAAGTGAGTGGTAGGCTTCCTTGTCGCCATAATTTTATATTCAATTTTTCTTGCCAACCTGAATGCCTTCTCCAATGAATCAGGTTCCAAAACGCGAACTTCATGTTGGATGTTATCCTTTAAAGTACCTATGAAGAGATCAATCCTGTGTTCCTCTGGAATATCAGTTACCCTTATATTAAATATTTGGAATTCCTCAATGTGCGCCCCCACTAAACCCTTTTGTTTTAGATTTATCAATTGGCTAAAGAAGGTGTTGCTCTTTGTATCCTCATAATGTGCTATCATTTCCTCCGTAGAAATTGACCAAGTGACAATTTTTTTACGGGAGCAAAGCCATCGATACCATACAAATGTATTTTGTTCTAGAAGTAAAGTTGCAATGTGTACCTTTTGTGTGTTTTTCACATTATTGAGATCAAAATATTGCTCCATCTGTAGTATCCATGTTACGGGATCCTTGCCATCAAACTTCCTCGTATCCATCTTTGGAATATGCTGGTTCTTCCTGCCAACATTAGAGTTTATGAAATCATGATTATCATTTATTTTGTTCTCATCATGAGTTTCCTCTACTATATTTTCAACATTAGGAAACATTTGTTGTATCAACTTTGTCAAACCTTCCATGTCTTCTTTTAGACCATTATTCATGTTTTCCATTTTTTCATCGATCTTAGCTTCCATGCCATCCATCTTAGCTTTCATGCCAACTTCCATGCCATAAATATTAGCTTCCAAACCATTCATATTAGCTTCCATGCCTTTCTTCAAACCATCCATCTTAGTTTCCATGCCTTTCTTCACAACTTCCATTTCATTTTTTGTTGCTCTTTGCGATAGTGAAATTTGGTACACTTGTTCATGGACTTTTGATATCTCATGTTGCATTTCTTCATCTTCACGAGTCATAATAGAGCCTTCTAAAGGCTTGATGGGTGTTTAATTCTTTTTAGGAGGAATTTTAGAACCCAATACTGATATCTATGCTCAATAGGCCTTTGGAATCAGCTAGAAATAATTTTTCAAACAAGACTTATGCAATTTGAAAAATACACATGTTTTTATTGACTTTGAGGAGCTCCATATTGAAACTGAATTATCTATATGATTTCAGATCTTCAATATCTAAAATTTGGTCCTGAAGTCACCCTCTAAATCTTCTTTTGAATGCCATAGGTCTGACCTGATTTGGATTCTTCAAGGAAGAGTTATGTCCAATCTCCCACAATGACCCAATTATGGACTGGTTTTGTACAACAAACTTGTACAACTTGCCACATGTCACTGTTTCCTCCTTTGGCTCTCAAATTGATAGACAAGAAACTATATTCCATGTAATTGAGTCCACGTTTTATAGCATTCCAATATAATGCTCAGAGAGATAGTTATGAAGGTTTTCCCATGATAACCTCTTTGAGATGAAATTTGGGAGCCTGAAAAAGACCCAACTTCCATAGATGATATCTTCGCAAATATTGTGAACCAAGCTTTGAAATTTTGCGACGTTGTTCCTCAAGATTTTGGCTTCACTCTCTAAACATTTCAGCTTCTGAAACTTCGTAGAACAAAATTTATAGCTTAAATTCCATGATGACCTGTTTAAGTTAAATTCAGAAGCCTGCAAAAAGCCCTAACTTCCACAGATCATATATATGAAAATATTGTGAACCAAGCTCTAAAATTTTTAGATGATGTTCCTCATGATTTCAACTTCGCACTCTCAAAATTTCCGCTTCTGAACCTTCGTAGAAAAAACGTTATAGCGAAAATGCCACAATGACTTGTTTGAGGCAGCGAAACCCTAGAATCCAAAGCTCTGATACCAAATGTTGTGAAACCAGCTCCAAAAATAGAAGAAAAGAGATATCACCCCCTTAGAAATAAGCCACTTTGAGGGGGAAACCTCCAATACATTACTTGAATGAACAATTCTTGGAATATACAAATTACAAAACCTCCTTTCTATATATAGGAGTCCATAGGGCCACAATGTAATCCTAGTGGGGCCATAATGTAATCCTAGCTGACCTAACAATAATAATTTAAGGGCACAATAATAACAATATGGGGGTTACAAGGGTACAATAATAAAAATAAAGTGGTTACACTAACAACAATAAGGGACTATACTATTAATATAGGGACCTAACACTCTAGTAAGACTGGTCCACAACATCACATCCTAATGTATTTTTTGTACATCAAATACCTACTTTAACTATACAAAAAATTCAAATTTTGAATCTATCACAATTTGAGATAAAGTTGATTGCATCAACTATATAAAATATTGTTTATGCAAAGCATCAAGTCACCAACCACCACTCCACCCATTGATGTGTTCACTAGGATAGATTTTCCAGTAGTAAAAGAATTCATCCCACCCATCAGTTATGTAGAAGCTGATTTTAACTCCAATAAATTCTCTAATATTATTCCATTGAATCCGTGGCTGGATGAGAATTGTAACAAAGCAAGAGCACCATACAAAAAATAACAAAGCATTGAGAAATTTTAAATGTTGTTAGTAATTCCAAAAGAGTGAATTTTCAAAAAAAGAAGAGTAAAATTTGGCAATGAAATCGAAATATAACCCAAGGGAATTTTGGAAAGAACTACAAGTTTGGAATAAATTGCAAGAAAAGAATACAATTTCACACTATCACATAGAGTGATCTAGGCATCATATGGAACAAATTTCTTCAAAATATGAGGATAAAGTGATCTTTCACAAAATCAAGAATTATTCAGTTTGGTCATCTTCTTAGTATATTAACCCAACTGCATAGGGTTGGTAGGAGTTGTAACCTTAACATCCACAAAACAAAATAGATCAAAATCCTCTAATAACATTTATAGAATGCACTTCCAAGGTGTAAAGTTGGATGCACACACTAGACAGTCACACTATGAGACCAAGACTAGTGAATAGTCATATATGTAACTCATGGAACACACCTCAATCAAACAAATCATCCAAGTGGGGGAAAAATCATACTAGCAACCTATCATTGGTGAAAATAAACTCTCCTAGTCATAAAAAATATTTCATTCACAAGGATATCACAAGCATCTCACCAACAACCCTCTCACAAGCACCAACACCTTTCTCAAGTACAATTTAGCTTCAATTGTTGAAGTTGGGGCATGAGAGACATTGAGAACCTCCAAAATCTCCCTCTCATAGGTAGTATTCCATTCCATATATGGATTGGAAAATATAAAAAAATACGCTCTCATACCCTGTTAAATTTTCAAAACATGGTATGTAGATCTGCACTGCTAAAATGAAACCCTAATTGCTAGGAAAATAAGAACTTAACCTCCTATCCACATGGTAGAAAACATTGTCCTAGATCAACAAACACATAAGTCTCAAAGACACAACTAACAAGCTTCGGAATAGCACATTGTAATGTACTAAATTTGAATAATTAGAGCTGTGGAAATTAAAAATAACATATAGACTTAGTTGCACCCAATTTCTCATATCTTAATTGATGGGAAGAAGAATATGATTACAAATAAATTGCTCAAAACTAAATAAACAACACCCCTACCGTATCTTTCTTTTATGGAAGAATAAAATACTAAGGAATTACAAAAACATACCTTCCTTGTGCTGCACCCATATTAGTAACATAAATCCTTACAATTGGCTACCTAAAAAGGTGTGCCAAGGCATACATAGATTTTCATAGGAACCAACACCTAACTAAATTTGGAACATCCTATAGCTCATGAAATTTTTCTAAACTTAGAAAATATGCCATAAACAACATTGAAAAAGCATGTGCTAAATAAAATAGAGTGATATCCTTCCTAAATTAGAGAAGAAAATTATAAGTGTGCCACCTCAACCTCACAACAACCCAAGATTGCACAGAATCTAAGGCTACTACAGATCTGCAGGTAAAAATTTTCTCATCACTATTCCACCTCTTTTGTGGGAGAACACATATGTGGAAATAGGTAAAAATAACACTTTCAACCTCTCCAATTCTATAGAGCATCTAACCATGATACTGAGAAGCATCACCCCCATATCTAAGTAGCCATGACTCATAATAGCAACTTTTCGACACTCTAGATTAAATTTGTAATAGTCTGTTCTAGACAATCTCTAAATTTCTTGTACATATTCCAGGGGAAACCCTTATTTCTGAGTGTTAAGTATGTTTGAGTAGCTCTTCCCTGAGAAGTGAATGCATTAGGGTAATTTTGAGGTCTAAAATGGGCCTCTTAACAAAATTATAAAATAATAGTGGAAATAATAAAATAAGATTAGATTATATCATCAAATTCTAGAGGGTAAAAAGAAAAAACAATTTTTGGAACTCGTATTTTCAACTTATCTCCCTATGAGTTTGCTCAAATTTCGATTAGGAACACTCGTTAGATGAAAAAATTGATTCCTCATGGAAGGAGTACCTTTGTTGCATACTTTTGATGCACCCTTCTACTGGAAAAATGATAAATACATGAAAAACGTGATTGCAATCACACTTTTTCATGTATTTCTCATTTTTCATGTAGTGGTTTCCATCGAAAGTATGCAACATGGGTACTCCTTGGATGAGGAATTAAATTTTTCATGCAAAATTTAATCCAACACATAATTTTAGTAAAAACTTATGGAGATAAGTTCAAAATACAATTTTAAAAAGTAGTTTTATTATCTTATTAGTTTTTAATCTTTTTACTTTTTTACCCCAAAAAAGGTGAATCATCCCCCATGGTTGACATCATCATATTGAATCCTAATATTTCTTATAAAGTTTATTTTGGTTGTACATTTTTATTAGGAGGCCCATTTTATACATCAAAATTTTTCTAATGGAAGTTGGTAAAGAGACTAGTTGTAGTAGGAAAAGCTCCATTCTCGGAATTTTTCTTGGGAGCAGAAAGCGTGGAGGTGAAGATATTTGTTAAGATATTCCCTTCTTGTATTCATTAGTATGGGACCATATCTTTTGTATGGGGTACCCAAGTCTCTTTAAGGGAAATCATTTGTTTTCATGTTAAAAGAATGATGATTGGGAGTTCTTTGGCAAAGGGAACTAGAGTCATTACCACTCCAGGAATTTAGTTGGATTGTTATGGAGCACAAGCACTTGATTTGCAACATGGTACAATTCATTTCCTTGACTAGGGATAAAATGTATATGTTTTGGAAGCCACCGAGGTAGCTTTAAGAAAATATGTTTTGCGTGTAGATCACTCTTTTATTTCTCTTAGTATTAAGAGTAAATCAGGCATTGTTTGCAACCATCCCCTCAGCACCAGACAACCATTGTCCCTTAAAATTGACCATTCAGAATCCTCATCTATGGTTGGCCTCTAAAAGCTTATATAACTACTACGTGAGATATATTTTTCATCAACATTATTATCATGAAAATTGCTGACATTAGAATTATTCTCACTATCCTCTGTCAATCTATGTGGACACTCTTCCCCCTCATCATATGCATCAGCATCATGTTCTCCTCCTGCCTCAGCACCACACTCAACCTCTTCATATTCATGTCTATTCCTATACTTCATGTTTGCATCATTATCCTTCACTTCCTGTTTGCAGCATTATCCTTCCCTCTAGGCACAACATCTATACCAGACACTACATTGTTAAAATTGGAATACAATGTGTTTCGTTAATCCTCAATTTCTGATGTAGGTGACAACTCACCTTCTTATCTTTAAAATTTCAAGCTGTTATGTATAATTCATTCTAAAATATATCTCAAATCCATGGTCCTACCTTCCATTCTTAAGCCAATATGTCATCCCTTTGTTTCTTGTCCAACATTGTGTGACAAAGTCTAGTTACACAAATGCATACACATATACAAGTTTTAACAAGGGTTCACATACAAAAAAAAATTATCTCATGGGAAAAAAAAAAAAAGTTAACAAACAAAAAAAACAGTGACTTGCAAGCAAAAACTCTCTTTGTATTCCACCTTTCATCTCTTAAACCAAATAAATAATTGAGAACCAAAAAATTGCAAGAAAAATCAAGTATGTATTCCACTCCACATCCAGCCATAAATATTTTGTGGCAAACGAAAAACATATAAATCGTAATGAATTCATATACCATGCATTGTAAATTTATAAAAATCAAGAGATCATGAATCAATCCCACCACTAAGAGACATATGAAATCATCATGGCATGAGAATATCTCAAAAATTATTTTTTCTATGAATCATCATAATATATATAGCATGTTAAATGAATGAAACATAAGATGGGATGAGGGAGGGATCTCACCGGAAATCAGATGTGTTTCAGTTAAATCTCATGCAGTACTTATATTTGAGTTTTGTTACACTTCCTAGTAGTGTATTTTAATCAATGATGTATTGTGTCCTATGTCCTATGTGTATTTATAAATTTTAAAACAACAACGTAGGAAATTATAGAACCATACCTCTACTAAAGGCCCCACACTATCTTTATGTAAGGCTCAGGACTACTCTGAACAACCATTTTCCTAGGCCTTGAATGTAGTGGACCCATCAGTATGAAGAAAACCAGAATAATATAAAAATAAGAGACATAAAAACATAATAGGTAAAAACTAAATTAAAATTATATATAGTACACTGCTTGGAAAAAACAAATTCTTCTAATAAGTTTTAAGTCTCTTGAAGTTGTGAGTGTTTACCATACATGGGATAAGTATCATAAACTGACACATGGTATAAATCTAATCATCCTAAACTTGATTCTTTTGTAACTATAATCACAACATTTGAGTCATCTAACTTTTCAATGTGACCAACCTGCATGGTTGTACCAGGAATCCCATCAGTAGCAGGTGAAGTGGAATGCAATTTTCCACCCTCAATTTTATGCCCATTTGGTTAGTTTCATGAACACCATATCCCTTGATGGCACTCTCACCATTTTTCATTCCACCCCTAGCAGAGATTGTTGTTCCCATTATTAAATTTTCCTCACCATTACCACCCAAATTTTGTTGTTTCGCATTAGTGTTTTCAATATTAGCTCTAGCACTGCTATCACTCTCCACTATTATACTTGCTACACTACCTTTTGCAATAGAGTTATTCACTTTCACCTCCTCATTTTTTTACTATGCACCATTAGGTCACGGAGGGACCATGAGATATATTTCACATCATCATTATGAAAAACACCAGCTTAAGAAGAATTATCACTATCATCAGTTGAACTTTGAGGACACTCTTCCCCCTCATCATTTGCATCAGAATCATGTTTTCCTACCTCAGCACCAAACTCAACCTCTTCATCTTCACGTCTGTTCCTATAATTCTTGTTTGCACCATTATCCTCCCCTCTAGGAAAAACATCTTTACCAAACACTACATTGCTAGCATTGGTATACAACGTGTTTTCTCGATCCTCAGTCTCTGGTGTAGGTGACAACTCACCTTATTCTCTTTCAAATCTCAAGATGATATGTATGCCTCCTTCTTTAAGATATCTAAAATCCATGGTCGCACCTTCCATTCTTAAGAAAATATGTCATCTCTCAGTCTCTTGTCCAACATTGCATGATAAAGTCTAGTTCCACAAGTGCATATACATATACAATTTTTAACAATGGTTCACATAGAGAATTTTTTTTTAGCTCACAGGAAACAAAAAAAAAAGCTAATAAACAAAAGATATAGTGACCATCAATCAATAACTGTCTTGGTATTGCACCTTTCACCTCTCAAACCAAATAAATTATAAAGAACCACCAAATTGCAAGAAAAAATAAATATGCATTTCACTCCACATCCAACCATAAATATTTTGTGGCATACTACAAACATATAAATGGTAATGAAATCAACTTCCATGCATTGTAAATTTATAAAAATTAAGAGATCATAAAGCATTCCCACCACTAAGAGACATATGAAATCAACATGGCAAGAGAATATCTCATAAATTGTTTTCTTTATGAATCATCATAATTTATATAGCATGGGAAATGAATAAAAAATAAGATGGGAGGATGGAGGTATTTCACGAGAAATCAGCTGTGTTTTAGTAAAAACTGATGCAATACATATATTTGAGTTTTGTTAAGCTTCCTAGTAGTGCATTTTAATCAATGATGTATTGCGTCTTATGTCCTCTCTGTATTTATAAAATTTAAAACAAAAATGTAGACAAGTCTAGAAGCATACCTCTAATAAAGGCCCCACCCTATATTTTATGGAAGGCTCAAGCCCACTCTCACCAACCATTTCCTAGTCCTTGAATGGAGTGCTCCTGTCCCTACCAAGAAGACCACAATAATTTGAAAATGAGAGAAATAAACAATAAAATAGATGAAACAAAATTACAATTCCCTATATTACACTCCTTGCTAAGGTCGAATTATTCTAATAATTTTTAAGTCCCCTGAAGCTGTGAGTGTGTCCCATACATGGGATAAGTATTCTAACCTGACACATTGTACAAAGCCAATCATCCCGAACTTGAATCTGTTGGAACTAGAATCACAACGTTTGAGTCATCTAACTTTTCAATGTGACCAACTTGCATGGTTGTACCAGGAATCTCATTAGCATCAGGTGCAGTGGAATGAAAATTTCCACCCTCACTTTTGTGCCCATTTTGGTCAGTTTCATGACAACTATCTCCCTTGATGGCACTCTCACCATTTTTCGTTCTACCCCTGGCAAAGACTGTTTTTGCCATTATTAAATTTTCCTCACCATTACCACCCAAATTTTGTTGCTTCACATTAGTGTCTGCAATATCACCTCTAGCATTGCCATCACTCTCCCTTATTATATTTATCACACCACCTTTTGCAAAAAATTTCTTCACTTTCACTACCTCCTCTGTGTCCTTTTCACCATGAGGTTGCGGAGGTGCACAACGAGATATATTTGGCATGATCATGATGAAAATCACCAGCTTCAGAATCATTCTCACTATCCTCAATCGATATTTGAGGACTCTCTTCCCCCTTATCATCTGCATTAGCATCATCTTATCCTCCTTCCTCAGCATGACACTCCACCTTTTCATCTTCATGTTTATTCCTATAATTCCCGTTTTCACCATTATCCTCCTCTCTAGGCACAACATCTGTACTAGAAACTACATTGCTAGCATTGAAATACAATGTGTTTTTTCAATCCTCAGTCTCTGGTGTAGGTGACAACTCACCTCCTTCTCTTTCAACTTTCAAGCTTCTATGTACATCTCCTTCAAGATAGCTCAAATCTATGGTCCTACCTTCCATTATTAAGCCAATATGTCGTCTCTTAGTTTCATTTCCAACATTGTGTGACAAATTCTAGTTACACAAGTGCATATACATATATAATTTTTAACAAGGGTTCACAAAAAGAATATTTTTTTTAGATCACAGGAAACAAAAAAAATTAACAAAAAAAAAATATAGTGACTTGCAAGCAAGAAAACTATTGGTATTACACCTTTCATCTCTCAAACCATATAAATTATAGAGAACCAAAAAATTGAAAGAAAAAACAAGTACGTATTTCACTCCACATCCAACCATAAATATTTTGTGGCATAGTAAAAACATATAAATGGTAATTAAATCAACTGGAATGAATTTTAAATTTATTACAATCAGGAGATCATAAATAATTACCACCATTAAGAGACATATGAAATCAACATGTTTTGAGAATAGCTCATAAATGTTTTTCGCTATGAATCATCATAAGTTATATAGCATGTCAAATGAATGAAACATAAAATGGGAGGAGGGATGTATTCTATATGGAAATGGAAGACCCTGATTTTTCTTCTATAGATAAAGATAGCTAGGGTCATAATTCATGTATACATACCAAGTGAGGTGCCTAAAACCTAACCCTAGTCTCCTAGAAGTGTGCCCAGCTTGTGTGTGAAAAGCATCTTAGAATAACACACCTACTCCTGCATGAGTGAATTCCTAAAATAACTTCCATCACAAGAGTAATCCACAAAGTAATCCATCACCTCCTCTTTGGTGGTCTTCACTTTTGATAATTCAAGAAATGCTAAAATTAGACAAGAAAATTCTAAAAAAATCATAATAAAAGGTCTATTATTTTTAAAGGTTTATTATTTAATGAATATTTGAGTGGAGGTCAAAATAAGAAAAAAAAATAACGAATAATATTAAAGCATTTTATGACCCATAAAGAATTAACATAATCCATTCACATTTCAATGGAAATTTATTATGTTCAATGGAACACATCAATGTTGTATTTTCAAAACTTACAATTTTGACAATGGTGGTTTAACTGCATACAGAGCACATGACTTATTGTGACAATATTTCATTACCAAATTTCTAGGGTTTTTGGAATCACCAACATCTATTGACCATCCAACAAAAACTAGATACCCAGAATCATTGGTGGAAATATGTGGTGCCAAAAAAACTTGTCCAACACTTAAAATGTCTGGGTTGCCTTCAAAAAATTTCACAATCCCACTATGACTAAAAGGCTAATCATTTGAGATGTTTGATAAAGAACATACACAAATACACCATCCTCCACACATACCAAAGATAATAGAGTTAAAACCTTTTAACATGTCCAACACCTAAATTTCTAGGTATGCCTTCAACAACCTCAGAGTCCCACTATGACTGAAAAGGCTAATAATTTGAGATGTTTGCTATAGAACATACACAAATACACCATCCCAAATACATAGAAAAGATAACAGAGTTAAATATTTTTAATGTTGACAAAAAATAGAGTTGGTATCCTTTTTCCTAAGTAGTTTTTCCCCCAATCCTCCAACCAATATCACTGGTCTTTCCAACTTCTTGGCTGCTTTTCACCTAAACTTATTAGCTTGCACCCAAAACTGGTAAAAACGGAATTAATTCTTTTTTTAGAGTTATAGCTCAGGTAGGAACTTCTACACAATTTCAATGTGAATGTGCAAGTAAGAGTTAAAAATATTATAAAACTGTAATAATATATTTGGAAAAGTAATTCTATTTGTAATTCACTTTAGCAAAAAAATGTCTTGTATTTAGCAGTTGAGTTTAAAATTGTGCCTCATGCATGACTTAAATGAGGAGGAATCTTAAAAATATACGGAAGGCATGAATTCCATGTAGGGTCGTTTAATGCATTATGTACATCATGAAACACTACTCGCAATTGTTCCACTCAGGTTTGGAATGTTTTATGCATATCCATGCAGTGTTGTCTTTGTGGGTAGCTTGTGAAGGTTTTTCATAAAGAATGAAAGGCTTACTTGGATGAGTAATTACCTATGTATGTGTGAAATTAATTGTTAAGATTCCACTATTTAATTTCTAACTACTGGGTGATTGATGTTATGGTTTGAAATTTAATTTTAGCATTAATTGAATTCAACAATATACTTGATAGATTGGTGTCACAAATATATTATTCACTTAGGTCTTGGGCTTGAAATTTTCACATACCATGATGTTATCTCTGTAAATACTCTCATGCACCTTATACCATGCTGCTATCAACAAAACTACTATCATGAAGTCTCATCCAAACTGCCCTTATTGCATTGAATTTGATGAGTGTGCCACATAGTAGATCTCTTGTGTGCGCTGGAGGAGAACAATGCCCAAGAAGTCTAGGTATAAACTAACAACAATTGCAAGAAAATACAAAATAATTATATTAATAATAGTGGAAATGATAGCCTATATTTATATTATTTTTTTGGATGGAGACTTCTACCACTGTATATAAAAAAAAAAAAAAACATGGGTTTTGCACATAGGTTTTGCAGCATTACAGTGGATGGAAGGTAAGACTTGTTGCAGGCCTGTTGTGCCCACGTAAATTTTTGAATGGACTAGATTTCAAAACATTCCATTCAACATAGTATATTTGTCACACTATAAATCCAATGTACACTCCTAAACCTAAAATTCCATGTGATACTTGGTCACGTGACAATGCTATTACACCATGAGTTTGTTGATATCGTTTATATTATTGGGTTGGCATCACTAGGTGCATCAAATCAATAAATTTGGAATCTTCCTAAGCTATATTGGTATACAGTTGAGTTTGGGAAAAATGAAGAAAATAATGAAGTTAATTCATTTGGATCTTGCATACTACCAATTTTTTGTGAGCTTCAACACATGAAGTCTTTGAAACCAACGTTTTAGAACCTTAAATCATTCAATTAGCTACCCAAGATGAGTTACAAGGACAGATTTCAAAATATGTACTTATGTAAAATATTTTAAGAAACTACATAAGAGCTTTGTTCCTATGAAAGAAATATTCACTCTAGTATTTAAATAAGGCTATATGAAACTCTAAACAAACATGCCTCTATGAATAGCTATTGGAATTTTCTCATGTTATGCACAAACTAGCATTAGCACCTATCATCATTAAAGTAAGCTGACAAAACTTGTTGTGATTGTTATTCCACCTGTCTAGGAAGTTGTTGAGGTTGCTAAAATGACATAGATGAGGGATATTGCCTCTATATATCATGTAGAGGTGCTAAAACCATTCAATGTTAAATTTAAGAATTCATACACATGTATAATTAATAATAAATTCAAGTGGATTGGCTTAGTAGAAACGTCATGTATGCAAATTTTCAAAATTAATTCAGAATGTTTTTGTACAAGTTATGTAAACGACAAGGAAAAACACATATTTATGAATAAATTATGGATTCGAATGGACTTGTTTTGTTGTGAAAATTTTATAAATGTGCCTGTTTGAGTATTATGCGATTCCAAGTTTACATATATTATTGGGGAGCAGTATACATTAATGGAATATTACATATTTTTCATTATATCATTTTGCATGCCAATAGAATGATAGTGACAGTACTTGTATGGCCATTTTATATGGACTGATTTTTTTTTTCTTATCTGTATTCCATCATAAGGGGTTTCTTCTAGTCCTCTCCTGGATGTAGCTTAGATATTTGTTTCTTGGTAGCGTATGTTAAATTTTAGATCATGGTAAATATATATGCACTCTATACAAATCCTAAGTAATAGAAAAAATGAAAACATATCATAACTGTGGATGAAGGAACATGAGATCTACAAACACAACACTCTGAAAATTATGACACCAAGTACAAATCTGAACTCTCAATCACATATCTCTAATATAAACTCGGAAATAATGAATACACTACAATGACTCAAAATTGAATGAATTAATGCCCCAGCCCTGCCTTTATTTTATACACTAAAAAAGGCCACATATTTACAGAAAAATTATATCCTTGCATTATGCCTAGATTTAGAAGTGACTATGAAACTCTAACTCTAAATCTGCCTAGAGGTCTACCCTAAATGCATGATAGAATCCTTAGAATAGAGCACCCATGGTTTAAATATGGACACCAACTCAAACATAGTTCCTACACTAAATCTGGAAGACTTCCTAAGTCATGTACTTTCACAAAATCTGGAAATGTTAAACTTAAAATAGGACAGCAGTTTATAATTAAAGAAAATCCTAAAACTAGAATTCTCTAAGGCTAGAAATTGTCTAAGTTTAGAAAATGCATACATCTTTAACTCTCTACATATCCACTGCATCACCATTGATCATAATTACTCCAAGTTCTGCATGCAGGAAAAGGTTTTAGAGCTCTGTTGAAACTAGTGACTGCATGATGTTGAAGAGAATAACAGTTCGACAACACAGATATAGAAAACTAACTCTCCACCTTTGCAAGGAAGGTGTTATCCACCAAGCCAAGTCTCTCCTTCAGATTTTCAAACTTCACCTTAGCTAGGTTCTTTGTCAAAATCTCTGCAACCTACAAATATTAAGGAACATAATCTACGACCACTACTCCCTTTTGAACTATGTCTCTAAGGAAATGGTGCCATATATCTATATGCTTTGAGAAATTGTAAAATACTGAATTCTCAAGACTCCAAAGGCCCCAAAATCTGATCATTCAAATATGATATCAACTTGCAAGCCATATGGCCACACAAATAGCATAGCTATTTGCCATATACTCTGCCTCCATTAAGATGAGTGTAACTACGGCCTGCTTCATGCTAAACGAAGATATCATACATGATCTCAAGTTGAAACAAAATCCCAAAGTCCTCTTCCTAGCACTTGCATCTCCTACCCAATCAAAATCAACAAAACCATGTAGCATCAACTCACCATCTTCTACATACCTCATGCGATAATGGGTTATGCCCTCCAAGTACTGGAGCACATGCTTTGTAGCAATAAAATGAATATGCTTGGATTCAAACCATAAGCTCACTCAAAGTATTCACAAAAAAACATATATCAGGCCTAATATTCGCCAGACATAAGAAAACCAAACAACTTCCTATACAGAAAAGGATCTTCAAATCTAAATCTAAATCACCATTTAACTTCAAATTTGTAACCACAGGATGGCCAAGTGTCTACAATATAGCAATGAAAATCTCTTCAGAATATCTACTGTAAACTTCTTTGTCCAAGAAAAACATCACCTGTACCCCACCAAACCTCTAGCCCCACAAAATAGCACATAACTTCGATGCCCTTCATATCAAATTCTCTGGCTAGCTTCTTCTTGCACCATGCAATGAGTCTCTTACACAACTGTATATAAAGATCAAATCATATACATGCAGGACCAAGAAAAGTCGATCTGATTTATCGAACAAGTACTAAAGATTAAGATCTGTAGCAACCTTGGTGAAACCCAAATTCAAATAATAACTCATCAATCATTCACTACCATGAATGTGGTGCCTAATTCTTGCCATAAAGGGCCTTCTTCAACCTGCATACATGGGCCTGTCACCTAAAAAAAAAAATTTGGTGATCCTCTTCGCCCTAGGTCTTCCTGCAAAATCTAGTTAATCCATCTCAATTTTTTTTCTATATTGGAGAGTAAAACACATTGTGTTCCTTTATTGGAACCTTGCTGATATGAATCTGATTTTTCCTATGCACATGGGACAAAAATATTTTATCCCTACTCAACATCCATGGTCAACTCTTGAGACTTATAGGACCAAGCATCCTCTTCAAACTTTACATCTCTATACAATAGTGTCTTTCAATATGATGGAAGATATATCCTCCAAGCCTTGGAGGACGCAATATAACCAACAAATATACCTTTCACACTAAAAGGTTCAAGCTTAGATATATTCTCATCAAGAATATAAATATACAATACGCAACCAAAAATACGAAAGTGTGATCCGTATGGTTTCCACTAGTAAAACCTTCTAGTGTCTTGTTCTTCAATACCTTATGAAAGCACATGTTCAAAATGTAAACATTTGTATTACATGCTTCTACACAATGATACATGCATAAATCTAGATCATGAACAATAGCCTTGGTTGTCTCTATGATGTATCCATTCTTCCTCTATATAACCCCATTCTACTAAGGTTTGAAATGTATTGTCATTTCGCTCTTGATCCCTATTTCACTACAAAAGGAAAATTTTTATAGTTGAACTTTCCTCCATTGTCAAAGATAGACACCTTAATATTATTAGTTATCTAATTCTCCACAAGAGAAGTAAATTCTTAGAAGGTACTCAAGACTTCCTCCTTGGTCTTTGTAATGTAAATCCAAATTACAATCAACTAGAGGAATTACAATAGGAGAATGTTGTTTTACAAAAAAAATTCAAATAAATTTCGACCGAAGTTGAGGATTCCATAACTAATAGAGCTAATTTTGATTGTGAAATTCATCGAATCAAATATCAACTATATTATGCAAAAGTTATTAAGTCACTAAAGCATCAATTACTGGAAGTAGAGAGAGAAGGCATAACTTGCCACAAATTTTCAATCACGCATGATAAATTTAGGGGAATTGGAGATTTCATGTAAGTTGGAGAAATCTTCATTTGATACTAAAGTTAGGGACCTATAACAACCGATCACCAAGGAAGATTCTAAACATGCTGATAAAATGTCAGTTCTGAAAGTGCACTTGAATGAGGATCAATCAACTTCATAAAAGCTTCAGAAAGTAGTCTAAGAAATGCTTACATACATATCCACACAGCTTTGGCAAGGGAAGTGGCAGGATACCTTTTGATGTGTCAAAAATAATTTGAGTTTTCTAGTACCTTTTGGCATGTCAAAACTAATTCAGGGTTTTGAGTTCAAGGCCTAACATGAGGATGTAATATTGGAAGTAGGGCCTATGCCAGAAATAGAGGATCAATCTCAAGAATACCATGTAAAATCTCACCAAGCATGTGATCCTAGTTTTGTACAGGATGAAAACATTCTGTTGCAACATCTTAGGGATGAAAATGGTGAGATAGGATGCTTGAAATATACTCTCAGACAACTTTAAAGGGATGTCGATTTTCTTAAGAACCTTATGGAAGAAAGGAAATATAAAGAAATGTCATAGCTACTTAGAAGCAGCTAGAGGTTGATATTGATGTGGGCAAGAAAAGAACCAAATGATGAGAATTTGGCTACATTGATAGCAAAGAATGAGAAATTAGGAAAAAAGGATTGAAATATACTTCTCAAATCATTGATTTGCATTCTCCACTATAGACTATGAAGCACGTGCTTTTGAGAATTCAGTAGTGTTGCAGGATAAACTAGATATTTATAGGGAATTTGTTGCGTATACATCTTCATTAGAGGATGAGAGAAGTCAATGTATTGTTTCAATTCTTCAAGCTTCAGAAAATAAAGAGGAATCCATCGAACAAGGTTCATCAAATTCCCTTTCTGAATCAGATTGCCTACATGTTGATCTCCACTGATATCTGCCTTGCTGATATTGTTAATGCTACCATTAAAAAAATTAACAACTTTAGGAGCCTGGAGGTCAAACTAGAAATGTGTTTTGTAAGAGTATGGAGATACAATGATTGTTTTCACAACTCACTTAAAAAGTGGAACTCATCTAACAAGAAAGAGAACCAGATGCTAGAGTACTTAATAAGATTCATAGTAGACTAAGAAATTTGATTAGACCACCACATGATAAGATGGATGAAAAAAATTAGGAGATAATTCATTCCCTCCATGTTGAACCAAAGACACTGAAGGAGATCGACAAAGTCCAGAATATATCTTATCTCTTGATATCATGTGTGTCTAGTTAGATAAATCCGTTGAATATTTTCGAAAAAGAATTAAAGAAAGATCACAGTTTGAAACCATAGTGGGTGAGTTTGAGTCTGCTTTATTTACCAATAAGAAATTGATTCAAAATATTAACACCAACTGTGTGGAGCTATCTAAAAAGGGAATTGAAAATGAGACACAATTTGAAGGAAAATGTACTAGTAATGTCTCTCAACTGTCTCAACTCTCTTTTGAGAAGAAAAATTTGTGTTGAAAGCTTAGTTATGTTCAAAGGGCGATCTTGGGATCAGAAGAAGTGATGAAAGACACTTTTGGAAATGTACTCTCAATCATATTGGAACTTGGATGTGATGTTACAGAAGTTTGTTATTGCTATTGTTTTTTTTTTAGATCTAGGGTAATCGGTAACTGGTGAGAGTTTCCTGAGCAAGGCCCGGGTTCAAATCCAACTGGCTGCCACTATAAACCTAGGCTAGGTGCAACAGCCTGCAAGCCGCACACAATAGCAAGGAACTTATGCCTCAACAAGAGCCGAGACGTCCGCTCTGGGGTCGCCTACTCTTCTAGCCAAGTTTGTTATTGCTATTGTTAAACACCATGTTAATCACACACATGGTGTATGAGGAAGATGAACACACACACACAAGAGACTCAACTCACAATGAAATATAAGCGTGAGGCTTTCTTATTTTCCATTATACAAAGATGTACATTTATAGTACAATGGTGTGACTCTTGGTTTCACATTCCAAGGTCACTTGGACTCCATTGTGACTTTTCGCATTCCACACCTACCTATGTAGAATAGGTGTTCCAACATCCCCCCTCAATCTGAAGGGGTATGTGTGAGTCCAAGAAGAGAGTTGTAATACAAAACTGCAAAGTATGCATGGCAACACTTGGGCTGAATCAACTCTCTGAAATGTTGGAAAAAAGAGATGGTTTAAGGATGACCACCAACACTGGAATGCAATACTTGTTGCAGTTTCCGAAACTCTTCCAAAACTGGCAAGAAGCTGAAGGCTTCTGCTAGAGGACTTGTCCCTCATAAAAAAGGGAGACCTTCAACCTAAAAGAAGGGAGGTCTACTACCTGTGATGGTTTTAGGATTACCAACAACTCTAGAATGCTTGAAGCATTTCCTGGAACTCAACCAATGCTGGCAAGAAGCTGAAGGCTTCTGCTAGAGTAAGTGTCCCTCATATATGAAATGGAGACCTTCGACCTAAAAGAAGGGAGGTCTACTACCTGTGGTGATTTTAGGTTATCCACCAACCAAAGATGATGGTTTAAGGTTGTCCACCAACTGAAGGCATGCTCATGGGCATCCGTGTCTCTGGCTACATCTCTGAATCCGGAATGACGAATTGTGGCTCAGGCTCACTTGAAATGTTGTGTCTCTGGCTACAACTCTGAACATGGAATGAGAGATTGTGGCTCAGGCTCGCTTGATCTGTCGTCGAAGCTTGTACATGAACACCATTTTCCCCCCTGTCAGGGACAAGGTGAGATGATGGCGAAAACTCAGCGCAAGTTTGTTCAATATCCATGAACATGTTCTTACATCGACAAGCATCTTCTTGGCTACTTTTAATGCCCATTGCAAGAAGTGATCCATCGAGATGAATCTTGGTTCTTACTTGCGAGCTTGTTTTTTTGAAGCATGCAATACCGAAGAATGGGTGTACGCAGGCCATGTAGTGCTGCATGGATGAAGATCAAAACGGTGATCTTTCATATGGCCAACTCGATCACGAGTGTTGGCATTTCTGTCATTGTGGGGGATGGAACATGATGCGGAACAATTGCAAAGTGAACTGGTCATACATAGATCAGCACTTTCTGAAATACGATGGGATTTGTGTAGTCTGGAATATGAAAGGTCACATCCTTGTCATATCCAAGACCAGTTCTGTGCTTGTTGTGGACAAGCTCTTCCCAAGGTCTGATGATGGGCTTGAGAAGTGCAGGTTGAACTGCTGCATATGCATGTACATCTGCTCTAGTACAATGAACTGAATGTGAATCATCTGCAACTTTATCTTCTTTCTTCTGATGAGAGTCCTTCACAATGTTCTGAACAGAAACAGGTTCAGAATGGTGACTCTTTTGCTGAAGTTCGTCTTGTTGGAGCTGAGATTCCAACTACAAAAACTCAATCTTTTCATGTGCATCTTGCAAACAACTGTGAATTTTACAAAGAGCATCCTTGCTCATTTTTATCATGTCATCAACATTGGAATGAATGAGGTTATTCAACAACTCTAATTCCTCATTGATTTTAGCCATTTCAACAATTTAGGCTCAAAAAATAAAGGGTATCGGCTTCAACTGAAAATGCACCCGTTTACAATGTGATGCAACAAGAAATACAAATTACTCAAAAGAATTTCCAACTATGGAAATCTCAAAGTACAAAATGTGCTCCTCAAATGATGGAGGACAATCAACAATGAGTTACATCAACAACTCAAATTTACTGATTGCAACTATGAAGAAGATGCAAATTCCACTCACAATACAATGTCAATATCTCTGCAAAAATATTTTGTAAATGTGCAGCTGAAAACACATGTGCAATAAGCCTTTAAGGCAGCTGAATTTTCCTTCAAAGAGTTGTTTAAAAACTGATGGCAAACTTGTCTCCTCATGTAAAATTCTTCAGAAAATCACCCTCTTATATATGGCACAAATCACACACTGTCAAATCTGCAATTTTCTCTATGTATACTGTCTATTTACTGATATGTCATTTTCTCTTCCTCTCTGCTGTTCATTTCCTCTCTTTCTCTCTCTCTGTTGTGTGTTTTTTTTTAAATTAATTAAAAAAAATTAATTAAAAATGAGAATGGGATTATAATAGAAATGGAAGGGAATTTAAATTAGGGAAGGGGAAATATTAAAATGGAATGGGATTTTTTATTTATTTATTTTATTTATTTTTTAAATTAAAAATTAATTAAAAAATATTAATTAAAAAGGGAATTAATTTAAAATGGGGGTAATTTAAAAAGGGAACGGAAATTTATTGGGAATTAATGGAAAGGGAAATTAATTAAAAGGGCGGAGGGTTATTATATGGGGGGGTGGGTATATTAAAAACAAATTTTTAAAAATTAAAATTTTAAAAGGAGTGTCGTAGGTATAGTTTGAAGGTGTAAGGGGAAGCGTTAAAGTGAGGGGGAACGGGGTGTAGTGTGGGATGCGAGTGTGAGAGCCGCAGGTTTGAGGGCAGTAGGCCACGATGAGGGGGAGAGCGTAGCTTAGAGGTCGGAGGGTGGAGTGAAGGGGATAGGGTTGGGTTGAGCGTATGGAGAGGAGGGCACCGTGGGTAGAGTGCATATGGGGAGCACAGGTCTGTGGAGTTGTGTTGTGAGAAAGGGGCGGGGTTCAATGAGGGCGTATAGTTGTAGAGTGAGGTAATTAAATCGACGCAGAGATGTGGGGAAGGCCGAAAGGCCAGGAGCAGTAATTTTTTTTATTTTTTTTTATTTTTTATTTTTATTTTTAATTTTAAACAGCAGATAGGAGTAGAATGAGTTCAAAAATTTGCAGAATTTTAAGCAGTAAAATTGCAATTGAGGGTAAATGCAGAACCGTAGACTTAGAAGTAGCAGGAAAATAATATTTTTCTTTCAGCAGCAGAAAAATTCAGTCCAGAAGCTTAGAAAATTTTCAATGAAAACTTAGAAATCTTTCCAGTAGCCTAGCAGCAGGAAAATGCAGAGATGATGAAATTTTCAGCAAAACTCAAAATTGTTTTCCATTAAAAACCAGAAACTTCTTCAGAAATTCAATTTAAACAATTTTCAGCGGCTCAAAAATGCGGAATTTAATGGGCATAAATTGCAGGAAGAAATCAAACTTCAGATGGGCAGTGCTGCCTTTCTTCAAAGCCAATGCCTGAATGCTGCCAATTTCTGAATGCTGGGATTTTGAATGCTGCTCCTCTTCAAAATACGTCTGAATGGCGGAAAAAAAAGCTGCTACGTCCTCCTAAATGCCAAAAATGTCAAGATTTTTTGTAGATATGCACAGGCCATAAACACAAATGGCTCACTCAATTTGGAGCAGGGCCAGCAATCGCCCGCTCTGATACCATGTTAAACACCATGTTGAAGCACACACATGGTGTATAAGGAAGATAAACACACACACACAAGAGACTTAACACAATGAAAGATAAGCATGAGGCTTTCTTATTTTCCATTATACAAAGATGTACATTTATAGTACAATGGTGTGACTCTTGGTTTCACATTCCAAGGTCACTTGGACTCCATTGTGACTTTTCGCATTCCACACCTACCCATGTAGGATTAGGTGTCCCAACAGCTATTAAAGAAGTCATTGAATATTAAATATATGTTACTAAGCTAGACATGTAAAGAATTTCTTCTCTAGAAGCTCATGCACATTTGGTTATTGTGAGGTTGAAGGCATCTCTTGAGAAAAATTATTCATTCCAAAAATGTGTAGAAGAGTTGGTCATAATTTGATGATGTTTTTATGAAGGATAAGACTCAATTGCCTCTGGATGTTGCCCTAAGAGAAGCCTTTGGTTGCAAGGAACTGGAACTAAATTGGTTAGTTAGATAATCAATGAAGGGAATCGAGTAAGATACCATAGTGAAAAATTCATCGCTGAGAAAAAATATTAGCCTCGTTGTATCTAAAGGAAAAGGATTGGTTCAACATCATGATGCACTGAAACACTTGTTGTTTGGGAAGTCAAATTAAAGAGAAATACATTAGGCCAAGGAAAAGATCAATATCATATGGAGAGGATAGAGAATGTGTTGATGCATTATAGGGAGAGGTAGCATATATCGAGAATTCAATTAACAACCTTCGAGAATCCTTTTTCTAGAAAGACACCATTCCTTAGAAAATAGAAGAAATCTTGGGGTAACTGAATTTTCCATAGCAGTTTCGTTCCATATAATTTATTAATATAATTGAATGGCTTACATGGTCATATTTTGTTGAAATTGATTCACTTTCCAAGTCAATGGAGAGGCTGGAGAATGTGTTGATTCATTAGAGTCAGAGTTAGCATATATCTAGAATTCAATTAACATTTTTTGAGAGAATTTTTTCTATTAAAACAACATTCTTTAGAAAATAGAAGAAATTCTAGAGGGGGTAAATTTACTAGAGAAATTTAATTCCAAGAAAATTATTGATATAATTCAATGGTTTTCATAGTATTTTTTTGTTGTTGAAAATGATCCACTTTCTATAATTTTGGAGTAGAGAATTCATCAAAAGGATGATGAATATGATGCTAGTTTTTAGGAACTAAATTCAGAAGTAGATGTTGTCAAATTCAGTCAAGGTCAAGCGATTGAAGATTTGAGAAGAAACAATGAGGGTCTTCAAGGCAAGTGCTTAAGTTTGGTTGAGAAATTTTATATATTGGGGCAATATTTACAGGAAATTAATCATCTTATTCAGAGATGGGAAGATGAATTGTACAGTGTTAAGGTTCTATATTCAGTAAAATCGATGGAAGCCGAAGATCAAATTGAGTACCGCACAGAGCATTGAATTACTGTCTATAATTGTAGAGGTGCCTATCAATAGAAAATGCAATTTTATTACCACCTTTAGTTTCTTTAGTTTCTTTACAAAATTTAATTTGAGAATTGACAATTCGACCATGGAAAATCTCTCCAGAAGCTGGAAAAGCTAAAATATGTAGTCCATTTTTTCTCTTGTCACCTAAAAAAAGAAATGAGTAGAGAAATTATACAAATCGATGCCCATATTAAATCTATGGAAGATCCACATTCAACAAACTACTTCTCAGAGGCTTCCAAACATAAATGAGCAGAATTGGACATAAAGAAAGGTAAATAATTTTGCGTCAAGCATAGGAATGGCAACAAAAGAGTCGTCAAATGTGGATTGATGAAGCGGACAAAAATACTAGATATTTCCACAACTAGACTTCCAGGGATTGTATGCAAAATTATATTTGGAAAATCAATAACAATGCTAGGGAAATTATTTATGGAAAAATGATATTCAGAAAGAAGCATTGAGGCATTTTTAATCAGCACTGAGAGTAACAGATGATCATTCCTCTTAGAAATATATGGAATTCGTTTCTCTATATCCACAAATGGTTGACTTGGAGAATCTCCTATATATTTTAGAGGGAGTATGAAGTCTCCTTATTATTTGTGAAGGATAAAGGATCTATACCCTATATCAACTGGGAATAGGGATCTCCTGTCTGGTTAATATGTATTAATGATAAATATCACATTTTTATTATCCTCATCATGTGCCATGCACTAGGCCAGGACTAACAAATGTACATCTAAGTGAAGGAAATGGAGGAATAATGGTGAAAGGAATACTGAATAAAAATATACAATTTCCTTGACGATATAAACTACAAAATAGAAAGTGGACTGACACTCTTTGAGGATTGGACAGGTAGTCAAGACAAGAGTTGTCGATGAGGACCAATATTCTTTGAGGATTAGGAATCCAAGATAAGAATAGTCCTAAAAGGACATACCTAGTGAACATTTAGTGGGGTATGCCCCAATTCAGAAAGGAAATTTCCAATACACCCACACATGCCCCAATTCAGAAACAAAATTGTTAATACAGCCATTGGTAAAAAAATTGGACATTTTAGGGATTCATGATTGGAATAGAATTTGTTTCTTGAACCTTTTTAGATTCATGACTGAAACTCTTACAAAACCCATGCTATTTTTATATCATCCTTATCTGTTTAGTGTCACACCATTTGTCCAATAGCTATTGAATATTTATGGCATAATCTTTACTTATCATATTTGGGGAGAGATTATTTCCAAAATATATTTTTTTGAAAGACATATACCTATGAGGATTTAACTTACGGCATTAAAGTGTTCTAATTTATGAACTATTAGAAATTTCATAGCTGCAACATGTAGCTGAATTTATTAGTAGTCCATAGGGACATGTCCCCTACATTACCTGCATCTCTCCACTCCAGGGAGGGGAAACATAGATGTCTCAAGGCATCATTGGGATGTCAGATATAGACACTTTGACATCCTCGTGATGTACCACTTTCTCCATGGGATGTCCCAAGATATTTCCAGGTGCTTCAGTGACACCATGCTATAATCAATGGAAATGGGAAGTGCCACTGCATGTTTTAATGGTTTAAGGGTTTTGTAAAACAACACTTTTTATCCCAACTTCCTTTCATCTATGTCCTGGAAACTACCATTTTCTATGCAATTTCAGCAATTTCCATAATATGGTAGGATGGAATATATTGAATTAAGTACCATGAATATGTTTTAAATTTGCAAAAATTGTCTACGAAAGAGTCCAAAACCTCAAAAATTCCATATAAATCAATACAGAAACAGTTTCCATAAAATCCACTGACGTCTAAAATTCATATAAAATTCCTTCAAAATAATTTGACATTAAATACATTTAACAACAGTGTTGTAGGACACAAATTTGGAAAAAATCAGTGAGGATCTAAAATTTGACTCAACAAAAAATAGTTGAACAATAAAAAAAATAAACTAGAAAACCTGAAGGAAAAAAACCGACTTTTTCGCTACATCTAATAATTTTTTCAAAAATTAGCACAAGGAATTTTTTTTGCTTAATGACTCGTTTTAGTAATATCTCACCAATTAATTAGTGGTTTACACAAACAATGTTTAATAGTTCATTAATGAAACAAATGGAATTCATTGCAAGCATTGTTTATGCCCATCAGATTCTTTAGCTTAAAGGAGTAAGCTACTATGACATACACCTGAGATTTGTTAGGAAGCTGGATTACTAGCTATGAATCAACGATTCTTATACACACTATATATAATGGTTTGTTACATTCATCTCACCATATCCAAAATATTATACGGGATGAATATTATCTAACTAGGAAAATTTTGCATATGAGGATGTCATAATTCACTTACTATTTTCAATAATCGCTGCAACAACACTGTCTAGCTTTGAAATGTTGGAAAGGATTTGCACGTTCACACTAAATTTTTTCTCTACAATATGGTAGAGTGGAAATCACTACATACTCAAAGTTTATGATGACCGAGTTAGGTGTCATGGGGTTGTGTTTACAAGACCAATTGCAAATGTCAACTTGTCACCGTGTTGACAATAATATTTTTCTTCGGCTTCTTTTTCATGAGATTAGTGAAAATCATGTGGGAAGCATACCCTACTACCTTTCATCATTGAAAAATTTCATCTTATAGATATATAACCTTTCTCCCACAAGAATAGTATACATCTACTTATTCGTCCCAATCCGGCTGCACCCAAACCTCTTTTTGGTTTCAATAATTTTCATACTATTTCAATATCATTCCACGAACCAGTTGCACCGTAAATAATTGAATGCAACACAAGACCTAGTAATCATAGGGCTCAATTTAGAAAGGCGGACCAACTTTAAAAAGGTGTTCTACCACTTTTTCTCCTAGCTTCACATTGACATGGACTCTACAAGCACCCAACAAAGACTTCCACACATAAGTGTCATGTTCTATTGGCAATTTACTGATAAATTCATGTGCTTCATTGAGGCACTCATTTCGATGAATAAGGTCAACCATACAACAATAGTGCCCCATTTAAAGTGTAATGTGGTAATCTCTTCTCATGGAAATGAAGTATTGTTGACCTTCAATGACTAGGTCTTCGTGGAAACATGTAAAGAGAACACCAACCAATGTTACCTAGTTCAGCTTTGTGTTGGAGTGTTTCATTTGCTCAAAGAGTTTGAGGGCACTCCCACAAACAATTTACTTATATCACCTATGTTGCTACATTTATCATACATGTATATGCGGGCACTCCCAACAAAGTCCTCAGACTCCAAATTTGCACAAGATGACAAAACGCTGGGGAAGGTTTTTGCATTGGATTTTACTTTTTTCAATTACATATGTTGAAAGAGTTTCACTGCCTCGTCAAAATATCCATTTTGTGCATAACCTGCAATCACGGTGGCTCGCTAGGTGGCATAACATTGTTTCTTAACTGCTATTAGAGTAGATATTTTCGTGTTAGGATCAGGTCCACACTATCGCTATTCCCTTTCCTTCTTTTCTAGATATTTTTTCTTCTTGCCTTCGATCCTCTCACCTCTATGTCCTGTAAATAAATATCGTTGTAAACCCACTCAGTAAGGTCACTCTTATTTCATCATGCTACTTCTATAGCTAATGGTGCCTTTGCTCAATCAATGAGGTAAACTTCTAACTGGATCATTGGCTGCTAAGGCTGATACCATATCTCATTGAGCAATTTTCTTAAACAAATTGAAAGCTACTTCAACTAACCCATTATGCAAATATGTAGCAACCATTGTGTTCCAATGGTGAAGGGTACAAAAAAAAATCTTCTAAGACACAACATAAGCTAAGTCAAATGTGTAACATACTAACAGTTGACTAGTGACATGAATCAATGTTGAATTTTTGGTCAGAAGAGCATGTCAGAATTTCTCTCATTACCTTCAGAACTTCTTGACTAGATCCAATAAAGACTAAATTCTCTATTGGGGTCACCTCGAAAAATTCTCGAACCCCAGGTGCTGAATGAAATTTTTTCCTACCTTAATTAAGTTGGTGAAACTCCATTGTATACACCTTGTCTGTATTTGAAATGGAAGTCGTTGGAGCTGAAGTTGGCGATACATCAATCGGTAACTGTTTAGTACTTCATATATGAACAAAATATGGAAGATCAAAATTTGGATTAAACTATTGGCCAAATGAGCATGTTGGAAATGTCTGAAAGGCTATAGGATATTATTTAACAGATGTACCTATCCTTGAGTCCTGCATTTTGTTTTCTTGAGCACATTCCTTAGCTCCAGCTATGGAATGGGATTGTTTTTTGCTATCTACTATGCGAGTGATTTTCTGAAGTGCCGTTGTAGGTACCTCTTGAACATTTGGATCAGAATTTTCCGAAACTAAGGAAAACTCCACTGTAGATAACTTGGGTTTATCTGAAATGGTAGTTTTCATGGTTAGGAATGAGTGAATCGACAACTATTCAGTTCTTGATACAACATATTGAAGAGTTGAAGTAAGATCATAATATTGACCATATGAGTGTCTTCGAAATATCTACATGGATACAAGAATTTGTTAAACATATGTGCTTAACATTAAGTTCTACATTTTTTTCCTTGGCATAGTCTTGAGCTCCAGCTGTGGAATGTAATTGTTTCTTACCAACCTCTACATGATTGATTTGTTGAAATGTTGTCATAGGCCCCACTTCCATATTTGGAGCTGTAGAAGCTGGAAATGGAAATTCGTGAAAAGAAAACTATTGAGAGCCTCATATGTCGCTACCGGAGTGAACCTCTCAAACAAGATTAAAATCTCGGCTAGATGTGCATTTTGGAAATGTCTACATGTATATAGGAATTTTTTTAATGGGTATGCCCATCATTACATTATGTGTTCTTGCAACCTGGGCATACTCTTGCGACCCAAATTATGAGTGGAAATCTTTTTTATTTCTTCCTACTTGATTGAACTGCAGAAATCCTAGTGCAAACAATTCATGTGCATCTGAATCTTTGTTTCTTAACTGCGTCGAACCACTTGGGGAAAAAAAATTAGGACTATGTGAGTGTTTCTTAGATGTAATTAATATAGAAGAATGTATAAAACCTGAACCATCTATATCCATATCCATCGATAAATTACCCATCAAGGATGATACATCCTTTAAGTTGTAGGCTGGAGTGGGCATTTCCTTGTTTCTACCACAAATTATTGTTTGGGATTCGAAATAGGTACTTGACGGGAATGAAACATAACAACATGTTGCAGCACTTCTTTATCAATAGATTAAATCTCAATAGATAGCATTTATCCTTTCATGAATGCTTCTTCTAGCTGAACCTGTTCCCTGATGGCAAGTTCAGGCTCAATTTCCTTCATATTTTGATTCTCTTCAAGCATATCAACCTATTTAAACTCCATTGAAAAAATAGTCACTAATAAAAATGTAGGAACAATTGATAAAACCTCAAGCTGGGGATTTGGAAATGTCGACGCACAATGTTCAGACAACATTGACATCTAACCATTTTCAAACCCCATTGACAAACTAGGGACTGAACATGACACATAAATAGTTACCAAAGAGAGTTCAACTGTAATAGAGTTGTTATTTGAAAAAATTAAGTGACCTTTCTGTAAATAACTTGAAACAAAAACATCGTCAATAGTGGAAACTAAGGCCTTGGTGAGTTGAGGAGTAGATGTATCTTGTATTGATGAAAACGAAAAATCCTCTTCATTTAAATCTGGTGTGTGAATCTCCCTATAACGTGCATGGGCTACCTCTATAACAACTGATCTAAACATGTTATGAGAATATGACTCCATATGACATCTATAATGATCATCCAAAGGTTGCATAACATAATAATCTCTTGCTTCATCTTGGTTAAAATAACCATCTTCTGTAACAAGGGCGCGAGACTGCTCTTCTTTGGTCTCCAACTCATTTGAGCACGTGGCATCTTCAGCAACCTTAGAAGGAAAAAAATATTCTTCCAGGTAGATTTTTTGCAGATGGAATTGAAATTAATTTAAAGAACAAATTAAAAAATAAAAATAAAAAAATGAATGTTAATAATAATATTTAAAACAATAAATTATATACAGTATTAAATTAAAAATTCAATAAAACAAATATTTCATTAAAATTGGAAAAAAATTATTAGAAGGACTTTAAAAAAAAAACATGTTTCATTAAATTTGGAATTATTGAGTGGATCTAGAATTTAAAACTTTAACTAGATTAAGTTTGAAAATGAATTAGTTCACTATTTGAATGTATCTATTCAGCATTTTTTGCAATAAAATTATGATGATAAGCTATGTAAAACAAATTTATATAAAGTTGTAGAAGCAAATCTTTGATGTCTTAATCTTGGACTCCTTACATTATTTCTTCTAATATTGTTTATGGTTCATTTTAAAAAATTGAATAATATTAGTTGGTGACAAGAGTATTGTGTGTATTAGTATTATTTTCCAATTTACTTATAATTTGATATAGTAAATATGGCATTGATTGTGATGAGTTACTATTCTAGTAGAAGGTTGGCTCAATTTTAAAGTCTCTATAAAAATTTTTTAATCATACAATTACACTAGTATGTTTTTTACCATAACAATTTAATTGCAGGTACTATTAGCAATTTTGTTTATTTTTTAGTAACATACTTTATAATTGTACAATTTATGACGTTAATATCATTTATATTCAACAATAAAAAATATTACATAAGACCCATATTATCTTTAAATTTATTCTTTTAACAATCCAAACCAACAGAGCAACTTCATTAATATTATTTATTTTGGTAACCAACACAGATCTATCTTATATCGAGATCTAGCAAATGCCAACAACGATCAATTCTAGAATTGAGATGGATCTAAGCTGGAAGTCTTAGATTTCATAATGGATTTGTGGAAGCCTTTAAGTAGGCTTCATGATAACAAATAACAAAAAAAATTATCATGGGATACGCAATACTATGGGCTTGTAAAGCACCATCGGTAAACCCATCAAATGACTAACTCAAACTTATGTTAACTAGTCTATGACCAGAACATTTAATGGGGACCTTCCCATATCCTTGTAAATAGACATTTACAAGTGTAAATTTTTACGTGGGGTCTTTCCATACTACGATGTAAAACGCCTCTTGAATGAATCACAATCTTAACTTAATATTTAGGATAAGATCAATATTTTTAGTAATGTCAAACCAATTAGTGACCCATGAATAAGTCAAACATGGAATTGCTTGACACAAAATATCAATACATAATATGTGTGTGAAAGTAGTTGTTAGTAGTAATAAATTAAATCATATTAGTATGTCTAAAATATCAATACATAGTATGGGTGTGAAAGTAGTTGTTAGTAGTAATAAATTAAATCATATTAGTATGTCTAACTTGAAAGCAAGATATTAGAGTTATGAATGATAAACTAGACTCCTTGATGTCAAAAATTGTGTTCTTAAAAACTCTCAACCCCAAGTTTCCCACATCCCAAAGGGGGAGTTCTTAATCAAAATATGATGGTGTAATGAGGATCTCAGTGTAAGACTTGTTAAGGAGTGCCTCCCTTGCAAATTTTGCATTGAAACTAGTATACTAGAAACTTGCTAAGTAAAATAAGTTTTTATGATAAATTTTCTCGGTCCCCTTATTGCCTTTATAAAGCACTGAGGGGAGGTCCAGAACACTTAGAAATAATTATCAAATAATTATAATTTTTTTAAACACCATTTAATATGAATTATCGATTAATTGTAATTTGTAAAACAATTTTCATAATAATAGTGAAAAAATTCTAAAGACATTCATTTGTGACCCTTCTCTTCAGTGAACCTTGAAAGTCCACTTAAAAACCATTATCAATATATTATTCCATGTTTTATTCGAAAAATATTTTTTTTACATGGATTTTTATTTAAAAAAACAACAATATAACCTTTATACATTCATATTAAACCACATGATAGAAAAATATAAGTCAATAGTTAACTTACTGACTTATTGACTTATATGATATGATTGCAAATATGAGTTATTAATTTAGGAATATATAGTTAGAAAAAGTTATGTGTTATGAAACCATCTCCAAAAATAGAAGAGAAGAGAGATCAACGCCTTATAAATCAGCCACTTCGAGGGGGCAACCTCCAATACATTACATAAATGAACAATTTTTGCATGATACAAATGAATAAACCTCATTTCTATATATAGGAGTCCATGGGGCCACAATGTAATCCTAGTGGGGCCATAATGTAATCCTAGCCGACCTAACAGTAATAATTTAAGGGCATAATAATAACAATATGGGGGTTACAGGGGTACAAAAATAACTATAAGGGGGTTACAATAACAACAAGGGACTATACTAGTAATATAGGGACCTAACATTATGGATACAAAATATAAGTAAACCATTTAAAATGTGTTATCAATTAAATTCTAAATTATTGATTTCGTAAAATTTGTATCTTTACTTACATTAAACGATTTATTTCAATAACCCATTACATTTATAAACATGTATTATGGAAGAATATAACTAAATAGAATTCAGTAAACAACTCCATGTCTTTTTGGCTTCTATTAGATTATATCAACTACAAATAATGTATTTAAATATTCAAATTTACATAATGTTATTATGGATGGAAAAATATAATCTCATATTGTTGTCCAAAAAGGTTAAAGACATCCATTTATGCCTCATATCCTGAATGAGCCTGAATTGTCGACTCAATATTCATTGTCAATTAAATATTCCATGTTTTAGGATGGAAATCATTTTCTTTTACATGGATTTTTGTTTCAAAAAAAACAATGTCACATTTATGCATTGATATCAAACCACATAATAGGCATATAAAAGTCAATAAATGGCTTCATGAGTGATAGAATTACATGATATGATTGCATATATAAGTAATTGATTCAGTAGTGCATAGTTATAAAAATTTATGGATTGAAAATCAGAAGGACCACATAGAACTCATCAATTAATTCTATTTTGTTTTGAAAAAATATATCTTTACACACATTAAGATCTTAAATAATTTCAAAAGTGAAATACATTCTTCAACTTGTATTAATGTATATAACTAAATATAATTCAATAAATAGGCTAATGTGTTGGCTTCTATCATATTATTTCTATTAGAATTAATTTATTCAAGACTTGAACTTTACAAATTATTAATGTGGATGGGAAAATCAAATTTCATATGTGCAAACCATTTAAATACATCCATTTATGACTTACCTCTTGAATAACTCTAAATAGTCCATGTTTTCTTTCTTTTCAATTGGAATTAAAGCCTGGGAAACCCCAGAGTACATACCACCATTTTGCATATGGTACATTGAGTAAAGCATCAACCCTAGTTATGAAACCTCACCCCAATAGACTCAAAAAGTCGAACCCATGATCAGCAACAATATCGAAGAACTTCACATTTCGCTCTATACCTCTTGAGCTAACCCTTGGGCTTAATGAATAGTCCACTTAACATTCACTATCTTCATGATCAATTAACTATTACATATTTAATTATGAAAAAAAATTTGTTTTACATGGAGATTGATTTCAAGAACAATGATACCACATTTATACACTCTTATTAAACCACATGGTAGAAAATGAAAGTCAATAAATGGCTTCTTGATTTATTGACACGTATAAGACGATTGCAGACAAAAATAATTGATTTACAAGCACATGTAATTTACAAATAATTACGGATTGAAAATCAAATTCCTTCAAATTTAAAGATTTTGGAGTCACTAATTTATGTCCCATTGCCCACTAGTCTAAATAGTCTACTTAGCACTTATTATCAAGAAAATTTAGTATTTATTTTTGGAAGAAATGATTCATAATTTATGTCTATTATATATCACATTAATACACTCATATTAATCAATATAAATAAATAAAAGTTGATAACATAACTTTTTTCCTTGTTGGATCATATGATATAATTTCATTTTATTTAAAAATACAAATTTATAAAAAGTCACCATTGTACAATGAAATGAAATTCCTTACAATTCATAAAGTTCAAAGACATAAATAATCTATGATACATTCTCAATGAAATATTAACACTCCACTTAAAAATCATTCTCATTTAATTATGTATTTTTAAGAAATGAAAACTTTTTTACAATGGAGTTTAATTTTAAAATTTTTATATCACATTTATACACTCATATTAGTGGATTTTTTTAGGAAATTTAAAGTCAACAAGTGACTTTGTGTCTTATGATTTTCAGTATGATATGATTGAAATAAAAAATATTAATTGAAGTCTATACACAATTACCAAAAAATTTAAATTGGGAAATAACAGATCATGTACTTCAAAAAGTTCAAATCATTCACCTATGCCCCATTTCCTATTAGCCTTAATAGTGCATGCAACATTTATCAACTAAATTATATATAATTTTTTTGGTAAAAGTTGTACATTTATTTACATTGAACTTTATTTAAAAAATTACATTTCACATTTATATATGAGTACTACTGAATATAAGTAAATATATATCCATAAAATAACTTTTTGATTCAATGTATCATGTAATAAGAGGATTTCAATGACAAATAATCCATTTAAAAATGTAAATTAATATACACACATATACATAATAAATATAACTCGTTTGTACAACAAATTAAATGCAAAAGTAATTATAAATAATAATAATAATAATAATAATGTATATTAGTATAATTTTCAATTCTCATATGTTTTTAAACAAATAGGAAATCATACAAATTCATTCACAAAAAGCTATGTCCAAGTTGCATTGAAAAAATATAATTCTCTTGTGAGTAAATTTATTAAAAAAAATCCCACCCATTACAATGAAGTACAGGTTCTATTGAGAATTCAATGTACTCAAGTTTATTTTTTATACAATGAAATGGATTAACAAATTGAAATAAATCTTCCATAAGCCAATTATTAGGCTCTTGTCTTGTATAGGCTTTTACTAAGATGTGGTTTGATCAATATCTAGTGAATTGAGAAGGATGATTTGATGCATCTATTAGCAATATATTTGATTCTTCATATTTATCTCCATATTGGGACCACACATCAATCATTCTTTTCTCATAGAATTGTATTATTCTCCCCGCTTTCACTTTTTTTTGCAAATGGAAACAAGAGCTACTTCATATGAATTTAAAATCCCCTATATCAATATTTTATTTTCCACGTGCTTATGAGATGTACTTTTCAGTGACATCTAATGTCCACATTGCAACAGAATAATTTTTTAAGCAATATTTTAATACTTACAACTTAGAAGGACTTAAGGAATAGAATTTATTACCAAAATTAAAATTTACTTCTCTTCGAATATGACAACTCGGTTCATCTCCAATGTATGATTCGAAGAATAGTCCTTACATTTCAAAGATCAACAACATATATTAACTTACATTCATTCCCATATGAATCTACACTGCAACCACATATATGGAATTACCATATATCCACTTCAACACTTAATTTCTTAAGAACATCAAAACATAACACTTCAAAACATTTAAAAAATTATGTTAGTATATATTATAATTTTTTTCCATTTGTAACAAAGCGGATTTTACTAGTTTTCAAAAATAAAAAATCAACAAATTTCTATTAATGAAATGAAAAGTTACATTTTCTATATGCAATTAAGCGTTCAAAATGCCCCGAAGGGCCCGTATGCACAAGCACACATAGTGGCGAGGCTAGCAAAAGAGAAAAATAATTAATTTACAGTGTGTCATTAGGGCTAGGATTTTGGCACTTTCCTTTTTTCTTTTGGACAATCTGCCAAGTCCCCAAATGCGAGGAAGAAGAAACCAAGGGCAACTCATTATTTCTTGTGATTTTTTCTTTTTCTTAGTCAAAACTTTCAGACACATCAAATCTTTTATTTCCACCTATACCTATTGTTAACACTGGAAAATTGTGCAAGCAGAAGACGACATTAATTAATGTTAGGAAGAAGGATTTGCATGGCTGAAAGACATTAAATAATCTAGAAAGTATTTAAAAATCTCTAAAGTCTGAGGAAAAGTCAAATTTGAGCAAGTCATAAATTCTTTTTCGAACATAATCCTTCCTGAAGAGCGCCTTTGCACGCCTTTTTACCCGAATTGTGTGCAATCCCGGGGGTGGCGAAAGTCACTTTCTGGGACCACAAAAAGCACACTCCGAGATAGTGATTCATCGCTTGAAGCCACCTAAGGATAGCCACAAAATCCTTCTTAGACATCAAGGGAGCACACAATGGAATATTTGTGGAACACAAAGGAATCATCCCCCTATCTTGGGTCACCATCCACAATGTACCAAGAGAGGGAAGGAGGATTTGAATTCTCCTATATAAGGCCACCACGAGATGAAGAACTAGAGAACACATTGTTATGCTAGCCATAACTTCCCGAGAAATACCACCAGTGTGTGATCCAGAGCTGAAGATAGAGGGGACTCAATTGTTGGCCATCCAACAAGTTCAGTCCACCATAGTAGAGAGAGGGAGACTTTGCACCGAGGCAAGCTTGGAAGTAAAAACATCCTTGCATCGGGAATTAGAACCCATGTTCTAGGGGCCCTTTGGCAAGAGGGTTAAAGTCTCATCCTCATTTCCTACCAGCACTCAATAAGAGGGGCAAAAGAGCCACCTTTTGGGTTATTGCAGTTGTTTGACTCTATTCATAGCTTTTGTTTATTTGTTTTAGTTTTAGTTTACTTTTAGTTTATATATGCATGGTATTTCTCTATCTAGTATGTTTATGATTCTAGCTTGTTCCACTAACTTGCTTGAATCCACTTCTTTTTCTGCCTGTGACCAATAACTTAAGTGGGTAAACGACACCCCTTAATTTTTTTTGATTTCGTACATGCATGCACCAAACACACTAACATAGGATTGGCGACTCCAATAACATTTATTACCAAGTTTATGTCGTTGTGCCTTTTTGCAGAGACCCATGTCTATGTTGTGGAGTGGAGCTGAATTTCCCCCTTTTTGTCTTGCAGTACCTAGTTCATCCCAAGTGACAAACTAAAGCAGAACAGCTCCAAAAATTAATTTTGTAGGAATTTACACTTTTTCCCTCCCATATATGTGCCCAGGGCACTTGTTCAGAGCTGATCCGCACACAAACATCTTGCATGTTTCAGCCTTTTGTGCGCAAATGATAGAAAGGGAAATTTCTCCCAAATTTCTACCTTTTCCTACTTGTAAAGTGCTTGGCAGCCCATAATACATCTTCCATCACTAGTTGAGGTATCCCGCAGCTTGGTAAAGCTCACTCTTAGCTTCTTTTGTAGGCTTAGTGTCAGTTTTATTTCAAGTTGATTTTTTCAAAGTTCACACATAGTTTAAGTAGGGGGGAAAATAACTTGCATTCCGAAAGAATTTTATGTTTTGAAAATTTAGTTAACAACTCACCTATATAAATAGCCAAAGTAAGTGACCCAAGTCCACGCATGGTTAGCTAGTTTCTTTTTTCTAGTGTAAAAGTTATTAGTTTAGTTCAATTTTTGCATTAGGATTTCGGGACTAGGATTGAATTGTCTATAGAAGAGCAAGTAATCTCTGCTACCTTTGCACCCTCCAGTGATCCTAGGAAAGCATATGAACACTCTCTATTTTCAATTCGTCATCTCCCTTTAGTTGATCACATAGATTAACTAGGAAAATAGAAAGCGGCCCATATCCGTACATGTTTTTCTTTTGAGCAAGGAAAATACAAGATAGGTTAATAGGATATTTTGAAAAGGATCATCACATATCCACACGTTCAAACTATGTGCTTGTCCAATTTTTTCTCACACACATCCACCCAATAAGAAAAGAAAAGAGACCCAAAACTAACTTAACCAAACTCACTAAATTCTCCCCACACGGGCCATAAAATAATTTATAGTTTAAGTTAGGATCAAGGGGGTAGGCATCCAAAAATATTCCTTGATCATTCTTCATCTTGAAACATATAATTTTACTGTTTAGGGAGCCTTAAATCCACCTATTAGCCCACGAAAAAGAAAACCAGAGCGCAACAGAGACCTGATTCAGAGGGGGTTAGGCTTAGGTGCAGTGCGGGGAGGTATCACTCGAGGCTACATGACTTGGATGATACTCCGTACTATTATTTGACTTACGAAGAAGCCCAAGACTCAAACGATTACATGGGACTATGGTACTTAGTGGCCAAATCTAGGGCATCCTTTCCCTATAGGTGAAGGTGCAGGGAAGAATCAAACCCTCTACCCCTACCTTGGCGAATTTTCTTTTGCTGAATAGGGGTGTTGCCCGCTCTTATGGGACATTGTGCTAGCACTCGCAAGATATCTTCTGAAGTCCCAGTTACATTTGAGTGTATGAGGACGAATAGGTCTTCTAGGATTTTGAGTATCATACGCAAACAAACAAAAACCACTTTTTTGATTTCTTGTTCACATAGAATTAATTTAAAGGGAAAATTTATTTTATTTTCTCTTTGTTTTATGTCTGTGACCAAAATTTTTCTTTGATAGTAGATTATATCCTCTCAAATTTTTCCAAAACGATACGTAATCAACACCACAATAGACCCAATGGGTCCTCATTGATCTAGGCATCTTTTGGACCTCTCCCCATTACCCGGAGGGGTTCCAGGTCTTTCCCCGTTTAGGCATCAAAGACGGAATGCTGCCACCATTATTGATTCATCCTGTATTGGGGCATCCTTAGTTGGGAACCTTGGTTGGTCTCCCAACACCACACCACACACCACTCCTCCCACGACCCCTGGAGGACAGAGGGGTGCAACCCATTTGGGAATCCAGTTTAATACACAGCATGGTACATGTTGTGGATCATCTGCAATATCCTTTTATTTTCAATTTTGAAAAAAAAATAAAAAAAATAGAAAATTGTTAAAAATATGTTAAAGTACTAAAGTTTTTATACTTTGGCATAAAAATATTTCTATTCATTGTATTATAATTAAAAGTTTAAATAATTTGAACATTATGAAAGTGGGTCCAGACACAAAGTTTAAAGTTCAATTATTTTATCGAGCGAGATGCAATGATGGCTCGAACTCTGATCAAAAGACCCAACCCGCGGGCACAACTAGCACACGAATTAAAATGAAGGGTGCCTCCATAGTTGATTGGGATGACTGCAAGAGTAACATAGATGAGAGGTGGAGATTGAATGTGGGGGCACAAGCCAAAATAATTTTCCATACTCCGACACCCCCTACAGCGACGTAAGGCACTAAGTTGTTCACGGTTGTCTTCCACGTCAGGTGAAATTAACATCTCGTTGGTGTGTCATGTCAGCATTTAATATTAAATCCACGGTACTTATTTAAACAAAATTTACATTCTTTCCGAAGCCATTTGTGATTAACTTGATATTTGTAATTAGTTTGTGATGCGTCCTCTTTATTTTTCGGTCACCCTATCAAAATTTAGCCACCCTGTGAGTCATCCCTTGTCGTAATTTTGAACCATGGCTAAAATCTCATCTCCGACAGGTTCCACTATTCATATTCCTCTCATGGATACTAAGAGGGATATCCAAGACACCAATTTTTCCCTGGTTCACCTTCCGTTTTACCAGAAAGTTCTCCTGAATGACAAATCTTCCCCGGTTTATATTTCCATGGCCAAGTCTGGTGTGTTGTCTGCATGTATCCCTAAAACCCATCTTTTTCCTAAATTTATATATTGGTTGGTATCAATTATGTATCCTGGGAAATGTTTTGTGATGAATTTTGAGGGAGAGAATGTTTTGCAAGTGTCTGCACAGCTAATTAACCAAGCCCTTTGTTACCCGGAGTCAGAGTCATGTGTTCAATTCTCCGATGATTCTTTGGTAGCATATTATGACAGCCTTGCAGGTCAAGATTTCAATCATTTTATTCATTTTTTTAAGCCTAACACACAACAACTTCAGCCGGACAGCAAATATTTTCCTATGGAAATTTTTGATACTCAGGTTCAACCAGTACTAAGCAGCATTACAAAGATTCTAGGCAAAGATGATGACAGAACAATGGATAAATCAATCTTAGGGATGTTTTCCATGATGATGAAGCCAGGAATGGTGCTGGATATTCCATCCTATTGGCAGGAAGCAATCAATTCACAACTCATGAGTTTATCATTAACAGGTTCTTTTAGATTTCCTTCATTAATTATTTACTTGTTATTATATCAAAATGTGGAGGAATTTATGCATCTAGGTTTGAATATTATGAACATGAATAAGAAAAGGCAATCAATAGTGTTCTAGACAGATGTAGTAAGAAGAGAATAAAATGAAACTGGACTGTTCGATTTTTCCAGTTATTTCATGCCAATTGCATATAAAGTTTTGAATGGAGTTCCTCCCCCTTTTTTCTTACCCAAAGGTTAGGAATTCTTGCATTTAGGGGCAAACTGAAAATTTGGAGATTGGTTTTATTTTGAGGATTACTCTGAAATTAGGTTGTATGGAGCAAGTATTAAGCCTTATAGACTTCCAGTGTTTGTACCTATGAGGCTATTAGCTTTGGAGTTTGTTCGACAAAGTCTAAATGTTGATCAAGTTCATTTTTTCCCATGAAAAAGGGGCATATGTTCAAAATTCCCGTGACTGTAGGTCCTTTCATAGTTAATATGAGACAGGCATTTGAAAAGGTTACTAGAATTCTAGATGAGATGCATTTGTTGTTGAGGGAAAGCTGGGCTTATGACCCTCACAGTGTAATTTCCAATAGAAGAATTGAGAATGGGTATTCAAATTTCATTCATGAAAGCACGCTAGATTTAGAGAATATAGCGAGTAAAGGTGTAATGAGCTCAACAGGTTCAAATATTTTGACTATTATCATATCAGAAAAGTCTAATAAAAGAGGTAAAGAGACAGTAGTTGATTTAGAGGATGAGGAGCAGGGAGCTGAGAAAAGGACAAAGTTTTGTGAATAACCTGCATATAATCAACCTGGTTTTTCCTTATGGTTGGGAGAGGATCAAAACACTCCTTCTTCACCCAGAAGACATGAGACCTCTCATGAATAATTACCTCTAATTAAACATATGTTTGCTCAAATTGCAGAAAGAAACATGAAGATGAAGGCCAGCATGGAGGCCCAAGCTGAATGTCAAATTTCTCCACACCAAACAAGACTTTTAACAACAATGGATCTTGAGAAGGATCAATTCAGAATTTCCCTGTCACATCCTTCAGACATGTCAATTGGCTCTTCTAGCAATTTCAATACTGTAAATGTAACTGTAGATGTGAAGAAAATCCCATTGTTGGATAAAGTAAACTTACATATGCAAATAGGTCAGTTGACTGTAAATGACCTAACAAAGACTAGTGCATTGGCTTTGAAATCGAAGAATATGCTTGGAAAAGTAATCAAGCAGTTAAAGTTAGAGAAAGCCAATTCTAGGGCTTTAACAATTCAGAATGAGGAACTAAAGAAAATCATAGTAAATATTGGAGTGGACCCTAATGATAGGACTTTTGTGCAGAAACTGTTGCAAAGTGCTGAGGCAGAGATATCTACATTGAATAAAAAGTTAAAATTTCCTATAGGAGAGCATTCAATGGCTACAGAGGTTGCAGAAATAGAGAAGGAGAAAGAAAAGCTTCTACAACAGCTTATGCAAAATAAGGAAGAAATTTCCAAAATAAAGAAAACTGCAATATCACAACAAAATCATATTGATAATCATAATTGTACTTTTGTTTTTGCTTAAGGTAATGAAGATCCACAAGTACATATTTCTCAGTTGAATACTGAATTGAAGATGGCAGAAATAGATCGGAAAAAGGCTCAAATATATTTAGAGATTGCATCAAACATTATTCAAGATGTAGAGGATGAAACTAGTAAATATAAAGTGGACAGTAAAAAAGCTAATGCTGATATCAAAAGTCTCAAAGAAAAATTGAAAGGGAACATATCTTTATTCCACGAAAAGATATCATTTGGAATGATATCATTTTAGAAATGAAATCGATTTGGGGCTTTTTGATGGTGGTTGCAGAAGAGAAAAGTCTCATCAAGGAATTTGAAGAACAAATCATGACAGATAGACATAAGACAATCAATAGGGCTATTTGGGAAAACAGATTCATTTACTTTATTAATTCCAAAAAATATAAAGAGTTAGAGGAAAATGAGATTAAAGATAGAATCCTATATGCAGTGGAGATTAATAAGATGATTGTCAAGAATGATTACAGGAAGGCCACAAAAAAGAAGTTTATAGAAATTAAAGAAGTAGTAAGTGAGTTTGATAAGTCATTGAACAAGGTGACAAGAGCAGGTATGACTTCATGTTGGGGACATGGTGGAGGTTTGTTGTCATGGTATTCTTATGTAAACTTACTAGTATTGACAAAAAGTAAAGTTGACAATACATATGAAAAGACACAGGTGCTCAAGGGAGCAACAGTGATCAAATTTCATCAAAGACATTTTTAGCTGTTGTGGTTGTTAAAAAATCTATTTGTAGAAATACCATACTATAACCGAATTACTGCTTTCAGATTGGAGTATCATAATCTGATACATTCACCCAAGAAAAGAGTAGAGATATGGAAGAAGTGTAGGGCTTGGACGATAGACTTGCCAAAAGATCTTTCAGCTTCAAAGAAAGACAAATCAACTGATCCAGGCAATGTGGCAGCATCATCATCTATTCACATTCAACATATAGATTAGGATGTTAATTTTTATGTTATTGTAATTTTTCAAAGATGATGTAAATGTAATAAGACTTTTTGAGGGTCTGTAATAGATAGCTTATGAAGTCCTTAGGAGTTGAGGTAGTTAGGATCAGTTATAGCAGTTTCAAACTTCTTTTTATTGTATTTAATGTAATAGTTCAGAAGAAGAAAGGTTCATAGTTTTGGACCTTCACACTATAACTTTGTACTCAAAGATTTCAAAGATTAATGAATGAGAAACAAGTTTCTAGCATCTGTTTATGTTGATATGTATTCAAGTTTACATTTTGTGTTTTCTATCTTTGAATAAAACGAAGTAATGAGCAATAGGTCTCTTTTTACTTATGTAATCAAGAGTTAAAACCCTTAATTAGCGCTCCTTTGTTTTAACTATTTCCTTCTTATAATTCTTCTGATGTTAGAGATAATATATTTTGTGTAACAACATATCAGTTTGGGCTTCTTTCTTTCATTATCTTCTATTCATTTCATTCAACATCAGCAATTGATAGCATTGTGAGACATTCATTATATTTGATATTTGAGAGCTTAATAATAAATACTTGAGGGTTAAACAAAGACAAATAATTCTGTGACATAATCATATAAATGTATTAAGCACTGATTCCTTATCACAGCTAAGGGATTGTCTCTTAAGGTACAACATGTTTTGGCACCATTGCCGGGGATGAAGAAGCGAAGTTTTTCCTTGGGTTTTGTTCATATTTCCTTTGGTTGTTCAAAGAGGAGGAAATATTAAAAGCTATGTTTTCATTTTCTAATTCTGGCTTATAAGAGGCCACATACGAGGTCAGATACCTCTCAGCAGAACGTTCCTACCCTTTCAAATCCAGAAAAGCTGGTTTCTAAAAAGGACAGAAATCAAAAACAATTTCTACACTTGATGCCACACTACCTACACCTGGCAGTAGTTCTCATACTCTTTCATCCAAGTATATTTCTCGGAAACTCACTTTCTCAGAACAAGAGTCCTTTTCCCCATACATTAATTTCCAAGAACCAAGGTTAGAAGAGCATTCTTTTGAATCTGTATCATTCAAATTTATAGAAACTCAGCCTAATACTGTTGCCAATTCTTTTTCTTTAGTTTATTGACCTCTTCCCTTATCAGTTGTTTCACCCCATTCATCCACACCTACAATTGGTACAAAGATTCCCACTACTCAAGGAGCAGTCAATCAGGGCATAAACATGGTAGCCCCTACTTTCTTGATCAATAGATATGCACCATTAAATCTTCCTCAACCAATGAATGCAATGCCTCAAGAGTACCTTCAGTTGCTTCCAATATTTACCGGTGAAGATGAAATAACCGCAAAACAACACTTGCCATTGTTTTGCACTTTTGCTAAAAATTTCAATGTTGAACGTCTAGATGTAGTAATGAAACTTTTTGTGCAACCTCTAAGTGGAGAGGAAAGAAAATGGTTTAAAGGATTACCAAATTTCTCAGTTAATGATTGGGATGCATTAGAAAGACAATTCATCCAAATATGGGGTGAAAAGAGAGACCATGGTTATTCTTTGACAGAATTTAATGCTATTAAGAAAAAAACAGATGAAAATATGAGTGATTTCATTAAAAGATTCAATAAATTGTATAATAGTTTTCCTACAGAGATGAAACCTCATCCTATTGGAGCAAGAGTTGTTTTTGCTGGAGCATTTATATTATATTTTAGTTTTAATTTGAGAGAAAGAAGGTCCCCTACTCTTGAAAAAATCTAAACGGATGATTTGGAGATTGAAGCAAATATGACTGCTGCTGGGAAAGCTCAAGAAAAATAGTCAGCTCAAGATAAAGGTAAAGCTAAGGAGGAGTCAATACAAGATCAAAAGATTGATGACATGACTAAGGTCATTAAAAATTTGTCAAAAAAAATAGTAAAGATGGAATTGGATAACAAGAAACCTACACAACAAAATAGAGGGGTTTTTAATCCCCAATTCAGAAAGCAGCCCCTATAGATTTTGCAGAGAGAAAGAAGAGATCGGGATCAAGTTCAAGCGCCCTTATATATAGAAGTAGCACCTTCTCAGTCTGCTGATGATGCTTAGAAAGAAGATGAAAAACAAATTTCTGCCATATCTATGGAAGATGGTGCAGAAGAATAATGTAAAGAAGCTGATATTTTTCTCCGAAACCAGCTCCAAAAATAGAAGAAAAGAGATATCAACGCCTTAGAAATAAGCCACTTCGAGGGGGCAACCTCCAATACATTACATCAATGAACAATTTTTGGATGATACAAATTACAAAACCTCATTTCTATATATATGAATCCTTGGGACCACAATGTAATCCTAGTGGGGCCACAATGTAATCCTAGCCGACCTAACAATAATAATTTAAGGGCACAATAATAACAATATGGGGGTTACAGGGGTACAATAATAACAATAAGAGGGTTACAATAACAACAATAAGGGACTATACTAGTAATATAGAGACCTAACATGCCCCTCTCCTTCAAAAAAGTGTTGTCCTCAATCCTTGAGTAGCTCTGGGTGCTTCTGTATAAAATTATATTTCTCCTATGTAGAATCTTCAGTGGGTATGTTCTTCCACTTGATGAGATACTCTGAAATTGATCGATTCCGTAGCTATCGAGTTCTTGTTTTCGTGACCGCTTCAAGTTCCAATATGATTTTTCCTTCCTCATCAAGTTCTGGCAATATTGTTTGAACTGGAAGATTTTCACCTATAACATTCTTTAAGCATGAAACATGGAAAACTAGATGCACTCGTGAAGAAGAAGGAAGCTTCAATTTGTATGCCATAGTACCAATCTTTTGCAACACCTTGTAAGGACCATAGTACTTTGGGGATAATTTATTATCCTTCTTAGCTTGCTTGAGGGACAGTTGTTTGTATTGTTTTAGTCGTAAAAATACCCAATATCCTACATCAAAACTTCTCTCACTGCGATATTGATCTGCCTGTTGTTTCATTCAATTTTGTGCCAAATTCAGGTTATCCTTCAAGAGTTGGAGAAATTCTTGTTGATGCTCGATGTGATCTTCCACTGCTTGAACCTTCAAATTTTCTCCCTAAGATTATGTGATGGATGGTAGATGATATCCATAAAGTGCCATAAATGGTGTCATTTTTGTTGCAGTATGGAAGGAAGTGTTATACCACCATTCAACGAGAGCTAACACTTGACCCATTGTGTTTGTTTATCAGATACAAAACAATAAAGATATCCTTCCAAACATTTATTTACTATCTCAGTTTGACCATCAGATTGAGGTTGATAAGATGAGCTATGAGCTAATTGAGTACCCAAACAAGAAAATAACTCTGTCCAAAAATTTCCAGTAAAAATGGGATCTCTGTCGCTCACAATAACCCTTGGGTTCCCATGTAGCTTTTGAATTGTGTCCATAAATGTAGTAGAAATTGTACTTGCTTTAAATGGATGAGATAATGCACAAAAGTGTGCATACTTGGTAAGTCTATCAACTACCACCATGATGAAACTCTTTCCTTCAGACTTAGGTAAACCTGTGATAAAATCCATTGAAATCTCCTCCTAACGTTGACTTGGAATGGATAAAGGTTATAGAAGACCCAGGGTCTTAATTGTCTCAACTTTATTCTACTAGCAAACCAAACATTCTGCCACGAACTTTTGAATATCAGATTTAAGGCCATCCCAAAAAAATTATTTCTTCACCGTGTGGTAAGTTTTTAAAAATCCTGAGTGTCCTCCTAAAGGACAAGTGTGCAATTCCAAAAGAATATTTTGTTTTAGTTGAGAATTCTTACAAATATATAAGCGATCTTTGTATCATAAGGAATCATTTTTCCAACTAAATGTATCAGATTTACTAGGATCTTGTTGCAACTTTTGAATGAGTGTCCACACTTCTTTGTCCTTCTTCCATTCATCTCTTGCTTCAGTTATCCAATCTGGTTGGATAATAGAAATGGCACAAAGCAATGCTTCCACATCTTCATTCTAAATTCTTGAGAGTGCATCTGCAACAACATTTAGCTTCCCTTTTTTTTAGATTATTTCAAAGTCGTAACCCAACATCTTTGTGACCCATTTTTGCTACTCTTCTGAAGATATTATTTGTTCCAAAAAGTGTTTAAGACTATCATGATCAATTTTTACCTTGAAGTGTCTTCCCATTAGGTAAGTTTGTTGTTTCTTTAGTGCATGTAGTATTGCTAACATTTCCTTCTCATAAATAGGTTTCTATAAATACTTTCCTTTGATTGGAATACTTTCAAAAGAAATGGGTCTTCCTTCTTGCATTAAGAAAGCACCAATTCCATTTCCTGAGGCATCACATTTCACAATAAAGGTTTTTGTGAAGTCTAGCGTAGCTAAGACCGGTGCTAGGCACATTGCCTCTTTAAAATGTTCAAAGGCCTTAGTTGCTTCAGGAGTCCATGTAAATGCATCTTTCATCAATAATGTTGTTATAGGTGCTTCTATTCTCCCATAATTCCTAACAAACTTGTGATAATACCTTGTTAACTCGAGAAATCGTCGCAACTTCTTTATGGTTGTGGGGACTTTGCATTCCTTAATGGCTTTAATTTTGTTAGGGTCTACCTTAACACCCTCGTGAGATATAATATGATGCAGATATTCCACCTCTTGTACTCCAAAGAAACATTTGGATGTTTTTTCTTATAATTGTTTCTCCTGCAATAGTTTGAGAACCCTGTCAACATGTTGAACATGATCCTTACAAGACTTGCTGTAGATTAGTAGATCATCAAAAAATACTAGCACGAATTTTCTAAGGAAGGGTTTGAAAATGGAATTCATCAACCCTTGAAATGTAGAAGGTGTATTGCTAAGGCCAAACGGCATGACCAAAATTTCATAGTGACCCTCATGAGTTTGAAATGTTGTTTTCAGAATATCTTCAGTTTTCATTCTAATTTGATGATATCGTGAACGAAGATCTAACTTGGTAAAATAAATTGCTCCATGTAATTCATCCAATAATTCATCAATCACAGGAATGGGAAATTTATCTTTAATGGTGAGCTTATTAAGCTCCTTATAATTTGGACACATGCGCCATGATCCATCCTTCTTGTGTACCAATACTACAGGAACAGAGAAAGAACTTTGACTAGGTTGAATTATACCTGCCTCTAACATTTCTGCAGTCATACGTTCAATTTCTCTCTTTTGGACAAAAGGATATCTATAAGGTCTGATGTTTGGAGGAACACTTCCTGGAATCAAATGAATAGCATGATCATGATCATGAATAGGTGGGATCCCTTTGGGAGTTTCAAACACCTTGGAATGATTGTCCAAGACTTTTTGGAGATCTGCAGAAATAGATGATTTTGATGTTGGAACTTATAGTGAGCATAATTGTGCAATTACACCTCATTGTTCTTTCTTTAGAAGCTTTGTCATGACATTAGAGCTTATTATCTTTCTCGGCTTCCCTGCAATACCCCATAATTCGATTTCCTTTCCTTCTAAAAACAAATTCAAGAAAAGTTCTTGAAAATTAAAAGCTACCGTCCCCAAAGATTGTAACCATTGTACTCCTATTACAACATCAGCACCTCCCATAGGAATGGAAAGCACTGGACTATTCAATACATATTCCCCCATGGTTAGCTTGATATTATGGAATTTTCCAGAGAAATTTATAGTTCCTCCATTTGCAACCATCACTTGAAATTCTAGTGCTGGGTATAGGAAACAATTCAATTCTTTGGCTACCTTACAATGAATAAAATTATGGGTGCTACCTAAATCAATCAACACTATTACCTTTTTCTTCTTGATATGTCCTTCTATATTGAGAGTTTGAGGACTGGTAATTCCTACCAATGTATTACAGGATATGGTCGGACTCATTTCTTCCTCTTCTATGGATGGTTCCTGGTGTGTATCCTCTTGTTGTTCATTTTCTTCTTCCTCTTCACAATCTATGTAAAATAATTTCTTCTCAACACACTTATGACCTTTAGTGTATTTTCTATCACAACTGTAGCAAAGCCCTTTTTCTCTTTTTTCTTCCAATTGCTGTGGTCTCAACCTTGTAGGTTGTGGAAATCTAGGAGTAGAAACACTTCCATATTTATAGAAGTGTGTGGTAGGCTTTCTTGTCGCCATAATTTTACATTCAATTTTTCTTTTCAACCTGAATGCCTTCTCCAATGAATCAGGTTCCAAAACACGAACTTCATGTTGGATGTTATCCTTTAAATTACCTATGAAGAGATCAATCATGTGTTCCTCTGGAATATTAGTTACCCTTATATTCAATTTTTGAAAGTCCTCAATGTGCTTCGCCACTAAACCCTTTTGTTTGAGATTTATCAATTGGCTAAAGAAGGTGTTTCTTTTATTATCGTCATAGTGTGCTATCATTTCCTCCGTAAAAATTGCCCAAGTGAAATTTTTTTTACATGAGCAAAGCCATCGATACCATACAAATGTATTTTTTTCTAAATGTAAAGTTGCAATGCGTACCTTTTGTGTGTTTTGCACATTATTGATATCAAAATATTGCTCCATATGTAGTATCCATGTTACGGGATCCTTGCCATCAAAATTTCTCATATCCATCTTTGGAATATGGTGGTTCTTTAATCCAACATTAGAGTTTATGAAATCATGATTAACACTTATTTTTTTCTCATGATGATTTTCATCTACTATCTTTTCGCCATTAGGAATCATTTCTTATATAAAATTTGACAAAACCTTCCTTCAAACCTTCCATGTCTTCCTTCAAACCTTCCATTTTTTCTTCCATACCATCTATTTTAACTTCCATACCATTCTTCAAACCATCCATCATAGCTTCCATGCCTTTCTTCAAACCATCCATCTTAGCTTCCATGTTTTTCTTCAAAAAATCCATTTCATTTTTTGTTGCTCTTTGCGAGAGCGAATTTTGGTGCACTTGCTCTTGTAATTTTGATAGATCATGTTGAAATTCTTCATCTTCATGAGCCATAGTAGAGTACTCTGAGGGCTTAATTGGTGTTGAATTCTTTTTAGGAGGAATTTTAGAACCCAATATTGATACCTATGCTCAATAGGCCTTTGGAATCACTTAAAACTGATTTTTCAAACAAGACTTATGCAATTTGAAAAAAAATACACACCCTTTTCTTGATTTTTAGGAGCTTGATATTGAAACTGAATTATCTCTGTGATTTCGGATCTTCAATATCTAAAATTCAGCCTTGATGTATCCCAATAAATCTTATTTCAAATTCCATAGGTCTGAATTGATTTGGATTCTTCGAGACATAGTTATTTCGAATCTCCCACAATGACCTAATTATGGACTGGTTTAGTAGAGCGAACTTGTATGACTTGACACCTGTCACTGTTTTCTCCTTTTGCTATGAAATTTATAGTAAGGAAACTATAGTCTGTTTACTTCCAGTCACTTTTTACAGAATTCCAATCTGATGCTCAGAGAGAGAGTTATGAAGATTTTCCCACGATCACCTCTTTCAAATGAAATTCAGGAGCCTGAAAAAGACCCAACTTTCACAGATAATATCTCCAAAAATATTGTGAACCAAGCTCTGAAATTTTGTGACGATGTTTCGCAGGATTTCATCTTCGCTCTCTAAAAAATTTCTCTTCTGAACCTTCGTAGAAAAAAATTTATAGCAAAAATTCCGCTATGACCTTTTTAAGTTAAATTCAAGATCTTGCAAAAAGACCTAACTTCCACAGATCATATCTCTGAAAATATTGGGAACCAAGATCTGCAATTTTGCAACGATATTCCTAGGGATTTCGGCTTCGCACTCTAAAAATTTCAGCTTCTGAACCTTCGTAGAAAAAACGTTATAGAGACAATGCCACAATTACCTATTTGGAGCAACAAAACCCTAGAATCCAAAGCTCTGATACCAAATGTTGAGAAAACAGATCCAAAAATAGAAGAAAAGAGATATCAAAACCTTATAATTAAGCCACTTCGAGGGGGAAACCTCCAATACATTACATTAATGAACAATTCTTGAATGATACAAATTACAAAACCTCATTTCTATATATAGGAGTCCATGGGGACACAATGTAATCCTAGTTGACCTAAAAATAATAATTTAAGGGCACAATAATAACAATATGGGGGTTACAGGGGTACAATAATAACAATAAGTGGGTTACAATAACAACAACAAGGGACTATACTAGTAATATAGGGACCTAAAATATTTCATTTGATCAGGAAGAGATGGATGATTACTGCAAACAATTTATTGATTTTATGCAAGCAGAATTGCATAAAAAGTATCACTTGAGATCAAAAAAGAGGTTGAGAACTCAGGATGATGAAGAGAAAGAATCAGAGTGAGTCCCTTCTACAATGGCGACTCCACAACAAAAAAATTCAATAAAACAATCAGACAAGGGGAAGCAACCCACAAATCTAGTAAAATAAAAAGAGAAGCATAAAGTTGAAGCTTCCCAAAACAATTTTAGTGACTCTATTATTTTGGAGAATATTGTTACCGTTCCTGAGCAACATGCCAATCCAAACAAAAATCAAGAAGAACCTGAAAAGTTGACTAAACAAAACCAAACTTTTAGTTTGTCAAAAGAGTTAGAAAAAGTTAAAATTCAAGTACCTCTTCTTAAGTTGGCTAAAATGCTTGGTAATAAGAAAGAAATTGCAGAGTTTATTAATTTATCTCAATCTTATGAGGCAGGTGATATTATGAATTTGCAAGAAGAGAAACCAGTGGTTACTTTCGGGCCTCATGTTGAAGAGGTACATTCTTCTGTTCCACCTTTTTATATATCAGTACTTTTGTATGATTTCATTCTATATAATTGTATGCTAGATTCTGGTGCATCACATAATATTATGCCATTATCTGTGATGAAAGAGCTAATTTTACAAATCACTAAGCCATATAGAGACCTCTATTTTTTTTATTCAAAAAGGGTGAAGTGTGTAGGTCTTATCAAAGACATGGTTGTTTCCTTGGCCCAAATTCCAGCCAAGAGTATCATGATGGATGTAGTAGTTGCAAATATTTTGGTGAGATTTGGTATGTTGTTGTCCAGATCTTAGGGATCAAAGCTTGGAGGTGTCTTAAAATTGGATTTCACATATGCCATAATTCCTATTTTTAATGGGGTGGAGAGGAGGTTATACAGAGAAACTAGATTCATGAAAACTACCACCAAGAAATATGCAAGTAATTCCCCCATTTATGGTCAAAAGAAGGAGGATCTCTCTTGTTTTATGCTCCATGAAGATGCAGAATTTGCTGAAGTCTCACAGAAGCAGCTCTCTTCAACAAGTGTACATAAGGAGCTACATTCAAATAAAATTTGGAAGTGTTATTTTGATGGTGCATACTCTAAAGAAGGCGCAGGAGTTGGGTCCATATTTATATCTCCTGAAGGTAATATTTTACCTTTTTCTTTCAAACTGGAATTTGAATGAAAAAATAATGTGGCTGAGTATGAAGCATTGATTTTGAGCCTGCAAACAGCTAAACAAATGGGAATAGAATATATTTCCATTTTTGGTGATTCTGAATTAGTAATAAGATAGATTAAGAATTGGTGTCAGACTAAGCACCCCAGATTGAGATCCTATAGAAATGAGGTGTGGGATCTAATTGAAAATTATTTTGAAGCTTTTAACCTTAATTTTATTCCAAGAGAAGAAAATAGAATGGAAGATTCATTGGCAGTTACAGCCAGTACATTTAAGCCACCAATTAATCCAAGACTGAGATATGAAATTGAGTTGAGACACAAACATTCAATCCCTGATAACGTAAATAATTGGCAAGTTTTTGAGGATGATGAGTAGATCAATCAATTTTTAACAATGATTGGAAATTTTGAAAACAGTCAAATTGATCTAGAAAGTGATCAAAGTGATCAAAGTGATGTGCCTAGAAACCTGAAGCAAACAATTGGTGACCAGAAGATAATTCAATTGAAGGATAATATATTGCCCAGAGACCTGGTTCCTCTTGAAAGATTGTTTTATGCTAATGATGTAGTAGTAAATCAGAAGAAGGTATCTCAGGATGGAGAAATGGAGGACTGTAATTTAGGAACTCAATAGGAGCCTAAAATAGTCAAGTTGTTTAAAGGAGTTCCTAAATATTATAAGGAAATGTATGTAGATATTTTCAAAAAGTTAATGGATGTGTTTGAATGGTCATATGAAGATTTCAAGACTTATGATTTAAATATTATTTAGCATAAAATACCATTGAAGGATGGGGTTAAGCCACACAGTAAGAAGCTTAGATAGATTAATCCATTGTTACTTGCCCAGATTGAAAAAGAGGTGAAGAAAATTTTACAATAAAAAATCATAGTCCCACTCAGGTACTCAGAGTGGGTTTCAAATCTAGTTCCAGTCAGGAAGAAAAATGGAGAGATAAGATTGTGTGTAGATTACAGGAACTTTAACAGAGCCTCCTTGAAGGAAATTTTTCCTTTGCCAAATATGGACTATGTTCTGCAGGAAGTGACTGGAGCTTATAGTTTATCCATAGTGGATGGTTTCTCTGGGTACAACCAAGTAGCTGTTGAAAAAGGAGATTAGAAGAAAACAACCTTCACTACACCCTGGGGAACATTCATGTATGCCAGGATGCCATTCAGTCTCATGAATGCAGGAGCTACTTTCTAGAGGGAAATGGATATAGCTTTTGTGGGTGACAAATTTGTAGTCATATATTTGGATGACGTGACTATTTTTTCAGGTTCTAACGATGAACACTTAGAGCATCTGCAAAAATATTTCCTGAAATGCAGAAAATTTGGGTTATCATTGAATCCTAAGAAATCCTTGTTTTCTCTAGAGGAAGGTAAGTTGTTGGGACATATAGTTTCAAACCAAGGTGTGAAAATTGATCCAGAAAGAGTTGAGGCTATACAAACAATTCCATTGCCTAGAAGTAAAAATATATCCAAATTTTTCTAGGGAAAATTAATTTTCTGAGAATATTTGTTCCAAATTATGCCAATATTGTTAGAAGAATAACAGATACGTTAAAAAAAATGTTGAAGTAAAATGGGACAAATATGCAAGAGAATCCTTCTCCAGAATTAAAGAGGCCCTCCAAGAAGCTCCAGTTATGATTAGTCCAAATTACTTGAAACCTTTCCAAAGTGTTTCATTTGCATCACCTTTCACTATTTATTTTGTTGTTATAGAAGAATGAAGAAGGAAAAGAGCAACCGGTAGCATTTTTCAGTAAAGTCGTCAGAGATGCAGAACTCAAATATAATATCTTGGAGAAGCAGGTATATGCTTTAGTTAAATCATTGAAGGCTTTTAGGACCTATGTACTTCATTCTCAAATAGTAGCATATGTACCTAGTTCTGTTGTAAAAGATGTGTTGATTCAGAGTGATGTAGAGGGAGAAAGAAGAAAATGGATTGCCAAAATCCAAGAATATGATTTGGACATTAAGCCTACTAAGTTAGTCAAAGGACAGGGATTAGCTAAATTTCTAACAGAATCTAATTTCCAAACTCTGGGAATTAATTTGCTTGCACCATTCGATGAAGTGGTTGAGGAGACTAATTAGATTAAAACAAGGTCATCAATGAAGTAAAAATTTCTCTACTCAGACTGGTATAAGGATATTATTCACTATTTGTGTTTTTTCTCTTGTCCTCACTCAATCAATAGAGCAAAGTATAGAGCCCTAAAACTTAAAGCTCAACCTTATGTTATAATTGATGCTAAGTTATATTGGAAAGATCCTGTTGGTGTCTTGTTACTATGTTTGATAGAAGGAGAATCAATGGAAGTGATCAAGGAGTATCATGAATGTTTGTGTGGAGGTTGTTAAAATTGGAAAGTAATTTCTCATAATATTCTTAAATCAGGTTTCTATTGGCCTTCTTTATTTACTGGTGTGTTTAGAGTTGTTAGAAGTTGTCAGAAATGCCAATTCTTTGCAGAAAAGAGAAGGTTAGCTCCTTTACCTCTTCTCCTTGTTTTTATGGAACAACCCTTCAGAAAATGGGGATTGGATTTTATTGGAGAAATTAATCCACCATCAAGTGGGCAGCTTAAGTGGATTCTGACTGCCATTGATTACTTTACAAAATGGGTGGAGGCAATTCCTACCAGAAAAACAAATGATTTGGTAGTAATGAATTTTTTGGAAGAGAATATTTTCAGTGGGTTTGGATATCCAGTGAAAATTGTCACAGACAATGCTCAGGTATTCAACTCAGTCAGGTTTATAAAAAAATTTCAAACTTATAATGTGATATTGTCTCATTCCACAACATATCATCCTCAAGGGAATATATTATCAGAATCATCTAACAAGACATTGGTCAAGATCTCGAAGAAAAAAATTAAGGAGAACCAGAAGAATTGGGACTCAAAGCTGATATTTTCTCTATGGGCAGTGAGAATGACTACTAGAATATCTATTGGTAAGTCCCCTTATGAGTTAGTATATGGTACTCAAGCCTTGTTTCCCACTTAGTTAGAAAAACCAGTAATTTCTTTTCTTCAAGAAGCGCAAGAGGAACGTAATGCATTGATAAGAAGGCTAAATAAAGTAATAGAGTTGAGTGAAAGCAGAAATAAAGTTAGAGACAATTTGGTCACATATTAGGAGAAAATGAACTCCATTTTTTATAGAAAGGCAAAGGAGATTATGTTCCAAACTGGAGATCTGGTATTAAGATGGGATAACAGAAGAGAGGAGAAGGGGAAGAATGGTAAGTTTGATCCTCTATGGTATGGCCCTTAAAAAATCACTGAAGTCAGATCAAATAACACTTTTATGCTAGAAAATCTTGATGGAGATGTAGTAGGACTGCCTGTGAATGGGCAGTATCTGAAACATTATTTCCAGCACTGAAAACAGCAGGTTCATCATTGTACATATTCAGTTTTCCTCATTGTATATTTTTCATCAAACAATATTTGACTCCATGCCCAAAGTGAAAGCACTGATTTGCAGGTTCTTAGTGTTTCGTGGCAAAAATCACTCTCCCTAGGTGGAGCTGGATGTTGTGGATCATCTGCAATATCCTTTTATTTTCAATTTTGAAAATATAAAAAAAAAATAGAAAATTGTTAAAAATATGTTAAAGTATTAAATTTTTTATACTTTGGCATAATAATATTTCTATTTTTTGTATTATAATTAAAATTTTAAATACTTTGAAGTTTATGAAATTGGATCCCGACTTAAATTTTAAAGGTTGATTATTTTATCGAGTGGGATGCAATGATGGCTCAAACTCTGATCAAAAGACCCAACCTGCGAGCACAACTAGCACACGAATTAAAATGAAGGGTGCCTCCACAGTTGACTGGGTTGACTACAGGAGTAACACAGATGAGCGGTGGAGATTGAATGCCAGGGCACAAGCCAAAATGATTTTCTGTACTCCGAGAACCCCCGCAGTGACTTAAGGCGCTGAGTTGTTCATAGTTGTCTTCCACGTCAGCTGAACTTAACAGCTCGTTGGCCCATCATGTTAGTATTTTAAATTAAAGCCATGCTACTTATTTAAATGAAATTCACATTCTTTCTGAATCCATTTCTGATTAAGTTGATATTTGTAATTAGTTTACACTGCGTCTTGTTTAGTTTTCCGTTACCTTATCAAAATTTCGCCACCCTGTGAGTCATCCCTTGTCGTAATTTTGAAGCATGGCTAAATGCTCATCTTTGTCAAGTTCCGCTAGTCATATTCCTCTCATGGATACTGAGAGGGATATCCAAGACACTAATTTTTCCCTGGTTCACCGTCCATTTTACCAGCAAATTCTCCTGAATGACAAAATTTTCCTGGTTTATACTGCCATGGCCAAGTCTGGTGTGTTGTCTGTATGTATCCCTAAAACACATTTTTTTCCTGAATTTATATATTGGTTGGTATCAGTTATGTATCCTAATAAATTTTCTGTGATGAATTGTGAGGGAGAGAATGTTTTGCAAGTGTCTGCCCAGCTAATTCGCCAAGCCCTTTGTTACCTGGAGTCAGATTCATGTGTTCAATTCTCCGATTATTCTTTGGTAGCATATTATGATAGCCTTGCAGGTCAAGATTTCAATCAGTTTATTCATTTTTTGAAGCCTAACACACAACAATTTTAGCCGGACAGCAAAGGTTTTCCTATGGAAATTTTTGATACCGAGGTTCAACCAGTACTATGAAGCATTGAAAATATTCTAGGCAAATATGATGACAGTACAGTGGATAAATCAATCTTGGGGATGTTTTCCATGGTGATTAAGCCAAGAATGGTGCTGGATATTCCATCCTATAGGCAGGAAGCAGTCAATTCACAACTCATGAGTTTATCATTAATAGTTTCTTTCAGATTCCCTTCATTAATTATTTACTTGTTCTTATATCAAAATGTGGAGGAATTCATGCATCTGGGTTTGAATATTATGAACATGAATAAGAAAATGCAATTAGTAGTGTTCTAGTTAGATGTAGTAATAAGAGAAAAAATTGAAACTAGACTATTTGAGTTTGCCAGTTATTTCATGCCAATTGCATATAAATTTTTGAATGGAGTTCCTCCCCCTTGTTTCCTACCCAAAGCTTAGGAATTCTTGCATTTAGGGGCAAACTACAAATTTGGAGATTGGTTTGTTTTTTAGGATTACTCCGAAATTAGGTTGTATGGAGAAAGTATTGACCCTTATAGACTTCCATTTTTTGTACCTATGAGGCTATTTTCTTTAGATTTTGTTCGACAAAGTCTAAATGTTGATCAGGTTCACTTTGTGCTCGTGAAAAAGGGGCATATGTTCAAACTGCCCATGACTGTAGGTCCTTTCATAGTTAATATGAGACAGGAATTTGAAGAGGTTACTAGAATGCTAGATGAGATGCATTTGTTGTTAGGGGAAAGTTGGGCTTATGACCCTCACAGTGTACTTTCCAATAGAATAATTGAGAATGGGTATTCAGCTTTCATTCATGAAAGCATGCTAGATTTAGAGAATATATTAAGTAAAGGTGTAATGATTTCAAAAGGTTCAAATATTCAGACTCCTATTATATCAGAAAAGTATAATAAAAGAGGTAAAGAGACAATAGTTGATTTAGAGGATGAGGAGGAGGGAGTTGAGAAAAGGACAAAGTTTAGGGAAGAACTTGCATATAATCTATTTTTTTTTTCTTTACATTTGGGAGAGGAACAAAACGTTCCTTCTTCACTCAGAAGACATGAGACCTCTCATGAAGAAGTACCTCTAATTAAACAGATGTTTGCTTGAATTGTAGAAAGAAACCAAAAGATAAAGGCCAGCATGGAGGCCCAAGCTGAATGTCAAATTGCTCCAGACCAAAACACACGGAAGTTAGAATTTTTATCGTTTTAGGGTTTTCTGGGTTAAAAGTAACATCAAGAATAAGCAAAACAAGGGGCTGAAGAAAAATCCTAGGGTTTGAAGTAGGTGGATATGTAAGGATCAGAAAAATGACAGCGGTCGTAATGGTAAACCCATGTGGAGTCGCCAGTTGTTAGTATGAATATTGATTTGAGGTGTACGAAAAAATACCACTTTAGTTGTGCATAACAAAAAACCCTAACAGCAGAAATGGCTGCTAATATCTTAATATCTGCAGTTAGATGATCAAGACAAATGCTACAAAAAATCTAGATCTATGCATTAGAATACATTAAACAACATAAACATAAGATTTACTCCATAGATCCAATAGACAAGACAATAATATATCCAATGAATTTTTTATTAATGGGCACCAAGGGGGAAAACAAAAGAGGGTGTTCCCTATTCTCCTCAATGGGATGGGTTCTTGTAATTCCTCAGCAGTTCAGATTTAGAATTCCTCTCTCTTGATGGTGTAGAAAACCCAGACAAAAATGGAAAAATATGGCTATGATAATGGATCAATAGTGAGACCAAGAGTTGAGATCCAGAGTGATCTTTAGGTAACAAAAGGTGAAAAATGAATGGGAAAACCCCTCTATTTATAAAAAAATATTGAGTTAGTCTAGATATTGGTGCATAATTTAAATATTATTAACCAAATATAGATCCAACTTTTATGGAATATTTTATTATATTTGTTGGAAGGAAAAGGAATTTGACTTCAGTCAAATCACCTTATCTGTAAATAATAAATAAATAAATGATTTATTTATCATTTTAATGATGTGATTAAGTAATAATAAATAAATAAATGATTTATTTATCATTTTAAGGATATGGTTGAGTAATAATCAAATAAATAATGATTTATTTAATTATTTAAGGGTGAATTAGTCATATTTACAAAAGAATATTATTTAAATAAGATTTAAACAATTATTATTTAGAAAATAATAAGATAAATAATGATTTATCTAATTAATTTCTTTGTTTTGGGTTAAATATAACCATAAATATTTATTAAACTACTGTTTAACTAATTATTTCTTGAGGAAAATCAAACAAATATATATTTATTTAATATTTCCTTATGGGGTTTGCTGTTTATACCATAAACAAATTAATAAAGCTAATTTACTAAGTTATTTTCATAGTGAAAGCAATTTTACATGGAATGAAATTGGTCTTACATGATGTACTTGGGTCCATCTAATGAGACTAGGTTAGATGACCAAAAAATGTTGTAACAATGTCAATTGGCTCTTCTAGAAATTTCAATACTATAAATGTAACTGTAGATGTGAAGAAAATCCCATTGTTGGATAAAGTGAACTTACATATGCAAACAACTCAGTTGATTGTAAATGACCTGACAAAGACTAATGCATTGGCATTGAAATCAGAGAATATGCTTGGAAAAGTAATCAAGCAGTTAAAGTTAGAGAAATCCAATTCTAGGGCTTTAACAATTCGGAATGAGGAACTAAAGAAAATCATAGTAAATATTGGAGTGGACACTAATGATAGGACTGTTGTGCAGAAACTGTTGCAAAGTGCTGAGGCAGAGATATCTACATTGAAGAAAAAGTTAAAATTTCCTACAGGAGAGCATTCAATGGATGTAGAGGTTGCAAAAATAGAGAATGAGAAAGAAAAGAATTTGCAACAGCTTATGCAAAAGGAGGAAGAAATTTCCAATATAAAGAAAATTGCAATATCACTGGAAAATCATATTGATAATCATAATTGTACTTTTGTTTTTCCTTCAGGTAATGGAGATCCACAAGCATAGATTTCTCAGTTGGATACTGAATTGTAGATGGCAGAAAGAGATCGGAAAAAGGCTCAAGTAGATTTAGAGACTGCATCAAAGATTATTCAAGCTACAGAGAATGAACCCAATAAATATAAAGTGGACAATCAAAATGGTAATGCTGAGATCAAAAGTCTCAAAGAAAAATTGAAAGGGAACATATCTTTAATCGAAGAAAAAGATATCATTTGGAATGATATCATTTCAGAAATAAAATCAATTTGGGTCTTTTTGATGGTGGTTGCAGAAGAGAAAAGTCTCATCAGGTAATTTGAAGAACAAGTCATGGCAGATAGACAAAAGATAATCAATAGGGCTATTTGGGAAAAACGATTCATTGAATTTATTAATTCCAAAACAGATCAAGAGTTAGAGGAAAATGATATTACAGATAGAATCTTATATGCAGTGGAGATTAATAAGATGATTATCAAGAATGATTACAGGAAGGCCATAGAAAAGAAGTTGATAGAAATTAAAGAAGCAGTAAGTCAGTTTGATAAGTCATTGGACAAGGTTACAAGAGTAGGTCTGCCTTCATGTTGGGGACTTGGTGGAGGTCTATTGTCATGGGATTCTTATGAAAACTTACTAGTATTGAAAAAATGTAAAGTTGACAATACACATGAAAAGAATCAGGTGCTCAAGGGAGCAACAGTGATCAAATTTCTTCAGAGACATTTTGAGATTCTATTGTTGGTAAAAACTCTATTTGCAGAAATACCATCCTATAACCGAATTACTGCTTTCAGATTGGATTATCACAATCTGATACATTCACCCAGGTGTTGTACTGTACAACAACCCTCCCTTTTTTCTAAAATTTTAGAATAAAATTCATTTAGAAATAGGGTCCCTTTTTTCTTCCTTTAATATAGGAATAAAAGACTTAGAAATAAATATTCATTGCTTTGAAAGACTCATTGCATATATTTGTTACCAAGTGTGTACAAAAAAATACAACATTCAAAAACTTCTGATCCAATCAAATATAAAAGACTTTATTAGAGAAAATAAATCAATTACAAAAGTCCCATGAACAGTAATCGGAAATCGGAAATCGGGAAAATCTTTGAGAGAAGTTTTACATACATGTTCCAAATCTCCGATGCGATTAGTCCAATCGCAAAGGATTTAAGTTATTTCATTTACATATTTTCGATGCGATGCGATCAATCGCAATCGCATAATCGGAACACTTTTAATAAACTCTTTGTGGTCAATTGAAAATTCCCCGATGCGATGCGCTTTATTATAAGATACATTTCAAAAGGAAATAAACATTTGTTTCACTTAAATGAGAAGAATCCTTATATGATGGACCCCACCATATCGCAAGCGGAAATCGGAGAAAGTCATTGATAATTCTTTTCGATTGAAGCTCCATGATGTGATATACCACCATCGCAATCGGAAATCGGAGAAGTTCGTAATTGCAAAATCGAAAATCGGAGAAATATTTATTGTGATATTTATACACCATTTGAATACTTCCAATGCAATTGTTATTCATATACTATATACTTGTCACATCAGAAGAGTTCATAATAGGTAATTTAATATTATTTTCACAAGCGCTAAAACTCCAATAGTATGATCAACATTGAATAGCAAATCAAACGATATTGGTTTACGATTCTGTTCTGAATACGTGAGTGTGACCCAAAGAAAATATTTAAGTGTTACACGGATTCAATAAATAATGAATCATGAACCCATAATTTTTATAATCGTTCTTTTCAATTTCTTGTTTATCATGACTGAGAGCTTATTGCCTTGCAGAATCAAAGAACACCAAATCCTTTCATTCGCAGATAGAGGGAAACAATACTAGACACAGAAATGTCGAAGAGAACGAGGAGAACCAAGACTGTTGTTTCCGCTAAGTTTGTTGAGATTCCTACAGTCTCAAAGGAAAAGCCAGCAAAGTTGAGACTAGTTACGGATACATCATGTCAAGGGTTCGGCAGAATGACATGGGAAGGAGTTTATAATCTATTGGAGAGTGAAAAACCTAAAGTCACAATAGCAAAGGTATCAGTTCCTGATGAAGATACCTCAGATTCCGACTCTGAGGTTACTGACAGAACACTTGCAAATTCATTCCTACATCGAATTGCAGCCAGAGCAAACATCATGCCTTATTATGATGTGATTCGATGGGTCATCGATAATGTGGAAATAAAGAACAGAATGTTTATTTCGGCTTTTGGAGAATATTTTGGATCATTCGAAGCAGAAGACCTTAAAGCAATGTACCATCTCCCCGATCCGCAGAAGGTTTATAACAAATAATTTGTCAAAGTGTTTGCTGACAGTAATAAAGTTCAATCTGAACCTATCAAGGAATGGAGGAAAAATCCTGAAAAGCACAAAAATGAATCATCCGGTATGTATTCAGTAGATACTCTCTTACCCCCATACTGCTATGTCGCTTCTATGATGTGTAGATTATTTGGCAATAACAATTCTGCTAGGTTTTCTATACAAATGGTTCCTTTAATCCTAGCTGCTGTCAATTCCGAAATTATGGACTGGGCGGTTATTCTTTCTGATAGGATAGCTAATAGGATACTCGAATACAGACAAGATAAAACCGCTGGAAATACCACTCCCTTTTTCTTTTGTGCTTATATTCTTGACGCCCTTTGTTTCAATTCTGAGTTTCCCTTGTTAGGATGGAAATGGACTGCTAAAGATCCCACTCTGATTCATATATATTATAAACTCTTTTGGAAAATTCATTTCAAAGATCATGTGTATAGAATATGTCATGGTTTCCTTATTCCGGTCTTTCAAACCATTTTCAATCGCTTTCCCCCTAGCTTCTCCGACAAAGCTAAAGCTGACTTATCCTCAATAGGAGATTGGTTTGGAGAAGAAAAATTCACATATGTCAGGATTTTCGGGAGTATTGTGGAACCCCACATTCTCCCTCTTATTGTCTCAAATAAACTTCTAGCCCATGAAATATCCTATCAATTGACAGTTGAAGGAATGTCCAGATCTCTGAGCAATAGTAAGAAAATAATGTGGCCTTCGTTTCCATTCAATTGTGGACATTTTACTTTGAATGACTTCAAGCATGCAGAAAAGGAAGTCGCCAAAATAAAGGGTTTTAAATTGGCAACAATCCCGGGGAGAGAGTATGATCCACAAAAGATAGCTTTTAATGTTACTTCTTCAGTTTCGATTGCTCGGTTCGAGCATGAACCGGATGAATTTGATGATTTGTTTGTTTCATTAAATGAATTTTCTCAAGTCTATAATTTGGCCAAGTCAAAATTTCAGAAAGAAGAAATGAATAAATTTATGTTATTCAGAAAGCAAAGATTGTTGAAAGTTCCTCTAGATCAACTAAGAGTTCCTATGCAAGACGCAGAAATAGAAGATAAATCTGGAAAAACAACAGAAGAAACATCTTTCAGTAAGGCCATTACACAGTCATCTACTGGCCAGCCCATTATACAGACACAAAAAGAAGCAACAGGAAATGATCCGATTGTACATATTCAGAAAGAAATCACTGATGGCAAACCCGATGAAAATACTGATGTGCATATTCAAAAGGAAGGTTCAGACAACAAAACTAATGAACAGGAAGGGAATATGGGGAAATCAGATACACAACTTGAAGGAAACAAAACTACTGAAAAAGTAGTAGACCCTGTTGATCCTAATGTTTCCTCCCAATTGTTGAAACAATACAATCAATTTGCTCATCAATTAGGACTGGAAGACGATCCCAAAGAAAAAAATCCAGAAGATCAGGATGTTGAAATCATTCCTGAACATCTTACAGGACAAATTGTGTTGAAAATTGAGGAAATCCCTCCTCTGGATGTATTCTATAGCCCTAAACATAAGGCTGTTGTTAAGAAACAAAGAAAAAGAAGGAAAATGGATCAAGACACAATTTTTGCTTCACAGGAGGAATTCATGAGTATTGTTTATAAGAATGCTGAAGTGAATCCATCTGAGAATCTCACTAAGTTATCCCAATATGCAGGAGCATACAGTGCAGCGACAATAGATAAAGCTGTAGAGTTTTCTCAGTTGATGACTCAAAAAGATCTACATCTAGCTTTACTTGAAGAACAAACTAATAAAAATCAGCAGAAGATTGCTCAATTTGAACAGCAATTTCAAAATCAAGAGCTCAGAATTAAAGAGCTAGAAGAGCAGCTGGCCACAGAAAAGAAGAAAGTTGATGAACAAGATCTTAACAAACAACAACAGATGAATCAAGAAATTTCAAAGTTACAAAATTTGTTGCAAAATGAGCAAGATACAAATATTATACAAGAAAAATAATTTCAAGCAGCTTTAGACAAATTCAAGGATTTTCCCAAATTAAATGAATTCAAAGCAGAAGCTCTTGAAGCCAATAAACTGCTGTCTCAGCAGTTAAATAATTTTTGTACAAAATTAACTCAAACAGAGCCATTTATTGATATCACATCATCTTTGATACAGGACATAGTTACTCTCAGGCAAGAGATTAATGATGCCGATGAAAGGATTTCTGAATTTCTTACTTGGCAAGATACAGAAAAAGGAAGAAAAGCTAATCTTCCTAAAATAGAAGAAAGACATAAGGAAATCCTGTTTACAGAGTGGGAACAACAGTTAATGAAAGCCGAGAGAGCTATATCAAGAGCTAGAAGCATGATGGGTAAGATAACACAGTTTATCAATGATAGCTTGTATGCAATTAATCTCATTTCAGATTGTGTTCCAGGCAGTTTGCTTAAAGTCAAAGAAACTGATCGCAGATGGAAAGAAGAAATAATGAATAAAAATCAATAGATCAATAAGCTTCAAACAATATCTTGGGATAATATGTGGACCTATCTGATTAAGCCACTCAATCAAGAATTAGCTATTAAATGACTATCAAATGCTATTGATTGTTTGATTCCAGAATTCTCCGATGCCACATACGCTGGACAGTTACATTCCAAGATGAGTCATCCGTCAGAGGTCCAGGAAATGTTGAAAATTTCCCACCTGGCTACATTGAGCGAGAAGGAAAACCAATGAATCAGTTCCACAAAAGATAACATTTCTGTTTTTAAGTTGATAGATTGTAGCAGTAGTAGTAGGATTCTGTTTTCAGGTAAATGTCATATTTAAACCCCTCTCATGTATTGGAGAAGGGGTCCTGAGTTGTAATATTTTTGACTTGGAGATTACATTTCTGTACTCCACTGCCTCTTATATTTTATAAAGGATCACATCTGGTGATTTTATGCGGAATTATCTTTAAAGTGTTGCATTTCTGTACCTTAGATTTGATTTTGCATCAGAATTACTGGATTAGAGTATCAGATTTCATTTGAAAGCTTTCAAGATGGATAAGATATTTTTATCTATTCACTGTTGATTTCTTTTGTCATATGATATTCGCTTTAAAATTTGCTATCATTTATATATATTTGGTTTTCACAACGTTTCTTTATATATCATTTTTGAGTATAATTGAAATGTTATCTTTCATAAGTATATGTAGATGATATATAATGATGAATACAATATTCTAATATAACTCTGTTTAATTTCTTAAATAGAGTTATCTTTATTTGTTTCTGCACATTTCAATTAAACGATAATACATTTTTATGGTTATTGTTCAATTGGAACAATTAAAAGTTGTATTCACGTATGATACCCGAGTTAACTTTATAATATTTTTATTAGTACTTAGATTAAATTAGATAGTTTCATTTTAGTTATTTAGTCCCATTTTCACTCATCCAAATCAACCCATCACCAACCCATTAGTTATAAGGAAACTGGTCCTTTCAATCCAGTCGGAGCCACCATACCAAACGGATAAGGAGCTGTCCTAAGGTCCCGACCTGGTGGTTTTCCCCAATGTTTGAAGCAGATATTTTCTAGGCTTCAACATTTTTGGCGCTAGAAGGAGGGCCTGAGCTATGAATGGCAAGTAAATATTTACCCACAAGCCATTCTGAGAGCAAAATACCCTCATTAACTTCCTCAATTTCTTTTGAATTACAAAATCCTATAGAAGGAATTGAGAAGAACATTCAGACACCCACTACCAAAGTCTCAAAACAATCAAACAATAAAAATCCTGAGTCTCCTGAAGTACAAGATTTAATTCATAAATTGAAAGGATTCTCATTATCTCTATAAGAGTCTGAAATATCTGAAGGTAGTGTAAGCTCAAAATTTGTTCCTTCAAAACCTCTTACTAGGCTTGAAAGTGAAAAAATTGGTATTTCTCCGAAATAATTCCCTTTACCTAGTAGAGTCAAGACAAGAAGAACTAAATCGGAATCAGAAAGTGATATAAGTTCTTCATCTCATATTAAATCACCTGTTTCCGAAACCCCAACTCAACAAAGTGCAATTGTTTCCACATCATCTGCTCAATCATCATCTACTCAATCGTCATCAATATCAACATCATCTATTCCAACAACTTCTATTCCGACACCGCCAGTCTCTACTACTTCTTCAACAGTTGTTACAATAATGGCACAGAGACCATGGGCTAGTCCAGGGGCTATCAAAATGCCTGCACCTTTACATGATTTACCTGAAAATCCTGGAAAATGGCTTCCAAAGTTCAGTCCAGAGCTTAACATTCAAGCTGAAGAACACATCAATAACTTTATGCTGGCTGTAAATTTGAATGGAGTCGTAGAAGAAGATGTTGTAGTCAGAATATTCCCTTATACTCTTCAAGGGGCAGCAGGATCCTGGTACTTTTCATTACCTTTAGGATCCATAACAAGTTGGGCCATTTTTGCAGATCATTTTTTAACCAAATTTGGAGATGACAGATCGATAGCTACTTTAATCAACGATCTCTCAAATTTGAAGACAGAACCCAAGGAGCCCCTTAAAGATTTCAACGCTAGATTCAACAAACTTTTGAACAAGATCCATACAAATTCAAAGCCTAGTGAACAAGTCAGAAGTGAATGGTACATAACTGCTTTGCCCTCAAACATAGCAATTTTTGTAGATAGAGCTGCAAAACCTACTTTAGCCGAGAATATGAAAGAGGCTATTGCAGTAGAAAAACGAATTATTTCTCTAGAAAAGAAAAATGCTATTGAGGAAAGGAAATCCAAGAAGGTCAGCTTCAAAGATGATTCGAGGAAAAAGACGGCCAAAGACCCATACGACATGGAAGGTTTACAAAAATTTCTTAAAACCATGTCAAATGAAATGGTTGAAATAAAAAAACTAGCTGAAACTTCTACCAAAAAACCGTTCCGAAATTTCAAAAGAAATCAAGTTGAAACTAAACCCCCCAATTCAATCTCTAATGTAGAATCAGAAGAGGAAGAAGAAGAAGATACACCTTCAGTATCAGATGAAGAAGAAACGAATGAAGAAATAGCTGAATTACATGGAATGTGGGATTTTATTCTCCCTAATTCTGATAGTGAGGTAGATCAAGAAGCCATGCCTGTAAGTACTAGGAGAAAATCTACATCGGATCCTATACAAACAGTTCCTAAAAAGAAAACTACGACTCCAAGTACCAAAGACAAATCCCCTGCAAAGAAAACTTCTCCATTACCTACTCAAAATTAGCCATCTTCTTCTAATCCTCCTACATCGAAAACAAAGACTTTAGTGGTATCAGATCCTATGGATTATAACATTGTTGAAGACATGAAAAATATTAAAGCCAACATTTCCTTACATGAACTCAGCAAACTAAAACACCAGCAGGAGTTGCTATTAAAAGAGTTAAATGCGACACCAATTGCTCCTTTACCAAGTGGTGTAGTTGCAAAAGCAGCTAAAGGCACTGGAAAACCACCCGATAAAGTAGACGCCACTAATACTGTACTCATTGGAGAAAGATCAAATTCTCAGACTCCTCCTTTTTTTTTGACTTATGAAATGTACAATAAGAATCTGCATAATTGTTTAATCGATTCTGGAGCATCCTCTAATATAATGCCTACTTTTGTTTGTGCCAAATTTAATATTGAACCACAAAAATCGGCAGTTCATATTGTTCAATTGGATCACTCTAAAGTTCAAGTTGTAGGGGAAATCAATTCAGTTACTATCCGACTAGCTTCTGATCCTAGGATTGTCCAAAGAATTGATATTTTGATTGCAGATATTCTTGAATTCTATGGATTAGTCTTAAGAAGAGACTGGTCTGCAAAACTTAATGGTTATATTGCAACTAATTATTCACATATGTGGCTTCCTTACAAAGGGAAACCAAATCAAATCAAAGCTGAACGAGAAAAACATATGATGCACACCGTTACTGAATTTGAACAATCAAATGAACCTATGGCTTTCAGCAACAATATTCTTGGAGGTTATTCTACTGATTCATTCCTTGGGAACTTCAAAGCACCACAATCACCCTTTTCTATAAATACTTTTGTTTCTCAAATAGAAAATTTTTCACGGTCTGATTCTTCTAGAATTGTAAATATTTCTGATGTAATTATAGATAATCCAATAGATAAATATTTATTTTGGTCATTATATTTTGATGGATCAAAATATAGTGATGGAGCTGGAGCAAGATGCATCTTAATTGATCCAGATGGAGAGAAAACCATGCTATCATGTAGGTTAGAATTTGAGTGTACAAACAATACTGCAGAAAATGAAGCCTTGATTCAAGGACTTTATAAAGCTATAGGGTTAGATGTTAAATACTTGAAAGTCTTTGGTGATTCTGAAATTGTCATAAAACAAGTTAGGAATACTATCCATTGCCTTTCAGGACATCTTAAACACTATCAAACCCTAGTGCAAGATCTTACCACTCATTTTTTAGCATTCAATATTTCTTCTATTCCTAGGAATCAAAATACATCAGCTGATTTGTTAGCTAATGTTGCATCCAAACTCCTTCCTACTGAAGGTTGCAGTCCTGATAGATTTTCAGTAGAATTGATTTTTCACCCATCTGTCCCAGATAATGTCACAAATTGGAGAGTATTCTATCATGATTAAGACATTTTGAATTTCATGACTTCAGAGAAATCATATGATGAACAAATTATTGATGAGGATGATCATGATTTACAAATTGCCTCAAAAGGTAATGAAAATCCCATTCCGAAATCTGTTGTTAAATTGGATATAAAAGACAGATTCAAGAAAGTTACCAATGCTAAACTTCAAAGTTCCACTTTGAAGTTTGAATTAGTAAATATTGGTTCTGACTCTAATCCTCAAAATGTTAATTTAGGACTCAATTTAACTCCAGAGGAAAGGAATGCTTTCATTAAACTTCTGAACAAATATAAAAATGTTTTTTCTTGGAATTATGATGATTTAAAAACGTATGATACTTCTGTTATTCAACACAATTCCAATGCTTCCTGATATTAAACCTGTTCAACAAAATTTAAGAAAGATTCATCCAAATCTCGAAAGTCAGATCAAATCAGAACTTAATAAACTTTTAAAAGCCAAAATGATGTTTCCTCTAAGGCATTCCAATTGGGTTTCCAATATGCTACCTGTAAGGAAGAAAAATGGTCATATAAGAATCTATATTGATTTTAGAAATTTGAACAAGGCATGTTTAAAAGACAATTTCCCATTGCCAACCATGGAACATATACTTCAAAAGGTAGCTGGTTTTGAACTCATGTCCTTTCTTGATGGATTTTCAGGCTATAATCAAATTTTAGTTCATCCAGATGACAGATTGAAAACAACTTTCAGAACCAAACGGGGAACCTATGCTTATCAGAAAATGCCTTTTGGTCTAATAAATGCAGGAGCAACTTTCCAAAGAGCCATGGACATAGAAATTAAAGGTCTGATCAATAAATCAGTTGTTATTTATCTTGATGACATAACAATATTTTCAAAAAAGAGAGCCAATCATCTACATGATTTAAAGCAAATATTTGAAAGATGTAGAAGGTTTGGTATTTCCTTAAATCCAAAGAAATATTTCTTTGCTCTTGATGAAGGAAAACTCTTAGGATTTTTTGTGTCAAAAGATGGTATATATATTGATCCAGATAGAGTGAAAGAAATTTCTGATATTTCTTTACCTCATAACAAAAAATCCGTGCAATCATTTCTTGGGCAAATCAATTTTGTAAAAAGATTCATTCCTGATTTTTCTCAAATTGTTTTACCTTTGCAAAATATGATCAAGAAAAATTCAGTATTTAAATGGGGGCATAAAGAGAAAGAAGCCTTTGAGGCAATCAAACAAGCAATCATTAATGCACCAGCATTGAATACCCCTGATTTTTCTAAATATTTTACTTTGTATACTTTGGCCACCGAAACATCCTATGCTGCTGTTTTAACACAGCTCAATGATCAGAAAATTGAGGCACCCATTTATTTCTTTAGCTCAAATATGCAAGGAGCTGAGATTAATTATTCCGATGTTGAAAAAAAAGCCTTTGTTGTGTTTAAATCAATCAAACATTTCAGACCTTTTCTCTTGAAAACACATACAAAAATCATTGTTCCATTCTCTGCAGTAAGACAATTATTAGTTCAAAAAGAAGTAGGAGAAAAGAGAGCTAACTGGGTAACAACTTTGCAAGAATATGATATTGATATTAAACCAGCTAAGATTGTTAGAGGACAAGGTTTTTGTAGATTACTGGCAGGAGCTCATAACATACCACAAAATCAAGATCTAAACAATGATATTCAAGTTAGTCAGATAAGTATTACAAATTCTGAATCTGAGTATGCTGATCTCATCTATTACATGAAAAATGGGTATGCTCCTTCTAATCTCAGCTATAAGAACAAACGTGCTTTAAGGTTGAAGGCTATTAAATATGAGATCATTGATAATGTGTTATTCAGAAAGAATTATGATTCAATCCTATTAAGATGTCTTGAAAAGACTGAAGCTGAAAAGGTGTTGCAGGAATTGCATGATGGACCAGCAGGAGGTCATTTTGGAGGTGATACCACAGCTCACAAAATAATTCATGCTGGTTATTACTAGCCTACCCTTATTAAAGATACGCATTATTATGTGAGGAAGTGCAAAATTTGTCAAACTGCTAGTGGAAGACAAAAGAAACCAGCTTTTCCTTTGCAACCGGTAAATATTGAACAACCATTTGAGCAATGGGGGCTTGACATTATTGGTGAGATAGTACCTCATTCTTCCAAACAGCACAAATACATCCTTACAGCAACAGATTACTTTATGAAATGGGTAGAAGCAATCCATTTGAAGGTAGCCAATTCTGATACAATTATTGATTTCATAGATCAATTCATCATAACCAGGTTTGGTGTACCTAACGCTCTTGTCTTTGATAATGCATCTTATTTTTCTGGAAACAGTATAATGGAATTTGTAGTCAAAAGAGGTTTTAAATTGAAATATTCCGCAAATTATTATCCACAATGTAATGGTTTAGCTGAATCCACTAACAAAAATCTTATCAAAATTATTAAAAGGACCATTGATCAAAATCAAAAGAATTGGCACACGTATTTAATTTTTGCACTATGGGCTGATCGTATTACTCAAAAAGCTTCAATAGGAACTTCACCTTTCAATTTGGTTTATGGAAAATAAGTAGTGATACCATCAAATCTAACTTTCCCATCATTAGCCCTAGTGCAATTTATTGAAGAAAATCCTTCTTCATCAATTCAATTGAGATATGATCAAATCCTTAAATTAGAAGAAGATAGAGATAAAGAAAAAATTATTCATGAAAAACATCAACAGCTTGTAAGATCTTCTTTTGATGCAAGTTCTACCGGCTCAAAGATTTTGTCAATTGGTGATCTTGTTCTGAAATGGGATAAAGCACATGAAGAAAAAGGTAAGCATACCAAGTTTCAGAAAATGTGGCTTGGACCATTTCAGATTGCTGAAAAGATAGACTCAAATACATTCATACTCCAAGATTTAACAGGAAAGAGAGAATCTCTTCCTGTAAATGGGCTTGTCTTGAAGAAATTCTTTTCATAAGGAGGTAACCCCTTCTTACTTGCACATATTCCTTTCTGCAAAGTTTTTTTTAATTTTTTTGCAAATAAAGGTTGTTAATAAGTCTCTAATTCACTGTTTACTATTAAGAAAATTTCTTAGAAAGAATATTATAAATATTTATTTCGTGTAAATAAGAATTTTTAAAGAGATGATCACAGTTTTTGAATAGTTTAAAATAAGATGTTAAACTTTGAAAGATTATTCCAATTATTTGCATGATCTTTTGAAAAATTGAGGAAAATGTAAATCATTATAATTTTATTGAGCAGAGAAAGTTTATCTATAAAAGTAAAGATTTTTCAAGTCTTGGTACTCAAAAAACTCTGAAAATTGTCATCTATTGATTCTTAAGGATAAAACTATTTCACCCCATCCATTTAAGTTGTGATTTTTTTTAGAAAGTAATTCTAAGAAATTATACGAAAATTTTAAGAGATAAGAGGTCTCATCATGAGCCTGCTTACCATGTTCATAAGAAGTAATAAAACTGACATTACCAATACTGCATATCAAAACAGGGTAATGGCTTATAAATATAAGATAAGGAGTCTCATCACGAGCCAGCTTGTTCAGTTTAATTACAACTAGTGAATGGCATTGTTATTAAATGGCTACCAAACGAGAACAATGGCTCTTAAAAAAAAAAAATAAGTAAAAGACAAAAACATGAGATAAAATATCTTATGAATTTATCTTTTAAAAAGTCATGATCTTAGTTGGATGGGACAATGAATGGTTAATGGTTAAAAGGTAACCCTGTTGAGACTATGAATGTTTGCAGGCAGTAGAGGTAATGCCTATCACAATAGAGTATATTATAAAAACCAAACTTGGAGAAATCCACTTACTTCATTATTAACACCAATCAAAGCTTGAGATAACCCAAAAATGTTTTTATTCTCAAGAAATTAGAAAGAAATTGTAAGTAATTTTTATTCTTTTTCATAGTTAGATTTTATTTTTGATTATCCTAAGATAGTTTTCATTATCTTTAAAAATATTTACTTACTAGAAATATAGTGTTCATTTTATTTTTTCATAGATAACTGTTTCTTTCAGTGAATCACCAATTGTTGTACTGTACAACAACCCTCCCTTTTTTCTAAAATTTTAGAATAAAATTCATTTAGAAATAGGGTCCCTTTTTTCTTCCTTTAATATAGGAATAAAAGACTTAGAAATAAATATTCATTGTTTTGAAAGACTCATTTCTTATCTTTGTTACCAAGTGTGTACAAACAAATACAACATTCAAAAACTTTCGATCCGATCAAATATAACAGACTTTATTATAGAAAATAAATCAATTACAAAAGTCCCATGAACAGTAATCGGAAATCAGAAATCGGGAAAATCTTTGAGAGAAGTTTTACATACATGTTCAAAATCTCCGATGGGATTAGTCCAATCGCAAATCTCCAATCGCAAAGGATTTAAGTTATTTCATTTACATATTTTCGATGCGATGCGATCAATCACAATCGCATAATCAGAACACTTTTAATAAACTCTTTGTGGTCAATTGAAAATTCCCCGATGCGATGCGCTTTATTATAAGATACATTTCAAAATGAAATAAACATTTGTTTCACTTAAATGAGAAGAATCCTTATATGATGGACCCCACCATATCACAAGCGGAAATTGGAGAAAGTCATTGATAATTATTTTCGATTGAAGCTCCTTGATGCGATATACCACCATCGTAATCGGAAATCGGAGAAGTTCGTAATTGAAAAATCGGAAATCGGAGAAATCTTTATTGTGATATTTATACACCATTTGAATACTTCTGATGCGATTGTTATTCATATACTATATACTTGTCACATCGGAAGAGTTCATAATAGGTAATTGAATATTATTTTCACAAGCGCTAAAACTCCAATAGTATGATCAACATTGAATAGAAAATCAAACGATATTGGTTTACGATTCTGTTTTGAATACGTGAGTGTGACCCAAACAAAATATTTAAGTGTTACACGGATTCAATAAATAATGAATCATGAACCCATAATTTTTATAATCGTTCTTTTCAATTGCTTGTTTATCACGACTGAGAGCTTATTGCCTTGAAGAATCAAAGAACACCAAATCCTTTCATTCGCAGACAGAGGGAAACAATACCAGACACAGAAATGTCGAAGAGAACGAGGAGAACCAAGACTGTTGTTGCCGCTAAGTTTGTTGAGATTCCTACAGTCTCAAAGGAAAAGCCAGCAAAGCTGAGACTAGTTACGGATACATCATGTCAAGGGCTCGGCAGAATGACATGGGAAGGAGTTTATAATCTATTGGAGAGTGAAAACCCTAAAGTCACAATAGCAAAGGTATCAGTTCCTGATGAAGATACTTCAGATTACGACTCTGAGGTTACTGACAGAACACTTGCAAATTCATTCCTACATCGAATTGCAGCCAGAGCAAACATCATGCCTTATTATGATGTGATTCGATGGGTCATCGATAATGTGGAAATAAAAAACAGAATGTTTATTTTGGCTTCTGGAGCATCTTTTGGATCATTCAAAGCAGAATATCTTAAAGAAATGTACCATCTCCCTGATCTGCAGAAGGTTCATAACAAAGAATTTGTCAAAGATTTTGCTGACAGTAATAAAGTTTAATCTGAACCTATCAAGGAATGGAGGAAAAATCCTGAAAAGCACAAAAATGAATCATCTGGTATGTATTCAGTAGATTCTCTCTTACCCCCATACTGCTATGCCGCTGCTATGGTGTGTAGATTATTTGGCAATAACAATTCTGCTAGGTTTTCTATACAAATGGTTCCTTTAATCCTAGCTGCTGTCAATTCTGAAATTATGGACTGGGCGGTTATTCTTTCTGATAGGATAGCTAATAGGATACTCGAATACAGACAAGATAAAACCGCTGGAAATACCACTCCCTTTTTCTTTTGTGCTTATATTCTAGACGCCCTTTGTTTCAATTCTGAGTTTCCCTTGTTAGGATGGAAATGGACTGCTAAAGATCCCACTCTGATTCATATATATCATAAACTCCTTTGGAAAATTCATTTCAAAGATCATGTGTATAGAATATGTCATGGTTTCCTTATTCCAGTCTTTCAAACCATTTTAAATCGCTTTCCCCCTAGATTCTCCGACAAAGCTAAAGCTGAATTATCCTCAATAGGATATTGGTTTGGAGAAGAAAAATTCACATATGTCAGGATTTTTGGGAGTATTGTGGAACCCCACGTTCTCCCTCTTATTGTCCCAGATAAACTTCTAGCCCAGGAAATATCCTATCAATTGACAGTTGAAGGAATGTCCAGATCTCTGAGCAATAGTAAGAAAAGAATGTGGCCTTCCTTTCCATTCAATTGTGGACATTTTACATTGAATGACTTCAAGCATGCAGAAAAGGAAGTCGCCAAAATAAATGGTTTTAAATTCGCAACAATCCCGGGGAGACAGTATGATCCACAAAACATAGATTTTAATGTTACTTCTTCAGTTTCGATTGCTCGATTCGAGCATGAACCGGATGAATTTGATGATTTGTTTGTTTCATTAAATGAATTTTCTCAAGTCTATAATTTGGCCAAGTCCAAATTTCAGAAAGAAGAAATGAATAAATTTATGTTATTCAGAAAACAAAGATTGTTGAAAGTTCCTCTAGATCAACTAAGAGTTCCTATGCAAGACGCAGAAATAGAAGATAAATATAGTAAAACAACAGAAGAAACATCTTTTAGTAAGGCCATTACACATTCATCTACTAGCCAGCCCATTATACAGAAACAAAAAGAAACAACAGGAAATGATCCAATTGTACATATTTAGAAAGAAATCACTGATGGAAAACCCCATGAAAATACTGATCAGCAATCCACAGCTCAAACAGAGAAAGAATGCACAAGTACTGATACTAATGTGCATATTCAAAAGGAAGGTTCAGAGAGTAAAAATAATGAACAAGAAGGGAATATGGAGAAATCAGATACACAACTTGAAGGAAACAAAACTACTGAAAAAGTGGTAGACCCTGTTGATCCTAATGTTTCCTACCAATTGTTGAAAGAATACAATCAATTTGCTCATCAATTAGGACTAGAAGATGATCCCAAAGAGAAAAATCCAGAAGATCAGGATGTTGAAATAATTCCTGAACATCCTACAGGACAAATTGTGTTGAAAATTGAGGAAATCCCTCCTCTGGATGTATTCTACAGCCCTAAACATAAGGCTGTTGTTAAAAAACAGAGAAAAATAAGGAAAATGGATCAAGACACAATTTTTGCTTCACAGGAGGAATTCATGAGTATTGTTTATAAGAATGCTGAAGTGAATCCATCTGAGGATCTCACTAAGTTATCCCAATATGTAGGAGCATACAGTGCTGCGACAATAGATAAAGCTGCAGAGGTTTCTCAGTTGATGACTCAGAAATATCTACATATAGCTTTACTTGAAGAACAAGCTAATAAAAATCAGCAGAATATTGCTCAATTTGAACAGCAATTTCAAAATCAAGAGCTCAGAATTAAAGATCTAGAATAACAGTTGGCCACAGAAAAGAAGAAAGCTGATGAACAAGCTCTAAACAAACAGCAATAGATGAATCAAGAAATTTCAAAGTTACAAAATTTGTTGCAAAATGAGCAAGATACAAAGATTGTACAAGAAAAAGAATTTCAAGCAGCTTTAGACAAATTCAAGGATTTTCCCAAATTAAATGAATTCAAAGCAGAAGCTCTTGAAGCCAATAAACTGTTGTCTCAGCAGTTAAATAATTTTTGTACAAAATTAACCCAAATAGAGCCATTTATTGATATCACATCATCTTTAATACAGGACATAGTTACTCTCAGGCAAGAGATTGATGGTGCCAATGAGAGGATTTCTAAATTTCTTACTTGGCAAGATACAGAAAAAGGAAGAAAATCTAATCTTCCTGAAATAGAAGAAAGACATAAGGAAATCCTGTTTATAGAGTGGGAAATACAGTTAATGAAAGCTGAGAGAGCTATATCAAGAGCTAGAAGCATGATGGGTAATATAACACAGTTTATCAATGACAACTTGTATGTAATTAATCTCATTTCAGATTGTGTTCCAGGCAGTTTACTTAAAGTCAAAGAAACTGATCGCAGATGGAAAGAAGAAATAATGAATAAAAATCAAGAGATCAATAAGCTTCAAACAATATATTGGGATAATATGTGGACCTATCTGATTAAGCTACTCAATCAACAATTAGCTATTAAATTCCTATCAAATGCTGTTGATTGTTTGATTCCAGAATTCTCCAATGCCACATACGCTGGACAGTTACATTCCAAGATGAGTCATCCGACAGAGGTCCAGGAAATGTTGAAAATTTGCCACGTGGCTACATTGAGCGAGAAGGAAAAGCAATGAATCAGTTCCATTTTAAGATAGTGTTTCTGTTTTCAAATTGATAGATTATAGCAGTAATAGTAGGATTCTATTTTCATGTAATTTCATATTTAAACCCCTCTCATGCATTGGAGAAGGGGTCCTGATTTGTAATATTTTTGAATTGGAGATTACATTTCTATACTCCACTGGCTCTTATATTTTATAAAGGATCACATCTGGTGATTTTATGTGGAATTATCTTTAAAGAGTTGCATTTTTGTACCTTGGATTTGATTTTGCATTGGAATTACTGGATGAGAGTATCATATTTCATTTGAAACTTTCAAGATGGATAAGGTATTTTTATCTATTCACTGTTAATTTCTTTTGTTATATAATATTCTCTTTTAAATTTGCTATCATTTATGTATATTTCGTTCTCACAATATTTCTTTATAAATCATTTTTTATTATATTAGAAATATTCACCTTTTCATAAATGTATGTAAAATGATATACAATGATGAATACAATATGCTAATATAACTCTGTTTAAATTCTTAAACAGAGTTATCTTTATTTGTTACTACACAATTTCAATTAAACTTTAATACATTTTTATGGTTATTGTTCAATTGGAATAATTTTAAGTTGTATTCACATATGATGCCCGGGTTAGTTTTAGATTTTATTTATCAGTAGTTAGATTAAATTAGATATTTTTTTTAGTCATTTAGTCCCATTTTCACTCATCCAAATTAACCCATCACCAACCCATTAGTTATAAGGAAACTGGTCCTTTCAATCCAGTCAGAGCCACCATACCAAATGGATAAGGAGCTATCCTAAGGTCCTGACCGAGTGGTTTTCTCCAATGTTTGAAGCAGAGATTTTCCAGGCTTCAACACCAGGACAAGTGGAGAGATATGGAAGAAGTGCAGAGCTTGGATGATATACTTGCCAAAAGATCCTTCGGCTTCAAAGAAAGACAAATCAACTGATCCAGGAAATGTAGCATCATCGTCATCTATTCACATTCAGCATATAGATTAGGATGTTAATTTTTATGTTATTGTAATTTTTCAAACATGATGTAAATGTAATAAGACATTTTTAGGGTATGTAATAGATAGCTTACGAAATCCTCAGGAGTTGAGGTATTTAGGTTCAGTTATAGAAGTTTCAAACTTATTTTTATTGTATTTAATGTAATAGTTCAAAAGAAGAAAGGTTTCGAGTTTTGGACCTTCAGACTATAACTTTGTACTCAGAGATTTAAAAGGTTAATGAATGAGAAACACGTTTTTGGCATCTTTTTATGTTGATATGTATTCAAGTTTACATTTTGTGTTTTCTATCTTTGAATAAAACAAAGTAATGAGTAGCAGGTCTCTTTTTAATTATGTAAGAAAGAGTTAAAACCCTTAATTAGTGCTCCTTCATTTTAACTATTTCCTTCATATAATTATTCTGAAGTTTGAGATGATATATTCTTTGTAACAGCATATCAGTTTGGGCTTCTTCTTTCATTCTCTTCTAGTCATTTCATTCAACATCAGCAAATGATAGCATTATGAGAAATTCATTATATTTGATATTTAAGGGCTTAATAATAAATACTTGAGGGTTAAACAAAGAGAAATAATTCTATGACATAATCATATAAATGTCTTAAGCACTAATTCCTTATCATAGCTAAGGGATTTTCTATTAAGGTACAAAAGTACGTTACATACCAACCCACTTCCTAACCAAAACTTTGTGTTTTTGCAAGTTGCAATGGCGTCAACCTCCCAGTCACCTTTCTTAGCTTCCTTGAATCTACCCGATTTAACCAAGCTAGTGAATGACCCCATCACACACAACCATACATGGCCTCCCATGCCCGTGAAGCTCCCTTTTGATATTCTAAAGTTTGAAGGAAATCAAGGGGAGGAAACAGGTAATCGTGTCATGACCTTCCACCTGTAGTGCTCATCGAACAATATCATTGACGACATTATTTTATTAAGACTATTTCAACGCACTCTTACAGGAGTAGCTACAAAATGGTACTTGGAGCAACCCTCTACTTCACAAGGAACCTTTAGCATCCTCACCACCATGTTCCTAACATATTTTTAGTTACCCATTCACCATGATTTTGGAATGGAATTAATGACACATTTTAGAAAAACAACTGCCATCCATATCTAGGACCATCTCCATGACTGGAGGTGACGTCATAGTTTATGTAAAGAAAAAATCGATGACCGGATTCTTCTATATTAGTTCCTGAAAACTCTCATGGCATAGATTTCAAATTATGTGGCACAACAAAGGCCCACATCTGAAGAGGACGCCATTAGCAAAGCCCAGTAGATTGTGCTGATTTATACCCAGTCGGGCTATATTTACAACATCCTGCCAAATTTCCCAAGCCTGTAAACTTATCAAGAATTTCCAGGCACATCGAACTCTATAGAGGGACTAATTGGGTCATTGACCCAAGGTTACCTAGACAGCAGCATTCAAAACCTCGGTTACATGTATAGTTCTACCCAGAACGTACGTCAACCCGGTTTTGAAATTCATCATATGCCTCAGCAAAATTTGACCAATAGGGCGCAAGAGTATCACCAGGGAGGAGCTTATCATCTGGGTCAAGGGACCCAGTATGCAGAGAGAAACAATGATAGAAGAAATTCCCTCCAACAGACACGTGCAAACCAAGGACCGCGTTATGCTCAGACCCCAGCACAAGACCTGCCTATGCAGACCAATGCATAGGTGAAATTTTTCCAAACTTCCCAAAACCAACCTCACCAATTTAACTAGGAGAAATACCCTCCTAACGTGGTGAATAAAAAAAAAAGAAAAAAGCAAAAAGGGAATCCTAGACAGGGGGCCAAAAGCCAGCAAAGCCCACCGCGATCCCAGGCTGGATGCAGCTCCAACCAGAATCTGAGCCAGGAGCCAAGCAATGCCCAATGACAGAGAAAAATGCCACCTCTTCGAACAAACCATTCTTGCTCGATATGTGGTGAGTAAGACCATTATACTCACCATTGTCCAGATCTCCCTAAGATGAAGAAGCTACAAAGTAACCGAGGACAAGGAGGATCTTCCCATCAAATAGCTGTGATGCAGGAACCGTCCCCCCATGAAGGGATGGTAAGCACTCAACAGAAAAATCCAGATGACTTTGGGAAAAGTAGCCACGAAATATAGATGAATAGTGAAGAGATGTTTTTCCAAACACGGAATCGCAATTATGACACCCCACCAGACAGCAATATGTCAGGGGCAAGTACAAGTGCACCAACTGCACCTTTGGCTATTTCAAAGATGGCTATCAAACCATTGCCAAAGATGGAAAAGGGAGTCAATAAGCGAGCACGAAACTAATCAAAAGTAGCTCATAATTATAGTATCGTGGATGATTTAGCACAATCTCTCGCTGCTATGTCAGCTTTGGAAGTGTTGCAGTCATGCCCAAAACAATGGAAAGCCTTATTTTCCACAGTAGGCGCTATCAACCCTGTTGATACACGCCTAACGGATTTTGACTCAGACAAAGCCACCCCCAGGCTTCCTTCTATGGTTGCCTTCCAAATACCAGTGTCAGTCCAGAATATCACAATTCACCAATGTGTCATTGACAAGGATGCATCCACATGCATCATGTCAAAAAATATTTGGCAAAAGTTAGCGTCTCCTGAACTAAAACCCTCAGTCATCACGCTTAGGGCATACGACGGTCATCCTTTGACCCCCGTCGGCCTATACCAAAATGTCCCAGTCTACTTAGATGGAAATGCGGTCCACATAGACATTAAAGCCTTAGACACGCACTTGGATTATAAAATACTCCTTGGGCAGAGTTATATGTACACCATGTTAGCCATAGCCTCCTCTGTCTTCCGCATTATGATGTTCCCCCATGATGGCTACATAATTACGGTAGACCAATTGATGCAAAGCTAGAAGTGACCCCTAACACTGATGTAATTCTACCCTATGTAGATACATCCTCGAATGCACTTTCACGGTACCAAGAATATGGCCCCGACCAGTTCAAACCGCCGTCCGTTTTAGGATCATTCCTAGGAGATCCTGCCATTATCCCTGAGTCATCACCTTATCTCACAAGGACTCCGGTGTGCATGATGTCAACATCAAGCATCAAAGCTAGTCAGGACATGGACACGAGTAGTAATGGCACTGAGTCATCGGCCACGATAGCCTCTCTAGCCTACGCCGCTTCCCAAAACCCTTTCCTATACCCCCCAGCTGGTTTTGTCTTCAAGTAGGTTTTGGAAACACTGGTGTTACCAAACATATCATTGGGAATACCAGTTTGGTATCCCATTCCCCCTACATGAACAGGAGCCACTCACATCATTTCCATAGAGTTGAAGCCCCTCAGTCCCGAGGAGGCCCCACCCTTCCAAGAAATGGTCGAAACCACCCCTGAAAAGGAAATTTCCATTGCAAAACTAGTGATTATGACTACAAATTCCAGCATACAATGGGAATCACCAGTTTGCGCCATATGTGACGTAACACCCTACCCATATCTGCCCAGAGATGGATGAATTAAAAACACTCATTGGCTCTGAGACAAACATCACGATGCCACATTCCCGTAAAAAGGAACCTACCACCAAAGGTAAAGGCAAAGCATTGCGTACCAATCACGCATGCGTTATTTTCAGCAAATCTAGGCACTATACCCATAATTTCCCAAAGATTCTGTGATATAGGGACTCCTTACATGCTGTCGACCGATCCTATCAAGAGGATCCACCCACCCAATCTATCGGGGATGAACCTTGTATCATACTATACCTTCAGGGAGAATGAAGATCACCTGAAAGGCTCCCCACTAGACCCCCTCTCCCAATAAAATGGTGCATACTTTGTGATGAACTTGATCATTTCATTATTGATTTCCCAGCTTTGGAAATTTTCCGCCGATGGTATCGAGTCCACATAGTATATTGCACCAACATGGACATCCCATGTTGATGTCAAATATGCGGTGAAAACCACCCAGTACGTAATTGTCACTACATACTGAGATTCCGCATAGCACTAGCCTGTATGAGATCAACCATAGTCTGCCTCTCCCAAGAAGATGGCACAAACTCAATCCATGAATAGTTTGACAACCCAAGAGGATGTGACGAACAGATCCATCCTATTCTTGTCAACTGAGAGGCAACCAATCATGGAGATTCTGCCCCCACAAAATGTCGACGACACGATACACCATATACGATTCATATCATCGTGTATCATAACCATGAATCGAGCTGTTTTCTCATCTTCCATAGGTGTTGAGTCAATTTCAACTACGAGAGTAGTTGTACCTATGACAATGCAAACCCAATCTATCTTCACTATGTCGACCGCATCTAGTTCCACCACATCTACGATGGAATCCTTCTTGTGTCTCTCAAATAGCTCCGTGTGGATTAACCCTATTTAGCATAACCTTGCATAGGAACAATCCCCCTTAGGGTCCCTATTTTAGTCAGCTGAAGACATCCTAGAGGCTATGACGAAGACATATTATCCATGGGATGCAATGCATCACCATTCTCTCTTTCTCCCCAAGCACACATTCAGTCACAATAATACAAAAGAACAAGAGATGTACGCGATTGAATCAAAATATTTCCTCACATTAGGGAAATTAGATTAGTTCAAAAACCCCATCCTGGCACCCGATGCGTTTGAGGAAGGAAATTTGTCAAACATCTCACCTACCATTAAGGTGAACATATCCTAAAATCCTGTAGAGGTTGAAGAAATCTCACTCGGGGTAGCATGCTCTCTAGAAGAAATAACCTCTTATACCCAATTTCTATAAGAGTATCGAGATATCTTCGTGTCGGACTACAAAACAATTCCCAGGCTTAGTCCTATTATTGTAGAGCACCATATTGAAACTTGGCCTAACATACCTCTAGTGCCCCAGAAAAAACGTCAACTGCACCCATCTAAGGCAGAAGCAATAAAACGAGAAATCGACAAGCTTCATAAAGACGGGTTTATCAACCCCATCGCCTATACATCTTGGGTTTCCAACCCTGTTACTGTCAAGAAAAAACAGGTTACTATACACATTTGCACCAATTTTTGAGATTTGAACAAAGCTTGTTCTAAAGAAAATTATCCCACCCCATTCATCAACTAGGTCATCCATGCTTGTGTAGGACACGAGGCTCTATCCTTCATGGATGGATTCTTTGCGTACAATTGAATCCATATTTTCCATACAGACCAGTAAAAAACTATGTTCACCACCCCCTAGGGCACATTAGCATACAAGATAATGCCATTTTTCCTAAAAAACACTGGAGCCACCTTCCAAAGGGCCATGAATTATATATTTCATGACTTCACACACCTTATCCTCGCCTACCTAGACGACCAGACCGTCCGCTCCAAGAAACTCTTAGACCATCTTGAGGATCTGCGATTAGTATTCCAACAATGTTGTCAATAAAACCTACGCTTGAACCCCCTCAAGAGTGTCTTCTATGTCAGCGCAGGAATACTCTTAGATTTTATCATGTCCCAGTAAGGGATTCATGTGGACCCCCTCAAGGTCCAAGCCATCAAGGAGGTACCACCACCTCAAACCCTCAGGCAACTGAAAAGCCTGCAGGGGAAGGCCAATTTTCTGAGACGCTTCTGGGATGCTACCACTTGCACTCAAGGGTTCCTACACCTCCTTTGCTAGGACATCCCATTTAAATGGGATGATCATAGCCAACAAGTGTTCAATGCGCTAAAAGAAACATTATTTTCAATGCCACTCATCAGTTCCCAAGACTATGACAAAGATTATATCCTACATATATCAACTTCCAAGTCCACATTGGCTAGAGTTTTGATCCAGGAAGGCCCAGATGGGAAGGAGCACGTAATCTATTACATTAGAAAAACCTTATCGGGCCTAGCATTAAGATATGAGCCTAAAGAAAAGACTGCACTACCATTAATTCATGCAGTCTAGAAACTTCACCACTACATCATCTTAAAAACCACTACGGTCATTGCAGATAGTAATCCCATTAAATACCTACTCAAACGCCACCTAATGAACCATAAATACACCCACTGGATATTCATTCTCTAAGAATACAACTTATAGTTTCGCTCCCCTCAAAGTGAAAATGAACTTACCTTAGCATAGTTCAGTACAGATCTCCCAGGAGATACCAAGGGATCACCAGTGAACAACTCGCTACTAGATGAACATCTCTTCTTTGTAGCAACCGAAGACCCTTGGTACGCAAAAATTCTCCTCTTCCTGTGAACCCAAAAGTTCAAACCTCATCTCACTCAAGATGACCATTGGCGCATACGCCAGCAGGACCCCTGCTATCTCCTCATAGGAGATGTCTTGTACCGATGAGGCATTGACACCATTTTACGTCGATGCGTCACTCACGATCAAGCGGAAAAAGACCTCAATGATTACCATTGAGGGGTTTGCAGCGGCCACCTATCCGAAATGGCCACCGACCAAAACATACTACGGGCAAGATATTTTTGGCCCTCCCTATTTCGTGATTGCATTACATTAGTCAAAAGAAGTGAACAATGCCAACGCTTCACCCACAAAGCAAGAGCACATTCCACTCCTCTACATCCTGTCATTGTCGCCAGCACCTTTTGTAAATGTGGGATTGAATTCATGACTAGAAACCCCACATCATCTGGCAACCATAAATACATCATCGCGGGTATCGAATATTTCACCAAGTGGGATGAGGCCATGACTACATACGAAAACATAGTAGAAACCGCCGCTCAATTTTTGTTTAACCACGTGATCGCCTAATTCGACATCCCCAAAGAGTTAGTCTGCGTCCATGGGAAATACTTTGAGAATGAAGTTTTCCATGAGCTATCTCACCACCTCAGATTCACCCACGAATTCGCTTCACCATACTACGCCCAATCCAATGGACAAGTAGAAGTTGTAAACAAAGTACTCAAAACTATGTTACAATGCATGGTGAATAACCATAAAACAAACTAGCACCACATGCTCTTTTCTGCCCTCTGGGCATACCACACGACTGTAAAGAAATCCACTGGTTTCAATCCCTTCCACTTGGTATACGGGGTCAAGGCCATGATTCCCATAGAACGCGAGATCCCGAATTTGCATGCCGCTATCAAACTCTTTGATGCTACCCAGCCTCTAGAACAACGCCTAGTACAACTAGAGCTCACTGAAGATATCCGATGACAGTTACTACAACACAATGAGGCCCGCAAGAAGTGGGTAAAATCATCATTAAACTGCCACATAAACCCTCGCTCATTCATCGAGGGAGAACTAGTCCTCTGCTAAGATGTCGCAAAAGAAGCCCTAGGGACAGGAAAGTTTGAAATCTTGTGGAAAGTACCCTACACCGTCAAACATTGCCTCTGATAGGGGGCATACATCTTGATGGAACTAGACAGGACGTGGCTCAGCCACCCCATCAATATCCTTTACCTCAATAAATTCTAGCCATAAAGGCCAAGATGGCCCTTCCCGAGAGTGAACATACACAGGCCCAACCACTGAATTTTTTTTACCAAAATACTTATCAAACATGCTCAAAGTGTCGCCATGGATCACTAACCTAAACCTTATTTCATATTTGTTGATGGAACCTTATTTCAAATTTATGGATGGAACCTTATTTCAGATTAGGCGCAGCTACCTAGGTCATCTATCACCCTGACCGATCACCACTCTACAAAAAGGATGTGTTCATCGGTTCAGCAACAAACAATCAGGCAGAATATGACACCATCATCGGACTTATGTGCGATGCCCTCCATCAGGGCATACACCATATGCATGTCTACCTTGATTCCCAGTTAGTAGTTTCACAGTTAAAACCAAACATTTGAGACAAGAGATACACATCTTTTTAGAAAATATTTGCGTGAAAAAATATTAAGCAGACAATTTGACTATATTACATTTGAACATGTACCAAGGATTCAAAACCAAGCAGTTGATCACATAGCTAACAATATCCTAAACTAGAATGTATCTCGAATAAACCATCATACATAAAAAACCAAAAACATAGATATCCATCAACATAACATCATCCATAAACCCAAAACAGGTGACACAACATGTAGAGTTGCAAAAAATATCTCTCATATATAAGATGTATATATCTGAGTACAAAAAAATAGTGTCACTGACCCATCAGCCAGCCCAAAGATACAAAAAAGAGTGTCAAAAGTATGGGAAGCATCCTCATAATGGGTGCTTTCTCAGTGTACAAGTATACTCTAGGGCAGTGCCACCTTAAGAGGGGCACCTAGACCCACAACTACTCCTGCTACAACCACTTGAGCCGTTGTCACAACTGAGACTTCCACCCAACGTAAAATGGGCCCATAGTCCCTCTCTCGAGCCATCACCATCTTCAGCCAGACCTCCTCGATATCATCCATAAAACCCCGAGAAGGCCTCCCCTGGGTCAGGCGGTCCACTCGACCCCAGGAATCCTCTAGAACTGACACTCGAGGAGTTAGTTCTGTAATGCGGGCCTCTGTCGTATCTGCACGTGCTACCTCTACATCAGCATGACATCGCTCAACCGCAGCCTTGGTAGCGGCTGAGCTGCTTCCCTCCCCTCAAGGGCCAGCACCACCACCAGGTCCTCCAATAGCATCTCCTCCCTGCCCACCCTAAGGTCTTGGAAGAGGACCATGGCCAACTAATCGAGCCATGGGGCGACCTACCTCACGAACATATGCAAAGAGTAACCAAAACTATGTCAGTGTCACCATTAAAACACATAAGAACATATATGCTCAAATAAATGAAAAAAAAAAAAAAAGTACCTGTGGCCCCGCAAACATAACCAGGAGGGAGACCCATATCTGGATCCACCCAGAAGTTAATCCTCGCATATGGGAATGGAAAGAACATTTGGGGGTTCACCTCGAATGAGGCCTCTGTTGTGGCATTCTAGTAACTCCCTACCATGCCCTCACCACTTCGCAGCATCACCGGAGCCCACCTCCTCATACGAGGCTCTCGTGGCCCCCCAAGAAGCACCACCACCACTGGTCTCAGCAGGACTACCCTCTCGTACATAATGTTGCACAAAATGCTGGCACACGCAAACAACTTCGATCCATTGTGGAACTTATTGAGCTGCGTCACCATCCTGTTATAGAAAAAATGGGAAAAATTATAGAAGTGTCCATACCTCAATCGGTGCAAGACTCCAACATGCGGGCCTAATGCCCGATGTAGAGCTGGCGACCATGCAAGTGCACAATCACCGCCAGATCACATCGCTCTTCCAGATCTATCACTGATGCAATGTTGATGCACCCCTCCGTAAGAGGCACCCCACCACAATGACGTCTCCGAAACCTCTCCATATCCACCCTCCCAGAAGGGAGTGGATACCTCGGTGCCTCACCATGAGGAATTAACCCAATCACAAAATACACATTTGTCTCATGACAGATGACCAGGTTCATCCCACACAACACAAACATGTTGCGCCTCCTGTGCCAATGTCGAATCAAGTAAAGAAGTAATTGGTCCTGCGACAAAAGAAACTCGTTCTCTGCAAACTTCAGGTGCCCCCATTGCACAAGCTAATGGTGCACCCCAGCATCCGTAGCCAATGCAATTCGGAGATCGGGCCAATCCCGCTCCCTCCATAACAACCTGTCATCCAAATAGGTACCCATCAGCAACAGAAAAAACATCAAAAATAGGAAAAACTTAAAAATTTTCTTGCCTTGGCCTTTTGCGTGCCTATCCCTCAGACAGGTGTGCTTAGGGCGCGCCTATATTTTCCACAGGTGTGCTTAAGGCACGCCAAATAATGGGAACTGAGTGCTTAAGGCGCACTTATCCTCGGAAAATACACACAGAGGGCATGCTTTTTCCCTAATTGCCAGCGCAATCTAGGGAAAAAAACACTAATAATCCATACAAAACAAGTCTATATGGACCCCAACACCATCAAACTAAAAATATTGAAGTGCAGGACGTCATGGAGGTTACCTGGGCATGATATCACTAATCCCTGGTGCTCAGGCTGACCGCAACGGCAAGAACTGCTACGCAGAAGCCTTTTACCTCTCAAGAACTCAACAAGTACAAATGAATTGAATTAGGGCCATATTCAACTATATATTTCCCTTTTCAAAAAATTTGGAGGACCATAACGAGAGATAAGAAGGTCCATTATCCAAACTGTAAGCTGCATTATGATCAACACTCCACAACGAACAGAGGCGATGCCACATAGTCGCACTCCTAAAAAAATCATTTTTCAGCACCGGTAAGTATGCCCTCTCTCATCTTCTTTTTTAAAGTTCACGACTTTCAATAATATTTGATAAAGAAGAATATTTCACTTTAGGTAGTTGTTTTTTACAGGAAAATCTCACAAACCATTCACAACTCCATATACTGAAAGTTCCAGCGCGGGTATCATTCTACCCCCAGCATGATAGAGTCCCAACAAACTCTGCATATCCTAACATCATTTATACATCATAAAACAACCATATTTTCCACATATCCAACCGTGTTTATCATCACCTCACCTGGCACATGATAAACATCCTCATTGGTTGGCAGAGCCTCCCCTCCATGGCACTCGTCACCCATAGTAGACCATATATCATAACAAAAGTGATTCCATGGCCATACCACTTTAGTCCAAGAAGCACCTCATGGCCATCCATCCACCATGCATAAAGGTCAAGTTTTACCATACAAACTAAAACCCCCTTCCCGGACAACTAGGTTGTATAAGCAGATCAAAAGCGCACTACCTCGTCTCACATTTGGCCCACCATACATCCACCAACATAATCCCATCTGTGATACTTTTTTATCCACTTCATCAACCCCACACATGAGAACAAGCAATGAGAACCCTACCCTCAGCAAAACACCTTCCTCACAACATGAGTGAGAAAACACTTTCATGTTTTGGTGCACCCATCTCTGTGTTTTGTATAAACCAAACCCCATTATTTTATTCTTTTGGTAAGTGTAAAAAGACTGCAAATGGTGCACTACATCCCCCACCCTCTCATTCATCTTTTCTCCCATGGCACCAGTCCCTGAACACCCTTGGTCGGAGTATCACACCCCCACGCACAAGCCACCATGACATTCATAGCTAGTTTTTATCCACCTTGGAAGTCCTACTGACTCGAGGGATTTCCCATCATAAATAACTATGACTGCCACCAAGCTACTTAGTACACTCCAACCTTGGGCCAGTGAATCCCCACCATCAATTTTTAGTCACCCTTCGCCAACATGACTATGTAAAACTCATCACATCCAGGTCCTTGACCCCTCATGTCAGCGACCCCCCATTTGGTTGAGGCTTCCTTTTAGTCTACTTCAGCACCTATTTTCCAAAAAGGAAGTGGTACCTTGGATTACCCCTCTCCATAAAGGGGTATCCTTGGGTGGCATTGTGGGAGACATCATTGCCCACATATGTCATCGATCCTCCTGACATTCGACTACAACAAAATATTTCATGTCAAGATGGTATCGTACATTACAACCATTGCACTTTGATCAAATTTGTCGAAGACCCGTGCCTTCATAAGCGTCTCTTTCAGCAATGCTTACACAGAAAGGTCCCAGTTAGCACCTATGCATACAATGTGCAGCTATATGCCATACCAATTTTATGCATATGGGTACCACATTCCACCTATTGTCAAAGAAAAAATGCCCCGGAGGGCATCGGGAATCGTCGTCGGCAACCACCAGATCACTACCATATTATTGACACAGACAGAACATATATCTATCAAAAATATTTGTTTAACTAGCCACAACATCACGAGCATGGGGCATTCCGGCCTTGTCGAAAATTTGAATATGTATTATATTTGCTTACAGGGGTCCCATAGGGCATGGTCATTCTTCGAACCGGTGCAGTGTGTTTCCAATTTTGAGATTCACGCAAGTTTCTCTCTCTCTCTAAGAACGATATACAGAAAAGAAACTATAATGTATTTCGGCTATATAGTTCTTCCTAGATCTCACACATTAGGGGGAAGTTGTTAATATTGGAAAATCATACAAGCAGAAGATAACATTAATTAATGTCAGGCATAAGGATTTACAGGGCTAAAAGACATTAGTGAATCTAGAAAGTATTTAAAAATCTCTAAGGTCTGAGGGAAAATCAAATTTGAGCAAGTCATAAATTATTTTACTTGCATAATCCTTCGCGAAGAGCGCCTTTGCGCGCCTTTTGACTCGAAATGCGCGCAATCCTGGTAGTGGCGAAAGTCACTTTATGGGACCACAAAAATCACATTCCAAGACAATGATTCCTCACTTGAAGCTGCCTAAGGATAGACACCAAAGCCTCATTAGACATCAAGGGAGCACAAAATGGAATATTTGTGGCACACAAAGGAATCATCCCCCTCTCTTCGGTCACCATCCATAATGTACCAAGAGAGAGAAGGAGGATTTGAATTCTCCTATATAAGGCCACTATGTGATGAAGAACTGGAGAACACATTGTTATGCTGGCAAGAATTTCCCAAGAAATACCAGTAATGTGTGATCCGAAACTGAATATAGAGTGGACTCAATTGTTGGCCATCCAACAATTTCAGTCCACCACAGTAGAGAGAAGGAGACTTTTCACCAAGGCAAGCTTGGAAGTAAAAACATCCTTGCATCGGGACTTAAAACCCATGTTCTAGGGGCCCTTTGGCAAGAGGGTTAAAGTTTCATCCTCACTTCCTACCAGCACTCAATAAGAGGGGCCGAAGAGCCACCGTTTGGATTATTGTAGTTGTTTGACTCTATTGAGAGCTTTTGTTTATTTGTTCTAGTTTTAGTTTAGTTTTAGATTATATATGCATGATATTTCTCTATCTAGTATGTTTATGGTTCTAGCTTGTTCCACTAACTTGCTTGACTCCACTTCTTTTTCTGCCTGTGACAAATAACTTAAGTGGGTAAACGACACCCCTTAATTTGGTTTGATTTTGTACATGTGTGCACCAAACACACTAACACACTTGTAGTGATTTTAGTGGCTTATGTTTGAATTTCATTAGGCGAAGGAGAAACAATGATGGGAGGGCTATCAGATTATTGGTTGAGATCATGTTTCCCTTCCTCCCTTGCTTGTGCTCCTTGTTGTTCTGATATTCCCTGAGTTTTCTGATTTTCTTCAATTTATTCCTCATCTTCAATAAATGAATATGAGGGAAAGGCCATCCTTTCTACCTTGGTTCTTTATGTTCCTTTCTTTTCCAGTTTGCATGTGCTTTGAAGATGTCTTGTTTGTTGACATATCCTACAACAAAAATTTATTTTTTCGAAGTCTAGCGATTGTACCCACCTAAAATATTCATGTATCATGTTAATATTATATAGAATACCTTTACTTAGATCCATTTCCACACAAATGCGGGAAAAATTAAAAATTCCCTTTTCAATTATTTCAATGTCCATCTTTAGGAATCTTCCCAAAAAATTTCCTATGCCAGTTGTTATATGACCTTTCTGCTTCAAATTTTTCAGATATTCTATATGCTCCACCCAAATTAGTTTTGTAACCCAGATACAATTTTTAGTAGAACTTGAATGGAGTCCTCCAACTCTGTGGTTTCACTGTCTATTGTCATTAGCTTTTGGGTTCCTTATTCAGGCTGAATCGAAATTTGCCTTTTCTTCCTATGAAAACAAATGGATGTGGGTGTCTTTCGGCAGATCTGGTTTTGGCTCAATTTGATCCATCCCCATAGAGGGTCTCCACTCTCTGTGTATTGGGAAATTATGTTGCAATTCCATTTCGTTGTCACACCCTAAATAAACTGCCCCCTTAGAATGAAAAAATCAGAATGGTTGAGGGAGGTATAGATCTAGGATAATACATAGCAGATCTGGGATTAATGGAAACCCTTACCTTGTTTTTGTAAGCCAATCCAGGCCAAGAGAGATATTTTCCAAAAAAATGGACGCCTCTGACCAGTAAGGCCCCATTGAACCAACAAGTTGCATCCCATGGTATAGTTCCAAATACCCTTGTAACACTTCCAAGTAAGTTGCAGCACATCTTGCATCAAAAAAATCAACAAAACATAACACAAAAGATTCTCCAGCAAGATGTCTAAGCTCCTTTTCTACTATTAAAACTTCTTTGAAACCAATGAATGGACGGATAATGTGTGCAATTTCCCTGTGAGTATAATCAGATGGAATACCGGGAATAAAGAGGTTATTCGATGTGTCAGACAGAAGGTGCTCATGAGGCCTTCTTAAAGTTTCTCTCAATCTCTGTGGCTCTGAACTTTTAATAACCCAAACCTAGGTTCCCTAACATGACCCCAAGTCCAGGATCCCCACTTCCAATGCCTGGTCTCTAACCCATTAAAGCAGTGTCAGGAAGGGACAAAGCTAAAAGTCCTCCATAACCTCCACTGCCTCCAAAGCTTGTCCCAAGAGAGCCTCTCAAGGCACCAATATCACCAGATGTTAACCCACCACTAGAATATGGAAGCCCTTTTTGAACAAGAGAATCCAAAGCTGTAGGGGCATTGGATTCAGGTAGAAATTATCCACCTACCACATCAGGTAAATAACCATAAATATCACAACCTCAAAAAATACCTGATGTCAGGAGAGCACCACGAGCATGCTTGGATGGAGTAGGAAATTCTAATGAACAACCATATTTCCAAAAATCATATGCCATTGAGTTCAAGTTTTAAAAAAATGTGAATTTTACTTGTTAAATGAAAATAAAAAACATTATTACAGTGGCCCCATTCAAATGAAAAATATATGATATGTCTAGTTTATATATTCAAATTAATTGTTTATTTAATTTGTATGGAACAAGCATTACATGAATAGATTGACCCACCATTTAACTGGTTGATTTTAAAATCTAGAATTATTTCTTTAATTTCAATTGACAAACATAATTACCATTGCACAATTCAAGTAAACAAACTAATTATATGTTAATTTCCACATAAAAATTAATACATTTTTTAAATTTCAAATATTCTAATTCACTATATATTACATTTTAAAGCATATCCTTAATTGTTTTTGGCCTTTATTTTAGTGCAATATCTACTTCTATTGTTGGTGCTACATACAGCCTAATATAATTTTTAAAATTTTGTAGAAAAAGAAAAGCTATAAGAACACAATGAGCCATTCCTCAAATCAACAATTTTTAAGAGATATAATGACAAGGTAAACCACAACTAAAAAAATAATTGCAACGGTCCAATTCAGACAAACGTACCAATTTTATAATAACTTATACATACTACCTGGTCCATTTTTTAAATTTCTATTAAAAGAAATGATATGAACACATTAAAGAACCATTCAACCGATAATTGTCATTAACACTACCTTACTATAAATTAAAAAAGTCAAAAATATTTTATTTCTATGAATGTATTGGTATCGTGAAATACAAGTCCACTCAAACTAATAAAGGCTACAAAATACACTAATAAATCATGATGTCTTTGGAACCTAATAGTCCTAGAATCTAAAAACATTTTTATAGATAAATTTGAAATATTTCAATGAATAAAAAAAAAAACACGTAAGTTAAAAAATATTATTAAATCACTTTTTACAACATTTCATTTCACACATGCATAAGAATAAGGAATTTCAAACCATATGCAAATTCCTTATAAGAAAATGGTAGCTCAAACTTCATTAGTCATCATTCATTTATTCGCATAATGCCTAACCATTTACACCAAATTATAAACTTGTGTTGAAAATGCCATACGATTTACAACAAATTTTGTTGGAAAATTTTCCTTAACTTTCTTCTCCTGTATATGCTTCCTTTGAATTTTATTTGGCTTCATAGTCCATGATTTCTGAAAATAAAATTAAGAAACTACTACCAAAGTTTCTAATATTAAAGAAAATATGAATTATAAATACTATCATTACCTTCATCATTATATTTGTCATAAAATAAACAAGAATAACAAATATGCTACACGGAAAGAGAAATTTAACACACGCTAAGTTTGTGTTAGATTTCCTTCTTGCACAAACAAAACCACATTGCATGGTGAAACAAATCTAGCGTGTGCTAGATTTTTTTACCCTGCAGTTTCTGTGTTTGTGCTAGAAATAAATCTAACATGTGTTAGATTTGTTTTACATTACAATGCTTGTGTTTATAATAAAATAAAATATGTTGCATGTTATATTTTTTTTACTTTTCAATGTTGGTGTTTATGCTAGAAACAACTCTAACACATGTTATAAATCTTGTACCCTATAATGTTATCGTTTATACTAGAAACAAATGTATTGTGCACTATATTTATTTGACCCAGTAATTCTTGTATTTGCACTTCTATTTTACCCTACAATATTTTTTTATTTTTTCTGACACTACATTTTCTTTACCTTACAATGCTTATGTTTGTGCTAAAAACAAATCTAGTGGGCACTATATTTTTCTTACTTTACGATGGTTGTGTTTGTGCTATAAAGAAATCTAGAGTGTGCTATATTTTTTTTACCCTGCAATTTTATTTTATGCTTCTCTTTATAATAGATTTGTATTACTTTACAATGTTTGTGTTTGTGTTTGTGTTAGAATCAAATCTAGCATGAGCTAAGATTTTTTTTTTTTTTACCTTTCCATGCTTGTGTTTGTGCTAGAAAAAACACTAGTGCACACTAGATTTGTTTTACCCTACAATGTTCATGTTTATTCTAGAAGAAAACCTAGCATGAAATAGATTTATTTTTTTTCACCTTACCACGCTTGTGTTTGCGCTAAAAAAAAACAAGTGCGCATTATAATTGTTTTACCCTGCAATTCATTTGTTTGTGCTTAAAAAAATCTAGTGCACACTAGTTTTTTTTAACTTGCAATGCTATATTGGTTTTACCTTGCAATCATTATTTTTGTTTCAAAAAAAATCTAAAAAATTCTAGACTTGTATTACCTTGCAGTTCTTGTGTTTCCTTTAATAACAAATCTAACGTGCGCTAGGTTTGGTTTACCGTACAATGCTTGCGTTTTTTCTAGAAGGAAATATATGGCACATTAGTTTGGTTTTACCTTGAAATGCATGTGTTTGTTTTTTTTAATAAAATTCATTTTACCTTGCAATTCTTATTTTTATGCTACAAGGAAATGTAGCACATATTACATTTGGTTTACTTTGCAATTTTGGTGTTTGTACTAGAAATAAATATTATATGTGTTAGATTTGTTTACCTTGCAATGCTTTTGTTTGTGCTTTTGTTTTACCCAAAAAATTTCTTGTGTTTTTCCTTACACTAGATTCGTTGTACCTTTGTTTCTAGCAAAAACAGAAGAATTATAGAGTAAAAAAATATAGTGTCAGGCAAAGCACAAGAGCATTGTCCAGTAATTCTTATGTTTGTGCTAGAAACAAATCTAACACATGTTAGATTTATTTTTTCCTTGCAATAATTTTATTTGTGATAAAAACAAATATAGCATGCACTAGATTTTCTTTAACCTAAGATGTTTTTGATTGTGCTACAAACAAATCTATCATGTGTTAGATTTGTTTTACCTCGCAATGTCTCTTTTTGTGCTGAAAACAAATCTAGCGCACACTACATTTGTTTCACTTTGAATTGCTTGTTTTTGTGCTGTAAACAGATCTAACATGTAGTGTATTTGTGTTAACTTTCAATTCATGTGTTTCTGCGAGAAGGAAATATAACACATGTTGAATTTTTTGACTTTGTGATGTTGGTGTTTTTGTTGGACATAAACCTAACACATGTTAGATTTGTTTTACCCTGCAATTTTTTTTTTTGTGCTAGAAACAAATCAGGCACATGCTAGATTTTTCTCTACCCCTGCAATGCTTTTGATTTTACTAGAAACAAATCTAACACATGATAAATTTATTTTACCCTACAATGATTGTGTTTGTTCTTTTGGTTTACCCTAGAATACTTGTTTTTCTGTTAGAAACAAATCTAGTGGGTGCTAGATTTGTTTAAACCTAAAATATTTGTGTTTGTGCTATAAATAAATCCAGCAAATGCTACATTTAGTTGACCATGCAATGTATTTATTGTGATAAAAACAAATCTAGCATGTTTTAGCTTTATTTTAACCTGCAATTCTTGTGATAATGCTAAAAAAAAATATTTCCACTAAAATATCAAAGAGGAGGCTAAAAGAATTACATATATCACAAAGTAAAACTTGATCCCTTTATCACACCTTTTTTAGGGTGGTTCATGGACAGTGAGTGGCCACTACATCCATGGGAAAATCTAGGTCGATCAACCAGAAGGGAACTACCTATCGACCAAAATAGCAAAGCCTAACCCTAAGGGCATTGAGGAGATTTGACCCTGTAAGCCCCCAATAGGCGAGGTACTTAGAAAAGGAACTCAACCAATTGAACGATCCCTTGTGGACCTTCTATCAAACCTAATACTACATGAATTTTGTATTTTATAGTTGCAACTAATTTCGTTTCTACTTTCGGTCCCAGCACAACAATAACATAAACATGTTATTTACGAAACTCCTCGCAAGCCTTAAACGATATATTATCCATTACAACACCAAAATTAGAATATCAAGAATAGGTACCAATGAAAGTTTCATGAACCATACGCAATTGTGACCCATAAGTAGCACCTTCTACTATACATTTTTTTCCTTTATTTATTATAATTTTCTTAGCATGCATTACAAGATATGAGCAATCATTTAACTCATTACTACCACGCAATGTACACTGCAGTTGATTGATTGATGAACCCATATCTTTAGCATTTCGAAGGTTTTATTCTTTATTCTCCACTTATCCATTCATGAAACCCTCCACATTTTAAATTCTGGATTCTATAGATCATTTATGCATCTATTTTGTAAATTAATATTCAGCTACAAAAATTAATGGGAATTGTGGGTATCTCAAAGTTAGAGAAAATCATGGAAAAATTTAAGTATTTAGATGTGAAATGACTATATATATGTAGGCTATTATAAATTTCCATGGATGAATCATTAATGTTTCCTATATATATCAAATATTATGAACTATATGCTATACAAGTTGAATACATTCATGTGTAACTCATGAATTTGTCATGGGTAACATTAATTCCGGTACTATATTTTAATTTCCTATGGCTTGGTTGTCAACAATATTGCCTCTAGAGGTTTGAAAAAGGAATCTATTACTTCCACATTAATTCATAAACATTTATATTGGACCTCTATGGGGTGTTAGAAGTGTTGAAAACATGAGTTTCTAAGAAGTGTGCCCTTCTATTTTAGTGGTTGCTAGTCACATGAGATAATGTTTGGAGATATTGATAAGTAGGAAAGTCCATAACTGAGAAAAAGAGAAGTGAAGAGTAAGTTTTACCCTTCTTGTGCAATCAAACAATGTAGTTCTCTTGTAATATTCATAGAAGAGAATATTATTATTATCAATTGGTTATTGATTCTACATGTTAGACATATATTTTTCTTAGAAAATTGTTGAAAATGGGTTTGTCACAGACTTTGGTAATAACAATGTACTTAAGTGAAATAGTGCGTCCCTCACTTGTAGACGCCATTATTTACCGTTCTAGTAATATTCTTTTCAAAAAATTTTCATTATATTATAGTGTTTATTTCCCTGCAGCTTATCCTAAGAGATTGACCTCATCATGTACATCCATGAATTTCTTCTTCACAATGACTTCTTTTAAAACAACCATTAATAGAGAGTAAAATAAATTGATATCAAGTTTACCATTATTCAGTTTGGAACCAATTCCTATAAAATTTACCATTCTTATGTTTGAACCAATTCCATTTGATAAATAACAATGCACAATGCATAATAAAACCACTAATGTAATAGAAGCATACTTGATACATACATACACACACACACACACACAGATATATATATATATATATATATATATATATATATATATATATATATATATATATATATATAGCATGACACAGTATAATAGCTTCTTCCATTGATTTAGAATCTTTATTACAACCTTGTCATAAAATAAAATCCATTTATTCTTCAAGGAAGTTGACAAGTACTTACTCCATGCATAAAAAAAAAAGAATGAAAGGTTTTCCCTTTCGTGTATCTCTCTCAAGAAAGGAAATCATTTTCCCTTTCTACATGGATATCCCTTTACTAGTGAGAGAAGGATATTCCTTTCCTCTAACTCAAGGAATCACTTAGCTTGTATAAAATGAAAGCGTTTTTATCATGGAATATTAGAAAAGTATAAATCTAAAAATAGCTATAAAAATAATTTGATGAATGGACTTGAGAATTGGTCGAAACATGTTCTTTAGAGTATATCCTACAAATAAGTAAATCAAAGTTTTAAACATTATAAGAAATTAGCATTGGAGAAAGAAATAATAACTACCACTACTACAAAAAACGACTTATTTTGTGGGGGTGGGGAGGAGGTTCATAATCCACCTCCAAAAGTGGGAATTGGAATTGGTTTTAGCATTACGGGTGGTTTTTAACCCCCCCCCCCCCCCCAACCCACCCGCCCCACAAAAAATAAATAAAAAAATAAAAATAAAAATATCACCTCTAAACGCCAAGCCTTTTAGGGGCACTTTTTAAAAATATATGAACTTCTCCCAAATGTTTCTTTTTTGGGACGATTCCAACCACTCCCAAAAGTCACGTTTTGAGGGTGGTTCCAACCACCCCGAAAATTCATCCTTCGGGGGTGATTGCAAATTTCCCTCAAAAAGCCACTTTTGGGGGCTTTTGGGAGTATTTTTTTTAACCATACCCCCACCCCCACTAAAAAAGAATCACCTTTAAAATTCAAGCCTTCTAGGTAGACTAGTTGGTTGAAGCCCCTCTTACCAAATCATTGGCCCTCTATTGGCCATCTATGAGGGCCAATAAATGGGCCAGCATTGGGTTTTTTCCAAGGATTTTTTTTTTAAGAGATATGTACTTCCCCCAAAAGTGACTTTTAGGGATAATTTGAACAACCCTCAAAAGTCACCTTTAAAGGTTCACTGTAAATCGCCCCCAAAAAGTTACTTTTGGGTAGAATTTGAAACCCCCTCCAAAAACGACCTATGGGAGCATTTTAAAACTCTCCTCGTAGCAACCTACAATGACATCTTACAAACCCCCTTATAGCAACCTACAATGGTGACTACAACCCGAGCGTAAGAACTTTTGGGGGCATTAGGAGCCCCCTCGTAGCGACCTTTGGAGGCATTAGAAGGGCCCTTTGTAGAAACATATGAGGCAATTTTGGGGGTCATTAGGAGTTCCCATTATAGAAAATTACGAGAGGGCTTTAGAACCCCCTCCGTATAAACATTTGGGGGCGTTAGGAGCCCCCCTAATACCAGGATTTGGTGTTAGGAGCCCCCCTCGTACAATCGTTTGGGAGAATTAAGAGCCCCCCTCATAAAAACTTTTGGGGGCATTAGCAGGACCCTCACAATTGATTTTAGGGGTGTTCAGAGCCCCCCTCATAGCAACTTATGATGGGGGTTTACAACCCCTTTTATAGTATCTTTTAATGTAAGTTACAAACCACCCTTGTAACTTCCACAACTGGCATGTTTACGTCTACATTATACAACAAAATATATAAGATTATTGCAAAGTGATAACCAAAAATATGAAAACTATAATGTAGAAGCTCATTTCAAAGGAGTGGGGAGGATTTGTGGCTAGCTAACAGATTATGGATGTCTTAATCATAGGCTACAAGAGATCATCCAATCCCTAAAAGCCTTAAGGAGGAGTGGAATGCCTATTAAGCATGACATGTTGAAGGCCTAAAACACAGTGAACTAGGAATTCATCAAGCAAGTGTTGAGTTATTGGGTTTGGTGAACTTGTGACTAAATGGATAAAGGGATGTGTATTATCACATTCTTCTCCCCAACTTGAGAGATTAGAGAAGCGACCTAGATGTCACGCTACCTCTTCATCGTCATGGTGGAGGAGCTTAGAAGGTTGATAAATGGAATGATGGAGAAAGGGAAATCAAAGGAATAAAATCAACTTCAACCATACCATGAACCTCCCACCTACAATCTATTAATAGTAAATTAATTTCAGTAAAGGAAAAAATAAAAGGAGAAAAGGAGTTGAATAGAATCATGAATCTGTTTCTAGAGGCTTTTGGAGGTGTGATAAATGACTCTTATTTAATAACAACCACACAATTTCAAAACACACAAGATTATTTTTAGACTTCTAGATGTCATCACTACGAAGTTCTAATTAGGGGTACCATATGTCTTATAAAATTATTAGGAAGTTATCATGTTGGACCTTAAAACTCCTTCCTTTAGCCCACTGCTACAAAAAAGAATTTTATGAGGGAATCATTATCCACCTCCAAAAGTGGAATTTGGGGGGGCGGGGGGGGGGTGTTAGCATTAGGGGTAGCTTTTGAACACCCCTCCCCCCCCACCCAACAAAAAAAAAGGTATCGCCTCTAAAAGTCAAACCTTTTCGGAGCAGTGAGGAGCCCCCCTTGTCGCAACTTACAAGCTCACTACTTTCTAATGCAATAAAATTCAACAATTTTCTGTAATTTTTTCAAAGAAATAATGTTGGTACTCACACAAGGCATGACTCCCAATTTTATTAATGTAATTTTTTTGTGTAATCCAACGAACATGTCATCGAATATTGGCACCCCTTCGTTGCATATCCTCTTCGAAATTTTCAGCACATAACCATTGCATATCCATTACATGTTTGTCAAAAGTGCTTCAAACATCTAACAAATAGTTTCATCGATTTTTCAACAAAGAACGTTGAAAAATATAATATAATTCCATCGAATATTTGATGAAACATTGGATCAAATATTTGACATATAATGAGGCTATATAGCAGAGGAATGCTTGTTGGATATCCAATAAATATTTATGTTGAATATCTGATGGATCTAGGTTTATTGGATATATGACGAACTTGTAGTTATTAAAAAATAAAAGTATAGTATATTTATATATATAATAAAAAATTAACATTATAATACATTTAAAGCTTTGAAGTTACCTAGGGTTATATAATTTTTCAAGTGTATAATATGCTTACCATGGCCTAAAACTTAACGAGATGAACTTTGCATATATCCAGAAAAATTCAAAGCCATTTTAAATAGGCTAGAGTCTAGGTCACAAGAGCCTAAAGCTAAGAGGATTTGTGGGATTAGAAAATCATCTAAGAAATTTTATCCCACACTTCTAATGATCAAATGTCATTTTATGCATCAATAAAGGGAGGCAGATCATTTTAGTGGACCATTGCTCTAGGGAATTTGAATCCTTGAAGTAGAGAATTTGTAATGCATGAATTCAAAGCCTACCCTATGGTTATCTTTGGAAATCAAAGAGAAATTGTTGAATTATTGTTGTGACAAGGGATACCAATATCCTACTATTTAGAAACTTTAGTTGATGCAATGAAAAAATAACAAATGGATGACAAATACATGTATCCTACAATCCAAATAGTGAAGTATCAGTAACTTAAATTATTCAGACAAGAGACAATTGTACTTTTATATCATAATAATTTTTAGTTCCTTCAAGTACACTCCAAGTTGAAATGTGAACATCATTTCAAACATATTTCTTTCTTGCAACAATTTAAATTGGTCATCAAATACAATAAAGGTACACATAACCATAGTTGAAAGTTGATTTTCCTCAATATTTTCTTTCTCTTCAATGGAAGTTTAATGAAACTAAATCCTTTTGTTAATAAGTAATAAAATTGAATGAAAGTACAAACAATTTTTTAAGGGAGAGATAAGGCTCTGGAAGAGTATCCCTAATAATTTCTAGGGTTTACCCCTACCAACATGGTTCCTTTGTCCTTGCCAAAAGCAGTATCATTCTGACAAATTCATGCTCAACCTAATTTTTCTTTCCTGAAAAATCCCCCACTTTGGCAATGGATATGGTAGTGGAATAATTTATATGCCCATCCATTTCCATTTTCAATAGTTCCAGGCAGTATTCCAAGGCTACAAAATTTGTGAAGATAGAAAGAATTCCAAATTTAGAAATCCTACTCAGAGAGCTAAGAAGAGAAAGCCCTTAAGCTCGTTGAACAAACATTGATTGGAAAGTTTGTGGAGGCTTGGTTAAATCAAAATACATTGAACAACTATATATAGAATCAATGGAACTACCAAATATAAATAATGTATCAATATTCCATCTGTAGGAAGGGCTTGACCACTCTTCATTTTGAGTATAAGGTAGAAGATAATTTTATCTTTATATCCTGGCCCCAGCTTCCAAGTTTTTGGGGATTTTGATTGAATATATGGACCCTCGAAATTTATCCAAATGAGGAGGTGCCCAAGGTTTTCCTAGCATTCATCTATGTTCCCCATCTCCCATGGAATCTCTAATATGAAAAAATCTTTAGAAGTCATCATTAACAATAAAAAAACTATGAAAATTCATAGATAAGGTTGACAAAAAACCTCTAATTTTTTCTTGTGCACCTATATGTGTGCATGTACATCCTCATATTTGTATGAAGATGAAGAACAGCTCAAGATCCATGAATGGACTCGTGCAGACGAAAGAGTATGATCTGACTCCTTTCGAATGTAATGTCAGCAATGAATATAACCATTCAACAAAATTTGACTAAATACAGATCCTTCCATTGTAAAGGATCTCAAAAAAGAGGGAGAATATTTTCCAAGAAGTCTCTAAGTGAAGGGAAATGAAGCAGATCCCCTCCCATGTATGCAATAGTCAAGATGGAGAATCCATCTGAGATAGGTAGAAAACACTTTCAAAATCCTTTAGAGGATCAAAGATTAGGAAAAATAGTACTAGATGAACTGATGCTCACATACCAAAGGAGTCAAAAAGAGAAGTCTAGGAATTTAAGATAAAGGCATGGGATTTGAATCATATTCGATGGAAAATACTGGGTCAAAGGAAAAACACTATTAAGTAAAGGAGGAGGAATATGAAACACAAATATAGCCCTACCCCATCCAAAATCTGGAATTTTGAACTAGGGAAATCCAGATACATGAGGAATAAATTCAACAATGAGGAGAAAAAAATAAAAGTGGAACCCCTTTGGTCTTAAACCAAATATATTTACATTTTTTTATTCGGAGGAATTCACAACGAACATTTGAAAAATTCATTAATACATATGTCCAGTCACAAGAAGATAGAACTGTCAGGAAGCTCATAGGAATTATCATTGGTGTATTTTGCATAATTTTTTCTAATAAATTTGTAAAATAGTACTCTTGTGGGTATAGAAGAGAGTCTTTGGAAATATGTCAGAACTTATAATTCCTTTTTGCATTTTTTCCTCCCTTCTTTTGAAGGGATAATTAGTGCTTTGAATGTCAAAAATTTGTTGATTCCTCTTTGTCTTTGCAATATGGGTAAAGTTGCAGCCTTTTTACTTTACTATACAACATAATTGTTACATGAAAAAATGTGTAGTAATGTTAAAACCTTAATTTAGTACTAATAGTAGAACAATGATAGATCTCATAGAGGTATATAGAACCTACATCCTTCAAATACCTTGGTCCCTATTAGCGCTGTAATCAACACTTGGACTACATCAAGCGCCTGACCAAACACATCTTAAGCTCGAGGGTTATTCTTATAATTTGATTGGGTTTTTTGGAAAGTCGTTGGATCTCAAGCACTCTGAAAGGAATGTTGAACAGATAAAAAATCTCTGACACATATGATGGCACTCGTATATATGATGTGGTAGCAAAATTTGTAGTTAAATGATTAGCAGAATGGGAGAAAGATAGTGGGTCTGTAGGAAAAAAATCCACTGTTGGGAGGAAATAATGACACAAATTCCAGATCTGAAATGTATAGTGCAAAAATCTCATTCTACATTTTAAGAATCCTATTTTGAGGAATGATTCTGACTAACATGACCTCATGAATTAGGAATTCTTGATGATTCAATATTGAAAAAAACATATGAACATGCATGCTAGATTAAAAGACTTATAAAAAAATAAAACATGGTCTAATTCCACCTCAAGGAATGCTTATGAACAAACTTCAATTCACACTAAATCAAGAAATCTTGGAATAAGACTTACAAAAAAAGATCCACATGAATTGGCAGTTCACAAGACTTATAAAAACACAACATAGAGCTTTTATGATAAATCTAGAAAGACAGATGAAGTATGTAAAAATAGAAGGGAAAGAAATGCACACACCATATGATTTTGTGAATCCTCAAGAGTGTAACTAGAATATATTTTGATTTAAACAATACACAACTTCAGGAATAACATGAGGATCAGCAACAAGGACAAGGCACTAGGCCCTATTCCACCAACCATCTCCTACCGTCTCATAGTAGTTTGTGACATATATTCAAAAATATAAAACTATCATCCCCACAAAAGGAGTAAACCTATTCCCAAAATTTATTACGATCTCGTGTAAGAGATGAGGCTTATCCTAAGACTTTAATACAAATTTCTATGACATAATCAAAATAAACAGCATCAAGGCTAACAATTCAAAGTGGTTGTATGATGTGGCAGTCTATGGGAAGACTCTTCTTCTGTTCTGGTGCAACCAACTCCACAAAAAGCATAAAAAAAAAGTGAACGTGACGTCTGGATGTTCCTTGAGTGCTAAATTTTTCTGTTTCTGATCGCTTCCATCTCTTCTGCGCCAATTTCTACTGCAGTGGAGCTTTTAAAATGGAAAACCCATTATTCCTTTAATGATTGGAATAAATTCATTTGAGTGGGTGGTTACCTGAGTCCTTTCACTATGCTCAACCCTTTTCTTCATAAACAACATAAAAAAATTATACACCTGGATGTGAAGTCCTTTAGGCTTTAGCTTTGAACTTCATCACATCCATGTAAATATCGCAATCACACTTTGAAATCTTTAACATTTATTTTAGTATTTATCCTCCTGAGCTTGCGAAGTGTGATATGCGATGGGGTCTCACCAATATCAAAAAACACAAATCTTAAGGTTTTTTTATGAGGAACGAGAGTTAAAGCCTAAATTTGCTGAAGTGAGAAGTGCAACAAGAATGGAGGTGATGTGGCAAGAAGGGTCCCACTCAATATATCAATCAGGGAAATGAGGAAGCGGAAGTGAATGTGGTAAGTGTACTTTGCGAAAATGCGATCCAAAAAGGTAGGTGGGGCCCATTAAACGATTTTTAAAAGCGGATAAGTGAAAACTTCATTAAGTCATGGTAATATGATAAAAATATGACCAAATCATAATATAAGGGGTTTATAACATATTTGAGGCATATAAAAGGGAATTATGGGCCCCACCAGTCTCGCATCGGGAAATATATGAAGCGGCAATTGAAGGTCGTAAGGATTTTTGCGATATGCCGATTGTGAAATAACGATAGCGATAAATGATTACATGATAGAGGTAAGGTATTCTCTAGATCAAGTGCGATTGTGCGATAGCGATAAGTGATATCACATTGTGGGTTTAGGAGTAGACAGAAATTGCACTGTGAATGAAAGTTGAAACTGTGACAAGCCAATTGTGATGAAACGCTAAGGGGTCCACTATGTTATTAAGTGTTGTAACTGATTTCATAGATATAATATATGATATATTTAAAAGGTTTGTTGTGGAGTGGGTGGAGCTACAGTAAAATAAATATGTGTTAAGTTTAAAAGGAAATATGACATGGATGTTAGTGGGTGGGCGGAGCTACTTTTTAACTATAAAAAATGGATTTTAATAGTTAAAAAGGGTTTTTGAAAGAAATTAAATGTTGGACTTTAGAATTTTGGCAAAATGAGGAAAGGATCGAATAAAAATGGTGAAAATGGCGAAAAGGATGCGAAAGAATTGAATCATAAGGAGCTAGAGGCCAAGAAAAAATGACGGAGAGGGCAACTTTGAAAGGAATCAAAACCACTGCTAATAGTCCCGAAGTCATATTATTGTATAAAAATAACAACATTTGTGTTCCCCAAGGAGGTTTAAGAATTAAGTTGATGCAAGACGTCATAACTCCAAAGTTGTTGGACACATTGAGCTAACCATGACGATGACAAGTTAAAATGACAAAAAGGTATGTGTACTACCCATAGATGGAGACTACCATGGAGAAATATAAATAAGATCACATGTTATACAAAATATCTAAGCCCACAATTAAAATTCGGGATTATGCACCTTGTTCCAAACCTAAGGTCTTGGGAAAGGAACAAAATAGAGTTCGTAGGTATATTCCTAAGAGTAGCCTTAGGAATCATTGTAAACCAGTAAGATGTTGATGTTTATAGTAAAAAATATATTGGTACGGAAACATGGGGAAAATTTTATATTCACTAACATATCATTATGCTTCAACTTAACTATTTTTGTTATTAGTGACAAACAATGCAAATTCATGATTAATTTTTGGTCCATACTTTGGACCCTAATAGATAGTAAATCAAAGGGAAGCATCATTTTTCATCCAAAATTTGATAGGCAAAATGAGGCATTAAATCAAGGATTTTCATGCTTATTTCCAAGGTAAACTTGTAAAGAAACCAAGGTAGGGGATTCAAGTGCGCCATTTATACAACATTGTTATAAAATGATAAATTCATGACTCAACATAAATTTCTAGATTTATGAAGTTCTAGGGAGCTTATCTTTAGAAAACATCCCTTGAATTAGGTTTTCATTCGAGGGAAAAAAATAAGAAAAAGATGAATTGTTAAAAACATTGAAATTCGTATAGAAGATATGCCAGATCCTTGAGTAGGTACAAGCTACCATGAAAAATTCCCAAGAAAAATATAATGAAAGAGATGATAAGCATCATACTACACATATCAATTGGGTTTTCCAGGTGGATGGGAGGAATCATTTTTATCCTCCCCAACTAGGTTCAAATCCCGCAAATGACATGTTGAAATCATAACCAATATATGTTTGTAATGGCTTCAAGCCTTGTTGTACAAAAACCTTGAGCCGTGAAGAATATAGTACCCTTGCCTACAACTTTAGAGGGTGGGGTACTTGGTTACAAGGGAAAAAATGGCATCAGACGACATATCGGTGTATATTCAATTTAAATTAGGTAGTTATTTGCCTCACGCTGGTTAGATGCAGTGTCTAATAAACAAAAATGTTGCATCAAAAGTAAGTGAAAAAGCCCAATCCAGATTTTGTTATATGAGGAGAGAACAAGGTGTACCACGTTAGGAAGAAATGATAGCATATTTGGTCCAACAAGTGGTACGGTAAGCCCAAGAGAAATACCATTACCTGGAAATTTACAGTGACCAACAAATTCAAAGAGGGACATTTAAATCTCTAATATCAAGTTCAAATATTTTCATTACAAAGTAAGAAAGACATTGTGACCTCAAGGGTTAGTTTGCAAGTTGTAAAAATCCACAAACCCAGGTTAACAACACCATACTGCAATGATCTCATACTTTTGAAATCTAAAATCACAAAACAACGTAACCCCAAGTTGATGGAGATAGAAATAAGTTGTTCCAAGAAGCCAAGTGAGGTATACCCGATCTTATCATGCTAATTTTTCACTGTTGAGGGAAGTTCACTACCCCATTCATGTGGAGTGTTGAAGAGAACACAACCCTAAATTGGGATAACAATGAAGAGAACACAATGAAAGATTTCAAAAAGGCTAGGAAGAACACAATCTTAAGATTGTGACAGATGAGATAAATTGAACAGTTTAACTATGTTTATGCATTGATCCATCCAAACCTTTTTGTGATTATTGTTAAGTGTATGTTTGTACATTTTGTGCTACATTGATTGTTCATGGGTATCATTCACTAATTTGTATCACATAGGATGAATATTTCAACTAATGTAATGACATAAGAAAGACCACTTATGTGAGAATAAGCAATGTTAGAAACACTGAGACTTTGGATTTCGATGTTTCTTATGATGGAGAAACCTTTCTACTCTGTGGTGCTCTAAAAAGGAAGGAACAAGGGTCTGATCATTTGGGGGTTAAGTAATTATGGAGCATAGATTTATTCTCAACCATGAACATGATTTCTCATCGGGGCCTCCTCTAGAGGTTTATGTGGTAGGATGTTGTGGTGGCTCGCTAGTTATTCTGACAAAGACCCCGCAGTTCATATTGTGGCAGAAACTGGAGAGGTGGCAGGCTCTAGATGTTATTTGCGAGGAAAAATATGATACAGAGAAATAATAACTTAGGACCATTTTCCTACCATTCAAATTCACATTAGATATGTTTTTGTGTTGGGGTTTATGGACACTGCATAATATGAGCTTCCTTATTCTTATAAGGACATATATATGCCATGGTAATTCTCAATATCTTCCATTAAAATACTTATGTCTTTCAGCAATAGTTTTGAGATAATACATGTCAAGTTTGAGCTAAAAACTCTTTACATGTTTTTGTATCTATGCGGTGTCATCACAGTCCTGATTTTGTGTTACAATGTTAGTAGGCTTGACTAATTTGCAACAAAGCATGCATTGTTGCACTCACGATTGACCATTATAACAGACGTAATTCAACTGTCAATTTTCACCATAGGACATCTTTTATTGGTTTGCAACTCAAAGCTATTTTACAAAAGTGGGGTTATACTTGTCAAGGGATATTAACCCCATGGCCACCTTTTTCCAGCACTGTAACATGAATTTCACCATTTGGAGATTGATGGTTCTTGGAAAGATGTTACTCAACAAGGCCTATGCCAAAACCACAAGAAATTTTCTCTCAGATGCCAGTGCCAAAAACACAAGAAATGTTTTCCGAGATGCCAATGCCAGAACCATAGGGAAGTTTATCCGAGATGGTGGTCTCAGAACAATGGGTCTCTAATATTGGCTAAACTATACCTTAGAGTGGTTGGTTGTATTGTAGTCTTAATTGAGCTTCTTGTGTCACATCATTACCGAGGGGGTCATATTTCCTTGCAGTGCCTAAACTTTATTGATGGAAACCACTTTTTCCCACTATGCCCTAGCTCTCAAGTCTCATTATTTCCTTGTATTCTTGTATCTCTCTCTTAAAACGCTCTTTATCAACTAAACTTCACTCTTCATAAGGCTACCACATATTATTTCATGCCACTTTCATCAAACTTAATTCAAATCAAGAACAAATGTAACCAAATTGTTGGTAATCACATTTATAAAAGACTATATATTTTAACTTTAAATTACTCCATAATCAAATTGGAAATTTTCCTATGAAAGTACTCATTTGCATTAACCAGAACTCAAAATACCTTTCGTTTTCTTAGAGAGTGGAGCATGCTAAGATCTTCCTCATACTGATCAACTAAACTATTCTAAATCCAAATAGAAAAAAGAGGACTTGGACCTGTAAATGGCCTTTTTACAGATACATGCCTCCAAAACCAACTTAGAACACTAACAACTAGGAGAGACAGTGACAACAACTCAAATTATAGGATTGCATTTGACTAGATAATCAAATTTTTGATGGAAAATATGGCTAATATATGGCAAAGAGGCTAAACTGATGTCTCCACAATTATACTTACTCATTTATCATCCTCTTAAAGTAAATTAGAGAATTCACTGATCATCTTATTGATCTCTATATTTTTATCTGGTGGAATTGACTTAAGCCTGGTTCGTTGCTAAGTAAAGAAACAATTATAACCAATTTTGTTTTTTCTTGGGGCATTTGGATCCTTTGTTGACATTTATTTTATCGTTCCCTTCTGGCCTTTTCTATGATCTAGCATAGAAGTTATAGAGTCTACCTCCCGACTATTAAAAAATGTAGACACACTTTCACCCTATGGTCTGGAACCACAAGGAGGTACATGGTAGAGGACACCCCTTATTTTTATTTTTCCCACCATTACAGTGTCAAAATAGGAATAGCTAAGTTTACCATCAATATAACCAATTACAATGCTACCTATTCATGATGCAGGATCATCTGGAGTAGTTACACATATCACTACAGTTAAATGAAATGAAAAAATAATCACGAGGATAATATTTAATAGGATAAGTTCAATTCATTTGGTTCATACCTATGAGAGCTTGTGCAGAATCAATTTCCCTTGTTCTGGTATCTGCTTCAATATCCTTTGAAACTGGGTGTGTGTAATCAACATATATGATTTGACTCATGGTTGAGATTAAGCTCAGTGTTGGAACTCCTGGTGAAACAGACAAGAAATACAAGACCGCTTGTGAAAAAGGTTTGTGTGAATCTTACTAGTGCACTAAAGGGAAGAAATTTTGTTGAATGTAAATATCTTATTAAATTTAAACAATATACCTGGAGGAAGAACCAAGGGTCCCTAGACATGGAAGAAGTTCGGTTGCTCATAATGGTGGAACAAATTACTGAAGTGTTTGCATAGAAAAAATGAAGCACTTGTTGTAGTTCGAGGAATTTTGAGAAATACTACCATTTCCTTCAATAATGACTTATCAGATGAGATGGAGAATACCCAATTAATGAATATACACTAAAATAAGAACAACTATGCCATGTTGATCTGAAAATGGGTTGGACAACTTTTTATTCTTTTCAAGAAACTCCCACTCAGTTAAAAAAATAAAGATCTAGCTTATTCTTGACTTGTGTGGAAATCAATACTTGAAACAGGTGTATGTTTTTTAATTGTTTAAGTGATTTAAGACCTTTTGTTTTTTTTTATATATTAAACATGTGCATCAAACATATAATGCATCAAAAAATCATCAGCAGATAATAGAAAATTCAATAAAGGAGTTCACTCGAATATCGTGTGCTACGTCTCCTTGAGCTCTTGTCAATTTGACTTGGCTCTTTGAGATTATGATGTGAAATTTATTTTACAAGTAAATAAATCAATTCCAATTGCTATCTGAACTAATCCATTGGGATTATAACATCATCATACCCCTAATCACGGCTATCATCACTCTAAAGAAATATCTAGGTCCCCTTAGACTGGTCTCCTTAAGTCGGTGCTCTTGAGCTACCCAGACCTTATCTATGGCATTAACTCCCTCATAAATCCTTTTCTGTCCCTAAAACATCACCTAATTTCTCTAGCACATATCATACCTCCAAAATAGACTGATCATTTTCTCAAAGTGAGCATTGGCTCCCCAATTTAGGCCTTCATCCAGTGATGGCCCTAAGCTGCCCAAAATTTCCATGTGGCTCTTCGACCTTCAGAAGTATTCAAATGGCTCTAAAAATACTTTCATTGGAATCAAAATTTCCAAAATAGTCATAATAGACTATTCACTTGCAGAAATTGGCCTTCGGCTGCTCTGGTTTCACCTCCAACACCTAGTGGCACCCCTTGGCTCTAGGGTCACTGAGAACTTCCATAAAGCATATCGGAATTCATAAGTCCTCAAAAAATTCTGAAAACTCCATAAATGTATTTATAAGTATAAAAAAATTCAGAAATGACTATTTTTTTGTTGAGAATGGATAGTGGCTGCTCTGGATATGCCTCATTCTCTTGCTGGCACTGGATGTCCTTGATGGCCCCTGGAAATTCTTTGAATAAAATAGGCTTTAAATAGTCCTCTACAGGCTCTGGAAACCACACCATTAGTTCCATAATGTTTGAAACATCCAAAATTTACTATTGAATTCCTGAAAAAGGCCTCTAGCTTCCCTGGCTACGCCTCAAACTGCTGCTGGCCCCTGGTGACCCTAGTCGCCCCTAGAACTTCTCTGAAGCAAAAAAATACACAAAATTCCTCTGGTGGATCTAAGACCCTCACCAATGAGTCAAGAATGTTTGAGATAGTATAAATTTACTATTCACACCCTCAAAACGGTTGAATCTAGCTCAAGATAGAGCCTAAACTGATTTCTCCCAGTGTCCCCTAAAACAACTCCACCAAATCTAGTGAACTGCATTTGACTGCAGTTAAAAATCGCCAAACTCGCAAAAATTAGGGGCATGCCAATATCGCCACCAAGATAACCCTAAAAAATAACTACTGGCCATTGATTTAGGCACATGTCATAAAACTGCGTGGTCAATTTAAATGCCAAGCAGAATCGTCGAGCAGAGGTTTCAACTGTTGTTAAAAAATTGTGGCATTAACGTTAGCGTGGCCATATGACCACATGAATTAATGACGGTTGCAAATTTGGAGGCTAAGGCTTAACCCTTTTCCTAGGTTCATGGGCCACACTCATGTGGGGAGGGGCTGGCCCATCCAAACCCCCAAATACATAATCATTCAATGATAACATAAAACCGCAACACCAACATGTTAAGAAATACTATGTAGCCCGAGCGTTAAGACAGTGCGCGTGTAGGCGAGAGGTCTTGGAGTCGACTCTGATCGGCTCCCCAAAAATTTTACATAACCCTTCCTTGGCCACATGGCAGCCTTTGGGCCTTCCACATGGCGGCCCCTGATTGGATAAAAAATCCATGTACAATCCACTATCCAATTAAACGATGCCACTTGTCTGCATACAATTGGTTCAAGAGGAATATTACGGGGAATATTCTAGGAATATTTCCAAGAATATTCGCTGGAATATTCTCTCTTTTTTTAATATTCAAAACCTAGTCAAACTTGTTCAAAGGCAAAAAATTGCAGTTTACTAGACTTTTGAAATCACGATAACTTCTACATATGGTGTCGGTTTTGCGAGCCATTTGCAGTGCCAAAATCAGGAAGACGAGATATATCTAGTCACTTAGGTTCAAAAAAATTCGAAACACTTTGAAATTTGAGCCATCACTTAGGTCCTTGATCGAAATATGATCACACATCCCCATTGGGAATATTTTGGACCCCAAAAGACTGATTACCTTATTTGTTTAGTATATGAGAGTACAACACCCTCACTTTTTAGCCTTCATACACTTTCCCTTGCTTGGCTTACTTCCTTTGAACCACAACTCGAAGGTAGTCAACACTTCCCTTCTTGAATTCTATTCTCCTCCTGTCAAGAATTGTCTTCCTTGAAATCACCCATAAATTTCCGGCGAGACATTCATAGAAGGTACCTAAAAATCATGTCCATGATCATCGGTCCAAGGTGGCTCAAAGAAACGTGAGATTACAACAGAAAAAATGTATACATAACTGAAATTTTTATATGTACAAATGAATGTATGTCTTACTAAGTTAAGAATTCAAACCACTTCTTACCAAGCCACTTCCATGGCAACTTTTGCTGCTAAAAATCTTCTTCAAGTGAAACGTCTGTTCTCACATCAATGATGGAATCTTTGGTTCTACTTTCGCCAATTTTTTTCTCCGCTTACTACAAATTCTTGGGATGATTAGTTGGATGCAATGTCCAACATTGGGAAACAACATGTCCCCTCTTGTGGCAATGTGTGTAAGTCTATTACACCTTCTTTGCAGGTTTCCTTCACTTCAACTATTTCCTGTATGCCTTCATCCTCTTCCATCATTTTGAAACAACATGGTTACACAGACCACAATAGGAAAAACAAATATTTCTTCCATTTAGGCATGCATATTTTTCATGCTTGTCAGAAACATAATCAACTTGACTATGGGAAGAATTATACCTCAAATGCTACTTTTCATGTCCATCCTTTTTACCTTCACTAGGAGATGAACTAGTAGAGGTTCCAACTTTTGTTTGAAAACCAACATCAGTGTTCTTGTATTGATAGCTTTCTGAACTCTCATGCTCGCCATAAGCTGCATGTCTACACACATCTTGCTGCAACATAGGATTCAAACAATGGAAATCAACTTGAAAAAAATCTTAACAATTTTGTGGTTTAGAACATGCAACAACAGTTCTTTTTGAATTTGTCTCAAATGCCTTCATGGTTGTAGAGCTTTCGCCATAAGATTGAACATAACCTAGACCAAATTTCTTAGGCCTCTCCTCAAACATAATAGGATAAACCATGCCTTGTGCATGTTTTCCTAAACCATTGCCTTCATATCCCATTTTAAACATCAACTTGGACCCTATACCTCTATTGTGCTTTTCAAATGAACCTATACATCTTTCTGAAGAGGAAATTGAAGACAAATTAGAGTGATTTACCTCTGCTTCATGCATGTTCTTGGTTAAGGCCTCTTGGGCTTGATGGAGATGCATCTCCATCTCATGCAATCTTTGAAGAATTCCTTCTTTCTCTTGATTCATAGCAACCAATTTCTCATGAAGTCTAGTGCTTTCCTTTCTATCTTCAAACATAATTTTCACTCTATCCTTCATGATGTAGAAGTCTCGCTTCATGTCTTCATCGAAGAATATTGTCAAGGAGGAGAATTTTGGAACCTAAATTGAATAATTTGTCATCTTATAAAAATGAACTAAATAACTTCAAAAAAATTCACAAAGCTTTGAAATTTTTTTGACAAAGCTTCTAAACAAAATGATTGTAGAGTCAAGCTCTTCTTAAAGTAGCCTTTTGAAAACAAACCTCTTTTTCTTCAAGGGTTTCCTTGATGTCCTTTGGGTAAGGAGGATTCCTTTAGCCCTTCTTCCTTCTTGTCCTCTTCTAGACTTAGCTAACAATAGCTTTCCCTTCACCTCTAGCAAACTTAAAATTGTAAGCAACAATCAGTTTGCAAATAGTCAAATTCTTTACACTTTTAAACACCTTCCAAGTCAAACAAGAAACCTAGTGCTCTGTAAAGAAAGAAAACTAGCTATGTGATACCAGAATGATCTAAAAATGGGTTTAATAACTTATTATTTTCAAGAACCTCCCAATGAGTTAAACAAATAAATATCTAGCTTATTCTTGACTTGTGCAGAAATGAATACTTGAAATAGGTGTATGTTTCTTAACTGTTTAAGTTATTTAAGACCTTTTGTTTTTTCTGATATTAAACATGTGAATCAAACATGTAATGCAACAAAAAATCATCAACACATAACTGCAAATTTAAGAAAGGATTTCACCCGAATATCATGGGCTACGTCTCCTTGAGCTTTGTCAATTTGACTTGGCTCTTTGGGATTATGATGTGAAATTTATTTTACAAGTAAATAAATCAATTCAAATGGCTATCTAAACTGAATCATTGGGATTATAACATCATCATACCCATGATCATGGCTATCATCACTCTAAAGAAATATCTAGGTCCCCTTAGACTGGTCTCCTTGCATCGGTGGTATTGATCTACCCTGAGCTTCTCTATGGGACTAACTCCCTCATAAATCCTTTTTTGTCCCTAAAACCTCACCTACTCTCTCCAAAACATACCATACCTCCAAAATAGACTGATCATTTTCTCAAAATGAGCATTGGCTCCCTAATATAGGCCTCCATCCACTAATGGCCCTGGGCTTCCTAAAACTTCCATGTGGATCTTTAAACTTAACAAGCCTTCAAATGGCTCATAAAATCCTTTAATTTGATTCAAAATTTCCAAAATAGTCAGAATAAACTATTCACTTGAATAAATTGGCCTCCGATTGCTCCGGTTTCGCCTCCAACACCTGGTGGCACCCCTTGGCTCTAGGTCACTAAAAATTTCCCTGAAGCATCTCAACTTTAAAAAGTCCTAAAAATAATCTGTAAACTCCATCAATGTATTCATTAGTATCAAAACAATCATAAATAACTATTTTTTTGCTGAGAATGGATAGTGGTTGATCTGGATAGGCCTCATTCTCCTGCTGGCACTGGATGGCCCTGGCAGCTCCTGGAACTTCTTTGAAGTAACTCAGCTTTCAAAAGTCCTCTACAGGCTCTGAAAACCACACCATTAGTTCCAAAATTTTTGAAACATCCAAAATTGACTATTGGCTTCCTATAAAAGGCCTCTAGCTGCCCTGGCTAGGCCTCAAACTACTGTTGGCCCCTGGTGGCCCCTAGAATTTCTGTGAAGAAAAAACGTGCACAAAAGTCATTTGATGGCTCTTAAACCCTCACCAATGATTATAGAATGTCTAATATACTCTAAATTGATATTCACACCCTCATAATGGTCGAATATAGTTCAAGATAGAGCCTAAACTAATTTTTCCCAGTGTCCCCTAAAACAACTCCACCAAATCTCGTCAACTGCACTTGACTGCAGTTAAAAATGGCCAAAATCCAAGAAATTAGGGGCATGCCAATAGCACCGCCAGGATAACCGGAAACACTAACTGCTAGATGTTGATTTGGGCACATGCCATAAAATTGCACGATTAATTTAAATTCCAAGCGAAATCGTCGGGCGGAGGTTTCAACTGTTGTTAACAAACTGTGGCTTTAACGTTAATGTGGCCATATGACCACATGAATTCATGATGGTTGCAGAGTTAGAATTTAAGGCTTAACACTTCGCCTAGGGTCACGAGCCACGATCATGTGGGGAGGGGCTGGCCCCTCTGAACCCCCAAATACATAATCATTCAACAATAACATAAACCCACAACACCAATATGTTAAGAACTACTGTGTAGCCAGAGCGGTAAGATGGTGCTCATGCAGGCAAGAGGTCTTGGGGTCGACTCCGGTCGGCTCCCCAAAAAATTTACATGACCTTTCCTGGGCCACGTGGTGGCTCCTGATTGGATCAAAAATCCACGTACAATCCACTAACCAATTAAATGGTGCCACTTATTTGCATACAATTGGTCCAAGAGGAATATTCCAGGGAATATTTCAAGGAATATTATAGGAATATTCCAGGGATATTCCCTAGAATATTCTATTTTTTTTTAGTATTGAAAACCCTATCAAACTTGGTCAAAGGCTAAAAAGTGCAGTTTACTGGACTTTTCAAATCACGATAACTTTTTCATACGATGTCATTTTTTTCAAACATTCATGGCGCCATAATTAGGAAGACGAGATCTATTTGGTAGCTCAGGTTCGTTACACTTTCGAACACTTTGAAATTTGAGCTATCACTTAGGTCCTTGATCCAAATATGATCACATGTAGAAAGGAATATTATGTACATGACAACACAACTGAAGCCTTAGACTAAAATTGCATGGTAATTCTGCCCCTACACATTTTTTCAACTATATAATGTACAATGAAAATCCATGAGTTCTGAATGAAAATTTATGATATTTGAAGAAAATTTCGAATGAAATTATACTTCAAGTCATATGGAGCTTGTCAGGTTAGTAAAATTTGCGTGTTCCACTTGTTATTACACAAAAACGACTCAGTTCCCCACTTTTTCCCTTTGTGGGATGGTGGGCCTCTGCGCATGGAAAATATTATGTTCTGTGTAGTAAGCCAATGATTGGATCACTGATTTTACATCTTTTCTATTGGATGCGAATAAAGTAATATTAAATAATTGTCTTACTAGATTATGCTTAATATTTTCCTCTCTGCAAGGGGGCTCGCAATGGGATGTCACACATCACAACTATGACATGGCATCCCACCTCTTGGTAAGTGAAAGATGCTTGTGAGTGTTAAGAAGTATCCTGTAATAATTCCTCAAGGTATACTTCAGAAAAGGCTATGCATCACACTACAACCTATTACTTGAACCAATATCATATCACTATTGCTCCTGTATCATAGAAATCACTCTCTTTTGCACAAGCCCAATAATAAAATTCATTATGTACAATCTCCAACTCAGGGGAAATTTGAAGGATGGAAATTTATCTTAAAGTTTAGAAACCTTGGTGAATCCTACTAGTTCATAATATGCTAGTTGTAGAATATCTATACAATGTTTAGAGATATTTTTGTAAAAATATTCAAATTTATAATAATTTTATGTAGTCTCTATAAAACATTTTGGCGATTTTAAGGATAAAATAATTGCATACTATAAAATTTGGGCAAATCATTTTTAGAGAAAAAAGGAAATTAGCCAATATTTTTTTTTGGAAAAGTATAGAGAATTAGCCCACCTATGAATATTAGCCCCTAAAATTTTCCCTGCTCCAACTGTCCCAAATGAGGAAAAACATGCATTCAGGCTGTTAAAATAGAATTGGCAATTTAAAAGAGTCTTGATGGAATTCCTTGAAAGGACTTTAGTTAAAAAAAAATGAAATTGTATGAAGTCCATTTAAGATACTGCAATTATGTCTGGCATCTCTCTATCAATTATTAAAGCAATGTTTATGTCGTATGCTTCAAGAACCATTAATTTAAGTTCACTAGCCATAATAGGCCTTAAGCTTTGAAAAAAACTAGCCAATTGTAATTATTTTAGCATGTAGTCCTAGTCTACAGAAAATTGGGACCATGGGTCTAAACATTGAGTTATTTTCCATTATAATGGCCTAGCTTAGTATAAGAAAGAGGTAGATTTTGCTAACACAGTGAGTTTTTCTCTTCCAGTACGTTGTTGGTGTAAAAAACATGCAAACAAAAAATAGTTTTGCAATATTGTGAGAGTTGTAGTTGGGGGGAGGGTAAGGGTATTAGGAATGATCTAGCCCCAAGGCCCCAAAATCGTATTTTCTATGGTCATTTAAGTTGAGAAGCATATCATTGTATCTGGTCTAGAAATATTAATGTTTATAGACTACTGGAAGTGATTATTGGTGATGTATGTCTGCTATAGAGGGTCTCGAACCTCCTAATCTCAGTGTATGTGTGGTTGTTAATATATTGAAGGCACTCCGTATTTATTTATGTATCTAGGAGCTCAATATCTTGCATATATTATCAATGTGGTGTTTTCTTTGTAATGTTGGAGCTTCTGTGATTTTATATCACTTACCTACAACCATTGTTCTTCCTACCATTTGTTGGTACATTCTACTTCATATCTCTGTTATTATTAGAGCTGATATATCTAAAGTATGGGTAATCCATTCCTGTAGCTGATATTTGAGTTTCAAGAAGGACGTAGTCATTTATCTATGCACACATACTTTCAGGAAAGTGTATCTGGGTATATATGAGCATTTTTTAAGGGTAAAACATATATATTGTAGCTCTATTGAAAGGTCTTTACACCTCTCTTTATTACTGGACACAAATATATTAGTGATTGTCTTATTTCCTCGTTGGAACCTTTGTCCTTTGAGGGCATAATTTATTATGGAGCCCTGCTAAATTTTTAATATGCTACTAGTAGTATTATGGGTTGGTATCTTCAACTACAACACATATAATTTCTTATCTCGATGGTACTACAAATCCCATACTTCTCTACTTGTTGAAATTTGTATATGTTAAGATGGGTTTGTTGCTAAATGTAACTTGAAGTGAATATCACCTGTTTTTCAAGTAATCCTCCTTACATATTTGGCATTTTTCATGGTATTTGAGTTTGAAATTGTTGGATAGATACCCACAACATATTGCGTGCAAACTGTTTGTGAAAAATCCTTAGTGAACTAAAAAATTCAAACTCAGAAAATAAAATAATTAATTGAGGTTTTCCTAAGAGGGAAACTTACAAAAACATATTTTTTCAATGTTTAAGGACATAATGTGCACCAAAATATTTAACTTGAAGCACATGTGAAGACATGTTTTTTTTATTCATGATGTTTCCATATGCATTGTTGTTATTTTTGTGAGGAAACTAGTCTGGAATCTAGTGTTGAAGCTTCTAGTATTGCTACTAAGGATGGCAATTATTTTACATTCTTGACGCCAAGAAGAACTAATCTAAGATTATGACTGATTTTCATTTTTTGCATGTACTTGTGCAGGTCGAGCACACATTGTCATAGCTCATGGTGCATTTTCAGGGTTTTTTCCAGACTAAACAACACCTGCTTATTATGTGGTAGTTAATAATAGCTTGTATGTTGTTGTAATGTTTTGTGACTTGCAGTTATAAAAATATGGGGTGAGCATATGCTGGTCAGATTTATGATTGGAAAACAATAAAAACATTAACTTGTTTTACCCCAATCAGCAAAATCCTTATGTTGTTAACGACAATAACATATCTGGATATTCTTCTGTTGAATACACTGTTGATATCCTCCTCAACAATATTTTGGGTGAAGTGAAAGGACAAGGTAGGTTATGATTTTATTTTAGGACCAATATAAAATTTTATGGCTGCATGTTCTTTCCTTTATTCCATCTTATCAAATTCATTTTCTCTTTATACCAAATGTTTGATAGAAACTTTTACATATTTCCCAATCCAAGTAGCTTTTTCGACCTAGCTCTTTCTATATTTATTTTTCCTTTCTTTCAACCTATAGAAATAAAATACCTAAGGACTACCTTTCCTATAAATGATATGTCTACAAATAAACTAGATGCATAAGTTTTAAAGAGCCTACCAGAACTAGTTAAAGAGTCTACTATCTGCATACAGTAATTCCACGATACAAATTTGTTTTAAGTGGCTCTCTCGGGCCCTACTATAATAATAGAAAATATGTAGTGTGACTTTTGATGGCCAAAGCTAAATAGATATTATAGCTGATGGAGATTTAAACTGGGGAATATATACTTTCATAGTGGAATGTCTTTTTCTAATTTGCATAATTACAAGAATGTCATGCTTCCATTTTTTTGTAGCAATTTGGTCATTTCAGTCCCACTCTTATGCATTTGACAATATCTATCCGTTGTTTCCACCAGAAGGCATATCTCACTATCAATCAGCTATAGTTTGGTTGAATGTATACGTATATATTTCTAATTTCCATATATATTGTTCCATTTCATAGTTGTGGACTTTTAGAGAATTGTTTTCTAGAAAGTACTGGGATTATTTTGTGGGTGTTGTTTTGAATGATTCTCTCATGCTCTGTTTTTTTTTTCATCTTGGATACTTTTTTTCGTGATATGTGGTAGTACTCCATGGTTTTTAAAAATCATAGCTTAAGCATGTCATCATATGTGATATATATATATATATATATATATATATATATATATATATATATATATATCAAAATCTATGACTTTGAACTACATTTCTTCCAGTGAGGTTGGGTTTCTACAAGCCATTGCACCACAATTTAGAAAAACTAAGAAAAATATAATAATGATTCTTCTTAGCAAAGAAGATGTGGACCCATCAAAAAATGCAACATATGGTTCCCTCGTAAAAAAATTAACATTTGTGAAGAAATTTTCTACTTGAATATGGTTCCAAAGGACAACATTTGACCTGTTGATACAAAATTTTGTTTACAGACACCTACAAGTAGTGTACAAGATGCACACTCTGTAGGACTGGAAATACTTGCAGCTAATTTTTCCAATGATGAATATGGCACAAGCTACAATTATATCTATGATCCAATAAGGGATTATCTTAAGTTTTTGGACAACAAGAATTTCACATTTGATGGAATCCTAATCGATTTATCTGTAACAACATCAAATTCTATAGGTATGGATTTCTTGTTACTTAACCTCCACCAATTTATACAATCACTTACCCATGCAGGTCCATAATTCTTGTTATGTCTCTCAAGTCCAAAATGCTTTTGTAATAATAAGTATATATCTCTTTCTGAATATATTTCTTTATTGATCAATATTTTTAGAACTATAAAGTTATAAACTAATTAGATTTATTTGGATTAATGAAAATATAGCTTGTTATGCTTAGAGAAATGTCAATACATTCTCCAAAGTAGGTGCACAATTCACTTCATATCATGCTTGCCTATTAGTTATTTTTTACCCATGCCTTTTAGCTCTCTCATATAGTTTTTGATGGAAATATTGAAAATATAGAGTACTTTACATGGACTGCTAATATTAATTATGCTTCAACTGGTGCTTCCAGGAAAACAATTAATAATTTCTCAAAATGGAGCAAGCGGTGACTACCTAGGTCATGCAGATATTGCATATCAAGCTGCCATAAGAGATGGAGCTAATTACATTAATTTCTCTATCCAAATAACAAAATATCATCTTATTATCTATATCGAACAACCAGACCTTATAATAGGAACAAATATCTTATCAAATTTAGTGTTCTATGCATCTCGCCTAACAACAGTACTAGACATAAACAAAATGGTGCTAGATACCCAAAATAACAAGCCAGGTATCTTCATGTTTCATCTCACATGGAATGAAATTAAGAGATTGACATGTAAGTTTGATCCAAGATGGTCGAATCAATCAAAATAATAGAAAATATCTTCCTGTCTCACCTATTGATTTCTAAAGTTTCAAAAGTATAATCATTCAAATTGTTCCTCAACTGGTCCTACATTGTTAACTGCTCCTTTTTATCAATAATAATTGAGAAATTTAGCTCTGTTAAATATAACAGGTTGATGGAGTTAAAACCTTGCACAATATACATTATTCATTTTGTTGTGATTTTTTGTCATGATCAACATAGAGGTAAAGGTTTTCAATCTCATTAGTAGTATTAGGTGTTACATAAAAAATGGTTCATGAAATAAATGTAAACGATTTATACTATAAAATGTATCTTCTTTCTCGCTTTTTTATTTCACAGAATTCACAAGATATAGCATTGGCAAGGAACCTTAGTATCATAGAGGCCACTATTTCAGCTCTAAACAGGAGTAGTTACAACAACATGAGTGGTAGTATTATGATAGAATCTGATGAAAGTGATGTGCTAATGGAGTTTAAGAAACTTACACCATTTAAGCTTGTTTATGTTGTGGATGAAACTGCTATTAGCATTCCAGATTCTACCATTGAGGAGATAAAACATTCTCTCATGTTGTAGTAATAATGAGGAATGAAATTTCTTGGCTTCTTAGTCATTTCTTATAGGGGCCAAAAATATTGTCCAGCGAATGCACCTTTACAATATGTCAATTTTTGTCTTTCTTCTTAGGAATGAATTTTCTTTACTATCCTTCGAAAATACTTCAGATCCAACAATAGAAGTCGACTCCTTCGTAAGTATTGCAAAAGTAGATGGGTTTATCACCGACTTTCCAGATGACAAGTGCATATCTAAGTAAGACTCGTTCTTTGATTTTTTATTTAAATCTTAAGTAAACACATTTTTCCAAAACATTGATTAAAAAAATAGCAAGTTCATATCTGGCTTAGAGTTATTTGTTTCATTCTTTATTTGGTGCTTAAATTTGTTGAGAAATATAGGGCATCAAGTATTAGGTGATTTCTCTTCTTATCCTAACTGATTTTGAATTCTTTTTACTTTCTTAGATTAGGATATTCTCTTTCTTACATTATTAGTGTTCTTCTTTATCAAACAGCTAATAATGCATAAACCATAAAGAGACAAGAGACATTTAATATATGCTATCAGCCAGGGAAAAAACCTCTCCTACTTAAGACGAAAACCCAAACATATTTTTCTTATAAAGACTTCAATTGATGAATACCAAGACCAATACCCTTGATCTACTTGCCACTCCAAGACCAAGACACAAATATTCCTTGACGAGGTCCTTCTTCCTTGAGTCAACAATCTTCAACCCTCTTGCTTCTTCCTTCTTCTCAGCTACCATTTAGAAACTAGAAAAGGACTAGGTGAGGAAGACTATCTCAATAGCGAAGATCTATTACTTCCTTCTTACACTCCTTTTTTTCAGCTTCCTCAGTGATATGAGCTTCTTCTCTTCCTCTCTTTTTATTGTCCTTCTTGAACTCAAGAAAATATCTCCTATAGTGCCCATATCCTTGACACTTATAGAATTGAATCTTAGCCATGTTCCTTTTCTTTTTCTGAGGACCAAACTTTCCAAATTTTCCTTTCCTTTTTGTCATTGCAGCATGTACTTTCTCACTTGATCCCACATCGGATTTTTCCTTTATTCTTCATTCTTCAATCTTGCACAGTGACCATAGTTCATGGAATGGAGTAGCTTCTTTCTTCCCATAAATACTATAAGTACAGTTACCCCACTCCTCAGGTAGAGAATTTATTACAATTGTAGTCATTTACCTGTCGGACATTACCTCTCCCATATCTTGAAGTTGATCGATGATCTCAGATATCCTCATAAAGTATGAGGCTATTCCATCTTCCTTTGACATCTTCAGCATGTAGAGTTCTTTCCTTAGAGAGATAACTACTCTTGTCATGCTCACAGAATACAACACCACCATTTTTTCATATTTGTATTTTGAATTTTTCATGTTTAGATACATATGAGATGAGGGGATCCTTGACGGATTCAATGAGAACCCTTTGAGCCCTAACTTCCCTCTTCATAAACTTTGAAAGTTATTGAGCATCTTATTTTCATGGTTTGGTGATAGAACCTTTGACATGATCCATGACCTCATTTTCAGTGAGATTAAAATATTTCCTTTTCTTCCATCAAAGATAGTTTTAAGCCCCAACCAATTTGTTGCTTTCCTTGCAAAAAGATATTTTGACAAAGTCAGATACGTTCATATACTTGCTTATTAAGATCCTTCTTCCACTTGTTTCTTCCTTGAATTTCATGATGATATATATGATAGAAACCTTCTCCTTGATGAAGATAAATGTCTTCAATAATGGTCCTTGACTCCACAAAGAGGGATATTCCTTTGGATCCTTTAGTGGTGAAGTCTTTATGATGAAGCTCAATGATGACTTCTTGATGATGTCTTCAATAATGAGGATCTTTCCTCAGTGAGATATCTCCTTAGAACCTTGATGACAACATTCTCGGTCTTGCTTGATGTATAAGTTCTTGACTCGTAGATCTCTTTAACTTGATGAGGGTCTTTGTGGTCTTTCGATGATGACTAGAGGATCCCAAGGATTTTTTTGGTGTAGACTTCTTCTTCGATCTAGGGTTTTTGATACTTCATTGTAGATCTTGACATCACTTCAATATTCTTCAATTTTATCTAGTGTCTCTCTCGATATTTGATCCTTGAGTGTCCCTTGATAAGATGTCCTTCCTTGAATTTGTCACCTTAACTCTAATACTATGTTGAGAAATCTAGGGCATCAAATATTAGGTGATTCCTCTCCTTATGATCATTGTTTGTGAATGATTTTTTCTTTCTTATATTAGGATCCTATCCTTCTTATATTAATAGTGTTCTTATTCATCAAACAACTACCAATGCATAAGCCATAAAGAGACAAGAGACACATAAAATAGGCTATCATCCAGCTCCAAAACCTCTCTCACTTGAGAGTAAAATCTGAAAAAATTATTCTTCTTATAGAGACTTCAATTGACAAATACCAAGACAAAGATCCTTGACCTACTTTCCACTCCAAGACCAAGCCGCAAAGCTTCCTTGGTGAGATCCTTCCTTGAGTCAAGAATAGTAAACCCTCTTTCTTCTTCCTTCTTCTCAACTACCCTTCAGAATTTCGGTCCCTTGGTCCAGCACTGTTCTTCTTGTCTCTACTTAGAAACTCTAGCACATGAGTTTGACCAACTTTGACCCTTTATCTTCCTCTCTCTATAAGCAGACTTCTTCTTGGCACTTCGGCTTGAGATATTTCTTGTTTTGTACCCAAAATCCTCTCTCACTGTGACTGTAATATTTCAACATACTTCCTGCAATCTGCAGGTCTACAATCTCGCACGTGTGGATTTAATTTGACCCAAAATATTCCAAAAACAAAGCTAAAGACCTCTCCTATCCTTCCCTTCTCCTCACTGGTTATAGGGCTTCTTCTTTGACCCCTTCGCACTTCTTACTATATTTTTGCACTTGTCCAAAAATCTTTCTTTTGAACTGAGGCCGATTTTTCTATTTATAGCGGTCGGAACCTGTAATAAGTTGACTTGAAGAGGGTGAACATACATGTCCCTTTGTGTAGATTTTCTCCATATTGTAGAAAACTTGAAGGATAGGTCTTTTGCTTGTCTTAGAGGACTTTCATACTTGTTTAATGACTCACACAAATGTGTAACATGCCCAAGAAGGGTCCTCCATACATGACATAGATGCAAATTGGATTTTATGACTAGATGACAAATCCTAAAGGCTCACAATGGGAGCCATCACTAAAAATAAAATTCCTTGCTCACGAAACCCATGATACAAGCATTACAATAATAAATTTACTTTTATTATTTACATAAATTACATAAAATCACAATTGCACATGTCATTATGAATAATGAACCTAGTTACACTTTTCAACAAAAGTAAACATTTTTTCTCCAAACTTCTACTAAAAATCCATTTAGGTTTTGTGGCCGTGAAATAATTTATTTATCTTTCATTCAAACCTTTTGAGTTGTGTTCTAATGATTTCCTTATTAATTTTGTAGCATGTTGTTATCACTGGCTGTTGAGTTTTTTTATCATCTAACATATTTCCATTACTATTGTTTCATTATTTCTAATTCGCTAAGCACTTTTGATGACATCTTTAATTGTAGGAAATTCTTGTCTTTCTCCTCAAACAAGTACTAAGTATTTAATGTTCCTTGTTGTCTCTAAAATAATAGAATTGACCATAGCACCCGGAAGCATGCTACCTTCTCTGGCACCAGCTCTAGTGCTTTCAATAGTTTTAGAACCTCCATTACCACCTGTTACTGAAACATTTTCTCAACCAATACCCTATTCATCAAACAATGTGCCAAAAAAAACCTCTTCATCAACCAATGTGCCAGCAACAACTCCTCACAATCAACCCAGCAATGCCAATCAATCTAGGCAACCTTTGTTCGTCTCTCTTATAATAGGACTATTTATATTATTCTTGTGGAATTTTTTAAAAGGCACATTTTACACCATTATTTTGTACCAACATTTCATAAATTCTCCATCATTGATTTGTTCTGTATATATTTTGATGAATCCTTGAGAAATTTTGACCATCTTACCTACATCGATGCAATATATAATAATTGATTTTATTCCTTACAAGTTGTGAATATTAAAATCTTTTTATTATAGAAATTGATAGATAATGTATTCCAATTTGAAGTACTTATGCAAAATGGGAAGCCGTTATGTGATACAGCTGGTCTAGAATAAAATTACTCCACTTACCTAGATTTGATTACAATGTGTATGTGTAGTAGTGGTATGTTATGAATCAAAAGCTTGAGCCTTATATATTTGGCACTAATGCATATTCTAGTTGTGATATAAATTATTTCCCTACCATCAAATGGATGGCCTTCTCATGTTGCCATGCTTACCTAGGATTTAATTAGTTGCATATCATCTTGCATTAATGCATTGGAGGCTGGTTGCATTCTATTTTTCATAACCAAATTCTTGTAGACAGGCCACGCAATAAGTTTTTGGAAGGAAATTAGTTGTTACAATATGATGTTAAGATTATTCTGATGCACCTTGTCCTTATACCTATTGGCATTGTCAAAGAATAAAGAAGGTGAAAAACATAATGCATTGTACACCAGTGAGAGAGAAATCATTTAATTCCAGTATTCTAACCAGTGTGGAAGGCGAGACTATTTAGGGAGGATGTGATTGAACCGTACAATACTAAAAACATTATTGTTCTTTTCACATCCGAATAACAAATGCATAAAATGGCATATTTCTGCTTATGCCTTTAGTCCATTACTCTTAACCACAAATAAATGGGGCACACTGAGATGCTCATACTTGACCTGTACGTTTATCTTCATCTAAGTTGCGATATAGTAGAGAAAATTCAGAAATATTTGTAAACATCACATCATAATTAGTGCACATTAACAACAATACATATGTTCTCACTAGTACTGCACTTACGTTTGAAAATTGTTGGAGGAATGATTTCCTTAACAAATTTTTACCTACCATAAAAATATGAAGGTGTGATAATCTCATCATAGTGACGTAATGCATTCTCAATTGGTATTATGTGTGGACAAAAAAATTCCAAAAGGATATCATGAGGAACATAGTGTCCAAGAAATCATAATGAGGAACATGCAAATGTGCAACAAGAAACTATTTGGAAGTGGAATTAATATTTTGTGATGATGCCTCTTTAAAAGAGTTCATGTTTTGCTACCCACTAGGAAAAAGTTGTTTCTTTGAGCCTTTTTCACTAGTCGTGAAGATTGAATAGTTTAGGTTATGGTCATGCCTTCATTTTTATTGAATCAGTGTGGCTATACTCAAGCCCCAATAAACTCGTTCTAAATAAAAAAAATATAAAATAAAATAAAAACAACAATTTCCCCACTCTCTAAAACATGCATAGAGTGTCAGGAAACCTAGTAACTACCTCTGGTTAGACAAGGGGATGTTACATGTGTGCATTATAGCTCTAACAAAATAAATTCCAAAAAATCTTGAGCAACGACCTTTGAAAATTTATGCATGCATTGTAGCTCTCTGAAAATTTACCTACCTAGTAAATTTCAACTACTCAATGAAAATAAAACTTATAATGGTCATTTGTTTAAGGAAACCTAATTCTTAAGGCTGGAGCTTATTCCATTGCCAAAGCTAAAAATTATAGGGTTTGATACCTCATGAAGCCCCAACCACAAAAAATGCACAAAGAAATAAAATAAAACTAATATTTACCCTTTTTTTTCTTAAGGCGAAGGAAAGAGAGGTTGTATCTTGAACATAGGAAAAATAAAATGATTATGGCATCTGTTGCACTATGGATCCCTTGTGCTTCCCATTCTTTTTATTGCTATAATTTTATACTTCACAAGCTTCACATGTTGGACGAGCCCCGAGTTCAAGTTAGTTGCTCGTCAGGTCCTTCTCAAGCATTGTCGTACCCATCACCTTGTTTTGCTTCTTGTTGTGTTTTCCTTATAAGGGCTTGTAATTGCAATGGAGATGGCTAATTGCAGTGGCGATGGATTTACCATACCTTACCAATTTTGGGATTGTTTCACAGCAATGCGCACACTGAGTGAGTGCTTCACAGAATAGACTATAGAGTGACTAATGATTGGTTGAGATAAGAGATTGTGAATCATGTTTTCCATTTATTGCTTATTTTTTATGTTTTAATTTTATAAATTTCATTTTTAATGTACATATAAATTTATATATAAAGCATTTATAGTTTTTATAAATTTATATATACAGTATTTATAATATTTATAATATATATATATATATATATAATATATATATATATATATATATTGTATAGAGAGAATGTATGTTTGTTTTCTCTCTCTCTCTCTCTCTCTCTCTCTCTGTGTGTGTGTGTGTGTGTGTGTGTATATATATATATATATATATATATATATACAAAGAGAGAGAGAGAGAGAGAGAGAGAGAGAGAGAGATGCTTTCATAATAATTTGGATAGAATTTGGTTTATAATAAATAGAGATTAAATTAATTTGGTGTATGAAGAACTAAAATTTTATTTTTTAATATTTTTTTATTTTAATTCTAAAATATTGAAATAAGGTTTTAGTGAGAAATGAATTTTGGTTCATATTAAGAACATTCTTATTTTCAATTATTTGTTTTAAAATCACATAAATTTTAGAATAAAAAATGACAAGTTATGAGAGACATATGGAAGTGAACTTTGGACCATATTTGTATGTAAGGGATGTATCTATTACGTATTCAATGATTGATTTTAGGTGACCATGAGGGTACCTTTTTTTTTGTAAGTTAGGCTAAGCTATATTAGATCAAAAAAAAAAACTTTACATAGGCATTGGGCCGAGATGGTAAGCGGTGCTTAGCCTATCCAATCCTTAGAAGCTTTCAAAATAGCATAGATTTAGGGTTGCCTCCTAAGAGGAAACCAACCCATTAATAGCATCAAACAATAATTATTTAGAACGTGTTCTGTGACAGATATAAAAAAAAAGTATCTGTAGTATGTGATGAAATGATAGAAAACAGAAAAGAACCGCGCAGTCATGATGTTCCTTCATCATCCTCTGTAGCAGGGTCCTCCTCCTCGATGCAACCTCCATTTCATGCGCAATTTCCTCCTCCTCAGTATTCAGCTCACGTGGGGGCTTTGTGGGGTTGTGTGGATGATAGGAGCAACTTTGTACTCAACATCTGGAACTTTGGTCCAAACTCCATCTGAATCCATGATTGACACGTCTGTATCCTCCTTCGTGGGCTCCTGAACTAGGAAGGCTCAGGTTTTGGAGGAGTGGGCGGCTGAGAGTGCACAATGGTGGACTTCCTGGGGCCTCTTCCGCCCCTATGATTCTACAGAGATAAGACTATCTCATCCTAGGTGTGTTCAGATCTTTGAGTTTCCTACCTGTCATGGCTACTAGAATAGGAGCCCTTAATGGACTCCAAATGGTGGTCATGACTACAGTGATAACGACCCAGGAACACACCTCTTTGGCTACCCTTGATGATCTTTTGACGTTTTCGCGGAGCCAGGGGATGCTAATAAGCAGAGGGGGAAAGACCAAGCTCAAAGAAGTGAGGTGTGAAATAGGAGAATGCGTAGTAGAGAAGAATAACTAAGGGGTGCTCAATAGGGGGTCATGTAGCAGGTGGCGTGCAGGAAGGGAGCCTGCCTCATAAAGCGCGTAGCAAGGAGAAGCAAAAGAGGAGGGTTTTTACACAGGGAGCCGCGCAGTTGGGGGCACACCGAACTGGCTGCACATCCAGGAGGGAATCAGAGGGAGGAGCACGCTACAGGCTAGTGCACGACAAGGGGGCACGCATCAGGGAGACCACGAAGCAAGTGGAGTGTGTAGGGACACTGGAGTAGCAGCGAGATGGAAAGGGAAGAGGTATAGATGGATCTAAAATATGACTGGAGGAGCGAAGGGATGAAAGAATGAGGAGTAACAATGCCTTTTGAAAACCTGTGGCATGAGCGCAGATGATGTGCAGTGTTGTGGCACACTCGCATATCCGTGTTGGGACAGCTCACTTGAGATTGCATGTGATTCAGTGTATGGCAGGAGATTAGGTGTAGCAAAGTACCGGTGTGAATGATTGTTGAGTTTAGGTTCCACATCAGGTTAAAGATATATTTGTAGGGTATCATTAGGCTGAGCATGGGAAGGTGTGGCTTCGCACGGTTGGGGCATGTCACCCACATCTGGGGTACCATGAGGGTACCTTAAGGTGGTGAGAAAATATTTATTGGCAAGCCTAAAGGAGAAAATGGAGGTGAGATTCAATTAGACATGTGTGTGTGCACATGGGAGTTTTTATGCATGCCACATGTTATGACCACTATCCTTAATTGACCCATGAATAAATTTTGACCATTATCTCTAAGTCTCCCTATGACTACCTTAAGGTAACAAATAAAACTTCCATAGTTATGGAATCTTAGCCAATATTTATATATTCATCATTCTTTACTATTATTTCCAAACGCTTTTGTCTTAAAACATGAGTAAATATATATTAAATCTAGATCTATCTCATGCAAAGAGGTATCATATACCTCAAGATGCAAACCTTTCCTTTAGTTTCTGCAATATATAAAAAGTTCACACGTCAAGGTTTTCATCAAACCATGCAATGCATGATAGATACTAAATTATGATGGATCTATGTTGGTCTTGTAACAGCCCTCATGAAAATTCCATGCAATAAATGTTAAAAATAATAACCAAGGTTGATGGGACACTTATTCCAATCTGAATGTTGGGAAAAACATCCTAGTGGGTGTTAATTTGTTCTATTATGGCTAAGGAAATTGGAAAAGGCAAAGGCAAAGGTAAAAGCTCTAGAGAGGAAAAATGGAATTTTTGGCACATTTATTTATGAAAATAATATAAATTAGGAGAAAAGGGAGATGAAAGGTCACATGATGCATGTGAGGGGTAAATTGAAGTAAAATAATGGAAAGTGAATAAAATAAAGGCCTCTTCTATAAAAAGGCTTCTCGAGATCAGTTGGTACCTTTTTTCAGTTCAGTTTTGGAGCTCTCTCATTATTCTCTCTCTCTTTCTCTCACTCTTGGACACTTTAGTTTCTTGGAGCACTTTGTAATTTGAGCAAGAAAGGTAAGAAAGTAGGAAAAAGGAGGAATCAAGAAAGGAGGAGTAGGAATCAAGCATCTACAGTAGGATTCTTAGCAGGTATCGATTTCATGTGTATTTTCGTTACTATATTTGGCATGCATGGTATTGCATGTGGTTCCATGTTGTCTTGGCATGGGTTTTTCGAGATGTGACAGTGTTTTCAGCCTAGCCTTGTGTTGAGGGCTCAAAATTCCATTGCCGAAACATGGGAAAAAACCACCCGGTCTGGACCTTAAAGCAGCTCCTTTTCCGTTTGGTGTAGAGGCTCCAACTGGGGATAATGGGACCAGTGTCCCAATAAGGATGATTTTTAGGGTGTGTTTTGATTATACAATATGAAAATGGAGAATTATTTTAGTATATCATATGCATCTATTTAAACTATTTATTCTACTATATACCCAGGTTGTTTCTTCGTTTATGCGATCTAAAGAGATGTCCTTAAACTATTAGTAATATAGATAATTTAACAATTGAAATAAATGAAAATTATATAAGATGATTCTTCTAAGAAATTATTTTGACTAGAATAATTATGAAAAATATGTCGCATTCATATGTGTGATTATATATTCAATAATAAATCACAGACAAATATTAGAACAGAATTTCATCTAACATTCATCTATAATAACGTTTCAAATATATAATGCAATAAAAAGATGAATGTCTATCTATAAAGCAAGACTTAATACAAGCGAATAAAAGTACCATATGTATGAAGTTATACTCATGTAAACTGATAGTAATTTATTTGCTCCTTTTCACTTTCAAGAAATTTAAAGAGTATAGTAGTGCAACATCAAGTAAACAACTTTAATTGTCAAAAGAAAACAGATGTATTCCATTAATTCATCAAACCATTCACAAAATTAAAATAGTGCATTCTTTGCAAAAAAATTTGACAAATTTTTGGACCCTTCTCTAAATGCATGAGAGGGGTTTAAATACTAAACTACCTATGTTCTAAAATAGATTATTACAAAAATATAGAGGAGGTTTCAAACAACCATCCTCATAAGACTAGCTTAAACTACAATCTAGGAAAATAAAGTAGCAATATGATTTATGAATTCCACCCTTTATTTTGGATTTTGTCACGAAGTTAATAAATATCTATCATGGACTTGAGCTGAGATGGCTGTAAAATCCTCGATCTAATTTTTCCCTTGAATATTGTGTTTGAAAGTACTGATTGCAATCCTTTTGTTGAATCTGTTAAAGACTGTAGGATCTAGTACTGATGAAAAGGTTTGATAACAAAATTCCAATAATTTTCTTGATCAAACTTATTTACCTTTTAAATTATTTCATCCTTTTTGTCTGCCTTTTGCTTCCACTGTGCTTCTAGATATTTTACTTCTGAGAACACTTCAGATGTGTACTCTTTGATAAGTTCTGCTTTAACCAAATGTTCAAATAGAGATTCAATAATTTCCTTTGGTAATCTTGATGTTTTCGCTGCTGCTTTCTCTACCTACTTTACTTGTGCTTCCCAATCTTTGAAAAGGATCTCCTTGTGGAACTTATCTACCTGGGGTAGACTAGCTTTCTTTCCTGGGTCTTGTGCTTTCCATTGAATGTGTTCGCTGATTTTCTTCTCGAGCTTATCACATTCAAGTTTTTGGATAGCTATTTGCTGGATCAGTATGTCTTTTGATTCACAATAAGAGTCAATAATGGAAGCTTGTTGGAAAAATACTTCTTGTTATTGCTTTGACATAGCATTTACATCCAATGCTTCTTTTATGAATTGCTCTAATTGTGGTTGATTTTGTAACTTGGTCATTTCTACTTCCATTTGTGCTTGCTTCTTAGTGATTTCTGCTTGATTCTGTAATTTAAGCTTTTCAAAATTCTTTTTAAATTGGTCCATACTTGATTTCATTTTCTCATTGGAATTAGATTTTTCTTGATCTAAAAACTTGCCTAGTTCTTGTATTTTGTCTTCCTTCTACTTCAGCAAAATTTTAAACTCATTAGCTTTATCAACAATGGTAGTAGCATATTCCCTTGCATACTGTGATAATTTAGTTAAATGTTTAGTACGATCAACTAAGGAATCCTTCCACAAAACATCAATAGATTCATCTGTGAGGTTTGAGACTATTTCATCAGTTCTTCTCCTTTTATTTCTCTTGACTACAACTTTATAACTAGGACTGTAGAAGATATCCAATGATGGAATTTCTTCAACTTGTAAAACTATTTGTTCCGTAGGGTAGGCCGGTATGATCTCTCGATCATGAGTTTCTGGAACTTGTTGTAGTGGATTAACAATTTCCACTCTCTTCTGGGAATGTTTAGGTGTCTGAAAACTAGTAACTTGATTAGCATTGGGATTGGTTTTAGGATTTTTTATTGCTTTAGAAAACTCATCCCATTCACTACTCAAATTCTTTGTTTGGGACTTTTCTGACTGATCAAGTGTGTCATGAATGTGCTGAAATTCTTGAGAATTTGACTCTGTTCCATTACCTTCTCTTTTTTCCTACATCTCTATCTCTTGGATTACTTGATCAATGATCTTCTCTCAGTTATCAATTTTGGATTCGGATTCATTTTCGAAATGATCCGGATTGTTAGATTGATGCTCTGATTGACCCGATTCATCCTCAGACATGTCTTTTACTTCATTGTCTAAGCTGATACTTGGAGTAGGTCTGTTGACATCTTCAATAGTTAACAAGTTGAGAGAAACTCTCTCCAGTATATTATTTTTGTATATTTGGAAGGCTTCCAAATCATATTGGTTAAGTTGATTGGCTGCAAACTTAATTATATCTGAAAACTTTTCCATGCCTTGGAAGAGATCATCAAATCCATCTATTTCCTTTACAAAAGGCTTCATTTTGAGCTCTATGATGTAGTTTTTAATTACATCATTTGGATCATATAGCCTCTTTGGCATTATTTACAAATTCAATAGATTAATATTTGAAACCTCATTGTAAGTATGGCCAATATCATAAAGTGCAAAAGTACCGCACTGTAAAGGGAAATTAGGCCAAACGACCTTCTTAGCATCTTTCAGTTGTTTAGTATTACCATTAACAAGTTGGTAGGCTATCTATATTGCAAGTAACTTATCAGGAACATAATATGGTATGACATGGGGAGAAGCATTACTCCCAAATACTCTGACATATGTAAAACTCTCCTCTCCAAACCATCTAGCCATAGAAATAATATCTGCACTAGCTTCTTCGAAAACCCTAGGGGCTTTCTTATTCAATATCATCTGGTGCATAGGCAACATGAATCCATGAAATTTTTTATAAAAATGCAGATGGAAGACTGAATCCCAAAGGGCTCTTGGTAAATGTGGATTGGGGTAGGGTCTTGGGTAGTTCAATTCCATCCCATCCTAGGAAAACTAGAAGAAAATAATATTGCAACCATGACATAGGCTGACATAAAAAAGGGAGGTATTTCTCTAGATGAAACACTCATTTTATTCCTATATTCTACGATATGTTTATCTAAATTTTCAGATAGGATATTTTCCCAATTCAAAATTAAAGAATTGATGATTGCGTCAATCAATGGGACCCATGTTGGAAATGTTGTCATTGATGGCAAAAGAGATGGAAAAGGAGGAACACATGAGGCAGCAACAAGGAAAAGAAAGCATCAAAGCAGTAAGATGTAGAGAGGGTCGAGCAGTAGAGACAGGTTCATTTAAGGAAGCAGAGGTAGAAAAAGGAGAATTAAGGAGTAGCATCAGTCAAGGAGAAGATGAAATAAAAGAGATAGAACAGTTATCAGAGGCAGAGGCAGAGGCAGAATGACAGAAGTAGCAGAGGCAGTGCCAGGGCAGAGCCGTTATAAGATTCCAAGCCGGGCGTTATTTATATATATAAAAACAAAGTCTGTGAACTGTGTTGATGGTGGAGATAATACAATGAAGTTATCCATAACACTAATGGAGCAAAAACATGACGATGTTAAACTAAATAGAGGTGGAACCAGAATTAGATGTGCAGTGGTAATGGAGCTGTGTGTTATACATATCGTAGGGCCACTTATAAAAGACCGGAACCTGGATTAGAGAACGGAACCACGACCAGAAGAACAGTGAACGCGGATTACCAAAAACCACCCTGCCATTTCGCACCGCTTTTCCGAAGCAGGTGGTATTTTCTAAATTGGAGCAATTCCATACAGGAATCAACACATGGCAAGGGACCCATTTCAAAACCGCCCTTTAAAGTGCGCCTTCGCGCGTTATACATCGACTGAAGACATCGATCAAAATCGATATACACCATTGATCTGGAGGCTCGATATCCGACGACGATCATTCGCAAAACTTGCTCGAAGTTTAACTAAGGTGTGTGGAGGTTAAGCCAGGTACGGATGCATTCGTTTGATTGAATTGCGGGCCCTGGCGGAGTCATATATATATATGAATTTGGTTTATTAATGTTATTCAACGCTTTATGAGGTCTGAGGGAATATATACGAAAATATTTCATATAATTTTTAAATTTTCCAAGTGGGTACCATATGAATTAAGATTTATATGCGTAGTTAAAAGACCGAAGGTTTAATACACATAGCGTGGAAGCCTTATGATTTGGGTTTACTACATGTGTTTACAGAGGGTTAAATTATATGGTTCAATAGTCAACTATTATGTTGCGTATGAGGGTTGTAATGCGAAGTTAGCGCATATGTACATATAAGAGATTGTCGGGTTATAATTATACAGGAGTATGGAATTAATATCTAAATCCTTTGAATTTAGATAAACCAGACTTGTTTATTTAATTGAATTTGCCAGCGTGGAATTAAAGAGAAGTGGGAGATTGCCCGGATTTGGAAAATTATTCGGCAATGAAATTTTGGGATGCATTTACACACAGTTAAGTGAAATATTGAAAAATGAAAAAGAGAATAAGGTTGGATGAACTGAAAATGTAATGTGAGTTTCAAACCATTATGTTTAACTCATATATGAATAAAGAATGTAGACAGGCAGCCCGAGAACAGAAATAAGCACAGAAAATAGGGAATATGCAGATGAAAGTGAACAAAGAGCATGCAGAGCAGGTTCTTAACAGCAGCAGGAAAAGAAAAATCCAGTAAAGCCAAAATCCAGAAAAGGAGTTGAGTGATATTGAAATATGCTATTAAAAATGTGAATGTAAATGATGTAATTTAATTTTTTTGTTGTTTGTGATGCAAAGGAAAGTATCCTAAGGAAAAGAAAAAATCCCACTGTAGCTTGGAAATTTGTACATATTATTATTATAATTGAGTTGGATAAAGGAATGAGAAGACAGAAGTCAAAAGGTCAGGACTATTCACTTCAAATTCTTTGAGGAATGTAAAGAGTCATGTGATGAACCCTATATATAGAATATCACATTGATATGAAAAAAAAGGAGGAAGAGAGAGAGAGAGAGACAGAGAACAAATATAGAGAATGCAGAATATAGAATAATAAAGCAAAGAAGATTAAGAGAAGAAGAGCAGAAAGAGAAGCTACAGAACAGAGCTGATATCTGAAGTAAATCAACAAACATTCAGTTTGATAAATTTAGGAAGTTGGTGCTTCCTTACAAGTTGTAGCTTGCAGAATTGAGGTAGGAACCTCCTGTAGATTGATGCCTGCAGAAAATTGAGGGGAGTTGGTGCTTCCTTGCAAGTTGTAGCTTGCAGAATTGAGGTAGGAGCCTCCTGTAGGTTGGTGCCTGCAGAAAAACAGTGGTGAGAGGGAGTTGGAGCTTGCCTTTGCATCATAACAATAATAAGATGTGGTTTTCTCCCTTTATGGGTTTCCACTTATATCTGGTGTCTTTGTGTATGATGTTTATGTATTGATCTGATATGTATCATCTGCTTAATACCTGCTGCTCTCATATTAAGCCTACTACTATATTATACTAATACCTGTTGCTTACATTCTAAGATTACTCACACATTAAATTGGATATGAAATGAAGGTGTAAATAAGTTTAATGAAAAATTTTAAAAGATCAGGAAGGTGTTAAACTGATTCACCCCCCCCCCCCTCTCAATTTAACTAAATTTTCAACAACCCAATCTACTGAAAAGCTAGTGGCATCAGGTTTTGAAAACAATCTACAAAACATATCGGCAGCATAGCAGTAAGGGTAAGGAATTTTGGAAATTAAGTACTTACTGATTTTATCTCAATTAAGGTTTCCCTGGTCTTCCTTCCATTCCTTTATGACTTTCATGACATCTGGATGCTCTGATCTAAGGTTTTGTATAAAAGACTTTTCGTATTTCTGCTGCAGGGAGGGTAGATGGTACATTGCTTGTAAATCTTCCACCCTGAAAGAACTAATATTTTCTCCCTTCGAATCCTTAAAAGCTCTATTTTCTATGTTTAAGAGGTTAATTTCCCACTTAACCATATCTTTGTAAGGTAGAACTTTTAGCCTTGTGGCTATCGTGTGGATGAATGAACATGCGACATCAAAATCAGTTGGGTTTGAAGAAAGAGATAAGTCTACTGAAGCAACATTGTCTATTAATATTGGCATTTGTTTTAGAAAAACTGATACATCACTTCCCATGACAAACTACCGCATTTCTTTTTGCAGGTGGTGTCCTAAAATAAGGGAAACATGTCTAAGTCTTCAGTAGATGGTGTTTGAGCAATCTCTTTGCCTTTCTTGTTTGTCTCTATTTTCTTCATTCTGTTAGTTGGTTTCCCAATTTCAAGTATACAGAGAAATAATTAGAAATATATGGAACAAAGAGAAAAATATGGGGTTAATTTATTTCAAACATGAAAAAATATATATGAATCTATCAGATATGATATTAATCATCGATAATCATTTCAAAATCAAATCTCTTACACCTTCGCACAAAATAGCTATCAATCAACTTAAGACATTAGATCTCGTATTTCAGTTTGCATGCTTGAGTAATTAAATTCCATTAGTTCGCATATTGCAACTTATAACTTTTATCGTTTATGATGTTTACCCATAAATTCTGCGAGATGCGATCTGCGCAAATCACACAGCGCAATTCTTATGCGGTAATCAAATTTTATTTTGGTTAAGTTGTGCGAAATTCTAATTACGCATTCAAGAAGTCAAGCGGCCTCACTTTATGGGACTTTAGAACTGTATATTTATTACTTTGTTTTCTCGTTGGGCCGACGTAGTCGCAACTTATGCCAAATTTCTTTATAGGTTTGATTGTTTAAATGAGGTGCGATGGGATAACAAATTATAGCAGTGACTGGAGTGTATGCAATTTTTAAACATAACTTCAGAAATAATCTTAGCGTGTTTCACAGCCCCCGTGGATTAATAGATTTGAAGTCTTTTTGGTTGTAAGCTATGCGGTTTGCGATTCACACTAAGGAATAAAGTGTAAAAACTCAAAGAAAACTTTATTTCCTAAAGTTTTTGTTCTTAAAGATAAAAATAAATTTCCTATTTATTTCTAAAGGGTCCCCACTTACTAAAATAAATGGGGGGTGTTGTATAGCACAACAATTGGCGATTCACTTGGGAGAACCAAATATCTTTGACTAAATTTTTGAAATTTCTAAAACTTTTTGAAATAAAAATAGTTACAGGAATGAATTTCAAACAAATAATATCCTACTAAGTAATGAAATATCTCTTGATTATAATTCATAGGAATCCCTATTTTAAAAATATAAGTGTGATAATCTATATCAGTCTGTACTCAGTTCAAAAATATAAAGCAGGAAGCTCTTACAGATCAGCTTTATAAATATTCACTCTTTCATCATAGGTAGAGCCTCTATTCCAATAAGCAATTTAAGCTTTTGGCAGGGTTACCTTTTACCCAGGAATGATTCACTATCCCATTACTGTTTATTACAATTTCCGAAAATAAATTCTAATTTTTGAAACTTTTTTCTTTTTGTATCATATTCTTATTAACTTAAAATCCATTGTCTTAGCTTGGTAACCAAATGACGACAATGCCATTCACTAGTTGTAATTAAACTGATCAAGTTGGCTCTTGATGAGACCCCTTGTCCTCTTGATATAATCTCAAGTCATTACCCTATCTTGGTAGGAAGTATTGGTAATGCCAGTTCAATTATTTTCCTGTGAGCGTGGTAAAAAATCTCGTGATGAGACATTTTATCTTTTAAGTTTTTCTAGTTATAATGTTTTTTGAATTTCTTTCAAAAATTAATAATTTTTCCCTGATGGGGTGAATCATTTCTCCTTTTGAGGATTCTGGATGATAGTGTTAAGTTTTATATTTCTTTTGTATAAAAGTGTCTTTTCTATGTTAAATATTTTTTTCTTAACTGATAACATAATAATAATGCTATATAAGGATGAGAGTTCATCAGAGAATAAATAATTTCAGTGAAATTGCATCTTTCAATGAAAATAAAATCTATTTTCCTTTCAAATCTTTCGATTGTTTCCCTAACGCTTCTTATTTCTATAAGCGATAAATCAAAAAGGATCATCTGAGATTTTATTTTGAAAAAGGAAAAAAATTATACTACGAAACTTTTATTTTTCTAAAGAAAATAAAAAGACACTAGTATACAAGGAATAGAAGGGATTACGTCCTATGAAAAGTATTTTTTCAAAATTTGCCCATTAACAGGAAAATAATCTCTTTTTCCTGATAGAACTTGCAATAAGAATGTCGATGTGACTATTTCTTCAATTATTTGAAATCGACGTAGCGAGAGTTTTTGAAACTTCGTATGTTTACCTTTTTCCTCATGCGCTTTGTCCCATTTCAATACCAGATCACCAATTTGAATTTTTTTTGGAGTAACAAAAGTTGAACCAAATGAGGCTTTTACTATTCATTGGTGATGTGCATGAGCATGTTTAGTTTTTTCTCTTTCTTCTTCTAACTTAAGAATTTGACATTGTCTAAGTTGTAAAGAAGAAGCAGGAGATTCATCAATAAATTGTACTAAGGAAAGAGAGGGAATAACTACATTGGTAGGAAGTACAACTTCTTTTCCATAAACAAGATTGAATGGAGAAGTGCCAATAGAAGCTTTTGAGTTATTTGATCTTCCCAAAGAGAAAATATTAATGACTTATGCCAATTTCGTTATTTTTGATCAATAGTTCCTTTTATTATTCTAATCAAGTTCTTGTTTGTATATTGTGCTAAAACATTTCCTTGAGAGTTATAATTTGCAGAATAATTAAGTTTAAAACCTCTTTTAATTGAAAATTCCATAATAGCAGTTCCTGAGAAGTAAGATGCATTATCAAACATTAAAGCAATAGATAAGCCAAACCTATTTATGATATTTTGGTCAATGAAATCAATGATATTCTCGTAGTTGGATACCTTTAATGGAATTTCTTCCACCCATTTTGTTTATTAATTTGTAGCTATGAGGATATATCTATGTTGTTTGGAAGAGTTAGGAACAATCTCACCAATTATATATAATCCCCATTGTTTAAATGGTTGTTCGATATTGACTGGCTTTAATGGGAAGTCTGGCTTCCTTTGTCTTCCATATGCACTTTGACACACTTTGTATTTTCTTTCATATTCATGAGAATCCTTGAAAAGTGTAGGCCAATAGTAACCTACATGCAGGATTTTGTGTGCTGTCCTATTTCCTCCAAAATGTCCTCAACTGGTCCATCATTGAGTTCCCGCAAGACTTTCTTTGCTTTAGATTTTTATAGGCATCTTAGTAGTACATAATCAAAAATTTTGCGAAAAAAATACATCGTTGATTACTTCATATTGCTTGGCCTTTAATCTTAAAGCCCGTTTTGTTTTGTAACTAAGTTGATTCAGAGCATATCCATTTTAAAAATAAAATATGAGATTAGTGTATTGAGATTGTGCATCGTTGATACTTACCTTTGATATTTGCACATTGTTACCTGAATCTTCTTCTGATGATAGATGGGATGCTCATGTAAGCATTCAGCAAAAACCTTGACCTCTAACAATTTTAGAGGGTGTAATTTTTACATCATATTCTTGTAAAGCGGTAACCCAATTAGCCCTTTTCTCTCCTAATTCTCTTTGCATTAATATTTGTCTCACTGCGGAGAGTGGAACTATGATTTTGGTGTGAGTTTTTAAGAGAAAATTCCTGAAATTCTTTATAGCCTTAAAGACAACAAATGCTTGCTTTTTGACGGATGTGTAATTTAGTTCTACACCTTGAAAATTGGAACTAAAAAATGATATTGGTGCTTTAATTTGTTGGTCATTAAGATGTTTTAAAACAACAACGGATGATGTATTTGATGAAAAACTGTATAAAGTAAAAGGATTAAGAAAATTGGGGGTAGTCAAGAATGAACCATTGACAATGGATTGTTTAATCAAATCAAATGCTTCTCTTTCATTATGTCCCCATTTAAAGACTAAATTTTTATTAATCATTCTCTGTAATGATAAAACTATTTGTGAAAAGTCAGGGTCAAACCTTTTAACAAAATTAATTTTCCCAAGAAATGACTGCATAGCTTTCTTGTTATGAGGGAAATGAATTATTTTTATTTCATAAATTCTTTCAGGATCAATAGAGATTCCTCTTTTTGACACAATGAATCCTAAAAAAAATTCTTCATCTAATGCAAAAAATGATTTCTTTGGTTTTAAGAAGATTCCATACCTTTTTCATCACTCAAAGACTTGTTTTAGGTCATTCAAATGATTGGTTACTTGTTCAAAAAAGACTGTAATGTCATATAAGTAAATAACCATTGTTGTATTTATGAACCCCCTAAAAGTTATGTCCATATCTCTCTAAAAAGTGGCACCTGCATTAATTAATCCAAATGACATCTTTTGATAGGCGTAAGTTCCCCACTTAGTCTTTTGACAGGTACCAAATTTGATACCCATTTAGAATGCCTGACTAGAAAGATGATTTTTGCCTTGAGGAGTTTTTTCAGTTCTATTTTGATTTGATTTTCCAGATTTGGATGAATTTTCCTCAATTTCTATTGTATAGGTTTTTCTTCTGAGATCATAGGAATTGTGTGTTGAATCACAGAAGTGTCATATGTTTTAAGATTAGTGTGATCCAAAGAAAAAACACTTTTGTACCTTATAAACAATCTGATAAATGATAATATTTCTTCGGAATATAGGCCAAGACCTAGATTGACATTTTGGGGTTTTTCATTAGTTCCTAGATTTACTAACTCAAATCTTAAGGTAGAACTTTGTGTTTTTGAGTTAGTAACACTTTTAAACATATCTTTAAGATCATATAGGTCTTATAACTTGACAACAGACTTAGGAATAGGATTTTCATCTTGTTCTTTCCTAATCTGAATGTCATGTTCACTTTCATCCAAAATTTGACTATCATAAGATCCTTCAGATGTTAAGAAATATATGATATCTGAATCATTATTGAATACTCTCTAATTGGTAACATTATCAGGAATAGATGGTCTAAAAATTAATTCAATAGAAAATCTATCGAGACTAAAATCTTGGGATGGGATTAACTTTGACGCTATGCTAGCCAATAGATCTGCACTAGCATTCTACATTATAGGTACAGAAGAAATGTTGAAGGCTAAGAAATAAATGGTTAATTCTTGGACTAATGATTGGTAATGATTTAAATGTCCAGAATTACAATGAATGGTATCTCTTACCTGTCTAGCAATAATTTCTGAATCTCCTAGGACTTTCAGATATTTGATATTAAGATCAATGGATTTGTACAAACCTTGAATTAATGCTTCGTATTCAGCTATATTGTTTGTACAATTAAATTATATTTTGTGTAACCAGCTCCAAAAATAGAAGAAAAGAGATATCAACGCCTTAGAAATAAGCCACTTCGAGGGGGAAACCTCCAATACATTACATAAATGAACAATTATTGGATGATCCAATTTACAAAACCTCATTTATATATATAGGAGCCCATGGGGCCATAATGTAATCCTAGTGGGCCACAATGTAATCCTAGCCGACCTAACAATAATAATTTAAGGGCACAATAATAATAAAATGGGGGTTACAAGGGTACAATAATAACAATAAGGGGGTTACACTAACAACAATAAGGGACTATACTAGTAATATAGGGACCTAACATGCCCCTCTCTTTCAAAAAAGTGTTGTCCTCAATGCTTGAGTAGCTATGGGTGCTTCTGTATAAAATTCTCATCCTCCCATGTAGAATCTTCAGTGGGTAAGTTCTTCCACTTGATGAGATACTCTGAAATTGATCGATTACGTAGTTGTCGAGTTCTTGTTTCCGTGACCGCTTCAGGTTCCAATATGATTTTTCCTTCCTCATCAAGTTCTGGTAATATTGTTTGAACTGGAATATTTTCACCGATAACCTTATTTAAGCATGAAACATGGAAAATTGGATGTACTCGCGAAGAAGCAAGAAGCTCCAATTTGTATGCCATAGTACCAATCTTTTGCAACACCTTGTAAGGACCATAGTAATCTGGCGATAATTTATTATCCTTCTTTGCTTGATTGAGGGACATTTGTTTGTATGGTTGTAGCCGTAAAATACCCAATCTCCTACATCAAAACTTCTCTCGCTGTGATGCTGATCTGCCTGTTGTTTCATTCGATTTTGTGCCAAATTCAGGTTATCCTTTAAGAGTTGGAGAACTTCTTGTTGATGCTCGATGTGATCTTCCATTGATTGAACCTTCGAATTTTCCCTTAAAGATGATGTGATGGATGGTGGATGATATCCATAAAGTGCCATAAATGGGGTCATTTTTGCTGCAGTATGGAAGGAAGTGTTATACCACCATTCAGCAAGAGGTAACCACTTGACCCATTGTGTCTGTTTATCAAATACAAAACAACAAAGATATCCTTCCAAACATTTATTTGTTATCTCAGTTTGACCATCAGATTGAGGATGATAAGATGATCTATGAGCTAATTGAGTACCCAAACAAGAAAATAACTCCGTCCAAAAATTTCCAGTAAAAATGGGATCACTATCTCTCACAATAACCCTTGGGCTTCCATGTAGCTTTTGAATTCTGTCCATAAATGTAGTAGCAATTGTACTTGCTTTAAATGGATGAGATAATGCACAAAAGTGTGCATACTTGGTAAGTCTATCAACTACCACCATGATGACACTCTTTCCTTCAGACTTAGGTAAACTTGTGATAAAATCCATTGAAATCTCCTCCCAACGTTGACTTTGAATGGATAAAGGTTGTAGAAGTCCTGGGGTCTTAATTGTTTCCAATTTATTTTGCTGGCAAACCAAACATTCCACCACAAACTTTTGAATATCAGATTTTAGGCCATCACAAAAAAATTATTTCTTCACCCTGTGGTAACTTTTTAAAAATCCTGAGTGTCCTCCTAAAGGAGAAGTGTGCAATTCCGGAAGAATATTTTGTTTTAGTTGGGAATTCTTACAAAGATATAAGCGATCTTTGTACCATAAGGAATCATTTTTCCAACTAAATGTATCAGATGTACTAGGATCTTGCCGCAACTTTTGAATGAGTGTCCATACATCTTTGTCCTTCTTCCATTCATCTCTTGCTTCAGTTATCCAATCTGGTTGGATAATAGAAATGGCACAAAGCAATGCTTCCACCTCTTCATTATTTCTTGAGAGTGCATCCGCAACAACATTAAGCTTTCCTTTTTTGTAGATTATTTCAAAGTCATAACCCAACATCTTTGTGACCCATTTTTGCTGCTCTTCTGAAGATAGTCTTTGTTCCAAAAGTGTTTAAGACTATCATGATCAGTTTTTACCTTGAAGTGTCTTCCCATTAGGTAAGTTCGCCATTTCTTTAGTGCATGTAGTATTGCTAACATTTCCTTCTCATAAATAGGTTTTTGTAAATACTTTCCCTTGATTGGATGACTTTCAAAAGCAATGGGTCTTCCTTCCTGCATTAAAACTGCACCAATTCCATTTCCTGAGGCATCACATTCCACAATAAAGGTTTTTGTGAAGTCTGGTGTAGCTAAGACCGGTGCTAGGCACATTGCCTCTTTAAGACGGTCAAAGGCCTTAGTTGCTTCAGGAGTCCATGAAAATGCATCTTTCTTCAATAATGTTGTTAGAGGTGCTGCTATTCTCCCATAATTCTTAACAAACTTGCGATAATACCCCGTTAACCCGAGAAATCCTCGCAACTGCTTTATGGTTGTGGGAACTTTCCATTCCTTAATGGCTTTAATTTTGTTAGGGTCTACTTTAACACCCTCGTGAGATACAATATGACCCAGATATTCCACCTCTTGTACTCCAAAGAAACATTTGATTTTTTTTGCATATAATTGTTTCTCCTGCAATAGTTTGAGCACCCTGTCAACATGTTCAACATGATCCTTCCAAGACCTGTTGTAGATTAGTATATCATCAAAAAATACTAGCACAAATTTTCTAAGGAAGGGTTTGAAAATGGAATTCATCAACCCTTGAAATGTAGAAGGTGCATTGGTAAGGCCAAAAGGCATGACCAAAATTCATAATGACCCTCATGAGTTCGAAATGCTGTTTTTGGAATATCTTCAGTCTTCATTCTAATTTGATGATATCCTGAACGAAGATCCAACTTGGTAAAATAAATTTCTCCATGTAATTCATCCAATAATTCATCAATCACAGGAATGGGAAATTTATCTTTAATGGTGAGCTTATTGAGATCCCTATAATCCAGACACATTCACCATGATCCATCCTTCTTGTGTACCAATACTACAGGAGCAGAGAAATAACTTTGACTAGGTTGAATTATACCCGCCTCTAACATTTCTTCAATCATACGTTCAATTTCGCTCTTTTGGACGTAAGGATATCTATAAGGCCTGATGTTTGGAGGAACACTTCCTGGAATCAAATGAATAGCATGATCATGATCACAAATAGGTGGGAGTCCTTTGGGAGCTTCAAACACCTTGGAATGATTGTCCAAGACTTGTTGGAGATCTGCAGAAATAGATGATTTTGATGTTGGAACTTCTAGTGAGCATAATTGTGCAATTACGCCTCGTTGTTCTTTCTTTAGGAGCTTTGTCATGACATTAGAGCTTATTATCCTTCCTGGCTTCCCTGCAATACCTCGTAATTCAACTTCCTTTCCTTCTGAAAAAAAATTCAAGAAAAGTTCTTGAAAATTAAAAGCTACCGTCCTCAAAGATTGTAACCATTGTACTCCTAGTACAACATCAGCACCTCCCATAGGAATGGAAAGCATTGGACTAGTCAATACATATTCCCACATGGTTAGCTTGATATTATGGCATTTTCCAGAGAAATTTATAGTTCCTCCATTTGCAACCATCACTTGACATTCTGGTGCTAGGTATAGGAAACAATTTAATTCCTTGGCTACCTTACAATGAATAAAATTAAGGGTGCTACCTGAATCAATCAACACTATTACCTTTTTCTTCTTGATTTGTCCTTCTATCTTGAGAGTTTGAGGAGTGGTAATTCCTGCCAGTGCATTACACGATATGGTCGGATTCATTTCTTCCTCTTCTAGGGCTGGTTCCTGGTGTATATCCTCTTCTTGTTCATTTTCATCTTCCTCTTCACAATCTATGTAAAATAATTTCTTCTCAGCACACTTATGACCTTTAGTGTATTTGCTATCACAACTGTAGCAAAGCCCTTTTGCTCTTTTTTCTTCCAATTGTTGTGGTGTCAACCTTGTAGGTTGTGGAAATCTAGATGTAGCAACACTTCCTTCTTTATAGAATTGAGTGGTAGGCTTCCTTGTCGCCATTATTTTACATTCAACTTTTCTTGCCAACCTGAATGCCTTCTCCAATGAATCTGGTTCCAAAACACTAACTTCATGTTGGATGTTATCCTTTAAAGTGCCTATGAAGAGATCGATCCTGTGTTCCTCTGGAATATCAGTTACCCTTATATTCAATTTTTGGAAGTCCTCAATGTGCTCCCCCACTAAACCCTTTTGTTTGAGATTTAAGAATTGGATAAAGAAGGTGTTGCTCTTTGTATCCTCATAATGTGCTATCATTTCCTCCATAAAAATTGACCAAGTGACAATTTTTTTACGGAGGCAAAGCCATCGATACCATACAAATGTATTTTGTTCTAAATGTAAAGTTGCAATGCGTACCTTTTGTGTGTTTTGCACGTTATGGAGATCAAAATATTGCTCTATCTGTAGTATCCATGTTACAGGATCCTTTCCATCAAACTTCCTCATATCCATTTTTGGAATATGGTGGTTCTTCCCGCCAACATTAGAGTTTATGAAATCGCGATTAACATTTATTTTTTTCTCATCATGAGGTTCTTCTACTATCTTTTCACCATTAGGAAACATTTCTTGTATCAACTTGGTCAAACCTTCGATGTCTGCTTTTAGATCATTCTTCATGTTTTTCATGTTGTTTTCCATGTTGTCTTTCATGTCATCCATCTTAGCTTCCATGCCAGCTTCCATGCCTTTCTTTAAACCATCCATCTTCTCTTCCATGCCTTTCTTCAAAACTTCCATTTCATTTTTTGTTGCTCTTTGCGAGAGTGAAATTTGTTGCACTTGCTCTTGTAATTTTGATAGATCATGTTGCAATTCTTCATCTTCATGAGTCATAGTAGACCCTTATGAAGGCTTAATGGGTGTTGAATTATTTTTACGGGACATATTTTAGAACCCAATACTGATATCTATTCTACAATATGCCCTTGGAATCAATTCAAATTGATTCTTCAAACAAGACTTATGCAATTCTGAAAAAAAAAAATACACACCTTTTTCTTGCTTTTGAGGAGCTCGATATTGAAATTGGATTATCTCTGTGATTGTAGCACTTCAATATCTTAATTTCGGTACCAACGTAGCCCTCTGAATTATATTTCGAATGCCACAGGTCTGACGTGATTTGGATTCTCCAAGACAAAGTTGTGTCCAATCTCCCACAATGACCTAATTATGGATTGGTTCAGTAGAGTGAACTTGTAAGACTTGCCACGTGTCACCGTTTCATCCTTTGTCTCTGAAATTGATAGCCAAGAAACTAAAGTCTGTGTACTTGCTACCAATTTATACGGCACTCCAATCCGATGCCCAGAGAGAGAGTTATTGAACTTTTCCCACGATCACCTCTTCGAGATGAAATTTAGGAGCCTGAAAAAGCACTACCTTCCACAGATCATATCTCCAAAAATATTATGAACCAAGATCTGAAAGTTTTTGACAAATTTCCTCAGGATTTTAGCTTCGCACCATACAAATTTCAGATTCTGAACCTTCGTAGAAGAAACATTATAGTGCAATTGCCACGATGACATGTTTAGGAGCCTGAAAAAATACCTAACTTCCATAGATCATATCTCCGAAAATTTTGCGAACCAAGCTCTGAAATTTTTAGAAAATCTTCTTCAGGATTTTGGCTTCGCACCCTAAAAATTTCAGCTTCTAAAACTTCGTATAAAAAACGTTATAGCGAAAATTCCACGATGACATGTTTGGAGCAGCGAAACCCTAGAATCCAAAGCTTTGATACCAAATGTTGTGTAACCAACTCCAAAAATAGAAGAAAAGAGATATCAACACATTAGAAATAAGCCACTTTGAGGGGGAAACCTCCAATAAATTACATAAATGAACAATTCTTGGATGATCCAATTTACAAAACCTACTTTCTATATATAGGAGTCAATGGGGCCATAATGTAATCCTAGTGGGCCACAATGTAATCCTAGCCGACCTAACAATAATAATTTAAGGGCACAATAATAATAAAATGGGGGTTACAAGGGTACAATAATAACAATAAGGGGGTTACACTAACAACAATAAGGGACTATACTAGTAATATAGGGACCTAACATTCTAATATGTAGGCTAACATGGTCTTTTCTCCTTCTAGGTTTATTAAAATACAGACTACGCCCACACCATCTTCAAATTTAGAACCATCAAAATAAAGAGTCCAAAATAAAGAATTAACTACTATTCTATCTCCAAAATTTATAGATTTGGAACTATCTGGCTGGGAAAAATTCTCAATCTAAGAAAGAAATACATTATCAAAGAAAGGTGATGATTGAGCATTGAAATTTCCCAAAAATAACCCTACTAAGTAGTTTCAAATAATGTTATTATTGAATGCTACTGGCTCATTTACTCCTTCAAGATCGGTGACTGTATGCTTCATGAAATTTTCATGGACTACCCGAATTTGATTACTCTTTTAATTATATCATAACCACATATGCAATTAGTCTGTTGCGAAATAACAATGAAGTTTTTCAGACTAGTCTCGGCTTAAAACTAAGCCATAAAATTAAGGAATATAAGCCACCAATATATCAATTATTTGAGTAACCTTGGGATTTGATGACAATCTGATGGAAATAGAATTTATTTCTCCTACCACCTCTACTTTGGTTCTATCAAGTTGTACTATATGAACAGGGGAACTATGAGGAGTTATTTTCAACTTAGCACAAACAGATTTTGGCATTATATTAGAGGAAGCCCCTAAGTCTATTAAACTGTTATGAACATTTTTGTTATAGATCTCATAGGTTAAGAGAAATGGAGGATTATGAGAGATGGACCACTCACCTATCATAATCAAGTCTGTAGCATATATTTTCGTTGAAGGAGAAGGTGGATTACCCATTTCATTAGCAGCTTGTACTATTACTGGAGCAGGTAAGTTTGAAGCAAGAACCAGATTTAAGTCTCTAAGTAAGATTTTTTGTTTCTGCTTTAATTTAGTAAGCTCATGAATTGAAATGTTGGCCCTGGTTTTATTCATATCTTCAACTACATTATACTCAATAGTATCTGAGACAACCATTGTCTTAGATGCAGGTGGAATATCTGAAGTAACAAGACTTGTTTGTGTAGCCTTTGAAGCATACTTTTTGCTTACTGATTTATCTTTAACAGGAGTTGAAATCTTTTGCTGTTGATTTGGCTCTTTTTCTTCAGTAGCCTTTTTTCTCGTTGCGCTCACATGTAAAGCTTCATGGTGTTATTCATTTGGTAGGATGAAATCCCACATTCCATTTAGTTGAACTTCTTCTTCTTCCTCTATTTTCTCTTCCTACGTATCTTGATCAGATTCATCATTAGATATGATATTCAGAGGTTGAGTATTAGAGGACTGGCCTTTCTTGAAGTTTCTGAAAGTCTTTCTTGAGCTCGAATTTTCAGCAAATTTTTCTTGATATCTATCATCTAGTTTGTCATAGTCTTCAAAATCTTTCGAAGACCTTCTATGTCAAAAGGGTCTTTTGGCATCTTATTTTTAGAATCATCTTTGAAAGATACCATTTTTTTATCTTCGATCTTCTTTAGAATTATTTTTCTCAAGAGTTGTTATGCTTTTATCTATAGATAGAGATTCTTTCATGTTTTCTGCAAGTGTTGGAAGTTTTTCTCTATCATCAAAAATAGCTATATTGGATGGAAGAGATGAAATATACCACTCAATTTGAACTTCTGCACCAACAAATTTTGTTGTAGGAATTTTATTGAGTAATTGATTAAATCTTGAATTTAAATATTTTATCTTCTCACATGTTTTAGCTTTTAAATTTGATAAATCATTGATCAAAGTAGCAGTGGTCTTGTCATCCCCAAACTTAGCTAGAAATTGTTGTTCGAACATATTTTAGGTAGCTATGGATTGGGCAAGAAGTGAAAAATACCAAGATCCTACAGATCATTTTAGAGTATATGGAAATAATATTACAACACAATCCTCTTGAACTACTCCATTTATATTGACGGCTAACATAAAATTGTGAATGTGTTCTTCTGCTGAAAGACCATCATCAGGATTAAATTTAGGAAACCATATTTCAAGTGATTTTGGTGGAGCATGAAGAGGAGCGAGCACATTTACAACCCCTATATTGTTCCATGGATTTCCTTCCATTAGATTTTGAATAGGTTAGATGGGTGGAGATTGAGTTGAAGAAGAGGCAGGCTGAGTGATAGGAATAGTTGAAGGGATAGTAGTTTGAGTACTGGAACTAGTCAAAGTAACACTAATTGTTGGGATGGAAGTTGTGGAAGTGAGAAGAGGTAATGAAGGTGAATGGGATAAGATCTCGTTGGTTATTGACTCTGATTGAGTGAAATTTAATTTCCTTTGAGTACTATCGATTGGAAATTCAAAAGGAAGAATTCATGTCTTTTGACTTTCTGATCGAGTTAATATTCTTGGAGGTTGTAAAGAAGAAGAAATACTGATATCCAATATCTGAGAAGATTCATGATTTTCAGAAGAAATTGATACTCTCTCTAAATTTTCTATCAAATACTAAACTTCTAAGGAAGCTTGATGGGAATCGGGAGAGAGTATGGATTGGGTATCACTAGGAGACTTAGGAGAAGGATCATCAACTTTAGATTTTAAATATGAGGATCTAGATAATTTTCTGGAAGTTGATGGGGATCTAGAGGGAGAGAGACTATTATATTGACATTTAGATTGATCAGATATTTTTTCCATTCAGAAGGCCCTCCTTCTACAGCCAGAATGTCGAGGCCTTGAAATTCTGCTGCCTAAACATGGGGGAAAACCACCTAGTCTGGACCTTAAAGAAACTCCATTCCATTTGGTGTAGTGGCTCCGACTGGGGATAATGGGACCAGTTTCCCAATAAGGATAATTTTGAGGGTGTGTTTTGATTATACAACATTCAAATGGAGAATTATTTTAATCTATCATATGCATCTATTTAAACTATTTATTCTACTATATACCCGGGGTGTTTCTTCATATTTGTGATCTAAACATATATCCTTAAACTATTAGTAATATAGATCCTTTAACAGTTGAAAGAGATGAAAATTATGTAAGATGATTCTTCTAACAAAGTAGTTTGACTAGAAGAATTGTGAAAAATATATCGCATTCATATGTGTAGTTATATATTTTATAAGAAATCACAGACAAATATTAGAACATAAGTGCATGTAATATTCATCTATAATAATGTTTCAAATATATAATGCAATACAAATAATACTGTCAATCTACAAAGCAAGACTTAATACAACTGAATAAAAGTACCACATGTATGAATTTCTACTCATGTAAACTGACAATAATTGATCTTCTCCTCTTGACGTTCAAGCAATATAAAGAGTACAGTAGTGCAACATCAATTAAACAACTTAAATTGTCGAAAGATAACAAATGTGTTCTATTAATTCATCAAATCATTCATAAACTTACAGTAGTGCATTCTTTGCAAATGTTTTCGATTTTTTTTTGGAACCTTCTCTAAATGCATCAGAGGGGTTTAAATACTAAACTAACTATGTTTTAAAATAGGTTATTACAAAAATATAGAGGAGTTTTCAAATAACCATCCTCCTAAGACTAACTTAAACTACAATCTAGGAAAATAAAGTAAAAATATGATTTATGAATTCTACCCTTTCTTTTGGATTTGGTCACGGAGTTGACAAATATTTATCATGGGATTGAGCTGAGCTGGTTGTGAAATCCTCGATCTGACTTGTCCCTTGAATACTGCATTTGAAAGTACTGGTTGCGATCTTTTTTTTGAACCTGTTAAAGACTGTAGGATCTGGTAGTAATGATAAGGTTTGATTAGAAAATTTCAATAATTTTCTTGATTGAACTTATTTCCATTTTTAATTATATCATCCTTTTTTTCTACCTTTTGCTTCCGCTGTATTTCTATCTCTTTTACTTCTAAGAACACATCATATGTGTACTCTTTGATAAGTTCTGCTTTAACCAGATGTTCACATACATATTCAATAATTTCCTTTGATAATCTTGATGTTTTTGCTATTGATTTCTCTGCCTACTTTATTTGTGCTTCCCAATATTTGAATAGGATCTTCTTGTGGAACTTATCTACCTAGGGTAGATTAGCTTCCTTTCCTAAGTCTGATGCTTTCCATTGAATGTGTTCACTGATTTTCTTCTCGAGCTTCTCACATTAAAGTTTTTGTATAGCTATTTGTTGGATCAGTATGTATTTTGAGTCACAATAATAGTCAATAGTAGAAGCTTGTTGGCAAGATAATTCTTGTTATTGCTTTAACAGAGAATTTACATCAAATTATTCTTTTATGAATTTCTCTAATTGCGGTTGACTTTGTAACCTGGTCATTTTTGCTTCTAGTTGTGCTTGCTTCTTAGTGATTTTTGCTTGATGCTGCAATTTAAGCTTTTAAAAATCCTTTTAAAATTGGGCCATATTTGATTTCATTTGCTTGCTGGAATTAGATTTTCCTTGATCTAACAGTCTCTCTAGTTCTTGTATTATATCTTCCTTCTGATTCAGCAAAATTTTAACTTTAGTAGCTTTATCAATGGTGGCAGTAGCATATGCCCCTGCATACTATCATAATTTAGTTAAATGTTCAGTAGGATCAACTAAGGAATCCTTGCACAAAATGTCAATAGATTCATCTATGAGGTTTGAGACTATTTCATGAGTTCTTCTCCTTTTATTTCTCTTGACTACAGCCTTATAACTAGGACTGTAGAAGATATCCAGCAAAGGAATTTCCTCAACTTGTAAAACTATTTTTTCTGTAGGGTAGGTCGGTATGATCTCTTGATCATGAGTTTTTGGAACTTGTTGTAGTGTATTAACAGTTTCCATTATCTTCTAGGAATGTTCAGGTGTCTGAAAAATAGTAACTTGATCAGCATTGGGATTGGTTTTAGGAGTTTTTATTTCTTTAGAAAACTCATCGAATTCACTACTCAAATTATTTGTTGGGGACTTTTCTGACTCATCAAGTGTGTCATGATTGTATTGAACTTCTTAAGAAGTTGAATCTTTTCCATTACCTTCACTTTTTTCCTGCATCTCTATCTCTTGGATTACTTGATCAATTATCTTCTCTAGGCTATTCTTTATGGATTCAAATTCATTTTTATAATGATATGAATTGTGAGATTGATGCTCTAATTGACCCGATTCATCCTCAGACATGTCTTTTGCTTCATTATCTAAGCTGATACTTGGAGTAGGTCTGTTGACATCTTCAATAGCTAACTAGCTGAGAGGAACTCTTTACAGTCTCTTATTTATGTATATTTGGAAGGCTTCCAAATCATCTTGGTTAAGTTGACTGGCTACAAACTAATTATATGTGAAAAATTTTCCATGCCTTGGAAGAGATCGTCAAATCGGTCTATTTCCTTTACAAAAGGCTTCATTTTGAGCTCTGTGATGTAGTTGTTAATTACATCATTTGGATCATACAACCTCTTTGGAATTACTTCCAAATTCAATATATTAATCTTCAAAACCTCCTTGTAGGTATGGCCAAAACCAAAAAGTGCAAAAGTACCGCACTATAAAGGGAAATTAGGCCAAACGACCTTCTTAGCATCTTTCAGGTATTTAGTAATACCATTAAAATTATAGTAGGCTCTCTCTCTTGCAAGTAACTTATTAGGAACATAATATGGTAGGACGTGGGGAGAAGCATAACTCCCAAATACTGTGACATATGTAAAATTCAAGCCATCTAGCCACAGAAAGAATATCTTCACTAGCCTCTGCACTAGCACATGGTTCCATGAATTTTTTTATAAAAATGCAGATGGAATTCTAATTCCCAAAGGGCACTGTGGTAAATTTGGATTGGGTTACGGTCTTGGGTAGTCCATTTCCATCCCATGGTAGGAAAACTAGAAGAAAAGAAAATTGTGTCCATGACATAGGCAGACATAAAAAAGGGAGGTATTTCTCTAGATGAAACATTCCTTTGATTCCTATATTATGTGATATGTTTGGCTAAACTTTCAGATAGGATATTCTCCCAATTCAGAATTAAGGAATTTTTGATTGCGTCAATCAATGGGACCCAATCTACTGAAAATCTAGTGGTATCAAGTTTTTAAAAAAATATACACAACATACCAGCAACATAGCAGTAAGGGTTAGGAATTTGGGCAATTGAGTACGTACCTAGTTTATCTCACTTAAGATTTTACTGGTCTTCCTTCCATTCCTTTATGACTTTCATGAGGTCTAGATCTACTCTAAAGCTTTGTAGAAAATCCTTGTCATATTTCTCTTGCGGGGAGGGTAGATGGTACATTGCTTGTAAATCTTATGCCCTGAAAGAACAAATATTTTCTCCCTTGGAATCCTTAAAAGTTCTATTTTCTATGTTTAAGTGTTTAATTTCCCACTTAACCATATCTGTGTAAGGGAGAAATTTTGGCATTGTGGCTATCCTATGGACGAATGAACATGCAACGTCAAAATCAGTTGGGTTTGAAGAAACAAATAAGTCTGCTAAAGAAACTTTGTCTATTACAATTGGATTTTCATTTTCAAAAAATTGATACATCACTTCCCATGGAAAACTATCGCATTCCTTGTTGCAGATGGTGTCTGAAAATAAGGGAGACATGTTTGAGTCTTCAGTAGACGGCGTTTGAGCAATCTCTTTTCTTTTATTGTTCATGTCTATTTTCTTTGTTATGTTAGTTGGTTTCCTAATTTCGAGTATACAAAAAAATCATTAGAAATATATGGAACAAAGAGGAAAATTCATGGTTAATTTCTTTAAAACATGCAAAAATAGATATGAATCTATCAAATATGATATTAATCATCAATAATCATTTCAAAATCAAATCTCTTACACCTTCACACGAAATAGCTATCAGTCAACTTAAGACGTTAGATCTCGGATTTCGATTTGATATGACATAAGTCATTTCGCATGCTTGAGTAATTAAATGCCATTAGTTCGCATATTGCAACTTATAACTTTTACCATTTATGATTTTTACCCATAAATTCTACGAAATGCGATCTACGCAAATCGCACATCGCAATTCTTTTTTATTCTGAATAAGAGTAATTCTATTAAGAAAGAATATGGTACAGTGTGAGATTACAATTAAGAGAAGTTGAATTGCAGGGGATCCAAAAATGGTAAACTATCAACCTCGGTCCCAAAGAGTAACCATAAAATAAGCAAAAAGGATCACAAAGGGTAACAGGAACCAGTGGGATAGACATAGGAGTCTACCCAGAATGGGTCGAATCTTCCATACGACATTTTTTCCCTTTATTTTTACTAACTTGGACCCATTCGTTGTGACGCAGGTGGGCAGGAACCACTTGCAGATTTTTGTGCTCTAAAGGAGGAGTGTCCTTGTCTGAATCAAAGGTGGAAGACTCATGAGTGCATTTCTGCGAAATTAGAGGTTTAGATGGATCCTTAGGGCTACCCGAGGGTGTTCCCTTTGTGGGATTAACATCCTCCCCTTCCACTTCAATCTCCCCTTCATCCGAGCTGAAGGAATCAATGTCATCCATGGGCGGTGGATCACATGGTTTCCAGCTTTTGGATTTTTATTTACGAATGATTTTCTTCTTTTAGGCGAGGAACGTGGCACGTGTGTTCTAAAGGTTCCCTATTTGATGGAAATGGCAGCGTCAAAAGGTAGTGTTCTGATAGTCCAGGGTCTGTGTCTATAGGAAGTCCCCAATTTTTAGGTTGATTTGATCGGGTAGACGTCTTCTTATGTCTATTTTTGTGCAGATTTTGCCAAAGGTGTATATTCTTTTCTCCCCCCTAGAGGTATCTATTCCCAGGAAGGAGCCCAAAGTGTTTCCAATCCCTTGGAAGACAGAGAAGTTCCATAAATGTGCAGGGAGGTTCGGAAGTCTAACCGAAATGGGAAGCGTGATGATGACTACTATAGTGGGGTCAAAGTCTGGGAACCAGGGGTGAGGAATAGCCCTATCCTTCCCCAAAACCATGGTCCTTTCGTTAAGGCTTTCTGATAATCTTCGTTAAAGGCAGACACAAAAAATGAAGAAACCCTTCGAGCAAAGGAATACCTTGTTGTTATTGGTCTAGTTGGAGTGGATCCATTGGTATAGATCTGTTGTTGAAGGCCATATTCCACTAAATCTGCAAATGATGGCGGATTCTGTAAATGATGGATGGGATATTTTGATGGAGGGAGTTTCCTCCATTTTATCCACCAAAAAAGGTTGGGAGCCTTAGCTAGTTGAGCAGATTTCTCGGGAGGTTGTGCATGGACCGCATCTTTGTAAGAGAAAGCAGGAGTAGAGAATGGTTTCCCAGATGCTCCCCCTCGCAGATGTAGGGTAGGAAAAACTGAAGTATATCTTTCAATACTATAAAAAAAAGGGGAAGACGGTCCTCTAGTTGTTTACCTTCATAAAGAAATCTCTTAGGAGCAAAGGTAATCCCCAGCCTGAGTTCAAGGTCGCGCAAGAGGTTTTGCACCAGATCCGTTGTGTGCACCCAATGCAAAATATTGTTTCCTAGGAGAAGTGAGATCTGGATCTGATAAGAAGTGGAAGACTAATCTAGAAATCGTTGCCTACCAGTGTTGTTAGTATGAATCCTTTGTCGAAGTGTACGAAAAAGGACCACTTTAGCTACGCATAACTAATAGCCCTAACAACAAAAGTGGCTGCCAATATCTTCAGATCTGCGGTTAGTTGAACAAGAAAAGAGCTGCAAAAAACCAGATCTATGCTTGGAAAGACATTAAGGAGTAAAAACAAGGGTTTGCTCCATATACCAATAGAAAAGACAAGAACAATTTTCGAAAGAATTTTTGTATTAATTGGGCACCTGGGAGGAAAACAAGAAGGCGTATCCAATTCTCCTCAGTGGGATGGGTTCTTGGAAGTCCTCAACACTTCAGATCTAAGATTTCTCTCTCTTGTTGGTGTAGAAAACCCACACAAAGAATAGAACTCAAAGGGAGCTCACACAACAAATGGTAGAAAAGAGTGACCAAGTGTATAGATCCAGAGTGATCTAATAGGCAACAAAAGGTGAAGAATGGTAGGAAAAACCCTCCTATTTATAACAAAATATAGGGTCATTCTAGATCTTGGTGCATGGGTTAACCAGATCTAGATCCACTTTTTATGGAATATTTTATTATATTTGTTGGAGGGAAAAGGTATTTGACTTGGGTCAAATTCCTTAATTTGTCAAAAATAAATAAATAAATGATTTATTTATCTTTTTAAGGAAGCGGTTAGAAGATAATCAAATAAATAATGATTTATTTAATTATTTAAGGAAGTGGTTAAAATATAATTAAATAAATAATGATTTATTTAATTATTTTTGGGTGATTTGGTCATATTTAACAAGGAATATTATCTAAATAAGATTTAAATAATTATTCCTAGAAAATAATAAGATAAATAAGGTTTTATCTAATTAATTTCTTTGTTTTTGGGTTAAACATGACTGGGAATAATAATTAAATTATGGTTTAATTAATTATTCCATGAGGAAAATTAAACAAAATGGGTTTGTTTAATATTTCCTTTTGGGGTTTCCTGTTTTGACCATAAACAACCTAATAAATGTGGTTTATCAAGTTATTTTACATAGTGAAAGCCATTTTACTTAGGGTAAAATTGGTCTTACATGGTGTACTTGGGTCCATCTAATGATAATAGGTTAGATGACCAAAAAATGGTGTAACAGATTGCCCCCCAGCGTGCGAGTGTCAGGAGCAAATCGTATGACCAAAGTACGTTGTAAGAACACAATCACTAGACAACAAAAGGGGTGTCAGAGAGAGAAATGTGAGGTAGATAGTGTGCTGAAGGACTAGACCCCGAGGAGACGAGACTCGCAGGTGCAACAAGTCTCTTTTTATGAGAGGGTACCTGTGCTGAAGGCGGCGGGGGAGGCATACCTATGCCCGCCGAGACAAAGTACAAAAGAATAGGGTGTCCAGTAAACAAGGGACCGAACCATAAAGTACAGCCGGCATAATCATGAGCCAGAGAAAAATACAATGAGGAATCCAATATACATGTTGTGCCTGGGATAACAACCAGGACTTGGACAATAATATCTGAGTACATGAGATACAAATACAACCCAATTGCCCCCTGAAAATGGGGAAGGGCTCACAAAATCTGACTGATACATGCAAATCAAAGAGGCTCTAAAAGTGGCTAAGGCCAACATCATCAAATATCTGGAGCTGCATCGAAGGCTGCAAGGAAGAGGTCATCCGGGCATGTGGGGGGCTACCTACAGGGCCACCCCCTCATGAGGGTTTAGACATCTCACACACACCTGGGAATCATCAAGAGCTGCTGCTGGATCACTGGACCATCAAGTATACGAATCTCGATCATGCTGAAAGGAGCTGGAGAAATAATCAAGTCAAAGGGAAACGAGAGATCCCTTTGCCTGATCCGAGGCACTGAACAAAAGTGGAAGCTAGAACCAAGGTACACCGCCCTCTAGACCTGGCTTCTGGAAGGAAGGAGCTGATTTCGACAGAAGGAGGTCTGCCATAGGTGAGGCAAGGAGACATCCTCAACTAAGGCACGAGAGAAAATAGTGGAGCGACGGATAGACTGACACTAATGATGATAGGGAAATGGAAAGGACTGAGTAGCGAATGGACGACTTCCCTTGTTAGAGCATAAAGGGCATGAATGACCTGGAAGTGACTGACACAATATCATAAGGGATAGGGGACAATGGGACTGAAGGTCATAAAGTGCGACACAAGAGAGAGACCAAGCAATGAAGGATGGAGGGCTATAGCGGGGTACAAAGGGACTAGGGATAGACTCCATGAATGCAATGATGACTCAACTTGGATGCTCTAAACAAGGGCGACTCAATGGTGCTGCCACATAGTAAAGGCCCAGTGGGGGACCATAAAAACATGAGTACAAAATGGGAACTCATGACGAAAATCGACACGAACAAAGACAAGTAAGGAGGCGAAGTGGTGCCCCGAGTACAAGTGTCGTAAGTGAGGAAATTCGATTTTAATGAGAGGGGAAGTGACCCTTCTTGGAAAAAATGTGTCGTGGTGAAGTATCAGAGAATAAAAAACTAACAGATACCAATTTGAGGGCTCGGTGAGAGCTTTCCATCGGTGCAGACGGTTTATCAAAAGGGGCTACGGTGTGGTCGCAGCAGTCGAAGGAAGAAACATGGGTTCTCTTTTAATAAGGCAGTTTTCCCTCCAAATTCACTCATTTTCTATTGTTGCTGTGGTGAATGTAGAGAGGAGAGAAGGCCCTAAATCTTGCGGCGAGCATGGCGGACGAACCGACCGTTGGAATCGAGATCCGTCAGTTGCAGGTAAGAGGCCTAACCTTACTCTTTCATTTTGATGGATTGAAAGTTCAGTTTAGGGACCAAACTCCTAGAAACAGACCCTCCTTCATCTCTATGGCCGGGTCGCACTTTTTGGGCCAAAAAGTGTGACCTGGGACGCAGGTTTCAGGGCAAAAACTGCGACCTGGTCCTGAACTGGGCAGAAAACTGTGACCTGGGAGATGAGGGGGTTTTGGTGCTATTTTATGGCTGGGAGTTGGGTTTTTGTGTTTGGTTATGGTATTCCCGATCTGTATGCTGACAAAGATGATGTTTTTGTGCAGGTATGGTAGATTTACGGGTTAACTGGAGAGAGAGAGACCTGGGTACATTACGGGCAGAGATCCAGGCGGATCAGGGTGTCCGTCGTGTGTTGGCCAGGTTTGGGGTTCTAAAGTTTTTGGAGAACCCGTTGATGAGAGCAGGAGAGCCCTTGTTGGCCCGAATTATCAGTTATTGGGATCCAGAGCATGAGGTCTTTGTAGTGCAGGGGCACAAGATCGAACTGACAGTCCAGGATGTGTATTTCATGATGGGTCTTCCACCACTGGGGATGGTGGGGAACACGCAGCCAGTATTACCACAGGGGCGGCATATCATGGAGTTTGTGGAATGACATTGTCGACCGGGTCTCCAAGTCAAGGGGACTCGGATACCGATCGGGGATCTAGCGAGGCTAGAAACCCGTGCAGTGGCCGCAGTTGTGTTGCGTATCCTGGGAAACCACGCGTTCCATCACATCACGGGGGGGCAGATGATGCTGGTAGAGAGTGTGTTGAGTGGAACCTACTATGGGTGGGCCCAAATGATGCTGGTGTCGTTAAAACGACAGTTTTCGCTCTGCAAGCGGCAAGTGAACCACGATTGCTCGTATGGGACTTTATTGTGCGCCTTCTTCTTTGAGAAGATCCCGACCTTGCGGCCTCGTGTACAGCTTCCAGATGGGGGCCCGAGAGAGCCCAGGATGCGCTGGTGGGGGCGGCTACTGTGCAGAGGAGGAGGAGGGGCGGTCGGGCAAGTGTTTCGACCTGAGTTCTTTGCCCATTGGGATCAGATGCCGTTATACATAGACGACTATCCCTATAGTGGGATGAGTTATTGTGGAGATCCGGACCTGCCACTTCCGCCTGGTCGAGTCTGGGGGCCCGATGGTAAGTGACAGATTGTTATTCTTGTATGGGCATGTTACAGTTTTTTGAATAGTAGCTAGGGTACTGATTCATGTACTGTTGGTATGCAGATATAGCGCCGGTAAAACCGGCCGGATATATGGGATGACCGGCAGCAGCTGGAGTTGTAGGTCCGAGTGGGTTGAGAGCAGCGCAAAATGAGGATGCAGCCGCCCTTCTGGAGGACATCCGCCGTAGATGCGAAAGGTTGCTGACCGGAGTATCATAGCGCGGGTGGCAGGACTTAGATGACCAGTACATAGAGCCATGTATTGGTTTACCCTCGGAATGGAGAGGGGTCATGCGGCGCATGGCGATGGCCGGTCAGGGGATACGTGATCTACAGGCTGCAGGGGCAGAGCCATTGGCTCGGGATTCGCCAGATAGTGATTAGGTGTGGGGCATGTGGTGCCCCCTAGTGTGTATGTAGGGGCAGGTGGTGCCCCCAGTTTTGAGTTTTTTGTAACATGCTATGGGCATGTCATATGTATCAGAGTAAATGGACTCTAAACACATGTTTTTGCGACACATACTATGGATATGCATCATTTGTAATAATTATGAATGTTATTGTCTTGAATGAAATGCGTGTGATAAATGCCAATCTAGAACATGGTTTGCAATACTATCTACATAGTGATTCTGTTCTCGAGGTACATGGTTGAAAGTTATGGTTTCAAAGGCACGTATCAAGAGTTTCACTCGTAAATAGCGTCTAAACAGCACAGGGTTATGCACACAATAAACACCATTTAATTGCATTACAAGAAGTATGGAATCCAAACGAACGTGCAGATGGAGGATGCGATGAAAGAGGGCATCGGCTAAGAGACCACGCACTGCATCATATTCGGCCTGATTGTTGGTGGCAGAACCAATGCAGACCCCGTTAGAGAGAACAAGGGCATGCAAGGGGGTGAAGATGGCCCAACCTGCCGAGGCTAGATTCCGAGAGTAACGACTTGCACCATCGGCGTAACCGATAAAGGGTGTGGATGGGGGGTCCTGCGGAATGGTGTTACAAGACAACAAATGAGGGGAGGAGAGGCAATGACGGCAGCGTGAGTGCACAGAAGACATTGGGCGGCAACTGCGGGAGGGAGTGCAAGGAGCAGGATGACTGTGACTCATATACAAACTGGAGGGTGGTATACGAGGGCTATCGGAAGTATGGAGAGGACTCGGGCTGCGGAGGTCAATAGAGACACGGGTGGAGTGATCTCACGTGTGGGTAGAAGAGGGGTGGTTAGGTGACACAACAGGGGAGGATGCAGGGGGGCTAGGCTCCAAGTGTCTCGTAGAGGAGGATAGGTAAATAATGGTTACAGTAGACTCTGTCATCTGAACATCAGGGGGGGGAATGTCGATCGGAGCGGGGGGATCCTCAGGATGACCTGAAACATACTGCGCGAGGATGGGAGAGGCAGATTGATTTTGTTCAACCTCATACTCTCGGACCACCTCTAAAGAGGCGCGGTAATGCGTCAAGTGAGGACAATGGTGGGAGTAATGGCCATGAACGCCGCACAAAGCACAAGGTTTGTTGGTGCGGAGAGTCTTGGGGTTCTTGGTTACGGACGAAGAAGGAATGGAGGCTTCAGGAACCGTATACTCGGGGAACGCGACTTTAACCATGGGTTGAATACGGGGCAACTCGGGACAAGCATGGGTGGCATGACCGGTGACATCACACAAGGCACAAGGCTTTGCGGGGGGAGGAGGGGTCGGGTCAGTCGTGGTGGTATTTTTTTGGGTTCCCTCTTGCGGGCTTTGCCTTTCTTCCCGGGAGCCGTCACGACAGGAGAAGGGTCCTGTGGAGGTGCTAGGGGCACAGTGGCAACGGAGGAAGAAAGGGGGACCGGTTGAACCGGTGTCAAAGCCATGTAGGGTTTGGGATGACCAGGAGGGGTGGCGGCTGGGGGATCAAGGTACCAGACCGGTATGCCCAAGGTCAAGTTAGGGAGAGAGAGGGTGGCCATGACGGGGACAGAAAATACTCCGGGAGGGGGAGCCAGGAAAGGGATCTGCCTAGTAGGGTAATGACCAGGAGGGATGGCTTCGAGATGGTTAAGGCCAGGAGGAACCGATCCAGGCGGATAAAAGGGTTCAGGGATACCAGCTGTAGGCGGAGGGCCATAAGGAGGAGGTTCGGCTGGCTAAGATGAATGGCTAGGAGCGGGCTGCAGAGGGCGAGGGGGAGGTTGCTGACTAGCCGAGGTAGGCCGCTTACGGGCAGCCTGAGACGATTGCATCATGCAAACATTCGATAAGCTGGGATCAGTGATAGGAGGAGGGGGAAGGTTAGGGAAAGTTCCAAGCAGGGAGGAATCTTTGTAAACGTCGGGGGAGACACTGGTCAAGGAATCGACGGTTTGCTTGTTGGCTACAGAAGAGATGGTCGTCTCAGGTGAGGTCTGAGATTTTGGCTCATGATATGTCAACTGGTCAATGGTGACTATCTTTCCATTATGGGGAAAGACATCTTGCAGAAAACCGCGGATGGGACAGCAGACATAGCATAGGTGTAGCTTCGCCCCAATAGAATGTTGTAGTCTAGCGGGGCGTCGATGACTTCGACGTCAACGCAAACAGTCTTACCGGTGAGGGTGATAGGACAATTACGAAACAGGCCAATGGGCTGGGAGGCATGGCCGTCCCATGCTCGAAGGGTGATCGTGGAAGGGGCCAACTCAGGCGATCCGAGTTGCTTCCAAACCGAAGCAGACATCAAGCAGGTGGATTCCCCCTCATCAATTATGCACCGGGAAACGTTGGCGTTCCGGATTTTGACTGGGATTTGGAAGGCGACGGAAGGAGGGAGAGGAGGATGGTCCGATTGAGTGGCGTCGAAAACAATCATTTGGTCATCAGCAGGATCTACAGCGCCCACAGCGGATAGTAGAGCCTTCTTTTGGGAAGGGCACGACTGGAGGAGTTCCAGTGTGGAAATGGCAGCACGGGATTGCGCCAAATCATCTACTATACTATACGAATGAGCAGCTCGACCAGAAGCAGCGTTTCGACGTAGGGGTCCCTTAGGATTCTTGGTATGAGCCTAAACTTTGGGTTGAGGGATATGTAAGGGGCCACTGGATGTCGAAAAAGGCTCTGTAGAACCTGAAGAAGGAGGCTCGGGGGCAGACTGAGCAGGAGGCTTGGGGTACTGGCGAGACCAAGTTTGAAGGTGAAGGTCGACGGTCGGGGAAGGATCGGAGTGCATCATAAGGATCTGGTAATCAGAGGAACCAGAAAGGGAAGGGGGAGTGGCGACCTGGTTGTCAGGCGGTTGGGTAGCCATGAATCCTTGCTGAGGGAAAGGATCAGTAAACACAGCTGGTTGGGTAGTGGCCACATTAGGAGGAGCATGAGGGGAGGCATTCTGTCCACGCAATGTGGCTTGAGACTCCCACATCTGCCGCATCTGGGGTAAGAGGGGACAATCGTGGGTGTAATGACCGTAAACACCGCAACACGAAAAAGGCTTATTAGTGCGAAGCGGCCTGTCTAGCTTGGGCTGAGTGCCCTGTTGCTGGTTGGCAGTGTTAGGGTCAACACCAGGATTGGGTCCACGGGTACCAGGGGCAGATTGGTTTGGGTTGCCTCTCCGCCTTCTTTGAGAAGAAGGGGGATTAGTCGTGCCCTGTTGTGCAAATACTTGCCCTGAAGGGGGCTGTAAGTGCTGTTGCGGGTTTGGAGGAGGCAAGGGAGATGGAAGCGCATATACTGGAGGAGCTGGCGCACCAGGCTGCAGATAAAGGTAATGGTTAGGTTGGGAAACATTGAGGTAAGCAGGAGGTTGGGCAAAAGGAGAAGGCATGCCGTATCCTGGATACATGCTACCGGGAGGGGGAAGAGTGCTAGAGGTGCTGGCCCCTCCCTGAGGGAGACCATAGCCCATAGGAGGTTGAGCGTACGGATGGGAAAGGGCTCCAACGATACCGTCGGCGAAATGAGATGCCCCCGGGGCATTAGTGCCGCCGGGCCTGGGGAGGTCAAGAAGAACGGTATAAACATAACCAGATTGAGCGTAGATCAGGTCATATTTCAAGGCTATTTGGAGGGCGGCTTCTTCGGTTTGAGGAAAGTGAGAGGCGTCATCTTTCCCGATAGGAGCTAAGAGGGTGCGAAGGAACCAGTCCATGTAAACCAGATCTTCGAAGGGGGGGGCTCGACATAAGCTCCGTCTTCGTCGCCATTCCTGAACATGGGCGGAAAGGCGGGTTGAAGAGGTTTGCTTGAATGAAGTCAAGAGCTCCGTGCTAGTGTCGTATCGGAGAGGGAGCTGGAAATAAGATAAAAAGGCTTGGCGAAGGGTCGCAAAGGTGGTATGGGAAGAGGTGGCTTGGTCAACATACCATTTAGAAGCTTCGCCGATAAGCGTGCGTTGGAACAAACGAAGATGGATGGAGTCATCGGTAATGGAATTGGAGGAACACCACATGTGGAAAGATCAGACATGATTGGGTGGATCTTCTCCAGCAAGGCCTTCGAACTTAGGGATGTCAGAGGAGAGCTTGGTTGGCATAGCAGGCCAACCAACATCGTGGCGGATAGGGTCGTTGATCAACTGATTGAAATCGGGGAGGCTGAGGCCTGCAATGTACGGCAAAAAGGGTATGGCCAAGGTAGTTCCTGTGGTGGTTCCGCTAGTAGTAGGTCCGGCATTAGGGCCTGGAGCACCACTAACGTTAGGCCCTGGACCAGACATGGTGAAGGTGATAGGGGGAAAACCAAGAGGAGAAGGAGAACCTGATGAATCAGGAGAGGAGTCGGAGTGCAGACTCGGAGGGGGACTGGCTCGACGACGGCGGGGCGGAGCAGGTCGATCGACCGGAAACTGAGGGTGAAGGCCAAGAAGTCTCCGGGAAAGGCGCCTTGGGGGCGCAATGATGACGGGAAGAAGGAAACCGACCAGGGCAGAAAGGGACAGAATCAAGTGAGGTCAAGGGCAGAAAAGGTGCAGTGACAATTGATTTTAGAGTCTTTGCCAGGCGGTGTTAACGAGGCGCTTCTTCACTTAGGGTCAGTGTGTGGCGTGCGTTAATTTTAATTTTTAAACCCTTTCCATTTTGAGAGCAAGAAAAAAGTGTGCTGCGTAACTGAAAATAAATCTGCAGAGGACAGTATATAATGCTGAAATAACAGAAAAATAACAGCTACTTGTGCATCTATCTAACCCAAGAAGGCGGGTCTCTCAAAACTAATCTAAAAAAGGGGAAAAATCTAGGCAAAACACATGGAAAAGAGGCCAATAGATCTAAGGTCAAAAGGGACAGGGATCTAAAGGATAAATCTGCTGAAAAGAGGTGCAGATCACAACTAAGAGACAGAGGCAAGGTGGCTGGAAAAAGGGAGGAAATCAGCAAAAAGTAGCAAGGACTGGGAGGAGGCCCTAAAGAGAGGTCCAAAAAAAATGACAAGAGGTGAATTGAAAGGAAGAAAGGCTGATTTAAAGGGATCTGACAAGGAGGTAGCAGATCTAGAAAAGGGAAGGCTGAAACTCTGAAAAACAGACGGCTGAAATAGCTAAAACTCTTCCACAAAAAGTGGAGGGTACTGAAGCCCTAGGGGGCTAGGTTCCCACTTAGATGAGTAAAAACATATCAGAACTAGGTCAAAGCGGGGCCGAGATCCCGGCGGCTAGAAACCTCGGGCGTGCTTCAAGAAACTCAGAAATCATAGTAAGAAAATCACCGAAAAAATTGCTCGCTGTGTTCGACCTCGTTTTCAATGCAAGTCGCAAAGGGGTTAAAAACCGAAAAGTGCGACTCGGAGGTCCAGGTCGAAAGCTGCGGGGCCGTGTGTGTGACCCCGTTCTGGCTGTTTCGGCGGCAGATTTTCTGAAAAGTTGCCGTCTCAGTTGCGGCTGGTGTCGCTTACCTGCGCAATAGGGCCAGAAACACACGGAAGTTAGAAAATTTAGGTTTTTAGGGTTTTATGTGAGAAAAATGACATGAAAAGAGAAAAACTAAGCAGCTAAAAAAGAAGCCCTAGGGCCTGAAGTAGCTGGATATGCAGGAATATGAAAAACGACAGCGGTCGTAATTTAAAACCCGTGTGGAGTCACCATTTGTTAGTATGAATCCTTTGTCGAAGTGTACGAAAAAGGACCACTTTAGCTACGCATAACTAATAGCCCTAACAACAAAATTGGCTGCCAATATCTTCAGATCTGTGGTTAGTTGAACATAAAAGAGCTGCAAAAACCAGATCTATGCATGGAAAGACATTAAGCAGAAAAAATAAGGGTTTGCTCCATATACCAATAGACAAGACAAGAACAATTTTTAAAAGAATTTTTGTATTAATCGGGCACCTGGGAGGAAAACAAGAAGGCGTATCCAATTCTCCTCAGTGGGATGGGTTCTTGGAAGTCCTCAGCACTTCAGATCTAAGATTTCTCTCTCTTGTTGGTGTAGAAAACCCAAACAAAGAATGGAACTCAAAGGGAGCTCACACAACAAATGGCAGAAAATGGTGACCAAGTGTATAGATCCAGAGTGATCTAATAGGCAACAAAAGGTGAAGAATGGTAGGAAAAACCCTCCTATTTATAACAAAATATTGGGTCATTCTAGATCTTGGTGCATGGGTTAACCAGATCTAGATCCACTTTTTATGGAATATTTTGTTATATTTGTTGGAGGGAAAAGGTATTTGACTTGGGTCAAATCCCTTAATTTGTCAAAAATAAATAAATAAATGATTTATTTATCTTTTTAAGGAAGCGGTTAGAAGATAATCAAATAAATAATGATTTATTTAATTATTTAAGGAAGTGGTTGAAAAATAATTAAATAAATAATGATTTATTTAATTATTTGTGGGTGATTTGGTCATATTTAACAAGGAATATTATCTAAATAAGATTTAAATAATTATTCCTAGAAAATAATAAGATAAATAAGGGTTTATCTAATTAATTTCTTTGTTTTTGGGTTAAACATGACCGGGAATAATAATCAAATTATGGTTTAATTAATTATTCCATGAGGAAAATTAAACAAAATGGGTTTGTTTAATATTTCATTTTGGGGTTTCCTGTTTTGACCATAAACAACCTAATAAATGTGGTTTATCAAGTTATTTTACATAGTGAAAGCAATTTTACTTAGGGTAAAATTGGTCTTACATGGTGTACTTGGGTCCATCTAATGATAATAGGTTAGATGACCAAAAAATGGTGTAACAGGTGTGAATTTGTGTTTGTATTGTGCTTGATCCTTGTTTTCCCAGCTCTGTCAAGCCTAGCTGGGCTTTGATGGAGGCTGAATGATGAGAGCAGTCCCTATGAAACTGGGTGTTTTCAACAGGCAGCGGCACCACTGTGCACATAGCTTGCAGATTCGAGAGGCTTAGATGTTGTAGGGCCTTGGTGGTGGTAGGATCTGCATGTTTTCCTGTAAAAGCTTCATATTTCATGTGGGTGACTTTATTTTGTAGGAGAAATGCTCCTCTTGTCCAGATCTGAATCGCATCTTTGATGCAGAGGGGGAAACAACTTTTACCACCACTGTAGGAGCATATGCATCTGTGGAGACGTCAGTAGTAGCCATTGTACCATCACCCTCATCGAAGTCGGCGGCAACGAAGATTAGTAGAGAATGGAGCCATGTCGGGGCCGTATGTCAGTAGCTGAGGAAAGAAGCCACCGCAACAGCCTCTGTAGTAGCGAGACCAACTGTGGTGGTGACGACAGAGCCGAGTGCGACAGTCACTGGATCTGTAGCCTCAATGTTGGCATCAGTAGGAAAGAAATGAAAAACCCTAGCATAGGCCATTTTTCTTTTCGAAACCTTATGAATACATTAATACGAATGTCAAACATTGCAATTATTATGTGGTAAACAAATTTTCTTTTGGTTAACTTGCACGAAATGCGAATTGCGCATTCAAGAATTCAAGCAGCTGCACTCTATGGGACTTTAGAGCTTTATATTTTTTGCTTTGTTGGCTTGTCGGGTCCGTGTAATCGCAACTTATGCCGAATTTCTTTATAAGTTTGACTATTTAAATGAGGTGTGATGCAATAACAAATTATAACGTTGATTGGAATATTTTCAAGTTTTAAAAATAACTTCAGAAAACGGCTTAGCGCACGTGGCCTAATGGATTTCAAGTATTTTTGGTTGTAAGATTGCGGTTTGCGATGCGAACTAAGGAACAAAGTGGAAAAACTCAAATACAAATTTATTTCCTAAATTTTTTGTTCTTACAGATAAAAATAAATTTCCTATTTATTTCTAAAGGGTCCCCATTTATTAAAATAAATGGGGGGTGTTGTATAGCAGAACATATTTCCATTTATGAATAGCCATGGTGTTGTGGAGTTCTCATGTTTTGGTTTAGCTATTGAGGTATGTGCCATATCTTACTAATGAGAAGGCTAAAGTTCAACTATTTCTTAGTGGTTTTCCATTAGCATTCAAAGAACGGATTGAGTATGATGAGCCTCAGTCACTTGAAGAAGTCATTGAAAAGTTGAAGTAGTGCTATAAACATTCAAAGCGCAAAAGAGAGTCTCAGCAAGGATGCAAAGGGAAAGAAAAAGGTAAAGGTAAGTGAAAGCCTAAGAGATCAAGGCCTCAGAATGAAGATGACAAAGAAAATGTGGCACTACAAAATAAGTATAATGTAGATAGAGAGAGAAATAGGCCACAACACCAGCATAGATCACAACAACAACATCGAGGTAGTGGTATGGGACAGTTGGAGTGTTGAACATGGGGTGAGGTGCATCTTAAAAGATAGTGTCCACAAAATAAAGTAGGTAGGCCTAAGATATAAAATGAAAAATAGGCACAGACTGTCGGGGATGTTGGCCAGAGCATTCGTCTCATTTATCTAGTAGTGGACAACAGGCAGGAATATCACCAGGCTTCTATCATTGAGATGGACGGTAAGATTTTTTATCAAGCTATTTCTATTTTGATTAACCCTGGATCTAATTATAGCTATTTTAGTCCTGACTTGGTGGACAAGTGTGATTTGAATAAGTAAATGCATACAAAATCTTGGTTAGTGCAGTTGGCCATAGGTATGAAGAAAAGAGTTCAACATTGGGTAAGAGCTTCTGCATTTGAGTTAAATGGTATGCCTATAGCAACACACTTGAACATATTTCCATTGGTTTCCTAAAATATGTTATTGGGTATGGATTGGTTATATCTTCACAGGACCAAGGTAGATTACTATGATAAATCTATTTAATGCTTGGGTGAGTTTAGGGAACTAAGAGTACTACAAGGAAAGAAGAAAGGCATATCATTTAGGATCGTGACAGCTATGCAGGCCAAGCACACTCATAGGAAAGGATGTTGATATTTTTTGTTCATATATCTAGTGAAAAAGGTAAAGAAGTTGAGGACACATATTTTGAACAAGTATCGAGTTCTGCAACAGTTCTAGGATGTATTTCTAGCAGATATTTCAGATTTTCCACCACATATAAAGGTAGATTTTTTATTGAGTTGGTGCCAGGGAAATCTCAAAGAAACAAAATCACCTTACACGATGAGTACATCAAATTTGGTAGAGTTAAAATTGCAATTGAAGGAAATTTTTGATAGAGGGTAAATTAGGCCAAGTGTATTGCCATGGCGTGCACCGGGGTTGCTTGGGAAGAAGAAGGATGGCACTCTTAGACTATGTATTGACTACATGAAACTAAACAAAGTGACGATTAACAATAATAGGTACCCAATACTGAGTATTTATGATATTTTCGATCAACTGAAGGGAGCAAAAGTGCTCTCAAAGATCGATTTGAGATCAGTCTATCATCAGGTACACATCAAAGAGAAGGACATCTACAATACCGCATTCAAGACCAGGTATAAGCATTATGAGTTTTTTGTAGTTACATTCAGTTTACTAATGATATAGCTACATTTATGTGTTTTATTAGCAGTGTGTTGCGTCCATATTTGGACAAGTTTGTGATGTTTTTCATTGAATACATATTGGTGTATTCTAATGAGGAAGAACATGCAAAGCATTTGGCAGGACTGTTGAGTTTGTTGAGAGAGCATCAGTTGTCTGCTAAACTCAGGAAATGAAAATTATTCTAGATTGAGGTACAATACTTGGTACATGTTGTCTCCAATGAAGCATTGCAATAGATACATAGAATATAAGGGCCATTGTGGAGTGGGTAGCTCCAAAGAATGTGGATGAGATGAGATCATTCATGGGATTGGAAGGTTACTATCATAGTTTCATCGGAAACTTCTGGAAAATTTCCTATCCCATTACATCATTACAAAGGAAAGGTAAGAAGTTGTACTGGATAGAGGAGTGCGAGGCTATTTTTGAGAAGCTCAAGCTATTGTTGACACATGTTCATGTGTTAAATATAGAAAATATGGATAAGGAGTTTGAAGTGTGTGTGGATGCTTGCAAGAGAGGAATTGGTTGAGTCCTTATTCAGGATGGACAGGTGATATGCTATGAGTCACAGAAGCTAAATGAACATGATCATAACTACCCGACACATGATCTCTAGCTAGCAGCGATCATTCATGCATTGAATATTTGGAGGCACTACCTTCTTGGCAGATGGTTTCTACTTATGAGTGATAACATTGGGTTGAGGTACTTATTTGACCAACTGAATTTAAATGCTAGCCAGGGTATATGGTTGGCCACGATCAATGAGTTCGACTTCGAGATTAGGTATATCAAAGGGAAGGAGAACACAGTTGAATATTCTTTTATTAGGAAGGTACATGTAAATCACATGGCAGTCATGAGCCCATATGGGATGGAATTACAAGATAAGATCTCGCAGGAAGGTCACCAACATCACATGTATATGGTGATTGTGCACAGGTTGCGGCAGATTACAGGTACAAGTACAAGTATAGCTCTTGTTACAAGTACATTTACAGGTGTTGGTACAGCTACACGTACATGTGGTAAGAGTAAAAGTACACGTGTACACGATTTGGATTATTGTATCAAAACATATTGGTTGGTTAGATTTAGAGAGAGGATATATGTATCGGACAACAGTGAGCTCAAGAAGGTGATCTTGAGGGATTTTTATGCGAAACCATATTGGGGTCACCCAGGCTACCTGAAGACTTTGACTATGGTGAGTATATTATACTATTGGCTGAATCTAAAGAAGGATGTGGTAGAGTTGGTAGCCAGATGTTTGAATTGTCAGATGGTTAAGGCAAAGTGTAAACATTCAGGTGGATTGCTACAATCGATTGTGATTCAATAGTGGAAATGGAGGTCATCTCCATGGACATCATCACAAGTTTGCCTAAGACAACTAGGCAACACGATTCCATTATGGTTGTTGTGGAAAGGTTAAAAAATGTTGCACACTTCATTACAGTGAAGACTACATACTCAGCTAGTGATGTAACACAGGTGTTTATCAGAGACATAGTAATATTTTATGGTGTTCCAAAGAATATTTTGTCCGACAAGGATGAAAATTTTACTTCCAAGTTTTGGAAGGATTTTTTGTAGGTTTGGGCACTTAGTTTCTCTTCATCACAGATTATCATCTATAGACAGATGGACATGATGAAAGGGTCAACATGATACTAGAGGATATGTTGAGGATGTATGTGATACATACAAAACGCAAGTGAGAAGAATATCTTCCACTCGGAGAGTTCGCTTACAACAACAGGTACTAAGAGTCATTGAAGATGAATCCATTTGAGGATATGTATGGACGGAGTTGTAACACACCTATCAGTTGGAGTGATATGGTTAACAGGATACTGATTGGTCCAAACATGTTGGGAGAAATGGAAATCTATCTGCAAATTTGAAATACTTTCACCAACATCCTTCCATACCTTCAACATGTTTTGACCAACCCAAAGATGTGATTAGTTGATAGATTTATTTCAACAAGGGCAATGCCATAAAGGCCACCTCAAATTAATTTCCTCCAGGTGCTCTAATTCTGCTTTTGACACATTAAATTCACTGGAATTATTGTTTAATTGTTGTTGAGAAAGGAACTACCTCTATAGTTATTTCCTATATTCCTTATAAAACTCACAAAAATATCCAAACTTATGCACCTTTTCAAAGAATGGAAATCCAGGATGATGTGCGATGTGAAACTTGTCCATCATTTCTCAACACCCGGAGAACATTTTTAGTTTGAAATTCTTCTAAAGGATACACATTGTTGAATAACATGAAACAACTTGTGAGGAAATCTCATTTGTGCCATGGAAAATTTTGGAGGCTAATATTCGCAGGTGGGATAATTTTCCATGGTTTTTCCAAAAAACAATTCGCCAATTTCCATTTTTTATAAAAAAGATTCGCCTAAATTTTACAATATAAAATTATTTTACGTTAAAAATCGCCAAAATTATATATAAAATACATATAATTTCATTATAAATTTTAGTAATTTTACAAATACATCAATAAACATTTTATAGTTTGCATATTAGGGACTAGTGAGATTCGCCAATTTTTTAAACATCAAGATAATTTTCCATCCTTAAAATTATCCCTGAATTTTTTAGATGCATAAGAAATCATTATAAATTATATAGGAGGACCGATTGATATGAATTGATAGATTACCCATGAAAATATAAGGGTAAAATTTGTTTGGATATTCTCTTCCAGGTTTCCATCTTCTAGTTGACATCAAACAAATTGGCTTATGCTCATACACAGCTCAACCTACTCTTAAATTATTTACTTCTAAGAATGTTTCTTTTATTCTACCATTATAATTTAATGACGTGAAAAATTCCCTGCCCTCTGAGGAGAGTCAATGCCAGTAGCAACTTGTCTTTCAAGCCATTTTTCTTCTCCCAACTCATTGTCAGCGAAAGAAGTCAAAGCATCTTTAATTGTCTTTGTGCTCGTTACAAGGCTTATTCTCATAACATGGACCTTCATGTTGTCCAACAATATTTCAAGATTCTTTGATGCCATAAAATTTAGGTTCAAGGCTTGTTTTAGGTGCTAAATGAGCTTTGGCATGGTTATCAAACCCACTGCACATAAATATTTTTGGGATTTTGAGTTACTTTGGTCTAAGAGAGATAGATCAAATACACTAATACCACACATGAGGTTTTCAAAAACATAGTGGATATGTTGCTCTTTCAACAAGCACCAAAGCGCTTGTATTTGTGATACCATTTGGTATAAAATCTAACAAGTTCCCTCCTTCCCAGTGCTAATGGTGGTTCTCATTACTCATAAGTAAAACAAGAGGGCGAGGGATTTTTTTGTGGAATGCCTTAATGCCCTCTCTAGATAATGACCAATACAGTCCTCTATTTTGATTATTTTTAATCACATATATTTTACTTGATATCCAATTCCTTCTCCATCGCATTCCTGGACATCTGTGGTATCCAATTCCTTCCCCTTCCCATTCTTGGACATATGAATAACTCATTATTTGTTTAACATGAAAGGTATTGTCCATTAATATAAAATATTTTGTGGCAAAGCTTTAGTGGCTGAGATATTGAATCCACTTTGCATATGTAATGAACTCGGTTGAGGGATTGAATCCACTGAAGTAGTAGATGCACCTCCATAGGAGGAGTGCTCTTGCCACCCAAACCATTGGTGCTCTAATTTTTGTAAAAGAGGAAAAACAAAATGAATTTTGCTTGAAAGGTTTCATATATCAACAAAATCATATGACAAAAAAAGTAATCGACAGAGATTTTTAAGGGGTTTTACTCGTGGCATATGATTTCAAGGAGTGCCAGGAAAGATTGAAAGGGAGGAAGGGACATTGTGTGTGTCGGGGGATATCGATGGTATGGAAAGAAAAAGGGCATTGATGTGGGTATGCATATTTATACAAAAAGGATTTAGTGTTCTTGCTGCTAAGCCCACTGTAGGGGAAGGCACAGTGGTCAAGAAAAATAGGAAGAATAAGAAGACATTGCTAGATGTTTCCAATCCCCTTGCCGATTGGGGAATTGGCTCCAAATTGGCTAAAATCTATTGGAAACACAAGAAATTCTACAAAATCACAAGCATTAAGCTCAAAAGAGATTGTTTTCATGGAAAGGTGCGGGGGATTTTCTACAAAAAATGGTCAACCAACAACAACGACCCCTGTAAGGATTAATGGTGCAAACAAACTTGTGTGGAAATTGATTAATTATGTCCCTAAGAAGACTTTTGATACTACACCTTAATGTATATTAGTGAAGTGAACATGTGAAGTCAATGGTAAAGTAAATGTTCATTCATTCCATTGGTTTTTATCAAACTCAATTTGCAGGCTTGGGAGACAAGATTTATTTGGAAGCTACAAATTTTGAGGCAGGAATAATGTAGTTGGCAAAAAAAATATGTTTATGCATCAACTGTCACAACATTTTTTTTCTTAGTTACACAAATATTTGTCTCTGTTTTTACTTTTGGTGCATGTATGCTTATAGGAGAGCCTTTGATAGCGGGGAATTTATGCACTTGCAACCTTTGAGAATTATTGAGTTGACTGATATGTATGTGATATATAGTGATATATGTATACTTCACAAATATATAAAAATAAATACACTTCCAAAAGCTAAAGAAATAATTCTCCCTATTGAATTGACTGATATGTATACTAGATCTACTCTCCACAATGTTGGTGCCTATGAGTGGCTTGGTATTTGAATGTATTTTTTATCAAATATTCTATTTGCATTATTTTTGGTGTTCCTCATTCAGTCTCCCAAAGACATAACTAGACTAGCAAGAATTGCAGGGTTGGCAATAAAATGATCCTTACATGCACATTTAATGACACTACAACATGCATATTTCATTACACTACAACACAATCCTTGCTGAAAAATGATCCTTTAAATAGAATGCAGATCTATCTTATTCCCCATTATTTCCACTACCTTCCTATACACTACCAACGACTGACATAACAAGAAGGAGACCAATAATTCTCACTTCCATAGAAATACCACCTATCATATTATCAACAGTGTCAAAAGGGAATCAGTTTCTTTATACCATTGATGCCAAAGTTGCTATAAGGGGTAATCCTTTGCGGAACATATTATTAGACTTTTGGGATGGTCCATATATGGGAAACTCCAGATGCACTCTATAAACCTTGCAATTTGTGCCTCGTCCTTGTAGATTTATATAAAGTGTTGTAGAACCTTTCTCATCATTCAACCTAGATAGTTGTTTCACACTACATTTTTACCTCGGGATATCACTTCTTTGGAAATGGCTCTACGGTGTGCATAAAATTATGAACCAATATTTAAATAGGAATATCCTATATATCCTAATGACTCTGCAGTAATACATGTCGCCCATTGGTTTGGAATTACCACAGAATTGGAGGGTCTAGTTGATAGAATTGCAATCCAAAATGTCATTAGCTAGTGGAGCCACAATTTCTAGTAGGAATTTATCATTTAGTTAATCTATCATATCATGCCATGAATGCAACGTGATTTTATGTGCCTACCCACCATTGCATAGGGTTATTTTGTGAATTCATATACATTGTTGCAATCCTTTTCTCATGCACCATCTACTCCACCACTTGCTCCGAAGCTTCTTCCATGGTGTCAGTTGTTCCATTAAACTCAATATTTTCTTATGCTCAGCACTATTCCATCTAACTATTTTCAACATCATGCAATGGAAATCAAATTTTCCAATCTATTGAAGAGTGCTTAAAATTGACAATGATGAAGAAACTACCTTAGTGGACACTGCAATTGATGGTTTTATTTAGAAAATACTTTGTCACCAATTTTGTTCCTACACATTCAGTACTATTGGACATCAGGTTCGATCTGTTACTGACAGTTATTTCATTATACTATTAAAGGATGGAAAAACTGCTAAGTATGAGACTCCATCAAAACTACTCAACAACAAATCTTCTGCATTTGTAAAACTTGCTCTAGAGTACTCAATCCAATAGATATCTTAACTCGAGCTTTGGAAATTGGTTATATTGGGTTCAAAATAGAATGGTGAAAAACCTTCATTTCCCTAAAACTCGTGTTGGAGAAACTCAATGATTCGGCCTCTATAACATGGCTAGAGATACAATATAGTAGGCTATGATCTATCCTATAAGCTCATTAATTTCTAATAATATTATATATTGAGGTCCTTAAGAAGGGTCCAATTAGTGTTATCAGTGACTTTTACTTCACACTCAAGTCGTGATTTTTCACTTTTTATAAACAAATGGAGTTTACCCTTTAGAAAAAATGGTTCAGCTCGAGTATTTGAGATGAAGATGTAATTAATGTCCATGGAAATCAATTGGTAAATGCACGTGGAAATATTTAGTTAACAGAGGTTGATCATGATGATTTTTTGGTTCAAGGTTCATATACTTACTCTATTTGTTTTGCTGCTAGGTATGCATATATATATGCTCTTAGGAATACTTCTAGATATACTACTGGAACTCAAACTGCTTGTGTTGCTTCCAAACAAATTAGTGAACTATCAATAACATAGTAGTGATCTTGAGTGGAACTTCATGGGGAATCTAAACCAACTAAGATCCATATAAGTTAGACCTAAAGCACACTTTCACAACCCAACACTACATATTCAGTGAGTTTGAAAGGAAACAAACTTTAATTAGATTTCAGATCTGTCTGATTGAGAAATCTTCGGAACAACATGCAGATTTCATTACACTACAACACATTCCTTGCTGAAAAATGATCCTTTAAATAGAATATAGATCTATATTGATCCCCATTATTTTCACCACGTTCCCATATACTATCGGAAATTGACAGAACTAGAAGGAGATGAATACTTTTCATTTTGAGATAAATACCACCTATCACATTATCAGTAGTTTCAAAAGGGAATTGGTTTCTTTACACAATAGATTCCAAAGTTCCTCTAAGGGGTACTCCTTTGAGGAACCTATTGTTAGACTTTGTGGATGGTCCACATATGGGAAACGCCAAATTCTCTCTATCAACCTTGCAATCTGTGACTCCTCCTTGTAGAGTTATATAAAGTGTTGTATAACCTTTCTCATAATTCAACCGAGCTAGTTGTTTTCCACTGCATTTTTACCTCGGGATATCAATTCTTTGCAAATGGCTCAAATGTGTTCATAAAATTATGAAGCCATATTTAAATAAGAACCTCATATATCTCCTAATTACTTTGCAGTAATACATGTGGCCCATTGGATTGGAATTACCACCAAATTATAGGGTCAGGTTGATAGAACTACATTAGAAAATGTCATTAGCTAGTGGAGCCACAATTTCTTTTAGGACATTATCATTTAGTGCCTCTATCATATAATTCCATGAGTTCAATGAGATTTGATGTGATTACCTACCATTGCATAGGGATCTTTTCCAAATTCATATATAATGTTGCAAACCCTTTTCTCAGGAACCATCTACTCCACCACTTGTTCCAAAGCTTCTTCCATTCTGTCAATTGTGCCATTAAACTCAAAATGTTCTTATGCTCTCCACTAATCCACCTAACTTTTTTTTTTTTTACAAATTCAGTTATTATGATTTCTATTCGAAAAAGAAAATGCAGCAAGCTACCATTACATAATGGTTTTAAAGAGAAGAAGACTTAAGGAGGTAAGAGTGCGAGCACAGTCCCGATTACTTGCAGTCTTGTTTCCAAAACTTCCAAGATTTCCTACTACATTTTTGGCATACTGCCTTACAAAATGAAAACGCAAAGACACGCATCTGCTTTCCAAACTAAACTTTTTAGTTTCAATATTTTCGCCTTGCCAGAATAATCCTCTTATTGTTAGCTCTATTTGTTTATGGGTGTTGGTATGTGCCAATATTGTTGCATATTGGTAAATTTGTAGCGATGTAAGCATGACTTTGATCAGAACCACTCTGTCCACTAAATTCAGCCATTGCATTCTCCAACTTTGAATTTGTTTCGTCATTTTTTCAATTTGGATACTACATAGTTTATCCTTTAGGTTTTATTCTTTTATAGGGAGTCCTAGATAATGCAAATGGCTCCAATTTTATTTTGTGGGAATCTCTAAAATCTGATATATTCTTTATATGGTGCGTGGAGGCACATTCCAACCACATATTATACATTTTTCATAATTTAGTAGTCCGTGTTAGAGTCGGTCTTTACATCCCTCCGTCAGAGATCATTTCTCTTTTTGCATTTCATTTTCAGGTGTCTCATTCTTCTCATTCATCTGCATTCCGTTAGGGGCATGCCATTATCTGACGGAAGGGTCTCTTCACTCGTTTCCCTCATGTTTGTACCTGCTGGGTTGGTCGAAATTTATCAAAATTCATTAAAGTTGATTTCAGTCATTTTCAGTCATAGATGGTCTTACGGTAAAAAAAAAGAGTAATTTAGTTACTAGGTCTAGGGTTTGGTCTTCATAATGTCAAATAATGCTCGCAGGCCATGAGGATATCATCAATAAGTTTTCGTTTCAAAATTTTCATCATTAACAATGCTCAAGGATGTTTCTTCTTCAAAACTCTGTTTTGAGGAAGAAATCGTCAAATTAATTGTTTGTAATAAATATGTATTTTTAAAGTTCTCCGCCATGAATTACTTCAAATGCAGCCTCTGGTCCTCCTTTGCCGAAGTCCAATGCCACTATCCCTACAAAAAATCAACCAAGAAATCATCATTTCAATCCAGAAAATCAAAAGCGAAATTTGAAAAACAGAGTTGTATTAAATGTGAAAAAGTGTCGATGCCAAACATTACAAAATGGGTTTGTGAGAAACAAAAATTGAATCCACCACTATAAGACATTTTCATTTGTTTTGAAAAATTCATTTGCATCCAAGAAGATCGATTGAAGTCGATTTGAGTGGTGAGAGGGCGAATTGTCATTTCGAAAACCAAGACTGTGTTTACAAGTCTGCGCGGCGCATTGGGTAGGAGCGCGGTGCAACCAAGATGTACGATGCATTGGGCGGTTAGCCACAGTGCATTTTTCCTCTGGTGCGGTGCATCCAGTGAGTGCGGCGCACTGGGTTTGTGCGTGGCGCACAGAGCCTCCAAGCCCAAATTTCATCACTGCTTCTCAAATCTTGAAAACGACTCAACTCTTTTGATCCAAGTAAGTGTTGTGCGCCCTTGCCATCTGATTTTAACTCGTGTTGGGTGCTATTTGGAAGGAGGAATTCAAGAATTTAATTGATTAAAAGATAACCCTATATTCATATCAAAATCTGCTCCTAGGGTTTGAAATTGGGTGTCAAAACTTGTCTTTAATGCCAAAACACTCTCATTTCATTTTCGCTTGTGTTTCCCACCACTGTCACATTATTTTCAATATCCTACCCTATTCCGTTATATCCTAAGCTACTCATATTATTCCATTCCCATTTCACTATCCCAAATCCTCTTATTCCCTATACTAATCTCTTTCCCTACATCACTTATAAATCCCCAAATCCCGAAGTCCCCAAAACAGTGACTGTCCTCACATCCTTAAATTCACTTGACAATCTCCAGTCTACTTTTCCCACCGTCCTTGTTAACCACCGCCCCTTCACATTTGACACACACTTGGTATTGAAATACAAACTCTTGTTTTCACCACATACATATCAACATATACTTGTCAAACACCTTGTTTTCAGCACCATGTCAAAGACAAATTCATCATATGAGTAGGGATATGAGCAAGACAGTGACTCAACCACTGAGCTAAATGTACCGAGGAGGTCTCATAAAAGTGGCAGGCATGTCAGGGAGGAGCCCACTTCTTCGGCTCAATTGCAGGCCTGCCCGCTTGCAATGACATGCTTTCAACAACAATCGCGTTTTCAGTGTTGTGAGATGATATCTCAGATTCAGCACCATCTGGAGTTGGTTCGAATATTTGTCCTACAGTTGTGTGATGGTCATGTAAACCTTGCGGGAGTGAACTTCACCTTGACACCAGAGACCATTTCTGAGGCAACCGGGATACCAAACATAGGTGAGGAGTGGAATAAGAGACAGCAGCTGGATAGAGCATATTATGAACCTTACATCAGGCCTGGATATTTGAGGCTGCTCAGCGGGGTATTCCCGTTCCGGTTTCTGAAGGATTCCTATGCGCCATTAATGAAACTCATCATTAGATACTTCAGCTGTGAGGGTATATTCTCACGCCTTTATGCATATCATATCAGACTTTTGATGCATTTCACGAGAGTGAGACTGATGAATATTCCATACTTCATGTGCCGAAACAGAGAGCGGATGACTACCCTTGTGCAGAAGAAGACTCCAAAGCAGCAAAATAACAGCATTTGTCATTATGCGCTCATTAAAATCATTGTAGTACATCAGCTTGGATTGCAGGGCATCGCATGGGATGAGTTCATTTCCCGTGACTTCTTTGTAGCCCCCCTACCTCCTCCTGAGATTGTTCATGATGAGGGAGAGCCTTCACATCATTTTTAGGTTCCCTAGACTGAGCCTATCAGTGCCCAAGTGTATGTTACATATCAGAGAGGCCATAGAGCCTTATTTGCAGCAGCACGACGAGTACTATCTCCACCAGGGGTGGGAGGGGTCTCGTTACCTTCATCAGCAGCGCAAGAACTATCTCCACTTGGCATGGAAGGGGTCTCGCCTTTGACATCAACATAGGTACAGGACCGAGGCAGGAGGACTATGCACGATGAGGGCCCTTCAGGAGGCCAAGACACTGATTTTATACTCATCGATGTTGATTCGAGCTCTCCCAGCTCAAAGCTGAAAGAAATCATCCAAGAGAAAAAAGCTGAGATCGACACACTGACCGAGAAATTTCAGAGAGCTCAGTGGGTTATAAATTACTTGGAGCAGCGGAATAAACAACTGGAGGATCAGCACACACTCATGGAGCTACAGAGAATCCGCGAAGACCAGGAATTAGCCCGGAAGAGACCAGATGACATGACACCATTTGAGTGAGAGACTTGCGTTATGAGAGTCAAAATTCATCTGGAGAAGCTATTGACGAAGGCCAATAGGGACAAAGACATGCTCAGACACATGAAGAATCACTATTGGGCCCGCACACACGTTTGCAGAGCTAGGATGAAGATCCTGAAGGCGAGGTTGAGGAGAGCACTGAAACGTCGGAAAAGGCTGGATCCACTTCGAATCTTGGCCGAAGCTTCCTTGGCTGAGCATGAGACATGATGGGAGACCTTCACTCCAAATTTCAGCAAATTTGGAGTAAATTTTGTCATTTTTGAAATTTTGGTTGCAAAACAGGTTTTTCTTCCCGACGCGTCGCGCCACTCGATGCGCGCTTACCTTCGAGAGATATTCTGGAGGAAAAATTTACATTTTTGGATTTTTTATGGTAAATTATGCATGCTCAGGAATGTCTGAGAGATTTCATCAAGTTCTGGGTGGTCTTAAAGGTCAAAAACACTCCAAAAATGGCCTTTCTGCCACTTTTTACACCAGCATGAACCAGTTTTGGGAGATTGAAGTTTTGGAGGGGCAAATGAACTCCAAATTGAAAAATTCCACTTGGGTTGGATAGAAAACAGACAGGGCTTTCCAACGACCTATCATGAGCTCAATTTTGACTTCATGAAGTGCCCCAAAAATAGGCTCAAAGTGGCGCAGCGCATTGAGTTTTCTCGCATGGCGCATAGAGGATTTTGACCCAATTTTCAGTTTCAGCTCAGAAATTTGGCCAGTTTGGCTAGTTTCACTTTTGGATGTAATTATTGATCTATCTTGATGTGATTTTGTGGCTATGATGTAAATTTGTCTCATATTTACTTGTTCTAGAGGATTCATTCACTAGAAAGTGAAAATTAAGTGAATGGATCAGTTCCCTAGCATATAGAGGCAAGTTGTTTGGCTGCCTAGATTTCAGTTCCATGTTTAGAATTGGTTGAAACAGCCCATAGAAGGATGAGCTTGACCCATAGAGGCATGGGAAGGGGTTAGGATGGCTTATATAATGTATTTTATAAGTCATTTTCAGGGTTGGATACTTCAGAAAAGTTTGGCACCTCATTGTACATACACTTCTGCATTTTTGGCAAAGGAAAGACCAGAGTTTTGCAGCACTTGTTGGGATCCTTGTGGCTCTGAGTTTTGATGATGTTTTTCTCCATGTATCTATAAGTTTCATTAATTTTTATGTATGCCATTCCCCTTCTCTTTGCTTTTGAATTAAACAAATGAGTAACTAAGGTAGAATTCATTAGTTTGTTGGTGCTCTGCCTTAAACTTTTATTTAGTTTTATATGTTTTCGTCAGTTTGAAGAGGATCCTTGCACCTTCTTTCCCTCTTCATCTCCTCAACAGTCTTTTCTATCCATTCATTGAATATAAGACATCAAAGCCATTGCCTTCCCTGCCCCAACTTGAACTCTGCAAGAATTTGGCCTCATCCCCAAGCCCAGAATTTCCTTTCCCTTTTTCCAACAAAAAACCCCTAAAAATCATTTCAAACTCCTTGATTAATATACCTAGCCTAAAATTAGCACTCATTTCAGTCATCTCAAGGCCTATTGATACATTTTTCCTAAGATTGACCCGGAGAGAGCCCTCTCCTATTCTGGTAGGGCTAGCTACCAGACTGAGCGTGGTTTGGTGTTACCCTGAATCCCGCCTTCCTTCAGCCTGAGGTGGATTTGGGCTATAACATAGTGGCGACCATACTGGGGAAGAAAATGGTTTTCTTGTTCGTGTTATTTGTTTCATAAGTTACAGACAGAGCCTGAAGTTACCCCAAGTAGCTTTCGAAACGCTTTTGCTTTGCATTAGCGGAAGTAGATAAACACTGCTTCAGTCAATCTCTGGTCTAGCTTGTGAACGTGACACTTGACTTGTGAATTTCCCCAGTACGTGTATCAAGTTCAGATCTGATTGTTGATGGTGGACAATGATCAGACACTAAAAGGCTGAAAACATTCACCTGGTGACTCCATTCACTGAAAAATCTAGAAATCAATCCTTCATGGTGACTCCACTCCAGGAAGATCAGTAGCTTTAAGATTTTCAAGATGGAACGGGTTGCAAGAAGATACGCTCCCATGAGCCGAGATCACATCCAAGTTTTCCAAATAAAATTCCCAAGGTGGATTGGCTTCAGAATTTTCCTAGTTCAGAAATGTGGAAGGTAATGACGTTGCTCTACATCTGCTGAAATTTCACATCCATGTGCATAAATTAAATATCGATTTTCCTGAAGACTGTTTGATGAAGATGTTTATGGCTACTCTGGAAGATGAAGCTTGGTCTTGGTATGAAAGTTTGCCACCTGCTTCTATTTATGGTTTAAAGGATTTTCATGCCATATTCTTTGAAAGGTACAGAGAATCTTGTCCGTCTTTAATGTTAGTGCAGAATTGTTGTGAACACGCTAATAGTTTCATTGAAGATCTTGAGAATTTTTATGGAGATAATGAATTGATCGACGGAGAAATCATGGAAGCATTGTATGAAAATCCATTTTAGCAGCACACATAAATCTTAGAGGATTCCTATCAAGACCAGCAGGTTGAAGATTTCCATATGGATGAAAATGATGAGCAGGAAAATGATGTTCCAATCTCAGATAATGATAACGATAAATCAGATCGAGAGGTAAATTGTGATGAGGAAAAACATGTTGTTCCAGATCTCATAAAAGAGAGTTGTATTGTTGAGGCTGATTCAAATGAAGAAAATAGAGTTACAGATCTAAATTCTCTCATCCCACCAGAACTAGATCTTCAAGAGGAGGTAGTCCATTCCCTCTATGAAAAGCAAGATGAGATCTTTGTTCGAGTAAGTGAAAACGTTTTCTTGGATGAATCATTAGTAGATGATATAAATGTCATGTTTGGGTTTCAAGAATCATCTGAAGTTTCTTTTCTCATGATTGATAAATGTAATGAGAATCTGACTGTCATATCATATGAAGATGACCTACAATATATCCAGACTACAGAAGATCGAAACATTCAGGACTGCCTTTTAGATTCTTCTTCATATGTCTCATGTTTTGAAATGTTTTTCCAAGAGGAGATCTTCTCATCTACTTGTTCAGAATTTTTTGAGGACTGGGAACATACTTTTACTGAAGTACATTATGAAGGAAGATCATAATCAAAAGAAAAGGACACCTTGTTTCTTCAGCAGGAGGTAAATCTTCATGTTTTTCAGGATCCAGTGGCAAATCTGTTGCAGTCAGCAGTGAAGGTGATTATTTCAGTATTCAGTGATGAAGGAGATCATGGTCAATTATGTTTTTGGATGCCCAGTTACCAGTATCTATTATTGACCAGAAGATCTGATCAGGAGAATCAATCAAGGAGGCATCTGCTTGATTGGTTACATTGGAAAGCACACTACACATGATTGTACATATTCCATCAGTAGGAATTTGTTTGTCATCATGATTTGAAACCCTCGAAACTTGATGGATTGCTGCCATTAAAAAGCTTTGTAAGTACTTGTTTTAGTTAAGTCATTCATGAGTCATTTCTTTTTGTATTAAGTCAGTTTTTTCAGTCATTTCAGTTTCAAAAGTTGAGTCAGTTTCAGTCAAAGTTTCAGTCAAATAAATTCAGTCAACAGTCTTGAGTTGTTTTGTAAAAATAATGGACTCCATAGCCCAATGGAAGAAGGCACTGCCTACTCTCCCAGAGATCTGTCGTTCTTGGCACCTCCTAGGAGCTACCATCCCCATTGGAGCCAATGTTAGAGTCGGTCTTTACATCCCTCCGTCAGAGATCATTTTTCTTTTTACATTTCATTTTCAAGTGTCTCATTCCGCTCATTCATCTGCATTCCGTTAGGGGCATGCCATTATCTGACGGAAGGGTCTCTTCACTCGTTTCCCTCATGTTTGTACCTGCTGGGTTGGTCAAAATTTATCAAAATTCATTAAAGTTGATTTTAGTCATTTTCAGTCATAGATGGTCTTGTGGTAAAAAAAAAGAGTCATTTAGTTACTAGGTCTAGGGTTTGGTCTTCATAATGTCAAATAATTCCCGCAGGCCACGAGGATATCATCAATAAGTTTTCATTTCAAAATTTTCATCATTAACAATTCTCAAGGATGTTTCTTCTTCAAAACTCTGTTTTGAGGAAGAAATCGTCAAATTAATTGTTTGTAATAAATATGTATTTTTAAAGTTCTCCACCATGAAGTACTTCAAATGCAGCCCTTGGTCCTCCTTTGCCGAAGTCCAATGCCACCATCCCTACAAAAAATCAACCAAGAAATCATCATTTCAAGCCAGAAAATCAAAAGGGAAATTTGAAAAACAGAGTTGTATTAAATGTGAAAAAGTGTTGATGCCAAACATTACAAAATGGGTTTGTGAGAAACAAAAATTGAATCCACCACTATAAGACATTTTCATTTGTTTTGAAACATTCATTTGCATTCAAGAAGATCGATTGAAGTCGATTTGAGTGGTGAGAGGGCGAATTGTCATTTCGAAAACCAAGACTGTGTTTACAAGTCTATGCGGCGCATTGGGTAGGAGCACGGCACACACAGGCTGTGGGACGCATTGGGCGGTTTTCCACAGTGCATTTTTCCTTTGGCGCGGCGCATCCAGTGAGCGCGGCGTACTAGGTTTGTGCACGGTGCACAGAGCCTCCAAGCCCAAATTTCATCACTGCTTCTCAAATCTTGAAAACGACTCAACTCTTTTGATCCCAGTAAGTGTTGTGCGCCCTTGCCATCTGATTTTAACTCGTGTTGGGTGCTATTTGGAAGGAGGAATTCAAGATTTTAATTGATGAAAAGATAACCCTATATTCATATCAAAATCTGCTCCTAGGGTTTGAAATTAGGTGTCAAAACTTGTCTTTAATGCCAAAACACTCTCATTTCATTTTCGCTTGTGTTGCCCACCACTGTCACATTATTTTCAATATCCTACCCCTATTCCGTTATATCCTAAGCTACTCATATTATTCCATTCCCATTTCACTATCCCAAATCCTCTTATTCCCTATACTAATCTCTTCCCCACATCACTTATAAATCCCCAAATCCCGAAGTCCCCAAAACAGTGACTGTCCTCACATCCTTAAATTCACTTGACAATCTCCAGTCTACTTTTCCCACTATCCTTGTTTACCACCACCCCTTCACATTTGACACACACTTGGTATTGAAAGACAAACTCTTGTTTTCACCACATACATATCAGCATATACTTGTCAAACACCTTGTTTTCAGCACCATGTCAGAGACAAATTCATCATATGAGCAAGGATATGAGCAAGACAGTGACTCAACCACCGAGCTAAATGTACCGAGGAGGTCTCATAAAAGTGGCACGCACGTCAGGGAGGAGCCCACTTATTTGGCTCAATTGCAGGCCTACCCGCTTGCAATGACATGCTTTCAGCAACAGTCGTGTTTTCAGTATTGTGAGATGATATCTCAGATTCAGCACCATCCGGAGTTAGTTCGCTTATTAGTCCTACATTTGTGTGATGGTCATGTAAACCTTGCTGGAGTGAACTTCACCTTGACACCAGAGACCATTTCTGAGGAAACCGGGATACCAAACATAGGTGAGGAGTGGAATAAGAGACAGCAGCTGGATAGAGCATATTATGAACCTTACATCAGGCCTGGATATTTGAGGCAGCTCAGTAGGGTATTCCCGTTCTATTTTCTGAAGGAGTCCTATGCGCCATTAATGAAACTCATCATTAGATACTTCAGCTGTGAGTGTAGATTCTCACGCCTTTATGCATACCATATCAGACTTTTGATGCATTTCACAAGAGTGAGAATGATAAATATTCCATACTTCATGTGCCGAAACATAGAGCAGATGACTACCCTTGTGCAGAAGAAGACTCCAGAGCAGCAACATCACAGCATTTATCATTATACGCTCATTAAAATCATTGTAGTACATCATCTTGGATTGCAGGGCATCACATGGGATGAGTTCATTTCCCGTGACTTCTTTGCAGCCCCCCAGCCTCCTCCCGATATTGTTCATGATGAGGGAGAGCCTTCACATTAGTTTGAGGTTCCTGAGACTGAGCCTATCAGTGCCCCAGTGTGTGTTACATATCAGAGAGGCCATAGAGCCTTATTTGCAGCAACACGACGAGTACTATCTCCACCAGGGGTGGGAGGGGTCTCATTACCTTCATCAGCAGCACGAGTACTATCTCCACTTTGCGTGGAAGGGGTCTCAACTTCGACATCAGCACAGGTACAGGACCGATGCAAGAGGCCTATGCATGATTAGGGCCCTTCAGGAGGCCAAGACACTGATTTTATACTCATCGATGTTGATTCGAGCTCTCCCAGCTCAAAGCTGAAAGAAATCATCCAGGAGCAAAAATCTGAGATCGACACAATGACCGAGAAATTGCAGAGAGCTCAGTGGGTTATAAATTACTTGGAGCAGGGGAATAAACAACTGTAGGATCATCACGCACTCATGGAGTTGCAGAGAATCCGCGAAGATTGGGAATTAGCCCGGAAGAGACCAGGTGACATGACACCATTTGAGCAAGAGACTTGCCTTACGAGAGTCAAAATTCATCTGGAGAAGCTTTTGGCGAAGGCCAATAGGGACAAATACATGCTCAAACACATGAAGAATCACTATTGGGCCCGCACACACGTTTGCAGAGCTAGGATGAATATCCTGAAGGCGAGGTTGAGGAGAGCACTGAAACGTCGGAAAAGGCCGGATCCACTCCGAATCTTGGCCGAAGCTTCCTTGGCTGACCATGAGACATGATGGGATACCTTCACTCCAAATTTCAGCAAATTTGGAGTAAATTTTGTCATTTTTGAAATTTTGGTTGCAAAACAGGTTTTTCTGCCCAACGCGTCGCGCCACTCGAAGCACGCTTACGTTTGAGAGATCTTCTGGAGGAAAAATTTACATTTTTGGATTTTTTATGGTAAATTATGCATGCTCAGGAATGGCTGAGAGATTTCATCAAGTTCTGGGTGGTCTTAAAGGTCAAAAACACTCCAAAAATGGCCTTTCTGCCACTTTTTACACCAGCAGGAACTAGTGTTTGTAGATTGAAGTATCAGAGGGGAAAATGAACTCCAAATTGAAAAATTCCACTTGCCTTAGATAGCAAACAAATAGGGATTTCCAAAGAGCTATCATGAGCTCAATTTTGAATTCATGAAGTGCCCCAAAAATAGGCTCAAAGTGGCACGGCGCATTGAGTTTTCTGGTGCGGCGCATAGAGGATTTTGACCCAATTTTCACTTTTCAGCTCAGAAATTCGGCCAGTTTGACTAGTTTGACTTTTGGATGTAATTATTGATCTATCTTGATGTAATTTTTTGGCTATGATGTAAATTTGGCTCATATTTTCTTGTTCTAGAGGATTCATTCACTAAAAAGTGAAAATTAAGTGAATGGATCAGTTCCCTAGCATATAGAGGCAAGTTGTTTGGCTGCCTATATTTCAGTTCCATGTTTAGAATTGGTTGAAACAGCCCCTAGAAGGATGAGCTCGACCCCTAGAGGCATGGGAAGGGGTTAGGAAAGTCTATATATTGTATTTTCTGAGTCATTTTCAGGGTTGGATACTTAGGAAAAGTTTGGCACCTCATTGTACATACACTTCTGCATTTTTGGCAAAGGAAAGACCAGAGTTTTGCAGCACTTGTTGGGATCCTTTTGGCTCTGAGTTTTGATGATGTTTTTCTCCATGTATCTGTAAGTTTAATTAATTTTTATGTATGCCATTCCCCTTCTCTTTGCTTCTGAATTAAACAAATGAGTAACTAAGGTAGAATTCATTAGTTTAGTTTTATATGTTTTCGTCAGTTTGAAGAGGATCCTTGCACCTTCTTGACCTCTTCAGCTCCTCAACAGTCTTTTCTATCCATTCATTGAATCTAAGACATCAAAGCCATTGCCTTTCCTGCCCCAACTTGAACTCTGCAAGAATTTGGCCTCATCCCCAACCCCAGAATTGCCTTTCCCTTTTTCCAACAAAAAACCCCTAAAAATCATTTCAAACTCCTTGATTAATATACCTAGCCTAAAATTAGCACTCATTTCAGTCATCTCAAGGCATATTGATACATTTTTCCTGAGATTGACCCGGAGAGAGCCCTCTCCTGTTCTAGTAGGGCTAGCTACCAGACTGAGTATGGTTTGGTGTTACCCTGAATCCCGCCTTCCTTCAGCCTGAGGTGGATTTTGGCTATAACAGTCCGCTCGAGACCTCCATGAATTTATCCAACACTTTTTTAAACCTTCTGGAGATAATGCATGATGCCCCAGCAATCAACATAGTGTCATCAATGAAAAAGGAGTGATTGATGCTTTTAAAACCTTGGGAGATGTGGAGGCTAGTTAGTTATCTTTCTGTCCTCCTCTTCTCCAAATATCGGCTTAAAGAATCTACCATTATTATTTATAGAAAAGGTGATAGGGGAAAACCTTACCTCAACCCTCGAGAACTATGAAAAAATTCACTTGGCCTTTTGTTTATCAAAGGGGAAATCCAAGGTCCCACAATGCAAGGTCTGATGACTTCAATGATCTCAATTGATAGTTATTAGGTAGGTAAAGCTTACTCGATCAAATGCATTCGCCATGTCAAACTTTATGATGATTCCTTGCTCTTTTTTTAATAGACTTGAATGGAAGCCTTCTTGGACAATTGACACATTATCAATATATATATATATATATATATATATATATATATATATATATATATATCACGAAATTTTATAAACAAGATTGAAACAAACATCATGAAACATGCTTTAAAAAAACATCCCAATGTATTACCACAACTATCTTATGGAGGACCCCTTCTAATATTGGATATGATGATGTGGAGATTTAATTAACAAGTAAAGTGGTATTGTTGACAACCTAATTTTTGCAAATTATCCTCACGACATAAAAATTGTGGTGAAACTCTATCCATTCTATTAAACCTTGAACTTGAATTTATGCAGGTTTGAAATTTAAAAGAGAATCATGTTTAGGATATTTTAAAATATAGATACATGGCTTAGAGTGGGTTTATGTTTATGAGAAGAAAAGAGAAGAAGAGGAAGGAAGCAAGAGAGTATGCAAGATGCATCAATCTGGACATGGAAGAAATAAACTTTGTGAACAAGAACTCCGTAACATTCTGTTCGATTTATAGAGATTCATTTTCAATGTTCTCCGATCCATTCAAGTTCTTAGACGACGGAGACGATGTTTTCATGCGGGTCGATGGTGGCACAAAATATGCTCTGGGCTTCAAATATGATGACCCTCAGCCCAATATAGAAGAGGAATAAGCTAACTCCATCTTGGCAGATGCCAATGAACATTCAAGAGAAAAATCAAGCCTAACAAAGAGGCCTCATCCAAACCCCTCTGGCTCGAACAATGGACGAGGGCAAGGGCAAGGGCAAGGCCCTCTACTTGATCACATCAGAAAAGAAATTATAGAGCTCAGTTTTCTGGACGATGAATACACTTATCGTATGTATTTAAGGAAAATTAGGGCTTCCAGAGGGTGTTCTACCTTTTTTCGCATAGGAAACAAGAGTTCAAATTCATACCACCACATGTCAAGGTAATGCAAAGGACCTTGCTTTAGTTGGGGAGAAAAAGTTTGTATTATTATATTTTATTTTTTAATTTTATTTTTATACTGGAATGTATATTTTTGCACTCCTCTTTTAAGACATTTTCAAAGCGAAAATATACATAAATTTCAAAACGTCGAAGGTGTGAAGCACCCAAATGAAACCAATATGAAGAAATTATGTTTCACACTTATCATTGTTGTTATTAATTTAGTGGTTTTTTCTACTAAAGTATTTGTTGGAAAAAATATTGAGATGGGGGGTGAATCCATATTTACAATAATCACAATCTTTTCTTTTCATTTTACTGATTGCTATACGTTACTCTAATTAGTCAAACTAGCGTATGCACACAAATTTTGTAAATAAAACTTGTGTATACCCAAATAACTTTAATGTTCAAATAAACCTTCTTCGGAAACTTTACCTAGCCCAGATCATCATTTATGCATCACACATTTAAGCAGTATATATGCGCAGTAATAATAGAGTGAATCATCACAAAAATACATCACACATGAACACCAAGATTTTAAGGTGGAAACCCAATTCGAGAGAAAACCACAGTTGTTTCAATCTCTCTCTTCAAAATTTATTATATAGAAAACTCCTTATAATATTGTACTAGTTCAGACTTATACCAGTATGAAGGCACCCACTTGTAGAAGGCAACAACCTTCTCTAATTTTCCAGCTGCTGCTGGAAGGGAGCTACAACCCCTTGATATTGTTTACCAACCACTACTAGAAGGGAGCTTCAACCCCCTGAATTGACCACCAGCTTCTACTGGCAGGAAGCTTCAAATTCCAAACTAAAGGCTTCAACCTTCAAAACCACTAGAGAACACGTTTCATAAATTTTCACACTGGATTAAATAGCTTCAACACAACACCATTTGTGGAACAGTGTCAATAACCATCAACCAATCTTCAAATGGAACAATGAGATCACTGTAGCCATATCACATCATTATACCTAGACTTATGTATTAACACGTAAAATCAACTTCAACCCTTATCGTTTATAAAACAAAGTGTATACGCTACTTCACTTGCGGTAACCTGCTTGTATACATGCTTTTCTGTGGAGCAACTTGCATATAAATCTTTATATAGTGAAATTAGAGATCAGAACAGACTCAGAACAGATCAGAGGCTTTAAGGCATACTTTTTTATATTTACAGAACCATTATTCAATTAGCAACATCCATCATATTCAATCACCCAGTCACTGATCATATTTATACATAATCAACTACGAGTATAAATAATATTCAAACAATATAGATCTACATGAAGAATTCATTGACAGACAATAGAAACACATGAGAAATGATAAAAAAATTTCTTCAACAACATTCAAAAAAACCATAACTTCCATAAGAACTTCTTTCAAATGAACATGCAGGTATACGCGCTTTCACCGTGACGAACCAACGTATAGATCTATAAATATTACAAGATTGCATAACACTTCAAAGAAGAAAACTTTCTCAGATCATATCATTTACCTCAGAAATTATGTGCCAGACCACAATATAAACAACTCATAAATATATCATCCAAATACATATTCATTTCAGGTCTAGAGATCATGATCCATTATTGTATTCATGAGTGCATCAAAATATCAGATTTATCTGTTGAATATATCCCAATCCATGAATGTCTACTTCAGACTAAAGTATTTATTCAATTCTCATTCACATGCACACCCTTGCACTATGATATTCTCCTCCTTATATAGTTTGAGCCTTAGACAATACCATGAGCCAAAAACCACACAAGTGCTAGTCGTATTCTTAGACGAGATCAAATAGCCATTACTGTGCTCATATGGTGAGCTCATAACATGGTAAAGATCATTGGTATGGTTAAAATTAGTGCGCCAACACATACACAAATTTTCTTCTTTGTACCCACATGTATAGACGAATTTTCTTCACCAAAACTACATATACACTAATTCTAGATGTATACTCGGGTTCCCTTCATCAAACTTGCCGGTGTACACAAGTTCCCTTCATAAAACCTGTGTATACATGTTGAAACTTTACCTTCTTTATTACTCTGCCATTGACAGGAATTCCTTTCTCTATCACATCTTAACTAACCTGTAGATACATCAATTTTACATCTTCAACAAATAGGTTTCTATCAAAAGGCAACTCATCAAGTAGGGTGTCATCAAGGACAACATATTACATCATAATGCAAACAATCTCCCCCTTTGGACTTGAAGACAACCATGTTGGTATTTTATCACCACAACTTGTAGATAATTTATAGACACATCAATCATAAGCATTATTCAAACACCAAGTTACTCTCCCCCTTTGAAATCAAGATAAAAGGGAGAACTGATACAGGAATGTCGAGATCTGTGCTGCACTATACAAACCATACTCCTCCTGAACACATGTTGTGGCTTCAAAACAAATTTGCAAGACTCTATAACCTTTCATATCACCAAGTATGAATACATAAATCAATTACCCAACCAAGTGGGGTTACATATTTGACTCAAGCACCCAACCAAGTGGGTTTACAAATTTTAAAGAGTACCTATATGATTGAATATGACAATATTTAAATAATAGGTCTCAACATGACCCTTACATCCAATTACAGATATGACATTATAACTAAGGCAAAAGAACCTCAGTAGGGAGATATCATCAAACACACTTTGGTAACCAATAGAATGCTAATAATGCATTATATCCAGCAAGGCTAATGCTCCCTCTAAAACTGTGCATCCTGAACATTTTCAACAACCAATACATGACACAATCTTTATCAAGTAGATAAATGAAAGGAAATTTAAACTAAAACCATAGACTATACCCATAAACACCTAAGAAACAGAGAAAAACCATATATGTTATCAACATGAAAAATATTGTTCCAAAGTCTGGTCTACTGATTTTATGACATAAACAACCATACACAATTGTATAAATCGAAACTCACATATATACACGACTATGCGTCATGAAACCTTCGTGAAAAATTTTATCTTCTGAAATCAAATAGATCAGATAAGTGAGGCAGAGACAACTCCCAGCTTATGTTTGAGATATTCAAATTCTTCTGTGGGAAGAGGTTTAGTAAATATATCAGCAACTTATTTTTTGGAGGGACATACTCAAATTTAACCTTTTTCTCAAGCACTTGTTCTCGTAAAAAGTGATACTTGATAGGAATGTACTTGTTTTTGGAATGCATAACACAATTTTTCGAGATACTGATGGCACTTCTATTATCACATAGTATGGAGATGGGAGGAGAAAATTTAAATTGAATATCCTATAATGTTTGCATCATCCAAAGAAGTTGTGTGAAATGTGATGGAACAACCACATATTTTTCTTCTACTATAGATAAGGAAATGGAATTTTGTTTCTTGCTTAACCAGAATACTAATTGAGGCCCCATATAAAATGCACCTCCGCTAGTTCTTTTCCTGGTCATTAACATTTCCAGCCTAGTCCGCATTTGTGTAAGCTTGAAGTGTAAGATCACCATTCTTGGGATACCATAGACAAAAATCTTGAGTTACTTGTAATAGATGTGTCTCCTTTCGATTGGCTTGGAATATTCCAGCAATACCAACTACATGCATGATATTCGGTCTAGTCCCTGTTAGATAAAGAAGACTTCCAATCATAGATCTACACTGTGATTGGTTTACCATGGGAGAATCATCATGATAATGAGGTTACATCCATTCACCATTGGAGTGCTCACATGTTTGCAATCTTCCATCCCATACTTCTTCAGAATGTGCTTGAGATATTTTTCTTGTCAGAGAAGGATGACATATTTTTCTCATTGCACTTGTAAGCCAAGAAAATATGCTAGTTCCCCAAGTAAAGAAATTTCAAATTCCTTCTGCATAACATAAACAAATTCCTTTCGCGTGGAATCTTCATTACTCCAAAAAATTATGTAATCAACATAAAAAACAATAATTAACAATTTATTATCCTCAATTTTTGTGTATAAGTTACTTTCTGCAGATCCTTTTGTGAAACCTTGTTGTTGAAGATATTTGTCAAGACAACAACACCATGCCCATGGAGCTTGTTTTAGACCATATAGGGCCCTTTTAAGCTTGCAAACAAGTTTTTGATCATTTCCCAGAATGAATCCTTCTGGTTCTTCTATATAAACTTCTTCCTCCATATCACAATTAAGGAAAGAAGATTTTACATCCATTTGATAAACCTTGAATTGTTGAAAACTTGAAAATGAAAGAAACATTCTTCTGGCTTCAAGTTTGGCTACTGGTGAAAATTTTTCTTCAAAATATTTACCTTATTGTTGAGCATACCGTTGAAAAAAAGGTCTAGCTTTGTTTCTAATTACATATCCATTGTCATTTAACTTATTTTTTAATATCTAGTTTGTTCCAATAACATATTTATCATAAGGTCTTGGAACCAATTCCTAGGTATTATTCTTTTCAATCTGATCAAGTTATTCATTCATGGCTTGAATCAGACATTCATCCTTAATAGCTTGATTACATTATGTGGTTCAATGGTGGATAAAAATGCTAGATAACTGGGAGATCCTACAAGAGTTCTTCTTGTTTGTAACCATAATTCCTTTTCTCCCAAAATTTGAGATTATGGATGATTCTTTTGAACATCCCTCGATGGAGCCTTTTCTCTTTCTGATGTATTTTCTTCCAGTGCTTCATTAGGTTATCCTTCTATATTATTGTTATTTTATGAGTGAAAACATTCATCATCATAATCCTCATTTGTTGTTATTTCCCTTTTGGGAGTTGTGAGAGATTCATTAATCACAACATGAATACATTCAAAAATCTTCCAAAGTCTCTTATTGTAGCATTTGTATGCTTTATTTATAGAAGAGTAACCAAGAAATATTCCTTCATCTGCTTTAGGTTTAAAGTTACCAAGTTTTTTGTCATTATTTTTTATATAACATTTTATTCCAAAAAAAATAAATTTCTTCACATTTGGAGTATTACCATACCAGACTTCATAAGAAGTTTTATCACTATTTACATGAACATGAGACTTGTTGAGATTATTTACTGCAGTATGAGCAACTTCACCACCAAATGTGTCTGGAGTCCCAGATTCATCAAGAAATGCACAAGCCATTTCCAAAACTATTATATTCATTCTTTCTGCAATGCCATTTTGTTGTGGAGTTCCAGCTACATACAACTGTCTTTTTATGCCATATTTTTCATAGAAATCAAAGAATTCATCTGATATATATTCTCCTCCTCGGTCATATTTAAGACATTTGATTTTTATATCTAGTTTATTTTCAAATAAAGCTTTAAAGACCTTAAAATTTTCAAATGATTCATCTTTATGTTTCAATAAACTGATCTAACACATTCTAGAAAATTCATCAATGAATAAGATATAATATTGTTCTCCATGAGGTGACTTTTTCCTTACAGGTCCACACAAATCAGTATGTATAAGTTCAAGAGTCTTAGCTTTTTATCCTTCTTTGGCATTAAATTGAACCCTATTTTGCTTACTGAATTGGCATGATTTTCATATGGTACTTTCGAGTAAAGTGATGTTGCGCAGGTCACGAAAAAATTTGAGCCTGCTTGATTTTCTTATTTGATAAAATATGAGTTGTCCCAATATTCAGTTCCATAACTAGTTTTCTGCACATTTACCTAGATAGCATTGCTCTTGTCCACCTTTCAATATATACAAATTTATTGGCGCTCTTGTTCCTTTTATTACAGTCTCTCCTGTGTCAATTTCACGAAACACACACTCTTTTGATAGAAATAAAACTTCATTTCCTTAATCACACATTTGAATAACACTCAAAAAATTATGATTTAATCCATCAACATACATAAATTGTTAGATTTAACCTTTTCTTTTAGAAAAAACAGATCCTTTACCCTTAATGATAGCAGGTGAGTCATTTCCAAAAGTGACATTCTTTTCCTTTTCTAATGCATTGTATGAAATAAGTTTATCTTTATCACCTGTCATGTGTTTTGAACATCCACTATCAATGTACCATTGATTTTCTTCTCTTTCTGCAAATAAATCTATGGCGCGACTTTCAAACTATAAGTCCTTGCTTCTCCATAACTTGGAACTTGAGTATATTTGTTCTTTTGGCTGAATTTTTCTCTTGCATTCATATTCTTCATGTCCAGATTTATTGCAAAAGGAAAATTCAATTTAGTCTTGAAGAGGGAAAAAATTGTTTTAAATATTCTTCTTTATTCCTCTCTCATTTCTTTGCTTTCTTGCTTCTCTGGTGGTTTTGTATGAAACACATTGAGCAACTTTGTGACCAAAATTATGACATGAGAAACATTGTCCATTAAAGAATAAATTTATGCGATCATAGAACCTTCTAGTGTTGTTTACCTTTTGACTGATATTTCTGTTATTGTTAATCCTTGAATTTGAATGATCATTCTTTACCTGGACATTGTCATTTTTCTTTTGCTAAGTGACGAAGCTTTGCTGGCTAGCTTTTGTTGCATTTAGATATCATGTAGCTAAGGGTTTTTCTGACTAAGAAGGTTCACCAATATATCCAAGACCTATCTTCACAAGAGGAGAGCTTTGAACATTGATAATTTCATCTAAGGTTTCAAATCCTTTAGCAAATATAAGATTTAGAGTTTTTACTTTCTCAAGTTCCTTTCTTAGCCTTACTATTTCACATTCTAATTTCTCATTGTGCCTCTCCTTTTTCTATGAGTTGATACTTTAGAGTATCTATGGATAATTTTTTCTCTTCCAAGGATATTTTGAGTTGAGTGATTTCTTCAATAAAATCATTTTCTTATAAAGCATCCATAAAAGTAACTTTAGCCTCACTAGTGTCTTTTTCAAATTCCATGAGGAGTCTAATACCTTGATTTGATCCTCCTTCTTCAATTTTTGACAAGCCATCACTATATTCATGAGTATAGTAACTGTTTCTATTGACAAACCATCTCCTATTTAATTTTTATAATCAGTTTCCCTTATAATGATTATGAGGACATTTAGAAGCATAATGACCCATTCTTCCACAAGAAAAAAATTTGAAAGGAAGCTTAGCTCTGAACCTTCGAGTGCCAACTTTAAGTTTCTTTACAAAATTTACCTCATCGTCTTCTGATACATACCCTGATTCATTTTGTTCCTCGTCCTTTTGTAGTAGCTCTAAAAGCAAACTCTTTGACTTCATATGGACTTCCTTTTCTCATTTCAAAAGCAGTCAAGATCCCATGAAGTTGAACAACAATAAGGTTCTGTAGGTACTTCTTCCCTTCAATAGAAGACACTTTTGACTCGAATTTAGGAGCTAGAGATATTAAAATTTTCTCTACTAGAGTTGTGTCTCTTATTTCTTCACCCATATTTCTCATACAATTTACGATCTCATCTAGACGCAAAAAGAAAATAGTGATAATTTCATCATTATGCATTCTGATATTTTCGTATTGAATGTTGAGAGATTGGAGTTTAGCACTTTTTACCTTGGCATCTCCTTCATACCTCAGAATGATTTTGTCCCATATCTCCTTTGTTGTATTTAACTGAATAACTTTGACAAATTCTGATTCAGTTAGACTTCCCAATAATGCATTGACAACTTTTGAATTAGTTTCAAAGCTCTTCCTTATTACTGGATCTTTTGGAATTGTATTTGGATATTGGTAACTGCCTTCAACTATTTCCCAAACATCTGTTGCAAGAGACTGAAGATAGTATCTTGTTCTTGTCTTCCAAAAGATTAAATTATTTCCGTTGAAGAGTGGTTGTGTGAAAGATGTTGTTCCATCTTGATTTTTCATCTTGGATGGTCTTCCATCCAATGATTAAGCTTCTTCAGAAGGATGTGCTCTGATACCAATTGTTATGAAAAATACTGAGAGGGGAGGGGGGTGAATCCATATTTACAATAATCACAACCTTTTCTTTTCATTTTATTGATTTCTATATGTGACTCTAATCAGTCAAACTAGTGTATGCATGTCGACTTTGTAAAGGTAACATGCGTATACCCAGATAAAATTAATGTTCAAATAAATCTTCAAAAACTTTACTTAGCCCATATCATCAATTATTCATTAGACATTTAAGCAGTAGATATGTGCAGTAATAACAAAGTAAATCATCACAAAAAGACATCACACATGAATGCTAATATTTTAAGGTGGAAACCCAAGTCGGGAGAAACCCACTGTTGTTTTCATCTCTGTATTCAATATTTATTATATAGAAAACTACTTACAATATTTTACTGATGCATAATCATACCAGTACGTAGGCACCCACCTGTAGAAGGCTGCAACCTTCTCTGTTGTCCAACTACAACTAGAAGGGAGCTCCAATCCCTTGAAATTGTTTACCAACAACTACTAGAAGGGAGATTCAACCCCCTTAATTTATCACCAAATTCTAATGGGAGGAAGCTTCGACTTCCACACTGAAGGCCTCAACCCTCATAGCCACTACAGAACATGTTCCATAAATTTTCACTCTAGGTCCAATAGCTTCAACATAACACCATTTGTAGAACAATGTTAATAACCATCAACCAATCTTCAAACAAAACAGTGAGATCATTGTATCCATATCACATCATTATACTCAGACTTTTGTATTAACACGCAAAATCAACTTCAACCCTTATCATTCATACAACAAACTCTATATGCTACTTCACTTAGGATAACCTGCCTGTATACATGCTAATATGTGCAGAAACTTGCGTATAGATCTTTAAATACTAAAATTAGAGATCTAAAAAGACTTAGAACAGATAAGAGACATTCATGCATACTTTGGTCATATTTACAGAACACTTATTCAGTCAACAACATCCATCAGATTCAATCACCCAGTCATTGATAATATTTAGATATAATCAACTAGTAGTATAAACAATATTCAAACAATCGATATCTAAATGAAGACTTCATTGATAGAAAACAAAAATTATCAGACATTTTCTTCAGCAATATTCAGAAAAACCCTAACTTCCATACGCGTTTTTTTCTTAAATGAACCCGCGAGTATACGTGCTTTCACCGTGACGAAACATCATATAGATATGTAAATATTACAGGATTGCATAACACTTAAAAGTAGAAAAATGGCTCAGATGACATCATTTAATTCAGAAATTATGTGCCAGACCAGAGATCTAAACAACTCATAAATAGATCATGCAAATACATAGTCATTTTAGATCTAGAGATCCCAATCCATTATTGTATTCGTGAGTGTAGCAAAATATCATATCCATCTATTAAATATAGACCAATACATGAAAATATACTTCATACTAAGGTATTTATTCAATTCTTAATCACATGCACACCCTTGCACTATGATCTTCTCCTCCTTATATAGTTTTAGCCTTATCCAATACCATGAGCCAAAAACCACACAAGTTCTGGTGGTATTCTTGGACGGGATCAAATAGTCATTACTATGCTCAATATTGTGGGATAATTCAATGGTAAAGACCCTTGGTATGTTTAAAATTAGTGCGCCAACACATACATGACTTTTCTTCTTTGTACCCATGTGTATACATGACTTTTCTTCACCAAAACTACGTATACACTAATTCTGGATTTATACTCGGGTTCCCTTCATCAAACCTGTGGGTATACATGGGTTCCCTTCATCAAAACTGCATATACATCTTGAAACTTTACCTTCATGATTCCTCTATCACTAGCTTGAATTCCTTTCTCTGTCACATCTAAACTGACTTGTAGATAGATCAATTTTACATCTTCAACAAATAGGTTGCTATCAAAAGGCAACTCATCGAGTAGGTTTCCATCAAGGAAAACATATTACATCATAATGCCAATAGTATTGATGGGAATATCACCCTCTGAAGAAAAAAAAGAAAAACACACATTTTCTAACTGCTTACTAAAAGAAATTTCACATTTATATTCCTCATGTGTTGTTTGCTTCTTTAGCTTATTTTCCTAACCAGAAATATGAATTTCAAGTTTCCTTCTGTACGAAGATCAATTCTGCCTATAGGAATTCTCTTAGGTATACCATTTAACTTTTAGTGACACTAAATGAGTCCAACTTGGGAAAATGGACTGAATAATGAAAATTAAGAGGGTAGAAAACTAAATGAATCAGGACAGTGACAAGTTCTACATTCACATGCTAAATCCCACCTATGAATGCCTGGTTAGATTGCTGGAAATGAAGAAGAAATTAGGTTGTTACTAGGTTCTAGACTTATGCATATGAAAATACAAGGAGTGATTCTAATTCAAATTTAAATACACCATACATTCTTTTAAATGAAATGACATACTGCAATACTTAAATTATGGAAATAATACAGGAAGGATATGAATGGGTAAAACCTCATCCAACCTCCTTCCTCACATAGCTAGACGCCCTATTATGAGATCCTTATTGCAACATATTTTGGTAGAAGATTCCATAAAAAAAAATCAGAAAAATGAATGAAAAATGGAGCCACGCATATTGAAACCCTTAAGTTTTCATTTCCTTCATCCAATGTTCAAATCAGCTCTGAGGGGATCTCCCCAAATTCCAAATTCAACAATAATCAACAATGGAGATAGAAAATAATTATATATATTTTAGCTCAACTCTTACGATAAAAAATAGTTATTGATTTTAGATCCATTCATTTTTTTAACTTTGTAGCTATGTTCTATCTTGATAATTAATATTTTGGCCCTTGATGTATTTGTGATGTTAATAAAAAACATGTCCTTCATGTTATTGTCCAATATATATATATATATATATATATATATATATATATATATATATATATATATATACATACATGTATACATATATACATACACATATACATATATACATACATATATACATATATACATATACATATACATATACATATACATATACATATACATATACATATACATATACATATATATATACATATATATATATATATATATATATGTGTGTGTGTGTGTGTGTGTGTGTGTGTGTGTGTGTGTGTGTGTGTGTGTGTGTGTGTGTGTGTGTTTTTCATGTCGACCTAAAAATAAAGAGGAATTTTCCAAATTTCTAATATTAAATTTGGCTCCAAAACATACATTTGGCCCTCCAATAAGTCAAGTTGGCTTGCCCCTATGATCACAACAATTATACCTCTTAGATAAGTATAAATAGAGGCTTCAACCTCCTCCAAAAGGCAACTCATGCGTCTTCAACTCAGAGAGAGTTCAGATCAACCAAGGTAGAGGAAAAGGGGAAAATATGAGGTATAATGAAGGAGTCTCCCGTGGTAGCCAAAACCCATATTCTGAGACAGGCCAAAGTTATCTTGAGGAAGACTATTCTGAGATAGGCAGAGATTATTCTGAGTTGATGTAGACCAATCGAAGGTAGAAAAAGAGCCTAATCATTGTGATAGAATGAGACATTGTTAATCTTCTAGGAAGATTTAATGTTAGGAAAAACAAATTGAATCTAAAATTTTTTTTGGCTAGGTGTGGCCAAAAGTATGCTAGTAGTCAATTTGACTTTATGATTGACTTGAAGAACTAGATTGATCTCTATTGAATTGAATAACTTCTGTAAGGAAAATTTTGTTGGGTTTTACCCCCTTTTGGGTTTTCCTCAGGTAGAATTATTGTGTTATCATGTGCCTATCTATTTATGATCGTTATGGAATTTTTGTTTTACTATTGATCTGCTCTGTGTAATTTCTTTATGATGGAAAATATCACAAGAAAAAAATAAGCCTAATGTAAATCATAAAATGTAATTAGTAGTTTAGAGGATGCCCTAAAAATAAATATGTTATCAGACCATGGGTGAAAGAGCAGCCTAAAGAAGAAACTTACTTCAAGTTATCATCTAGGGCTTAATCTATCATAATCCCTAGAAACACTAGTTCCATTATGTTCGTTAAAGGGAAAAAAATATTTGACTTGTATTGTGCTCATATCCTCCTAATAAATTAAGAATTTATCTTGTGTTTGAGCAAGAGTTGTAAAGGGTTGAAGCCCTAGTTAATTTTCAAAAAGAAAATATATCCTTAGATAGGCTAAAGCCTCATAATTGTGACCCATCATTTAACTTGACAAAGGGTATGTTGCATAAGAAAATTAAACCTAGTTTTGTATCACAATTTAAAATAAAAGCTATACACACACACACACACACACACCAAATATTTTTATGTTGTGATAATATGTCAAAAGTTTGAAATTTTTTTGAAGTAGGTCGAAGTCTGATTTGAAGATAATCCTCAGTCTATTTCAGTGAGATAAGGAGGATGCAAAGTCAGTATTAGTAAAATAATAAGGATTCATATCTTGGTCCAAGAAGGTCAAAGTTATATTTATAAATATTCTAAGACAATAGGTCTTTAAGAAACCAAGCCTAAAAGTCTGTTAAAATGGACCCAGTAGGCCTCAAAGCATATTACATAAGGAAAAATCTCAAAACCTTAGAGAGCTTCAGAGGTTTCAGGGCCACAACAAGTTGAAAGGTATAAGGCCAAACTTTTGTTGTTCTTATTGCAATAATATCAAAGAGCTCAGTACTAATGGTGGAAGGTCTCATGGAAGACCTTAAAAAATCTGAAATGACTAAGCTGATTTACTTTAGTTTCATTTTTAATTACTAAACTTGAACTTATGAATATTGATGTAATCTTAAGCTCATTATAAATTTAAGCCTCAGTACCTAAGGCAGAGGAAAGTCAGGAAGGTCGAAATATATAACATCCTCAACCATCAAGAAGCCTTAGATGCAAGGTCACCTCTATGCAAGAATTTGGAAGAACAACAATAAATTAAAGGAGACTAGGTTTCTAGATTAAGTCATTTCCGGAATTGAAGTCTACTCTGCCTTAAAATAACTAGTCCCTTAACTCTTAAGTGTTTGATCTTGAGTCACTTTCAAGAACCAAGATCATATTGAAGAGCGAATTTCTATTGTCTTGGAGATCATGTCAGTGTATCAAATATAGAGAGATGATCAATAGCCCTATGAGGTGTTGTAATGAAATTTGAAGCTAAACAATATTAAAAGAAGGTTACTACAGTCCAAGGTTTGATTCCTAATTCATGCAAAATATGTGTGAAGGTTTTTCCTTTGGATCACATATTAAATTTCTTTGCAAATGAAGACCAAAATTTAGAACCTTATGTCAATGTGCTTGAATATTATTGAGGTTTGGGCAAGGTTGTAGTGTCTTCCCTAGTATAGGACTGTCTCAAAATTGTTTGGATTATTGTCCTGGAAATGAAACTAATATATGGTATCCACCATCTTGATAAGTATTGAGAGGAAAACTAAGGGAAATGGATCAAATATACTTAAAATCTTCAGGCTTCTTGAATATTGTTGTGTCTTGAAATTAGGAAGACAACTTCTTCGAAATATAAGATTCCTTGAATGCCATACTGTATAACCATATAAAGGTTCTTGTATAAGAATATGTCACTTTGTGGAAATATTTTTTCAATTATTTATAAGATGGTGGTAATCCTGAATTTAAAATGGTCCTTCACAAAAAGCTTGATTATAAAGTCTAAAGTAAATCTCATGAAACTCTTGTTACTTGATTATCAAAATTGATGGAGGTTGAGCTACTTCATTTAAAAGAATAAATATGGCATGAAAATTATATGTTATTGAACATTTTTTAATATGGAAAATATGATTTTATACTAGTTTTTCTAAACTCTCAATGTTACATGTATTACTGAAGAATATATGAAAAGAGGTCGATCTCCTCTCCTCTCAAGAAAGATAAGTCACTTGCAAGGCTTTGTATATTCTTGATGTTTAGCTGAGAATACATATACATCAAAGTATTATTGCAAGTAATTCTAAATCAATGACCAACATGAGGACTCTATAGTTTTTGGACTTTTGGGTATTGAAAAGTTTGTTGGATTTGCAAAGAATGTAAAAATGCGTAAACTAGGGTTTGTAAACCCGAGATTAATTTTGAAGAACAGTAAAAACCTAGGTTTTGTGGAGAAAACCCAAGATTTGAACCTAGATAGACATTTTTGCTGAAAGAATAAACCTTAGTGGAATTTATGAAATCATGTTGATGATGAGGACACAAATGATAAAGCTTTAAGATGGATGCAAGAAGTCTAAGGTTATTTTTGTAGTGAACCTAAACTTATCAGAGTGCAGATGTGAGAAACTTAGGAAGATGTGTATTAAATAAAATTTATGTTATTAACTGAACTGGTTGATGGGATTTTCGTTTGGGTGTATTCTAGATGGAGGTAATAGAAAGGTTTCAAAGTGTGGACCAATATAGTTCGATTTTATGTGCACAATGTTTGAGCCTGTGGAACTCATTGTACCAAAATTGTGAATGTGGATCGTATTGGCATTTTTTTACTGTTGCAATATTGTTGAATGTTATTATGAAACAATGGTATTGTTTTAGTATATTGTACCAGTGATTGGATTATTTTTTTAATAAAAAAAATTGAAACCCTAGTTATCTGAAAGTCCTAATAGAAATTTTTTGTAGTATATTAAAAAAAGAGATAATTTCGACTAATAAAAATACTAGGCACTCTATCATAATACCATAAGCATAACCACTATATAATAATACCAAAAGCATACAAAAGAAAAGAGAGGGATGATGGAAGCCTCACATATACTTGCTTGTACCTTCACTTTCTCCACTTACAATATGTTCAATTAGGGTTAGAGGGATTTCCCTATCAATTCAACCATAAATAACAATGGAGGGAGAAAATCCTTACATTGATTTGAGCTCCATTTTATTTGCAATAGGATATCATTTAGTGAGCTCCATATTATTTACAATATAATATAACTTATTGGAATCTATGATTACTTGGAAAATATCTTTAACTTCAACTTCTTCCACAACCTCATTGAAAGATTAATATATCATATTTTCATCCTTTACATGCAAGGATGCATGGATGGATTGCAAGAACAAGGTTCCTTCAGGGAAATCCACAAGAAAGTTGATGATATTTCTAATCCTCTAATATTTCCATCCATCTTATAGTCTTGAGAAGTTTTAGAGGAGTCTGGGGGAGTGGGGAGTGTTATAGAAGAGTCTGTAGGAGTAAATTTTTTTACATTGGTGATTTTGAAACACTCATGAGTCTGAAAAGAGTGTGATGATGATGATTTTCAGTCCTCCAAAGGGCCAAAACACCCTTTTAATTCATTTTCTGAGAATAAATCCTGAGCAAATCCATTTGGTGTTCGAGCTTTTCCATTACATTTTATCTATGGAAAATTATGTTATATATGGGATTAATTGATGGGTGAACATTATTCTCATATACTTGATTAGTTATTTCATTAATTAATTCCAATACCATGATTTAATTTTGGTTGACACCTAGAGAATTGAAATAAATTCCATGGAATTTCTAGCTGGCATATAGCTCATTCTTTCAAATGTAGATCACGGGTTTTAATTCATTTCTTGTATATTGTGTAAATTACAAGAACCAAACTAGAATCGCATCATTTTGTAGTCTTTGTACACAATAATTAGATACCAGTACAACATTCACATATCTTTTAATTTGTTGGTGCTTTGTTTACACAGTATTAGCTATGCAATATAGACTCTTTGTAAAAATATTAGTGGGTACCTACAACACATATTATGTTTTTTTTATGATCAAATGACTCATCATTGAGAAACGATTACACTGTGTATTAGCTAAGCGCTCCAAATTATCTATTCAAAGGGTTTTGGGTACTTAAAACCCCTTATATGCTCTATTTTACTTTATAAATCCATACAATCACAAAAAAAACCATCAATGAGAACTAAATTACACCTACATCCATACTTTGATGGTTCAAACCAAAATATCCTAAAATGTATGCACTAAGATATTCCTCGTTCCTGTGCATTTTTGCAATCTTGTACAACCATTCACATATGAAAAAGAACACACACACACACACACACAAACATATATGATGTTGAGCTTTGGGAAGGAACAAAATCAGGAGAGAACTAATGCTCATGCTTGGCCTAGAATGTACAATGCAATTGAAAATCAGTTATACATGAGATATCAGTGGGAAGCTCCATCCTAATACCTTAGATGGATACTTCATGCATCCTTTCATAATATAATATATGATTAGCTGCTCCTGGAAATACTACTCAATGAAGGTGAGAAATTCCCATCTTCATTATATATTTGCACTTGACTATCGCGCTGATTTAATATGGAACCAATCAATCATCTGTAATATTTCTCATCATTCCCAACATCTTTGTTCGCATCTGTACAGGCACTATAATATATTTTTTCTTCTCAATAAATCAATATATTACAATCTATCCATATGCCAACTCAAAAAACAAGAAACAATCAAGTCATCCACGGATTCCTCACTTGCCTTTACACAAAAGACATATTATAAGATCCTGCATATTTATCTTGTGGCAATTATCCCAGATTAAAATTTTTCTGTGTAAAGCTAACCAAAGAAAGATTTTAGCTTTAAGATGAATTTATAACTTTTAGAATAAGTTCCACCGTGGGGATCTTCCCTTCATCTTTTCTTATTCCATCTATACCATGTATGAACCCTCATTTTTTGACCACTTAAATTAGCTCATCTTGTTCATAAATTTTAATGGAACTAGAATTTAAGCTATGGATCCTTTCCTCAATTTTTGTTCCTTATAAATTCAAATCCCATGCTAAATTCAAACCATGGAATCAAACAATCCTTGCATCATTTGTTGCCACATTCTCCATGGAAAAAATCCCAAAGAGATTGATTATCTCCTTACATTGTTTGAAATCTAATTTACAGTTAATCTAGGGGTCTTCCCCTATTCTTACCGTGTTCCTTTGAATCACCAAAATCTAGTTTCCTCCCAGTTTGTATCTGGGCTTCTAAGTAATTTATGTTGTTCTATTGTCTATTTTTGTCATGTCTTGCCTCTCTATGCTAGGAAATATTCTTTTGAATTCCAAATGTCTAAGGTTTTTGAATTTCTATTAAACAAGCGATTACTAATTACTACCCAAATATTGACAAGTCAATACACCAATTCTATAGTATCATAATAAAAAAATCACAGTTATTTGTAATTGTCTCATCTCTGCTAAGTTCCATTAATGGTTTACAATGTTTGAAGAATTTTTCCTTTAATAGTTAAATCCATATTTTGTGACAACTATTTCGTAATGTTTCACTCAATATATTTTCTCTAGTTTTCAGACCCTAATCCAAGCTAATATTTCAAAATTTTAAATTTTGGGGTTTCCACTGACGAATACTTTTATCAACACTCTTTTTGTGAATTTTCTTCTGAATTCATTATATTTTTCTTAATTCTAGCTATGCACTTAGCTCTTTTTCTGTTTTTGATATTATAGCTATAGGAGGTGCAGGAATTTCCATTTTGTAGTTACAGTGGATGTCCTATTTTAGTCCCCTTGATATACTTTTTTAGTCTAGACATTAATAAAGTTATTGTGTGAAATTAAAATATACATCATTCTTCCTTTTTAGGCTCCAAAACCAACAATCTTTAAAATTGTTCTAAAACTATCCCTAATTCTATTCTATGACTATCTATAAATGGTCTGCTTAGTCTCCTTGAAGGAAGCCTTCACAAAATTATATTTTCTCTTTATAAATGAAGCCAAATGACTACAAGTACTACAGTAGCAACATAGAGACATATGAAACAAATTCTAGGGGTTTGGAACCCTACATCAGAGTAATAAACATTCAGAAGCTGATAATTATATCACTCTCCTGAACTCTTGTTCAGTAACGGACCCATCCTGAAGTAACAAATATTTTTTTAATAACTAATCTTCCAGAGTATTAAACTCGAGTATCAAACCCAATTCCTTATATTCCTTGTGTTTAAATACCTTTTTTTCTTTGAGTCAAGACAAATCAATACATTTTTTACTCTAATAAGCCTTTCTACCAATGCCATTTACAGGAGAAAAAGTATGAGGAGCACCTTAGTTTCCATATGTCCCATCTATTATGAGATAAAAGAGAGGCATTATTTCCTTACTAGGACTTGAGAATATTCCTCACCATAATTTGCAATTATCTAGACCAAAGATGTCTTTGAAACATAAGGCAAGGTCCCTACATGGACCTTCTTTGCCAAAACCCTTCAAGAACATCAACTCTTTCTTACAATGGTGCAGTCTTCTTAGTGAAAAAAATAACAAGTAGAGCCTCATAGCCTCACACATCTTCCAATACCAATGCAATGAGACATTTAATTTACCCTTGATGTTGGTGTCTCCTCCCCCGACAGTTTGAAAAATATCCACAAGACTTTTAAGGAGTTACTATTATGGACCCTAGGGTATGCACCAACTAACCAATAGATAAACCATCTATCACAGCTACCATACATGAAACAACTCTTCCATTTAAAGCTTATTCCCCCTAAAATTTATGTTAGGAGTGAATGGCCTCCTTGGGCTCATCCCAAGATTAATGAGTGTGGCCCCTTTGTCCCAAAATGTTCTCCAAACGACATTATTAGACAATGCTTTAGGTCCTTCACAGTGATTGCTGAATCAATTGAGAAGTCTTAGTCTTCTCTCTCAATTCATTCAATATTTTTTTCTAGTTCTATCCTGCGACCTGCCTCAACATTTGCAAATTATATTTTTCATAGTTTTTGCTTCTAAATTTATTTATTTTGTAATCATGTTGACCAATTACTTAACCAATTATTTTATATTTTTGAGTGCCATTAACTTACTCTTGTGGACATGAGTTTGACATTTATAAATTATTTTTTTCTTATTCTCTTGTTGACTCAATAATAGGAACAACAGGAGATTGTTATGTAATTTTCAATAAAAAATGTGTTGTCTATATAAAAATATCCAATATTCCTTAGTTTCCTCTTTTATCGTTTATATCCCCATAAGATTATTTTTTCAAGGAAAAACTTGTGGGATAACCAAGGGATGATTCCACACATTCATGGATATGATTCCTTGCACCTAATCCAAGGGGGTTAAAATCAAGCACCTGCTTGGTACATAAATAACCAAATGCTGAAAAAATTGACATCAGTAGCAAAGCCAACCCCTTGGACTTCTTATTGTTAGAAGTGTCTTCTACCTTGGGCAATGGGTCTACATGAGGTTAGATCATATACCCACATGATATAGTATTTCTCTAGTCTATTTCCCCTGTGATGAGTCACGAAAGCAAGGATAACTCCCTAGTTTACTCAAAAAGATATGACAGTTCATGCTGACATCTTTCCAGATATCTAGAAGAGCTAATATGCCCGACCTTAAGTTGCCCCTTTCATGAGCCTCATTGATATTTTTTACAAGTGCATCCAACAATTGAGCCAACCATTGGGACTAATATTATCATGCCTTGCATGTAGTCAGATAGGAATGATTTTATGCTAACATCTACCCAAAAATGGAAAAATAACTATAACTACAGGAGTAACTAAAATTAGCATCAAATTATACGATGGTAGTAAATATCAAAAAAATACCACCAAAAGGTAAGTAGAAATCCCAACTTGAATAACTAATAAAGTGGTCTCACCTTTATTACATAAAAATGGTATTTTACATGTAGTGTAATATGGCAGTATAAAGGTTTAGGTCTAGGGAATTAAACATGAGCTTATATACAAAATGGCTCATAGAAATAGAGACTAAGGCCTTATAAATGTGTTGCAGCTAGGTACTCTCGGGTGGATAAGTAAATTTAAATAGGTTGATAGCAATGAAGATTGCATATTTTTTAACTTTTTTGAGAGGTTTTGGAGCTACATTAGAACCGGAGAAGCTAAAAACATGTCAAATTCCTGATGTATGAGTATCAACAAGTAATCACGTCCATTTCAAATATTATTTTATGAGAAGGATAAACCACATATAATTTTGATACCTTTTTCTAGTCCAAGGTGTTAGTGTTTGTAGCTCAGACATGTGTCTGCTTATGGAAATCTTCATTAAATGTATCCTATGGTTTTTTTTCATAATTTCACTGCATTAAAGTGAGATTTAATCAATCAAGTGACTAAAGAAGGTCACTTAATGGATTAATTAAAATAATTCCATTGATTTCACGGTTGAATCATAACTGTTGGAGATTAGGTTTTTGGCTCATTTCAAATTTATAAAAGGCAGAGAGGGCAAAGGAAAAATACACATGGAACATTCATTTCACAAGTCATGTGAGTGAAGGAGAAAATCTGAGATCTGATTTTCAACCATTGGCTAGGTTTTTCCCCAGTAATTTAGCAAGGATAAGGCAACCAACTAGCATCGTGGAAAAACAACCATACAACTAAATAGAGTAGGCTATATGGATTCTGTACATCCATATATATTTCAAATCAAAACACATGTGTGGTGAAGATCTGCCTCGATCTCTGGTAGAGAATTAAACTCTTTAAAGATATGTGCAAAATAAATACCATCAAATCTCCCCAAGGGTCAACTAAAAAATTATATGTCATTTACTTATTATTAGACCAATCCACCATCATCTTTGAGTCTCCAAACAATTGTAAATTTTTTATACCCCATCTACTGTTGTTTTCTAGAGGAGCCACATTGCATAAATTTCAGTTTGGTTGTTTGTGTCAGGTCCTAATATTAACTTTCGCTTGAAATGGTGATGTCAATTCTCAAATATAATTTCAATCAAAAAATAGAATGAAACCAACCCACACAAACAAGGAACTTCTTGACAGGATCCATCGAAAGACATCCAGGCCTAGTTGTACTGATGTTACTGTTTCTTTTAGAATTCTGGTTGGTTACTCTTTGGAGGAAGGTAAATTTCCATCGCAAGTATTCCTAATTCTATGGGTAACTTGTGTTTGTCTCAGCTCTAGATCTGGAAAAATATTTATGCTTCTCGATAATTAAATACCCTCAATCACAAAAGATTGTAAAATTCTGAAACTTTTACATATTTTTCAAAAATCCAAGAATAAAAACATTCGTTAATTTTCTTCTTCTCCATTTATTTCTCCTACGACAACACCTCTAGAATCAAGCTTTGATCAATGAACCAATTGGAAAAGGAAACAATGGTTTGGTTTCTCTAGCCTCTGACCTTAGATGGCTACCTACTCAATCCTTTCATAGCTTAATATATGATTGATTTCTTCTGGAAATTCTACTAAATGAAGGTGAAAAACACCCACCCCCATTTATATATTCGCACTAGGCTGCCATGTTGATTTGATCTAGGATCAATCAATCACTTGTCAACTTTCTCATCATTTCTAGCATCTCTATGCCAATATTTACTAGCACTATACTCTATTTTTTATTCTCAATAAATCAATATATTACAGGCTATCCATAGGCAAGTTCAAAAAATAGGAAACAAACAAGTCTTCCATGGATTCCTCACTTGTCTTACACAAAATACATATTCCTACATGTATATCCTCTGGAAATTATCCCAAATTGAAATTTTGTTGTCGAAAGTTAACGACAGAAATATTTAGCTTTAAGAGGAATTTCTAACTTTCAGACTAAGTTCCACCACGGGGATCTTTCCCTCATCATTTCTTCTTCCATCCTTACCATGTATTATAGTTTGGCAATATATTCACTAGACACCTCATTTTTTGACCATTTAAATTATCTCATCTTCTTCAAAAAGTTCAATTACACTAGAATTTATGCTATCGTTCCTTTCCTCAGTTTTTACTCCTTGCAATTTCAAATCCGATGCTAACTTCAAGCCATGAGATCAAATATTCCTGCCATCATTTGCTGCCACATTTTCCATGGAATAAATCCCTAAGAGATGGATATCTCTTCTTATCTCATTACACAGTTTGAAATTGTCTTTAAAACCAATCTAGGGGTCTTACCGTATTGTCACCTTGTTAGTTTGAATCTTTCATGTTGTCAATTTTCCAATTAATGGGAAATATTTGAACCTTCATTGTAGACTAACCTCTGTAAAATTTTAGCAGTTCGAGCTAGATTGTAGAGAAATTTGGTTCTGGTCATAGGTTTTCCATTATCCCCACTAGTATCTACCTCTTCTACCATCATCAAAGCCCGAGCTTTGAATGAGAGTAATGCTTCAAGATCTTGGAAGGTAAAAACATTACAGAGGCTGGACTTACCTATGAAGATGTCCTAGAATGCTTGAAAGAGAAGAATATTATAGGGATAGATTGAAAAGTTGTATAGATTGTCTAGGGAGATGAATGCAAAGGGTTACGTACCTGACATAAAAAATTTACTGAACAATGTGGAAGAGGATCAGAACCAACAATTGGCTTACCACCATAGTGAGAAGCTTTCCATTTATTTTGGGATTATTAAGACATCTTGTGGGACAATTATTCAAGTAATTAAGAACCTTCTAGTCTGTGTGATTGCCACTCTTCCATCAAGTGCATCTCAAAAATTATTTTAAGAGAGATTTTTATGAGGGATTCCAACTGCTTCCATAATCTCAATGAGAGGTGGTGTTCTTACGGTGATTATTGGTGATTGTCATGAAAGGGGATTACTATTTCTAGGAGGGAAATGATCTTTTTCTCAGATCTGGTATGAATATGTTTTAGCCTGGACTCAAAATCATTATGTAATGCATTGTGATAGACATACTATTTGGTAAATGTTATGTGGAGGAGTGCATGGAAATCATAAAGACAAGTTATGATTTTCAAAATGGCAGGCAATCAACTTCTACTGGTCATGTTGTCCCTTGCAACATTTTTTATTTGAATTTGTGTTCATAATAAATTACAGGGGTTGGTTGGGTAAGGATGCATTGCAGTACAAATATGTGATGATGCTTTATGGGTTGAAAGTATGATGCTTTGAAATTGTGATTGGACTGTAGGATATATTTAAAGGTTTGCGTGGAGATAATAAAATACCAATAAGGATATGAAAACAATCCCTGCTAACATTCACTAAAACAACTACACAAAGGCCTAATTATGATGCTAGATTTGTTATCTAAAATGTATGCATTGATAAGGCATATAACAACAATGAGTGCATTAATTCAGTCAATGTTACAGAGTAAAAGTGTTGTTTCTTCTACATTAATAATCTCAGAAGCACCTCTCAAAAAATGAGACATTGAGATTTGTGTTTACCTACAACTGACCAAACAATAAATGATAAATAGTTCTTTTGTTAAATACCATCTAACTTATAGAAAATAAATATTTGGAATTGAGGCTTGAAAATTGAAATGGAGTAGTGTTTCTAAAATTATTTTTGGTAATGAAACATTCAATATTGAAATACAAAAATCAATAAATGCACCATTAAGTATTAAAGGATAGATCTCAAGAAACCCCACTTTAACGGGTTATTATATTAATGAGAATATGGAAAGGCTTCTTAAATCTTAATTTTGATGGAGTCTTAAAATAGAAAAGGGAAAGAATTTGGGATGGGGATTTATTTTCAACCATGCAAAGTTGGTAATTCTTGGTTGTTTGTTCATTTGCGACAATTATTGAAAAATGTATCCAATTTCTAGTGCTAGTGCTGAAGATTTGTTTAAATAGAGACATGTCAACAATGTTAATGGAATCCTGAAAAGTGACTCAATTAAGGTGATTAAAATGGTGAAGGGAAATTTTATGTGAATATAAAAGGTTCAGGGGCTTCAAAAATTATAAGAATATAATGATGGTGCTAGAAGAAAATATTATGTTGTAGAAAGGTGTTTGATAACAAGTTTCATCTATAGTAGACAAAGAAATCAGAATAATTTCGAACCTTTAGTTGGACAAATTTCTATGGAGTAGATAATTTTCAATCCTCTCAATAGAGATTACAAATTAAAGGACAAGGCTTCAATTGGATCACTTCCATTATGATGATGCCATGTTGAAGACATAGTGACCGAGGTTGAATTTGTATATGGATACATTATGATATGGAAAAATTTTGGACCAAAAATCTCCCTGATACAAAATCAAATATGCATTTTTTATAAATTTTAAAAGTCAAATAATTGTAACTATCATATTCCTTCAAATGGATGAAAATTTTGACTTCCTTCTTCAAAAATTAAGTTTTAAATAGGATACTAATGGTGGCTGAACTAATTTATACTATATTTTTGCTTCATCATGCTCTCAAAGGTTGAATTCTAAGTTTTCACCAAATCAAATCCAAAGGGAAACACTTTGAGAATAAGCTAATCACAATATTCATGATTCATTCCAATCCCTTCCATCCTTTCACCTCATTTGTGGTCATACAACCTCATCCTGACCAAGTGTAATGAGTGCCCCCATTTTTTTCTATGAAATCAGGCGAAGTGCCAGCTCTAGCAGAGGGCATGCTAGTAATGATTCAACTTTAGAAACATAGTCTGGTCGTCAAACATGGAATTGAAATACTCATCCAACAACCACAAGCTTTGAGATATGAGTTCCAACACTGAGAAATATGAAATACAAGTTCCCCACAAACTTTGTGTATTTCTCACAGGCCTCCTTGTTTCACAAATCCATTACGGTATCTTTACATATGGGTGCAACTTGTGACAAGATTTTTGTCATACGTTTGTGTCATGTGAATTTGTCAATGTCTCTGTTAATTCAATGTATCCAAAAACTTTGGAGTTATGATTTCTTGCATCAACCTAATTCCAAGATCTCCTTAGGGAACATAAGTGTTGTCAGTTTTATACAACAATATGACCTTAGGACCAAGGTTTTTAAAGGATTCAGGTTCCAGATACCTCTATGAGCTCTATCAATGTTCTACCATTGGTCCTAAATTGAGGTATGCAACATTACTATGCATTATTTCATAGTAACAATTATGGTGTATATTAAAGTAAAAAATTTGTGGCTTTACCCCTATTGCAATGAGCAAGAGGGCTCAACATATTTTTGACATATGGGGAACTAATTATCCCTTCAAAAAAAAAGGAGGACAATGTGCGAAATGGAATTATAAGTTCTGACATATTTCCAAAGGCTCTCTTCTATACCCACAAGAGTACTATTTTAAAAGTTGATTACAAAAAATCATGTAAAAGACATTAACGATAATTCTTGTGAGCTTCATTGGAGTTCTTTCACTGGAGCAATTGGATGCCATCGCTTGGGTTCAGAAGCTAGATACATACTTCCACCCGAACCCCATGCAGGGGACCAATGATATTTTATTTTCTACCCTTCATTTGGTACCATGGTCTAATCATCTTGGGACATGTTCACATCACTTTTTACACAAATTTTACTTGGAGGCTGTAGGAGAGGTTTGAAAGGAAAGGCCCACAGTTACATTGCAGGGAGTTAGCCCATAAGAGGCCAACTCGCAGCAAAAAGGCATACATAACGAAGTTTTAGGGACTCATATTGATGGTGACTAACATTTCAGAGGCTCGGTTGATCATGTTATTTGTGGAGTGGCGAGAAGAGCCATTGTATGGTTGGGTGAGGGCCTACAAGTCCACATCTTTGATGGATGATATCTCTAGGACCGAGGATATGATTGACGTTGTGCCCAATACTCGTGCCTTTATCCCCACTATATCCACTACACCATAGGGGAACCAAGACAATATACCACCATAGAGGGATGGAGGACGTGGTCAGATGGATGAGGAGACATAGAGGGACCTTAGGGGGAGGAATTTTTTCTTTACATTCCAAGAACCCTAGGAACCTAGGCAGAAGTGCACCAAGGGCAAGGCCCACTACATTGAGGTGTATTCAGATAATGATTCAGATGAGGATTTTGAGGTTTGAGAAGATTTTGGAGATGAGGGAGGACCATCATTAGGGGGAGCACCACCACCACCACTAAAGGGGGACCGTTTTCTCCATCAGGGGGATTTCTTGCTTCACTTTGGGGAGTTTAGAAGTATTTGACACTCAGTATTAGGGGGACAGTACATGGTAAATGTGTTTCAATTCAGGTAGACAGTACGACCACCCAAAACTTTATTGATTCCCAGATGGTTGAGTGTAGATGAATCCAGACAGAGGAATTTTATGGGTTCTTGTTGGTGCCAAGAGACTGGACCATGTAGTGCATGAAGTACGCTCCTAGCTTGACTATGATGATGGGGATATACTTGGTTATTGATCACATTTTTGTATTTGATGTCCTAGAGAATGACATGGTGTTGGGTGTCCAGTGGTTATACTCATCAGGGAGGGTCACCACTGACTGGTAGAAGTTAGAGATGGAGCTTATGGGGACAGATGGGAATCTAGTATTGTTGATGGGAGTGCACTCTTTCCCACCCCTGACAGTTTCAAAACACTGGGTGGAGATAGATATATGACATGGGGAGATAGAATGGGTGGTTGAGCAGAGGATTTTGGAGACAAGGGCCTAGCCATGAGCAATGCACCCAGACATGCAAGCCCTATTGGAGAGGCATCAGGGGGTTTTTGGGATATCCCTTCAGGAAGGCCACCAAGCCAAGGGTTCAAACAGACTATCGAGTTGGAGGAGGGAGTGCATGTAGTTATCACGACCCCATATAGGCATCCCAAATATTATCGAGATGAGATTGAGAGGTCCATTCAAGAGCTTCTAAGATTGGATAACATCAGGCCCAGTTCGAGTCCCTTCGCTTCTTCTATGGTGCTGGTGTATAAGTAGGATGGGACACTCCACATGTGCATTAACTACAAGGCCCTCAATATGAATACATTGAAGAACATGTACCCTATTCCGCGCATTCATGAGTTGATGGGCCAGCTTAGAGGAGCATAATACTTCTCTAAGATAGATCTTCACTTACGGTACCACCAAATTCGGGTGAGGGAGAAGGACATCCCTAAGACTGCCTTTAATTTCCACTATGAACATTTTGAGTTCTTGGTGATTCCCTTTGGGTTAACCAATGCTCTAGATACATTCAGTCTCGTATGAACCACATATTTCCTTGGCACTTGTGGCACTTTTTCCTTGTATTATTTTATGACATACTCATCTATAGCCAAATGTGGGAAGAACACCTTCAACATTTGGAGGTAGTAATTCGCATACTAGAAGAGGAAAAACTGTATGCGAAGATGTCGAAATCTGAGTCTAGATTAACAGAGATGTTGTACCTTGGGAATGTGATTGGCCCAAAAAATATAGTAAAGGTACACGAGGATATGATCAAGGCCATTTTGGATTGGCCAACACCTAGGAATGTGACTGGGATGAGGGGGCTCATGGGAATTTGTACGTACTACAGGAGATTTGTGAGAGAATTCTTACAGCTTGTAATAACCCTCATGGAATTGAGGAAGAAGGGGGCTTTTGAGTGGCCACAAGTAACACATTAGGCATTTGAGCATCGTAAGAAGGTCATGAGCAGCTATTCTATTTTGGCTTTGCCTGATTTCAGTCGACCATTTGTACTAGACTGTGATGCCTCAGGTGAGGGAGGGTGTGTTGATACATGGAGGCCACCCCATAGCCTTTGAGAGTATAAATTTTCTACCCCATGATCGACTTCAATTATGAAAAGGAGATGTTGGTCGTGTTGCAAGCCTTGGCCAAATTTATATAGTAATCAGTGGGGAACTAGTTCAAGGTGAAGACTGATCACAACAATCATCGATTCTTCCTCAAGGAGAATACATTGCACAGGAGGCAACATAAGTGGGTGATTAAGCTCCAGGATTATGGCTTTGAGATCGATTACGTAAATGGAAAGCACAACATAGTGGCAGATGTGCTTTCTTGGAGGCCCACGATACTCTCTCTGATGGATGTTGCACATGATTCGAAGGTTCAACTCTTGGTTGAGTATTCCAAGGACAAACATGCATGTGAGATACTAGATGACACACATGGGGATGATATATTCTGTGTGATGGATGATGTGATCTACTACAAAGACCGAATATACTTATTGTTGGGATCTCAATTCATAGAGAAGGTTATGCATGCAACTCACTATGCCCGTCTTGCAAGACATCTAGGTTTTATCAAGACTTACCATACCATCCGTGAGCATTTATCTTGACGGGGGCTCATTGGGGACGTGTTGAGGCATGTACAAGAGTGCATAACCTATCAAAGGAAAAAGGTGGATTTTTCACACCCGACCAGACTATTATAGTCTCTTCCCATTTTGGAGAGGAAGTGGGAGAGTGTGTCCATGGACTTCGTCATGGGACTTCTTATGATACAGGGGAGAGATTGGATCTACGTGGTGAAAGATAACTTGACTAAATTTCCCATTTATTTGTGATCCCATCAAGATATTCAACTTCACAAGTGGTCGAGTTGTTCTTTTGGGAGGTGTTTTGATTGCATGGGATCCCAAATAACATAGTCAGTAACAGGGAGAGTAGATTCATGAGGGTCTTCTATTAGGAGTTGTTCTAGCTAGTTGGAACCAAGCTTATACCCGACACCAACCATCACCCACAAATGGATGGTTAGACTGAGATAGTGAACAAATATTTGGAGGGTTACCTGCACAATTATGGCATGGGACAACACAGGGCGTGCGTGAAGTGGCTACAGTCGGGAGAGTTCTGCTACACACTTCTTACTACATGTTGATTGTTATGTCTCCATTTCGAAAACTTTATGGTTATGATGCACTTTCTTTTTCTGATGTGATTTTTGGAGATGGCAAAGCCCGAGGGCAAAGGATTGAGTCCAAGAGAGCTGAGATATTCTCAAGGTTCTTAAGGATAACTTGCAGGTATAATAAATCCAACAAAATAGGTACGCTGATAAACATAGGGTGGAGAGATAGTTCGAGGTAGGGGACATGATCTACCTACGTTTGCAGCTTGACTGACAATATATTCTCAAGCATAAAGGCGTGGAGAAGCTCAAGCAATGCTTCTATGGGCCATACAGGGTGACGGAGAGAGTTGGAGACATAGCTTACGAGCTGGATTACACCCGGAGAGTATAATTCACAACATATTTCATGTCTCTTTCATGAAAAAGGCGTTGGGGAAGTAGGTTAGGATAGTCAATGAGTTTCCTTTGTTGGATGATGAGGGACACTCGATACTGACACTCGAGACCATATTGGAGACGAGGGAGAGGAAGCTAAGAAACAAGTTCATCCGGGAGCACTTGGTCAAGTGTAAACACTTGTCAGTTGAGGATGCCACGTGGGAAAATGACCAAAGTTTGCAGTGCCCCATTTTACAGTTTCTTGGGAATAAGCAACATTTGGGAGGGGAGAACTATAATATCCCTTCCTAAATAATTTTGTCAATATTACCACAAATTTTCCATTTTGTGAATTTTGGGGTCCTAAGATAATTTTGCAGAGGAAACATACGAAAAGGGGGTCGAAATGTTTTCCTTAGTGGAATGTGGGGGCCACCTCCCCAACTATATGTACTCCTTGAGGAGAGATAAATTGTATTGCCAAGGGAAGAGGTTTGAGTTTCCTAATGAGGGGCTGACATGGAGGAAATGAAAAAAATTATAAATAGGTGACAGGAAGCAACTTTTGAGGCCTTTTGATAATTTTACAATTGAAGTGCTTGTCTAGCTATTTAGAAAAGTTACATAGTGTTGTTCAACAAAAGAGTTTCCCAATGAGGAAGCTCAACCTTTCTTCAATGGAGGCTGAGTACCACCCTAGGAAGGATTCTTCACTAGTTTCAGGAGTTGGAGAGAGGGCCACGCATGTGGTATGGTTTCTGGGCCAACTGAGACGTAGTTCAAGAGGCCACAGAGAGAGTTGAGGAGGAAGAACTGGAGTTGGGAGTTGTAGCACTGTCGAAGTAATTTTTCGTCTATTCTAGGAAAAATGAGGAAGATTCATAGGGGTAGAATTCGACATACAACATAAAACTGATTTTTCGAAGGAGAGACTATGTCATCCTACCCAGAAATTGTGCAATAATTTTGAAGGCACAATTGTGGGGTGGATTGTGAAGGGATTTTGAGAGTTGGGTCTCTTGGGGTTGGTTTGGGGTGGAATTGAGAAGAATTTTCTAGCCATTTTGGGGCATTCATTACAACATCAGTCACAGTTCTATTTTTTACACTGAAATTTTTCACCATGACGTTTTAGTGTCTATATGGGTTCAACATTACTCATATATTACTCCTTTAGAAGTCTACAACATAAAATTTCCTAAAATCAAGTCTTGGATTTGGAGAAAAGCTCATAAAAATCATAAAAAACCTAACTCTGCACTATTCCTAGCCATTACCTGCAGTACCGCACCTTTTCTGAAGGAAAACTGCGGTACCTACTGCAAGTTTTGTGTATTAAAACTGCGGACCTCCGTAAAAGGTAAAATACACGGAAAAGTAAGTTCTATAAGCCCATCTGGTCGAATATTCTCCCAGCTAGAAGCTTCTAGAAGGCATTATCTGGTCGAAGCTTCACTCCCTCCATTATCATGAACATTCATCCCTTCATTAAAGGAGCCTATTCCTTGGATTTTGGAACCTAATCCCTTGATAAGGGGACTCTATCCCTTCCGTTTTGGAGCTGTAACCACTTTCCTTCTCTTATAAATTGAAGCTTTGGTTCAGTTTCAAGGGTACTGACTAACTGAGATTGACGGAGTTAGACTTTGAGAATTTTTGAGGAGAAATGTTGTAGAGACTCAGAATCTCTTAACTGATCATTATGTGGGAATGATTACACACCCATGTGCATTTTAGCTGAGAGAGTGCAAAGCTTGTCAGAGTAAAGGAAACGCCTGTTCCGGACCCTAGGAACTCTTGTATGACATCAAGGTGGACACGGTTGTAAGGCTCTTCTTTATTAAAGAGAATACAAATTAATAACGTTTTCTCAATGAGTTCTTTAATTAAGTAGCTTGTTTATCATGTTTTATCAATGATTTATTTAATTAATTATCTTATTTCTTGAATTCCTTGATCATCTTGATAGATATATAATTCGTGAATTAGTTTATCCTATGTAGGTGCTATTGATTTTTTCCATTTTTGTGATTGCAAATCTTTGAGGATGACTCTTTCAAGCAACTAGAAAGAAGATCATTGTGAATAGCGCTGGACTATAGGTAGGTCTTCAAAACCTCTGTTGTAGCTAATTCTGAATCGAATATTATCTAGAGAAAATAGTTTTTTTTGGTCTGTTTGTTGCTAGTTGTCCGTAGGACACTTGGGAGGTCTATCTTGTCAGCAAGAACGACTTATCTGTCCAACAAAATGGCAACTCCACTGGGGAATGGATTTTGAACTTCGATTTCTTTTATTTTTGACTTGTGAATTTATTTTTTCTAATTTTGATTGGTTTGTACTGGCTTGGGTAGTTTATCCCTGTAGAATCCCTGACAAATGTTTTATAGTTTTTAATTTTTCTTTTAGTTTTCTGGTATCCGCACTTTTCTTTTAGAAACAGTGCGGGCATCTCTGCTCTTTTCTTGTATAAACAGTGTGGGACCGCACCTGTTTCCATTGAAACCTGCGGACCTTGTGAAAAATTTTAGAAAACCTTAAAATTCTCTTTTTTGGATCACTTTGTTAGATTCTCAGTATATACCCAGACTTGTACTTTTTGTCAGAAAGCCTTGTGTGAATTTTTTTCAGCACTCTTACAATCTCATCAGTCTCCATTAAGTTAATTGGGCGTTTTGAGTTTCTTTTTAGGAGAAATTCTTAATTTTATTTCCTTTGGTCATTACTTCGAGGTTTGTCTCAGTCTCTTAACAATTTTGAATCTTTTTGCTTTTGTTTTTGCAAAACATTTCCCCCTCATTCGTCGGGGGGGGAGAGTGGCTAAATTGTGTATGAGTGTTAATCGCCATTGAGTGTTTTTATTTTTTGATCTTTGGAACTCTCACCCAATTTTTTTTACTTACACTTGATTGGTTCTTATATTACATTAGAATCATCTTGTGTTTGAAAATTCTCTTGCATAGATTACATTTATATAATTAGAATTCTCATTTTCAGAATATGAATGAAAAATGTGCATAGATTACATTTGCATACTTTTCATGTGAATTGTGCATAGATTACAACTGCGTAGTTTACACTCTGGAAAATTCCATCATAGATTTAGATTAGTTTTCTTTGATTTTAATTTACATCTTTTTATGCTTGTTTTAAAACATAGAAAAAAAATGGAATTGATTATCATTAGTTTTTCTTGATGAAATTAGTGCATTAGAGAATTTTTTATATTTTCTCTTATTTATCAATTTTTGCATTGTTGGAAGTGAATGGAAACTATCTCCTTACTTTAGTTAGGATTCATTGAATTGAAAAGATTAAATTATCATATTTGATTGCATTCAGTTTTGGGTCGGGTCATAACACCATTGGTTTCATATCCATTTACCCTTTCAGTAATAACAACCTAAATAACACAATGCTTAATAAAATTCATTTAGTAATTTTTACCTTTTTAGGGCTCTTTCCACCAATCTAGCTCAGGCTAATGTCTTGGAATAGGTTTTAGTCAACTCTCAAAGACAGTAAAACAAACAAGTAGTCGATATTACGGTAGGAAAATTCCAATAGTAGCATGTATGCTTTGGGAAGCTCCTCCTAAAGGAGTCAAGCATGAGATCATATCCAAACCAGTGAGGTAATCAATACTTCCTCATTGGGAATGATAGAAGATATACACGTATTAACAATAGTAAAACTCGGATTGACCATTGTCGAGGAGCTTGGGGTCACTTGTCGGTAAACCTTGGATTATGTCAAGGAGCCTTCAAGGGGATTGAGCATTGTTACTCTGCCCTTGCATGTGTATCAAATCGTAGAATGTTCCCCCAGGTATATTTGTTCCTGTTGGTAACCTTAGTAGCCATAATCTATAGGATTATTTCCCAAGGTAACGGTGGAGGGAAGATCCCACTGTACGTGGAACAGATGTCGGCTAGACTCACTTGGACTCTCTGGAGGGTTATCTTCACTCGAGATGGCATAGTGGAGAAACTTGCACCAGTCTGTTTCATTAAGAAGGTTGTTGGGGTAACTGTTCCAACCGCCATTTCTGCATTGAAATTCTACGATGTTGGATTTCATCACCAACTAGTGTTTTTAGTGCGGGAATCTACTGTTTGTGTGTGGTTGACTCCTAAATTTGATAGCGCGTGTTCATTTGTTTTTTTTTACTTTTAGAGACCATAGGTGTGATTTGTGAATTTTAATTCTTAGGTGTGAATTGTGAATTGTTAATTTTAGTTTTAAAATTGTTAATAAAATTCACTAAAGTTGAATATAGCGGAAAATGCTCCGGAATGTACCAACCAAGGAACCCCTCTTAATGAGAATCCTAGTACTTCTCCTTGCTTTGGAAATGTTGGTCCTCCTTATATGGCTACATTTTCATTACCTGGATTTACAATAGGTTTACCAGTATGGTTATTTTCAACTTCGTTGGCCCCGAATACTCCAATTGTTCCACCTCAACCAAATGCTTCACCTCAATAGAGTTCACCATCTCAACATCACCAACCTTATGTTGACCCCTTACCTTCTTCGCCCAATATTTCTTCCTCCCTTTCTTCCTCTTTGCTTTGTAAAATCCTTGATGCTAGTAACCAAGTGGCTAGGAAGAAGAAGAAAGGGAATAAGAAGAAGAAGAAGCAAGATAAGAAAGAAGTCAACCAACCAACCATGGCTGTAAGTGTTAGTAGTGTTGAGGAAACCTACAAAATGCATCGTAAACCCAAATTCCCTTGCAAGATTTGTAAGGGTGACCACTTCCTTATCAATTGTGCTGGTATTCCAAAGGTCTTGGAAGTATGGTCAGAACAATCTCATCAACTTTCCGTTGATCCATCAACCAGTGATAGTCAGGATAAAATGGGTAAAGTTAGGTTTCCTTGTAAGTTATGCAAAGGGAGTCATCAAACTCACATTTTCCCTCCCCTGGATGAAGCCTCAAAATTGTTGGAAAACCTTATTGTTCCACAGCAAAAACTTCCAACAGGTTACCGTAAACTTTCTCCCAACCAACCGTCAGCTATTAGAGTGATTGATCTAATTCCAAGTACAGTCAATCCTACTCTTCCATTGGAGAGTGAAACTCATATCACTCAGGTTGATGATCCATTATTTGATCAAGTGGTTGATTCAATTTCACATTTGGTCGATCCCATTCTCTCTGAAGAGAGTGAACTTCATACTGCTCTGGTTCTTCTTGTTACATCAGATTCTTCTATGCCAGGGGGCATTACACTTGTTCCTACAGATCCCCATCCAAGTACCGAGGTATTTTCCTTTGATTGGAATAGACTGATAGAACCTCGTCTTCCTTCTTCCATCCCTTTCCAAATAATTGTGCAGGCTTGCTGTAAGAATGTATGTCGCACACATGTAGATTAAGGTGCTTATGTTAGTGTTTTATCCTCAACTTCTTGGAAAGCTTTGGGTTCCCCTCAGCTTGTGCCTGTTACACAGAATCTGAAAGCTTTTATCAGAACTATTAGTGAACCTTTAAGGATCCTTCCTAAGTTTTCTATTACTTTGGAAGGTAAAACTGTCTGTCTTGATCTTATGGTAGTTTGAGGCCCCTTGGATTTCAATTTACTTCTTGGGCGAGACTATGTCTATGCAATGAAAGATGTCGTATCGACACTCTTTCGCGTGATGTCTTTCCCTCACAATGGAAACATTATGACTATTGACCAACTTTCATTCACTATTCTTGATTTTACTACCAATAATCCGACACCCCTAAATGTTCCTTATACTAAAGTGGTATCTACCCCGGCACAGGCTAATTATGTGGAAACCAGTCCCGTGTTTTCAGTTACCGATGCAAGCGAGCCTTTCACTGTTTGCTCGACTTCATTTGACTTAGATTCGATAATTGACATGGAAAATCTTATGGGATTATTTGAACACGATGTTCCTATCCCTTTTGATTCCCTTGACATGTGTTCCTTTCAGAGAACTATTCTTCCATATGATGAAGACCTCTTGGAATCCATGATCGAGATGCGTCCCTTGACATGTGTTTCTTCTATTTGGAAGCCATGATCAAGAAGTCTAACGAGGATATTTCATGTTACTGTTTCAACCTCGTTAAAAAATGAATCAGTGAGTCATGAGGATAGTTCCTTTTACTGTGTCAACCTCATTAAAAAAATGAATCAGTGAGTCATGAGGATAGTTACTTTTACTGTGCCAACCTCATTAAAAAATGAATCAGTTGGTCAGAGGACAGTTCTTTTTACTAATTCAACTTCGTTAAAAAATGAATTAGATATGAGGAAAGTTCCTGTTACTGTTTCAAACTCATTAAAAAATGAAACATGTTGTCGTGAGGATAATTCCTTTTACTGTGTCAACCTCGTTAAAAAATGAATCAATGAATATGAGGAGAGTTCCTGTTACTGTGTCAACCTCGTTAAAAATGAAACAAGTCAGGCGAGGATAGTTCCTTTTCCTGTGCCAGCCTCGTTAAAAAATGAAACAGGTTCCTAGAGGAAAGTTCTTATTACTGAGTCAACCTCATTAAAAAATGAATCAGGTATGAGGAAAATTCTTTTCCTGTGTCAACCTCGTTAAAAAATGAAATAAACCCATGATGGCATCTTTTTTCCTGATTCAACCTCATTAAAAAATGAATTAGTAGGTTATGTAGGTAGATTGTAGAGAGTAGATATGAGGACAGTTCTTTTACTGTGTCAACCTTGTTAAAAAATGAAACAAACCTATGAGGACAGTTCTTTTCCTGAGTCAACCTCATTAAAAAATGAATCAGTAGGTTATGTAGGTAGATTAGAAATAGAAGTTTATGAGGATAGTTCCTTTTACTGTGTCAACCTTGTTAAAAAATGAAACAGGTCACCATGAGCATAGTTCTTTTCATGTGTCAAGCTCGTTAAAAAATGAAACAAATCCTCTCCTAGTCAAAGTAGAGTCTTTCATCTGATCTCGTAAATGAACCTTCATCCCATCCATATTTTAGTAACCAGTAGTCTACTTAGTTGAATGCAATGAAGCTTGGGGGGCATGTGCTCTAGCAAGTTACGCTTGGGGGGCATTCAAACTTATCTCAAGCATGATTTTTCCTACGTTTCAAGCTTGTGTAAAAATGAAACCAATTTCAAGCAAAGTTTTCTACGTTTCAAGCTTGTGTAAAAATGAAACCTATCTTGAGTCGATTTTGGTTATTATTTTCAAGACTCGTTAAACTCATGAAAATCTTGAGATTATTTTTCTATCTTTCATTCTCATAAAACACACAAAAATGCCGAGTTCTTTTCGTCTTTTCCTGCTCGTAAATTAAATTGAAAGTCAGCCACATGAGTACATTTTTATCCCTTTTTCGAATTCATTAAAACTTACAAAAAATCGAAACAAGATGAGTATACTTTTATCACTTTTTTGAACTCTTGAAAATTATGAAAAAGCGAAACCCTGAAGTTCTCTTTTAAGCCCTTTTTAGACTCTCTAAACATGAAAATATTGCTGAGTACTTGACTATTCGAACTCGTTAAAGGAAATGAACAGTCACGTCCCTTCAGTATAATTTTACCCCTTTTCCGAACTGAAATGGACTATTTACGAAAAATGTATACGTTGACTAATCATGGTCAATAGAGTTCTCTCTTGTATTATTTTATCCTTTTTCGAGCTTGAGACACTAAATTTACAAAAAAGTACACCCACAGAGTTTTCTTAAGTTTTTCTTCTGACTACCTAAAACTAAAAAACACCGAGTTTCTCCTATACTAGACTTGTTAAAATTTAACAGTAAAGGACCTGTCGATTACAAACAGGAATGGACCACTCCTTCTTAGTGTTCTATTTTAAAACTAAGTTGGACTCATTCGAAGGATGAGCTTAAAAACAAGAAAATTTTATCCTCCTCAAGATTGTCAAAAATAAAGAGGTACTTGCCAGAAATGGTGGGGGAAAACGAGAGAAAACGAATCCATTTTTTACACTTTGATTTAAAAGTAGTATACCACTCTTTAACACGACATTTTTTGTCACACTTCTACCTGGGTTGGGAAAATCCTTTGCCTATCAGTTAATCAAACCACATTGAAGGTCTTCAGCCAGTTTTTGGATATTAGCTTAGGGCAATTGTTACCAAACCATATGTAGTGTCGTTATGTGTTCAAGAGGACAGTAAAACAAACCATTCATCTGCAAAAATTTGTCTCCATTCGCGTTGACCATCCCTGAGTCAGTCCTTGCAAAAAAGTTCTTCAAAAATTGCTCTATGGTTTCGTGTCGTGAGCTTTCTTACGACGGATCACTTTCTATCGACAACAGCTCATCATCTAGGAAGTCGATCTAGAATCCATCAGTACCTTGGAATCTGCATGCCTTAATGACAGGTTTCTCACCTTCGACGACAGGTTGCATCTTTGACCTTCGATTGAATGATTCCATGAAATGTTCGACTTTAGATCACTTATTCATATTTCATGGATTTTACTGAGTACTTTGAGAGCCATTGTCATTATTGGTGGTTTCTCTCACACTTGTTAACAGTTCACATCATTGACTGGTAATCAAGTTGGTTCTACCATTTTCGACTTCAACACATTTAATCGCATGGATAGAATCCTACTAGTCCAGGAAGAAGAAATCAAGACCCTGGATCTAGTTTCCACCATCCAGGCTGCGAGGAGTTTTATTATTCAGTATGCAGTAGACTATTCATTACAGATGGTTGCATCCCTGCTGTGTCTACAATATTGATGTAATATTAAAATCATTTCTGTATCAGAACAATTTTATTTAGTTTTGATCTGGGTATGGGAATGCCTACCTTAGTGATGATATATATATATGCTTTTCATTGAATGTTTTTATAGGATTCCGACTGGGGTGTCCACAGGCTAATCCTTGAAATAATAAAGCACTTCACTCTTCGAATTATCTCAGACTTCGCACTTTAGGGGGCAATTTGTTACACTGAAATTTTTCACTATGAAGTTTTAGTGTCTATATGGGTTCATCATTACTCATATATTACTCCCTTAGAAGTCTACAACATCAAATTTCCTAAAATCAAGTCTTGGATTTGGAGAAAAGCTCATAAAAATCATGAAAAACCTAACTCCGCACTTTTCCTAGCCATTACCTATGGTACCACACCTTTTGTGAAGGAAAATTGTGGTGCCTACTGCACGTTTTGTGTATTAAAACTGCGGACCGCCGTAAAAGGTAAAATGAGCAGAAAAGTAAGTTCTAGAAGCCCAGCTGGTCAAATATTCTCCCAGCTGGAAGCTTCTAGAAGGCATTATCTGGTCAAAGCTTCACTCCCTCCATTATCATGAACATTCATCCCTTCATTAAAGGAGCCTATTCCTTGGATTTTGGAACCTAATCCCTTGATAAAGGGACTCTATCCCTTCCATTTTGGAGCTGTAACCACTTTCCTTCTCCTATAAATTGAAGCTTTGGTTCAGTTTCAAGGGTACTAACTGACTGAGATTGAGGGAGTTAGACTTTGAGAATTTTTGAGGAGAAATGCTATAGAGACTCAGACTCTCTTAACTGATCATTATGTGGGAATGATTACACACCCATGTGCATTTTAGCTGAGAGAGTGCAAAGCTTGTCAGAGTAAAGGAAACGCCTGTTCCATACCCCAAGAAGGCCTGTACGACATCAAGGCGGACACGGTTGTAAGGCTCTTATTTATTAAAGATAATACGAATGAATACCATTTTCTCAATGAGTTATTTAATTAAGTGGCTTGTTTATCATGTTTTATAAACGAGTTATTTAATTAATTATCTTATTTCTTAAATTCCTTGACCATCTTGATAGATATATAATTCGTGAATTAGTTTATCCTATGTAGGTGCTATTGATTTTTTCCATGTTTGTGATTGTAGATCTTTGAGGACGACTCTTTCAAGGAACTAGAAAGAAGATCATTACGAATAACGCTCGACTACAGGTAGGTCTTCAAAACCTCTTTTGTAGCTAATTTTGAATTGCATATTATCTAGAGAAAATAGTTTTTGTTTGTTTGCTTGTTGCTAGCTGTCTGTAGAACACTTGGGAGGGTTGTCTTGTCAGCAAGAATAACTTATCCGTCCAACACTAGTTCTTCTAAACTTAGAGGAGGGTCAAGGAATTTTTGGCCATTTTTGGAGCATTAAAACTAGGGCAAACCCTTTCTGGGTTTTTGTAGGTTTTTGAAAAGGATTCCATGACTAATTTATCATAATTTTCTGAGAATCCAGGAGGGGTCAAATCAAGGTATCAACACAACCAACAATGCAAAAATCACAAGGCCAGTGCAACATTCTAGTGGGAAAATTCGGACAACAGTTTGCCATTGATAAAGCATCCAACTAAGGCTTGTAGCTTGCCTTGTGTAAGACCAGGTGCACATTTCCTATTGTACATTGTACTGCAGAAAGATCTTATAATTAAATTTTCCCATTTTGGTGTGTTTGGAGCATATATGTTTTATTGGCGTTTTTAGAAAAATATTTGTGTTGTGTTTATTGCTTGCTTTTGTTATCACTGCTAATTTTTCCATTAGGAATATTACATCTTGAGAGGCTTGATCAACATATCAATTCATATTTGAAGCAAAACTAAAGTAATCCTTGCAGATCGAATGACATTATTTAAAGAACACATGAAGAGCCTAGGAGACACCTTCATCAAATGATAAAATGATAACATACTTTGAGCATCTTTTGAGTTGATAGTAGAGTGCATTCATGATGACAATAATTGAGCATTCTTCAAGCCTTTTTTTAAAAAACAGTCTCTCTTGAAGCATAGTTGAAGACCAACACTTGAAGAGTTGTTTTGTTGAAGAAATCACCCTTGGAGTATAGTTGAAGATCAACACTTGAAGACATGTTTTCTTGGTGCAACCATAAAATTTTTGTTGAAGCAAACATGAAGTTTTTGTAGAGGTATATTTGAGAGCAATTTTCAGACCTATCTTGGATACATTTTTTAGAATTATTTGAACTTTTTGATGGAGGCTTGAAGCAGTATTGAAGTCACCTTAAGGGATTGAAGAAAAATGAGAGGGTTGGATCCCTAGAGGATTGGATTCATCATAAAAGGTTGGAGCTTATATTTGTAATTGAATATTAGAGTCCCCATTCAGGGTTGACACCTTGAAGGACTTAAAAACATTGTTGTACAAGTTGGAGCTTGGGTTTTTAGGGTCCTCAAATTCATTAATAAAATTATTTTCTTGTTTCACATCTTGTATTTTGGTTTAACTGGTGATTTTAGATGGAATAATCTAACAATTGTAAATAAATATTGATTCAACCCCCCTCTCAATATTTCCAACACTAGCACACCTTAAATTTTTTTCGCCTTGCAATATTTTTATTGGCATGTTAGAAGGAACTTTCACAACGCAATGTTATTTTTGGTAATTTGGTTGTTTATGATAGACGGAAATCAAACATGTGTTAGAGTTCTTTCACCTTTGAATGTTATTACTAGAAATGTGCTCGTATTTGTGTTAAAACAAAATATAACATGCACTAGATTTCTTTTGGAATGTAATGTTGTTGTGGGTAGTGTTCTTGTATTTGTGCTACATGTAAAGCTAACACTCGTTAAATTTATTTCACCTTCCAATGTTTTTATTGGAAATATTATTCTGTTTGGGCTAGAAACTATGCTAGATTTCCTTTTCTCTACAATATTGTTGTTGTCGATTTGGTTGTTTATGACAAAAGGAAATCTAGCACGTGTTACTTTTCCTTCACCTTGGAAATGTTATTGGAAATGTGCTTGTATTTGTGTTAGAAGTAAATATAGCATGTGCTATGTTTCTTTTGGCATGAAATGTTGTTGTTGGTAGTATGCTAGTATTTTTGCTAAATCTAAAGCTAACATGCATAAAAATTTCTTTTACCTTGTGATTTTTTTATTAGAAATGTGATTGTGTTTGTGATAGAAGTTTTTCTAGATATCCTTTTGCATGCAATTTTATTGGTGGCAATATGACTTTGATTATGTTGGAAGAAAATCTAACACGCTAGATTTATTTCACCCTACGATGTTGTTGTGTGCTTTTTTGGGTGTGGAGAAAGGCCGCCCATAATTAAACGTTACCTGGGGGGTCCAGAGGGGGAAGATATGACTTTTTGGAGTCCCCCCCCCCCTGGTGGGGGGTTTCGGGGGCGCTGCCCTCGAAGCTGAAAACGGATGTAAAATTTCCTTCTAAAAGTATTATAATTTCTAGTCAATCTGGGCCATTCATTATGAAAATGATCTGGTGGTAGAAGTTATTTTTAATTTAGATTTTTTTTCCCTAGAAGGCAACCCCTCATTTTTCATGAGGTTATTGTATTGCGGCTGTGTATTGTATGTGTATTCTCAGAGTGAGAAACAGATAGGGAGACTAAGAGAGAACAAAGGATATTATAGCGGATCTACTATAGATTGTGTCTCTTCATTTTGCTGGATAATAGAAAGGAAGGACTGGTTGTTCAGGGTGGAGGTAGCCCAAGCTGGGTGAACCACGTATATCTGTGTATCTCTCGCTTTATGTGTTTTTTGTATTTGTGTTTTCCAAATATTTTATGAGTTGCATTGCTCTGTAATATATAATTTTCTAAAAACAGGTATCAAAGCTGAAGGTCTATTAGGCTAATCCACTCACAAGAAACAAGGTTTCCTGGTTTGAGTGGGAGTAATGGCGAAAGATGGTAAGTTTATGGTCGAGAAATTTATCAGCCAAAACTTCCCGCTTTGGAAGATGAAGATGGAAGATTATCTTATCAAAAATATCTATACCTACAATTGAGCAGAAAAAAGAAGAAGCTAATGATTATGATAGATGCAGAATGGGAGATTCTTGATAGAAAGGCACTTCGAACAGTACGGTTGTGCCTGGCGATGTCGGTAGCCTTCAATATTTTGAAGAAAAAAACAACAGAGGGTTTGATTAAGGCATTAGCGAAACGCACCCCTTTTAATCTTTCACAGTATATAGATTAGGGTCGTTTCTACTTCTGTTGGAACTGTGTTGTAGAAAAAATGAATCAATATTTTCATACCATGACCTGGGTTCTTGTTTTAGTCCATATAGAGATTTCTTCAATCTACAGACTAATTTTTCTTTCCCTTTTTCGAAAAAACCCCTCAGGATTATCTAAGTAAACCTCCTCTTTCAATTCCCCACTTAGAAATGCATATTTTACATCTAGTTGGTGAATCATCCAATGATTCTTAGTCGCTAAAGAAATCATCATTCTTATAGTGTTTAGTTTAGCTACGGGGGTGAAGGTTTCCTCATAGTCAATACCTTCTTTTTATGAATACCCCATTGCTACCAATATAGATTTTAATTTATCTATGGTTCCATCTACATTAATCTTGGGTTTATACAACTAGATCCCAAGTGTTATTTTTGAGAATAGATACATATTCCTTTTCCATAGTTGTCTGTAATTCACTCCATTGATTTGCTTCTCTATAGCTAGAAGGTTCAACAACATTCATAATATTATTTATAAAGGCATTCTCCCTATATCTAGCAGGAAATTGAATCTGTCAAACCAGGAGGTAACTCCTCAAAACTAGAATGTTTATTAGCTGAAGAATGTACATGCTTATATAGATGGGAGGTGAGGCTATAGGGATTCAGCTCCCAATGACTCTTGGCCTTCCTTATTTCCTAATAATAAATAATATACAAAAATACATATGCACACCCATCCATAGGATTAGGTGTCAACATTCCCCCCTTTAATTCGAAGGGATGTTGGTGAGTCCAAGCATCGATCTGAACTTTTCAAACTTCTCTCTTCCAAGTGCTTTGGTGAAGATGTCAGCAGTTTGCTCATTTGTGGAACAATGATGTAGATGGATGGTTTTGGCCTGAACATGATGTCGAATGAGATGGTACTCTGTATTGATGTGCTTTGTTCGATCATGGAACTTTGGGTTCTTGGCCAACTTTATTGCAGAAGTGTTGTCGATCATGAGTGGAGTGGAATACATCTGTTTCATCTGCAAATCTTCCAGGATTTTTCGGAGCCACACAATTTCCTTTGTTGCTTCAGCTGCTGCCACATATTCTGCCTCGGTCGTGGAATCTGCTGGAACTGACTGTTTGCATGATCTCCATGAGACAGCTCCTGATCCAAGACTCATGGTGTAACCTGTAGTAGACACCCTTGTTTCTTTGTCGCCATCAAAGTCTGAATCAGAGTATCCGGTCAAGATGAAGTCGCCTACCTGTGTATATTTGAATCCAAAGTCTTGAGTCCCCTTCAAGTACCTTAGCACTCTTTTTGCAGCAGACCAATGTCCTTCACAAGGTTTTTGCATGAACCTTGAGAGGATTCCAACAGCAAATGAGATGTCAGGTCTGGTGGTGGTCAGATAGATAAGACTTCCTACAAGCTGTCTATACTTAGTTGCATCCTCAAATTCCTTCCCTTCAACAGATGTGAGCTTTAAGTTTTGTTCCATTGGAGTGCCTAAGGGTTTACAATCATCCATGCCAAATTTGTTCAAGAGATCTCCAATGTACTTCTTTTGAGAAAGAAATATGAATTTAGGATGTTGAATTACTTCAATACCCAAATAGTAATGAACATGACCCAAATCAGTCATTTCAAAGCCTTTCTTCAACTCTTTCTTCATGGATGCAATATAGCTCTCATTGTTTCATGTTATCAAAAGATCATCTACATATACCACAAGATATACAACTGTTTTTCCAACTTTCTTAACAAACAAAGTTGCATCATCAAGATCAAAGTGTTTGAAATCAAGTTTGAGAAGATGCTCGGTCAATTTCTCATACCAGGCTCGTGGTGCTTGCTTGAGGCCATACAAGGATTTTATAAGTTTGCAAACTTTGTGTTCTTGACCCTTTATCACAAATCCTTCTGGCTGGGACATATAAACTTTCTCCTTCAGATCTCCATTCAAGAAGGCTGTTTTTACATCCATCTGATGGACTTTCCATCCACTCTGAGCTGCTAAGGCAAAGAGAGTCCGGATGGTGGTCCATTTTGTTGTGGGAGCAAACGTTTCTTCATAATCAATTCCTTCCTTCTGTGCGAATCCTTTTGCCACAAGCCTGGCCTTGTGCTTGTCAAGTGAGCCGTCTGCTTTGTACTTGTTCTTGTAGACCCACTTACAGCTAATTGGTTTCGTTCCCAAAGGCGGATCAACCAGCTTCCAAGTGCCATTCTTTATCAAGGCATCATACTCCTTCTGCATCGCTTCTTTCCATTCATCATGAGAAGCGGATTCTTTGAAGGAAGTTGGTTCATGATCTGTAAACAAACTCAATTCACGGTTATAAGCAATATCCATATCAACAGGGGAATCAGAATTATCTACATCACCTTCGATTTCTTGAGTGGAACTTCTTGTTCCTGTTTTTCCAACCTCATCGGGATGAACATCCTCCAGTGTCTTTGTCAGCCATTTGGGAGGACCTTTCTGAGATGGCCCAGGCTGGTCACTTGACTGAGTTGGGATTGATTCAAGATTCAATCTCCCAATTCTGTCGATCACATCATCCAATGTGTCATCCGTGGTTGTTTCTTCATGTGGGGGAGAGTGTGGTTCAGGAAATGATTCCACGGTTTGATTCAATATCGGAATCCCCCCTTCAAGGTGTGGAATCACATTATCAAATTCTTTGAAAGACTTTGCATGTGTGAATCTATCCAGGCGATCAAGTTGCCGCTCAAAAACCTTGTCACTCTTGGATGATTCAAGAAATATGACATCTCTTGCTATCAAAAACTTCTTATTTGCTTCATCATAGAGACGATATCCTTTGGAGGTATTGGAGTACCCCAAGAAGATACATTTTCTGCTTCTAGCACCAAGTTTGTTCCTTTGACCTTTGGGTATCAAGGCATAACAGGTGGACCCAAAGACCCTGAAATGCTTTACCGAAGGAATGTGGCCATGCCACATTTCAAAAGGAGTTTTGTTTCTAATTGAACTTGAAGGGCACCTATTCTTTATGTAAACAGCACATAGAACTGCATCAGCCCAAAACATCAATTTTACATTCTTGAAAAATAACATGGAGCGGACCATATTTAAGATGGTTCTGTTCATTCTTTCAGCTACACCATTCTGTTGTGGATTATATGGCATTGTTGTTTGATGTTTGATTCCATGTTGACGAAGATAATTTTCAAATTCGTTTGAGGTGTATTCTTTTCCATTATCAGTACGTAGAGAGCCAATATGTGTTTGTGCATCATTTTCAATCCATGCATGAAAATTCTTGAAAGTTTGAAAAGCATCAGATTTATTCTTCAGTAAGTAAATCCAACACATTCTGGTGTAGTCATCAATAAATGTCATCATATATTTGTTTCCATTTGCAGAAGCAATAGGCATAGGGCCACATAAATCTGAATGAACAAGTTCAAGTTTCCTATGTGCTCTTGAGTGTGAATCATGAAATGGCTGTTTTCTATGCTTTCCTAGAATACAAGCATCACATTCATTAGGTTTTCTAGGAATTGTAGGCAGTCCATCAACACCATTTTTCTTCAACAAACGAAGGCTGTCATAATTTAAGTGTCCAAATCTAGCATGCCATAAAAGACTTGATGGAAATGTACCTTCATCATGATGTGAGCTGAATGCAAAGTTTTGAGCATGGGCAGATGAACCTTTCAGCTTCAAGAGTCTCCCTTCTTCTATTCCCTCCATGACAAGTGAGTGATCTGATGTTGATCTGACCTCTGCCTTGCCATCAAACAAGTGAACTGAGTGTCCTTGCTGCCGGATTTCGATCAGGGACATCAAGTTTCTCTTCAACTCCGGGAGGTATAGAACCTCATGTAGGATATGATTAGGAAGACCAGGCAGTTTAAGCCTGACTGTGCCAAGCCCTGATGGCTTGAGTTTGGATTTATCTGCGAAATATACTGCTCCATCAACTTTGTCAGTGAAATCTTCAAAAAAATCTTTTCTAAATGTCATGTGACATGTTGCTCCTCAATCTAGCAACCAATCATCTCTCCATGAAGTAAATGAAACATCAAAGAGGTTTTCAGTTACTCCATTGTTACAATGTGCTAGAACATAGTGAGCGGATTCAGGTGCTTTACCTTTGTCTTTGTCATTGGTTTTACCTTTGTCTTTGTCATTGGTTTTACCTTTGTCTTGATTTCTGTGCTGCTCAATTTTGTTCCATGGTGTTCTGCATTTGGATGCATCATGTCCATATCTATTGCACCGTGTGCAATGAAGATTGGATTTGTCAGCTTGTCTGCCCCCCCTTTCTGTGAAGTTCCTTCTTCCTCTTCCTCTTCTGCCACCTCTTCCTCTGGATGAATCTGGAGTATGACTCTTTTCTCTATGTGCCAAGTATGCAACCTCTTCGGAAGATGAAGGGACTGTCATCTTCCCAAAAGCTTTCTCTCTTTCTGCAAACTTCTGCTCAAGTTTATCAAAGGTGATATGCGCAAAGTTTCCACTTGCTTGCAAAGACTCAAGATAATGTGAGTAAGTCGGATATAATGCCTTAACATATGCTATGAGAGGTATGTCCATTTTTACACCGGTGTTTTGAATGTCATGCATTATAGATCTTATTTCTGAAGCTAAAGCAAGGGGATCATCATTCTTCATTTCAAGACTGAACAGCTTAACCATCAATTGAACATTTTCTAATTCTGAATGTGAGTCATAGAGTTCTTTTAGTTTCTTCAAGGCTTCATAGGCATTTGAGAATGATGAGATATGGCGACTCACCTCTTCACTTACTGAGGCTGCAATCAAGGCATAAGCCTTGCAGTTCTTGTTTTCCCAAATGGCAAGCTCTTTGTCTGAAGTGGGCTTCTCTGGTGGATTTTCTGCTTGTCCTTCACAGATTCCTTTCCACAGCTCATTAAAAATGAGTGTGTTTAATCTTCCGCGACCATTCAAGATAGTTCTCTTTGCCGGAGAGAACTATCCCAACAATTGAGATGAGAGAATGCATTAGACTGCTGGAAAAAATCTTCTGAAGAGGAAACAAATTCTGCTATAAAAACTTCGAACTCTTGAAATATTTCAAATAAAGGGGCAAAAACTCTTGCTGGAAAAAATTTTCTGAGTTTAAAAACTCTTTCTGGAAACTAAATCTGCTCAGAAACTTTTGCTGGAGATTGAATTTAAAAAAAAAAAAGGACTCTTTGCTATAAACTGATTCTGCATAAAAAAAATGTATTTTTTTTTTGTTTGGGGAAAAATTTGTATGTGAAAAAAAAATGATATGGAATGGAAGGGAGAAATGGAGGGGAGAAGTGTGGGAGGGGCGGAATTATGAAAGGGGAGAGGGGCGTTGTGATATTATGAAGGGGCGGTGTATTATAACGCATTACATGACATGACAACGCCTTATATAAATGAACAATGGACAACGCATTATATAAAGGAACAGTGGACTACGCATTGATATGCAACGTGCTAACAAAAAGTGGACAGCGTTTTATATATGCGTTTCACAATATATGACTGGCACAGGACAACGTTTTATATGTGTGTTTCACAATATAACAGCGAATATATAAACCAGACACACGTTGTAATATAAAACCAGCGTTTAAATGTATGACAGTGTGATATTGTGATAAAATGCCGGAGTGTATTACCGCCACGGTGTAATGACAGAGTGGTATTGTATGTTGACTGAGCGCAATGGTAACACATATGTTGCGTTGCAAAAGTGATGTAAACTGTGTGGACAGACAGTGTATTATACAATGTATTAAATTGCAGCGTTTACAACAGGCGGACAGGCCAATGACAGAGCGGTATTGGAATGGGAAAGGGCGGTAAGATATGACAGAGCGCAATGGTGAGGGGCGTAAAACAGTGGATGTGTGACACTCCTCCACGCTGCTTATACCATACACAGTCCAGCGCAACACTGTTTGGATATATACAACACTGTTTGGATATACAACGCACAGTTATTCTCCAACCTATGCAACCAGAGCAGCGTTGACACCAGTATATAGGCGCAGGGTATTACAATTAGCGCAGACAGTGTTTAAACTTTATATGTTCAGGCAGCGTTGAAAACAAATGGAGATAGCGCGTATAGTAAATGAAGGACTGTAATGTATGCTTCTGGAATGGACAGCGCTAGATTATGTAGCGTTGTATGTTATTGAACGCTGGAGGGGCGAGTGAGGGGAGGGGAATGGGAATGCAGGCAAGGAGAGGAGTGAGGGAGAGGGCGTAGGGCGCAGAGGGAGAATGGAACAGGGATGAATGGAGAGGGTGCAAGGATGGATGGAGAGGAGGAGGCCCAAAAGGGCGTTACATAAAAAATTTGAAATTGAATCTGCAGGAAGACAGAGTTGCAGGACTGCTGGAATGGCAGAGCTGCAATTTGCAGATTGACAGAGCCTGCAGTCTGCAGGAGCTGGAGCTGCAAATGTCAGTGCTAAATAGGGAAAAAAAATGCAGAATAACAGTCTAGCAGTTAATGAGCAGCAAAAACTATTAAAAAATATGACTGAGCAAAGGATAGGGAGTTACACCACAGGGCAGAAATGCCAAATGTGGGGCTGGCTCTGATACCATGTCAAACCAGGAGGTAACTCCTCAAAACTAGAATGTTTATTAGCTGAAGAATGTACATGCTTATATAGATGGGAGGTGAGGCTATTGGGATTCAGCTCCCAATGACTCTTGGCCTTCCTTATTTCCTAATAATAAATAATATACAAAAATACATATGCGCACCCATCCATAGGATTAGGTGTCAACAGAATCTTCCCACCTAATCTTCTGAGCGTTGGTGTAGCTTCCAACTCGTTCTGAATTTCCTTTGAAGGACTCGGCTTGATCACTGTATCTGAACTTTCTTCTTTTGCCTTTTTCTACTCCTCATGGCTATTATCTGTGTCTTCACTTCCTTCCACTAGGAATGGAATATCCAATTCCTCATTGCTTTTATCAGGTTCATCAGAAACCTTCTCATGGTACATGACAGCTCTACTAACAAAAATATTCTAAGTAGAGGTATTAAATAATCTATAAGCTTTAAACTGTGAACAATACTCTACAAAGGTACATCTGATGGATTTTGAATCTAGTTTTCTTTTGTCTTTGTTTGGAATGTGGGAAAATGCTTTAGACCCAAATACTCTTAAATGTTTTGCTGCAGGCTTAAATCCATATAATGCTTCAAAAGTAGTTTTAAACTTGAGACTTCTTGTAGGACTCCTATTTTTTAAATAAACTGCAGTATTCAATGCCTCATCCCAAAAACCATTCGAAAGACCCTTACCTTTCAACATGCTCCTACCACACTCCACCAATGTTTTATTCTTTCTGTTCTACTAAGGAGTATGGGGTACTGTTAATTGCTATAATGTCCCATGGTACTTAAAATACTTGGTAAGTTCCTCCTTCCTGTATTCTCCCCCTTGATCGGAGCAGAGAATTTTTATGTGCTTCCATGTTTGCTTTTCAATCATATATCTGAACTTATTAAAGTATTCAAATGTGTGGCTCTTCTTACTCATGAAATAAACCCAAGAAAACTTTGTGCAATCATCAAAAAACAGTAGAAAATACAGTGCACCTCCTAATGACTTTGTTTGCATGGGTCCACAAAGGTCAGTGTGCACTAATTCAAGTATGTCTCTCTTTTTCTTTTCTACTTGAACAAAGAATTATTCTCTACGCATCTTTCCTAATACACAAGGATCACAATCATTATGCACTTGTTTTAATGTAGGAAGATCTCTTACCATTTCATTTTTCTGAAGTAACAACAAATCATTGTAGTTGATATGACCAAGTCTCTAGTGCCATAGCTCTTCTGTAGTCAAACTTGATGTTGTCAAAGCTCGATCTGGTGCTATCCTCACATCCAATTTGTACAAACCCCCTGTTAAAATTCCTGAAGCAATAGTCTTCATACCATCCAAAAAATATTTGATATAATAGTTAGATTTAAAAAATTCTACCTTGATATCCTAATCTGTAATCATGGATACGGAAATCGAATTCTTTGTTACCTCGAGCACATACTGTTAGAAAATTATATATTACAAAATAATGAAACACATAAAATATGTGGAAAACAGAAGCACACAAAACACATAAAACCAGAGAGACACAAATATACATGGTTCACCCAGTTTGGGCTACATCCACCCCAAACAGCCAGTCCTTCCTTTCTATTATCTAGAAAAATGAAGAGACACAACCTACAATAGATCTAGTGTAATATCCTCTGTTCTCTCTCACAGTCTCCCTATCTATTTCTCGCTTTGATAAAATACTCATACCATACACAACCGCAATACAATACCCTCATACATAGCGAGGGGTTGCCTTCTAGGGCAAAAAACCCTAAAATAAACATAACTTCTACTGTCAAACCATCCGCCTAATGAACGGCCCAGATTGACTAGAAATTACTATACTTTTACAAGGAAATTTTACATCTATTTTTAGCTTCAGGGGTGCTACCCCTGAAATAAAGTTTTAGTCGCCCCCGCTGGACCCTGTAGGCAACGTTTAATTACGAGAAGCATTTCCGCCCCCATTAAGGTACAGTGGCCCAATGCTGTGATACAAAATAAACAAGATAATCAGGCTCCACACCAAACAATCTCCCACTTGGAGACTGATTGTAGCAACTCCACCGCTGCTTCATTTGCTAGACAATGACTCCTCTTTGGACCTGGTTGTTTCTCATCGTCATCATCATTATGGAAGACCAATTGAAACTGAGCATGTTCTCAGTTTCTCCCTGGTTACAACTTTTTTTACCATATCTGTAGGATTCTGGTTAGTGTGTATCTTTTCCATCTTCAACTGTGCATCTTCCAATACTGATCGTATGAAATGGTACTTGAGATTATGTGTTTAGTCTTGGAATGAAATGTTGAGTTCTTTGCAAGATGAATGGCACTTTGGCTATCACTGTATAACGTGCCCATATCATGCTTCTTACCCAATTCATCCATAAACCTTTGTAACCAAATCATTTCTTTACTAGCCTCTGTAGCAGCAACATATTTTGCTTCTGTTCTTGAATGTGCAACAACACTTTGGATTTTTAAAACCCAACTAACAACTGTTCCACCTACAGTAAATACATATCCTATAGTGCTCCTCCTGTTATCTCTATCACCTGCCATATATGCATCAACGTATCCCTATAGAGCAATGTTTGAAACACCAAAGCATAATGCTTGATTTGTGGTACCTCTCAAATATCTGAGAATCCATTTTACTGCCATCCAATGTTCTTTTCCTGGATTGTTCATCTACCTACTTACAATTCCCACTGCATGTGCAATATCAGGCCTTGTGTAGACCATTGCATACATTAAGCTTCTAGCTACTGATGCATATGAAAAATTAGACATATATTCCATTTCTTCTTGGGTCTTGGGGCACATCTCCTTACTAAGTTTGAAATGGCTAGAAAAAGGTGTACAAAATGGTTTTGAATTCTGCATATTAAATATTTTCAACACCTTTTGTATGTACTCATTCTGAGACAATTTTAATTTGCGATTTTTCCTGTCTCTGCTTATTCTCATACCAAGGATTTGTTTTACAGCTCCCAAATCCTTCATTGCAAATGAATTTGCCAATTTTCTTTTGAGCACATTTATTTCCTACATGTTAGACCCTGCAACAAGCATGTCATCTACATACAATAACAATATAATATAGCTGCCATCATTTTTCCTTTTTAGATAAACACAATGATCAGAGTGACATCTAGTATAACCTTGTTTAGACATAAACTTGTCAAATTTTAGATACCATTGCCTTGGAGCCTGTTTTAAGCCATACAAGCTCATCTTTAACCTGCACACCAATTTTTCTTTCCCTTTTACCTCATATCCTTCTGGTTGCTGCATGTATATCTCTTCCTCCAAATCTCCATGGAGAAATGTTGTCTTTACATCTAACTTTTCAAGATGTAAATCTTCCGCTGCTACAAGACTTAAAATAGTTCTGATTGAATTCATTTTAACAACAGGAGAAAATATTTCATCAAAATCAATACCTTTCTTCTGTGCAAACACCTTCACCACAAGTCTAGCTTTGTACCTCTGTTTTCCTCCATCTTCTTCCTTCAGCCTGTAAACCCATTTATTCTGCAATGTAGTTTTACGTGCAGGCAACCTGACTAAGTCCCAAGTCTGGTTATGCATTAAGGAGTCCATCTCTTCTTCCATGGCTAGCTCCCACTTCTTCCTACTTTCAACCTGCATTGCTTCTTCATAACATTCAGGTTCACCAGAATCAGTCAACAACAAATGATATAATGAAGGAGAGTATCGTTCAGGGGGTCTACTTATCCTGGTAGATCTTCTAACACCACTTTCAGGTGTTTGAGGTGCCTATTGTTGTTTTGGTGGTTGTTGTTGTTGTGGCTCTTGATTATTATTATTTTCAGGCACCTTTACCTTTTCTGTGATCTCATCAAGAACTGTACCTATCAAAATCTTTGTTGCAATATTCACCTCTATTGTCGGATCTGAGACACTTCAACTTATTTCCTATCTCAATCTCAACCAAAGATTTCCATTTATTGAAAGTATAAAATACATCAGATTTATTTTGAATACAATAAATCCAAGTTTTTCTAGTTGCTTCTTCAATAAAAGTAACATAATAACGAGAGTCACCAAGAGATGATACCTAGGCAGGTCCCCATACATCTGTACACACAAGCTCTAATTTTTCTCTCTTCTTTTCTTTCCCAACTCTAAGAAATCTTAATCTCTTCTGTTTTCCATAAATACAATTCTCACAGAAATCGAAATCAACATTCTTCAAACCTGACAACAAATTTCTTGAGTGAAGAATATTCATTCCCTTCTCACTCATGTGTCCGAGCCTATGATGCCATAATGTTTCATCTGCTAATTTAGAAGTGAAAGCATTAATAGAGTTAGAAATACCATTTCATAAATACAATGTACCAACATTTTTGCCTTTTGCTATTACCAGGGCTCCTTTGGTGACCTTCCAAGTTTTATCTGTGAAAGTTGTCACACAACCTTCACCACCTAATTTCCCTGTTGAAATCATATTTTTCTTCAGATCTGGAACATGCCTTACCTCCTTTAATATCCATTGGTTTCCATTATGTTGTTTTACAAGAAATTTACCCATTCCAACAATTTTACAGGGTTTATCATCACCCAAACAGACTTGTCCAAAATCTCCTTGAACATAGTCATGAAAATATTTCTTATCAGGTGTGGCATGGAATGAGGCCCCTGAATCTACGACCGAATAATCAGTAACATTTTCGAAAGAAAGAATCAAAGCATCTTGTAACACATCACTTGTCACATTTTCTTCATGAATTTTTTCTTGCTATGCATCTCTTTCTTTTCCCTTCTGAGATCTATAGTCTTTCTTCAGGTGTCCTTTATTTCCACATTTCCAGCACACTATCCCCGATCTAGACTTAGATCTGCCTTTCCTTGATTTACTGCGATATCCTGAGATCTTTCCCCTTTCCATTATTCTTCCCCTGGACTCTGCACTCAAAGCATTACCCAATGTCTCATCGGAGCTTTTCCATCACATTTCCTCGCTAAGGATAGCACCGACAACATCATCAAAATTTAAAGTACTAGATCTAGAGATAGAGTTACTAATGGCCATAGCTAAACCATTCCAGCTTTCTTGCAATGAGCATAGAAATAAAATAGCCCTAACTTCATCATCAAATTTTACCCCTATAGAACTTAACTGACTGGTAAATGTACTAAAATCATTTAAATGGTCTGGAATAGATCCACCTTCAGACATCTTCATATTAAATAAATGTTTCATAAGAAATACCTTGTTTAAGGCCGAGGGTTTTTCATATAATTTTTCCAACGCCTTAATCAAAACCTCTGTTGTTGTTTCCTTCGAAATATTGAAGGCTACTAACGTTGCGAAGCACAACCGTATTGTTCCAAGTGCCTTTCTATTGAGAATCTCCCATTCTACGTCTTTCATAGCCGTTGGCTTCTTTATTTTTCTGCACAATGGTAGGTACAGATCTTTCTGATATAGATAGTCTTCCATCTGTATCTTCCACAGCGGGAAGTTTTGGCCGTTAAACTTCTCAACCCTAAACATACCATCTTCCGCAATTGATCCCACTCGAACCAGGAACCCTTCTTTCCTACGATTTTATCAGCCAAATAGACCTTCGGCTTTGATACCAGTTGTTAGAAAATTATATATTACAGAGAAATGAAACACATAAAATATGCGGAAAAAGCAAGCACACAAAACACAGAAAACCAGAGAGACACAGATATATGTGGTTCACCCAGTTTGAGATACATCCACCCCGAACAACCAGTCCTTCCTTTCTATTATCCAACAAAATGAAGAGACACAACCTACATCAGATCCACTGTAATATCCTTTGTTCTCTCTCAAAGTCTCCCTATCTGTTTCTCGCTCTGAGAAAATACTCATACCATACACAGCCGCAATAAAATACCCTCATACATTGCGAGGGGTTTCCTTATAGGGAAAAAAAACCTAAACTAAACATAACTTCTACCGTTAGATCATCCACCTAATGAAAGGCCCAGATTGACTAGAAATTACTATACTTTTACAAGGCAATTTTACATTTTCCACCCCCCCTTGGACCCCCCAGGCAAGGTTTAATTACGGGTGGCATTTACGACCCCATTAAGATACAGGGGTCCAATGCTATGATACAAAATAAACAATATAATCAGGCTCCACACCCAACACATACATTACATTATGAATATATCTAACATTGCCATCAGGTAAAATAACAGAAATTTTCCCGCACCCTTTGATCTGATGACTTCTATCATCACCAAGATAGTCTTGTGTTGCATTGTTGATTTCTTCAAACTCTTCGAACCACTTTATGTTTCCCGTCATGTATGTGAATGCTCCTGAATCCACATACCAGATATCTACTTAAACATTTTCATCAAAGTCTGCCATGAACAATCTAAAGTTCTAAACATGGTCATCATCTGCAAAATGACCCACATGTCTTTTATGTTTCTGTTGCTCTTCATGAAACTTCTTCTTCTTTCACTTCTTAGCCATATAACAGAGTTTTCTGCAATAAAGACATTTTATTACAGATTCATTTCTATTCGCATACATAGCTTGAGCTTGATTCGGTCTATTTGTGGATTTCCTCTATTTTGCTGTGAAGGTTTTCCTTTTCATTTGAAGAATTTCTTCTTCACCATTAACGCAATATCTGCACTCTCAGGTTTTAGATTCAATATTATTTCTTCTTCTTGCATTAATAATCCTGTCAGTTCTTGAAAATTTGGGATTTTCTCTCTCACACTTGTCCCAGTGATAAAAATTTGGTAATCATTAGTCATACTATTCATGGTATCATGACCAAATCTGCATCTGCAACTATCTCACTGATATCTGCCAATTTTTTCTTCAGATCTTTGATCTATGATATGAAAGAAGCAACTGTTTCACTCAACTCCATCTTTATGGATAGAATCTTTCTCTTAGAAAACAGAAGATGATTTGTATTCCTAATCTCATACAAATCCTTCAATATTGTCCAGATTTCGCTTGTTGATTTACATTCTCTGATATGCGGTATGATGTAGTCTTTCAATTACATATTTAGCAATGTGTTTTCTCTACCTTCTCTCTTCTCCCAATCTAGGATAGATGTTGCTCCCATTGTTGGCTTCGGCTCATCCCCATATGCAATCGTCTAAGAACTATGCACTTATAGTACAATTTGCATCTTGAATTTCTAATTTGATTAATTGGAGCTATCAAGTTTGTTACTCTCATTCAAGTATTCTTCGATTATTATATTATTCATCTTGACGATTAAAAAAAAATACTTGACAAAATAAATATGATAGATCTACCCCAGATCTTTACCAAAGATAGTGGTATGATACAGATCCACCTGATCTGTGATCAATCCACTAGGTTTTTTTGCATGCTGTGTGACAGGTTTTTGAACCCTCTGCACCAGCAAGATTTGCTTCAGATCTCTTCTTTCATCGGTGAAATTTCACTGGATCCCTTCATCGACGACCTTTCACCAGACTTCCTTTTTCATCAGTGGTGTCCACTAGCTCACATCTACTTCACATCTCCTCATCACTCTTATTGAGAAAATTTCCACAACGCCCGCACCAAAAACAAAACCCAGTAAGTGTTCCTCTGATCGGCACTTCTGTTCTTCTTATTTTCGCGCCATTGGCGCGACTGTTACTCTAATATAAGCGGAAATCGGTGCAACTGTAATGCCAAAACCTGCGTTGATCTACTAAAAGCCTGAGAAGAAAAAATTTACTCAGTCATCAGGGGCTTCCGCTCTACTACCTACATACTCATAGGGATCACAACACTCCAGCTATGATTCGACCCTGGAGCTCTGATACCATGATAAAAAGTGATGTTTAAATTAAATAAATAGAAAAACCACTCGTCAGCTCTATGAAAGAAAGTCTGAACCAGGAGATTTTGGCTCTAAAGAATGCTCTACATTCTAAATATACTTCAAGGATTATATAGCATACATGGTTTTATGGAAGTTAGAACCAAACCCTAAGAAATAGAAACTCATTCCTATCCTAACGTCTTGTGAACCAACTCACACTAATATATCATTCTCCATTATCTTAAAAAAAAAGTATATGAAAAGCCCTTGGCCTCAAACAAGGTATTTCTTATGAAACATTTATTTAATATTAAGATGTTGGAAGGTGAATCTGTTGCAGACCATTTAAATGATTTTAATACGGTTACCAGTGAGTTAAGTTCTATAGGAGTAAAATTTGATGATGACTTTAGGGCTTCGTTATTTTTGTGCTCATTGCTAGAAAGTTGGAATGGTTTAGTTATGGCCATTAGTAACTCTGTCTCTGACTCTAGTGCTCAAAAGAAAATTGGAAAATTCATTTGCAATCAAGGATTTGGGAGCTAAAAAACAAATCCTTGGTATGAGAATAACTAGAGACAGGAAAAATCACAAATTAACACTGTCTTAGAATGAGTGCATACAAAAGGTGTTGAAAATATTTAATATGGAGAATGCAAAACCAGTTAGTACACCTTTTGCTGGCCATTTCAAACTTAGTAATGAGATGTGCTTAAAGACCCAATAAGAAATGGATTATATCTCTAAAGTTCCATATGCATTAGCAGTTAGAAGCTTAATGTATGAAATGGTCTACACAAGGCCTAATATTTTCACATGCAGTGGGATTTGTAAGCAAGTACATGAACAATGTATGAAAATCACATTGGATGGCAGTGAAATGGATTCTCAGATATCTGAGAGGTACCACAAATCAATAATTATGCTTTGGTTGTTTAAACATTTCTCTATAGGGATATGGTGATGAAAATATGGCAGGTGACAGAGACAACAGGAGTAGCACTACAAGGTATGTATTTATTGTAGGTGGAACAGCTGTTAGTTAGGTTTCAAAAATCCAAAGTGTTGTTGCACTTTCAACAACATAAGCAGAGTATGTTGCTGCTACAGAGGCTAGTAAAGAAATGATTTGGTTACAAGGGCTTATGAATGAATTGGGTAAGAATCATGATATGGGCACGTTATACAGTGATAGCCAAACTACCATTCATCTTGCAAAGAACTCATAATTTCATTCCAAGACTAAACACATATATCCCAAGTACCATTTCATACGGTCAGTGTTGGAAGATGGAGAGTTGAAGCTAGAAAAGATACACACTAGCCAAAATCCTACAGATATGCTAACAAAAGTTGTAACCAAGGAGAAAATTATATTATGCTCAGTTTCAATTGGTCTTCAGGTATGACTATGAATATGAGAAACAACTAGGTCCAAAGTGGAGTCATTGACCACCAAATCAAGCATAGGTGGAGTTACTACAATCAGTATCAAAGTGGGAGATTGTTGGGTGTGGAGCCTGATTATCTTCTTTATTTTGTATCACAACGTTGGACCCCTGTTATAAATGGGGCGACAACACCACCCATAATTAAAAGTCTCCTGGGGGGTCAGGAGGGGTGGGGGGGCTGCGACTTTATGGAGCCCCCCTAGTGGGGGTTTCGAGGGAAATGCTCCCGAAGCTAAAAATAGATGTAAAATTTCTTTGTAAAAGGATTGTAATTTCTAGTCAATCTAGATCATTCATTAGGTGAATGATCTGATGGTAGAAGTTTTGTTTGATTTATGCTTTTTTTCCCTAGAGGAAACCTCTCGTTTTGTATGAGGGTATTGTATTGCGGTAGTGCATTGTATGTGTATTTTCAGAGCAAGAAACTAATAGGGAGACTGTGAGAGAGAACAGAGGATATTATAGCAGACCTGTTGTAGGTTGTGTCTCTTCATTTTCTGGATAATAGAAAGGAAGGACTGGTTGTTCAAGGTTAACATATCTCAAACTGGGTGAACCACGTATATCTGTGTTTCTCTGGTTTTACGTGTTTTGTGTGTTTTGGCTTGTTTTTGCTATGCATAAATCTAGCACGTGTTAGATTTATTTTTCTGTGCAATATTTTTTTTGTCTATTTGGTTGTTTAAGGTAGAAGGAAATCTAGCATGTGTTAGATTTCCTTCACCATGGCAATGTTGCTTGAAATGTGCTTGTTTTTGGGCTAGAAGTTGTGATAGATTTTATTTTCTCTACAATATTGTTGTTGTCAAATTGTTTTTTTATTATAGAAGGAAATCTAGCATGTGTTAGATTTCCTTCACCTTGGAAAGGTGCTTGTGTTTGTGTTAGAAGGAAATATAACATGTGCTAGGTTTCTTTTGGTATGAAATTTTGTTGTTTGTAGTATTCTTGTATTTTTGCTACATGTAAAGCTAACATCCATTAAATTTCTTGTACCTTGCGATGTTGTTATTGGAAATGTGCTTTTGTTTGTGATAGAAGTTTTTATAGATATCTTTTTCCATGAAATTTTGTTGTTGGCAATATGATTTTGTTTATGTTGGAAGAAAATATAACATGCTAGATTTATTTCACCGTACAATGTTGTTGTGTGCTTGTGTTTGTGATATGCGTAAATCTAGCACATGTTAGCTTTTCTTCACCTTGTAATGTTATTATTGGAAACATGCTTCAATTTTGGCTCGAAAGAAATCTAGCATGCACTATATTTCTTTTTCACTGCAATGTGGTTGTTTATAATATGCTTATGTTTGTGCTAGAAGTAAATCTACCATGTGCTAGATTTGTTTTATCTATAAATGTCGTAACGTGTTTGTGTTTGTGTAGAAGGAAATCCAGCATACACTAGATTTTTTTCACCCTTCTATGAGTTTATTGAAAATGTGGTTGTATATGCATTAGGAGGAAATATAGTGTGAACTAGATTCCTTTTGCAATGCAATGTTGTTGTTGGCAATTCAATTGTTTGTGCTAGAAGGAAATCTAGTATGTTCTGTATTTCCGTCACCACAATCATGTTATTGGCAATGTGGTTGTGATTGTGCTAAAAGGAAATCTAGCATGTGCTAGATTTCTTTTTCCCTAGAATGTTGTTGGTAATATGTTTTTGTTCATTCTTTAACAAAATATGGCATATGCTAGATTCTTAACCCCTACAATGTTATGTGTTTGTGTTTGTTCTAGAAGGAAATATACCACACACCATATTTATTTTGTCTCACATAAGGTGTTTTTGAAAATATTCTTTCTTGTTGTAGAAGAATATCTAATATGTGGTATGTTTCTTTCACCCTATAATATTGTTATGTTCTTCTGTTTATGAGAGAAGGAAATATGGCATGTGTTAGATTTCGTTCAACTTGCAATGTTGTTATTGGTGACATGTTTGTGTTTGAGATATAAGTAAAAATAGCATGTTAGATATAATTCACCTTGCAATAGTGTGATTAGAAATATGCTTATTTTTATGATAGAGGAAAATCTAGCATGATATAGATTTATTTTACCCTAAAATATTGATGTTGCCAATATGTTTGTGTATGGTGGGAGGAATTTTAGCATGCACTAAATTTATTTAAAAATGAAATGTTGGTGTTAGAAAAAATATTTTTCTTGTACTAGAAAAAATTCTAGTATGCAATAGATTTGTTTCACAATGAAATATTGTTGTTGGAAACGTGCTTGTATTTGTGCTAGAATCAAATATAACCTGCATTGGACTTATTTTGCAATGAAATATTGCTGGAAATGTACTTGTTTTTTTTCTAGAAGGAATTATATCATGCATTGGATTTCATTTTCCCTAAAATGTTATTATTTCCAATGTTTTAGAAGTAAATCAAGCATAGGTTAGATATATTCCACCTTGCAATGTACTTTCTGGCAATGTGATTGTGTTTTTGCTAGAAGAAACTCTAGAACGTGTAAGATTTATTTTACTTTTCAATGATTTTGTTAGTAACATGCTTCTCTTTACGCTATAAGGAGATTTATAATGCGGTGGATTTCGTTCAACTTAGAATATTGTTGTTGGCAATGTGCTTGTATTTGTGCTAGAAGGAAATCTAGCATGTGCTAGATTTATTTGACCATGTAACATTTCTTCTAGCAATATGCTTGTGTTTGTAGTAGAAGGAATGATATTGACTGTTAGTTTTCATTTGAGGTGCAATGTTTTTGTTCGAAATGGGCTTCTACTTGTGATAGAAAGAAAGCTAGCACACATTATATTTCATTCATAATGTAATGTTGTTATTAGAAATGTATTTTTTATTATGCTAGAAGGAAAGTTGTAATGTGTTAAAGTTCTTTCATCTTGCAATGTTACTGTTGAAAATGTGTTTCTGTTTGTGATAGAAGTAAATCTTGCATCCCTTATATTTTTTTCGCAATGCAACATTATTGTTAGAAATGTGCTTATATTTGTGTTAGACGGAATTATAGAATGCACTATATTTCTTTGTTCTTGTTCCAAAAGGAAAACTATCAATATTTCACCCTCACCAAGGTTAGTGCTCTGATATTCTTCTTGGTAGTGCATTTGTGGTTATGCAAGAAGGCTACCTGGTGATTACTAGCTTTCTTATAGACACCATTACACTTATGCAACCAATTCTCTAGGGGTGACATTTTCTCAATAATCACAATGGTTAGAGTTATAGATTTTGATGTTCCTTTTTATTTAATTTTGGAACAATTTATGGAGATCAATGATAGTGCAAAAGAATTGTATATATAGATATATGTTTTTGTTGGCACTACATTTGTGCCTGAGTTGCAAGGAAAGATAATGGTATAGATTTCCTTTTGGCACAAACACAACAATTCAATCATAATTTTTTGATCGATGGAGAATAATGTGATATTTGTATAATTTTGAAGTTTATTAATAAATGTGTTATTGAGGTATACTATATTTTGCTTCCAATGCACATGTATGCAATTTTAAAGTATCAAGCACAATTTTTTAAGATGCATTGTTTTTCTCTCTATTTTGTTGTATAGTTATGACTTCCAAAAACAATTTTACTAATGTCTGGATGAATAAGGTAAGACTCTTCCTCATCAACATAAAAATGTAGGAAAACTCAAATCTACACTTTTTGAGGACCTAAAGTTAAAATCCCTTTGTATCCATCCTAAATAGTATGTCCTTACATGTGTATAGGTAGGGAGTGCTAACATTGGAACTAAATATTTGTAAAATGAAATTTCTTTTCTTTTAGAATAAAAATGAGAATTATCTAGTATTTAGAATACAGAATCTTTTATTTAGAAGAAAACCTCTAGTTTGGCTTTTGATTATGAAGTTCAAACATCAAACATGCTCACTAAGTGAAAATATAATTTCTCCTTTTCATGGGGCTTTTAAACATCTTATGTAGAATCAACCTTGGAATTTCTTATTTTTTCCAAAGGACCATGTTTTGGTTCTTCAACTTCTAAAAATTTATTATGATCATTATTCATACACATGCATTAAGACAACAAGTGTCATTTTTGAAGTTAAATAGGAACTTTGTGGTTTGATATGAGCTGATATTTGTCATTCAAAACTTTTATTTGGAAGAAAAAATATAGTCTGGCTTTTGATTATCAAGTTCAAACATCAAACATCCTCACTAAATGAAAATATAATTTCTCCTTTTTGTGGGGCTTTTAGACATCTTATGTAGCATCAATCTTTGAATTTCTTAGATTTTCCAATGGACCATGTTTTGGTTCTTCAGCTTCTACAAATTTCTTATGATCATTATTCATACATCTACATTAAGACTACAAGTGCCATTTCTGAAGTTAAATAGGAACTTGGTGGTTGGATATTAGTTCATATTTTTCATTCTATGATATTATCTACATCTCTAATTACATGGTATTCATATATGTTTTTTTTGTAATTTTCATGTAAAGTACTTTTTGGTAGTAGGAACTAGATGGTGAGGAACAATGTTTGATTACATGCAATATGACTACCATAGTATTTAAATTATTGCATCTATATTACTTTTTTTAAATTTGTGTGTTTTCTCGAAAATATAAAATCACACTTTACATGGTTCAACCTTTTAATTACAATTTATGATTTAGTTGTTGTTACAGAATTGGTACAAGCTAGAATGGAAAATCTAATTTTGGCAAAAGGGGACTATGTTGATCTCCTTATTAATGATCAAGCCGTTGGGCTAGGAAGGGTCGAATATATAGAGTCTGGAACTTATTATGCTTGAGAAAGGGTTGTTGCATGCTATGTTTCAATTTTCATAATTGATGTCACTCAACCACATTTGACTGAGGAGGATGTTGATGAAGGGGACATACATCATGGAAGATCATGGATTTGAGGCACAACATAGGAAAATCAAAATATTAAAGCATGCGTTCAAATATTATTAATAGTATGATACTTTTTTTGAGTAAATACTAACCTTATTTACATTCGTTTATAGGTTCAAATGTTTCTTCTACATTTTATGTTGGAGATAAGGTAGATCTTCTACAAAAGGGATTGAAGGTGGGTGAAGGCTCCATATTCAATAGGAAGCTTGGACATAAAGTGAATGGAAATATGGTAAAGAAAGGATGAATAGTGGATAAAATTGAGAAGGTGTTAAAAAATGATGCTGATCTACCACATCCAAGAGGATTTGAACATACACTAGGGGGTGCGTTGGAATCTTCTGAGATTTGGCCATAATCAAATTTGCAACCTCACTAGCATGATCATGGCATAAATATTCCCCAAGATAGGGTTAGATTAATACGTACAAAGGTTTCTCTTAAACATGAATGCATGGGAACAAGCATGTGCATTTCTGAAGGAATTCTATTTAATCTCTACAAGGAAGACATTGTTGAAGGTGAAATAGAATTTGGTGTTTTTTTGGATGAGATAGATGGAATTTATGAAATATGAATAATTCGGGATAATTCTGTACATTGTTTGGTTAGATGGCCAATAAATAAGTTGGTGGACAACAAAGGTGTGATATTAAGGGTTACAGAAAAGTTCAAGGAGGCACCCAAGGAAATGGTGATATGGGATGTTATATAGGAAACAAATCCCTTAAACAAATGGGATGGGTATCTTTGTAATGAAAAATATAGAAAAACAATTGATATGCATGTAACAAGGTGATATAAAAGGATTGAATGAGTTATGCCTACAAGAAAAATTATAAAATGCCAAAAAAAAAAGATGAAGAGAAAGAAATTCAAAATTTGGTAGTAGATGTATGTTGTAGAAAATATTGTCTTCAACATGTGGATAGGAAGGCCATTTCAGGTCCTAGAAGGGGTGTGAAAAAAATAAATAAAAATGGTATTAGGGAATTGTTCTTGAATTCACTCATGTAAAACAAAGTCATGTTAAGGAGCTATATCCATGGCCTACCACGTATTGCTGGAAATGTAAAGGACATGATATTTAATGGGAATATTATTTGTAATAAAGCATGATATAATATACATAACACTCCTCAAAGCACATTCTATAACTACCACCATTATTTCCAACATTGACAAATCAAATCTATTCATGGTAACACCAACACATGCAACGCACGAGCACACACCATGGCAAAAATAGAAATATTGCACAAAATTGTAATGGATAATTCAGATTTTTCACCAAACCAAACACGTCATTTTGAATAATATGGAACATCTTCTCCTTTAAGATTTCTTTCTTCGACTTACACACAAAATTCTTTGTTGAAAGATATCAATGAGGCTCTTCAAAAGCACAATTACCCATAAGTATCACAGTTAGCAATGAGAAAGATCTAGAATACTAAGTTTTGAGATGTGGCATTTTCAAAGAACATCAAATTCAGTAAATGCAGCGAATCTATTTTTTTGAAAGAACAGATGAAGTCAGTCACCACAAAAGAGTTGGAAGAAAAGGCACAAGGTAGGTTGAAAAAAACATAAAAATATTGTTATGCGTGGAAGATATTGCTACTGTTCCCATAGAGTTATGTCAAAACAGTTTCCAAAGGATTATTTGAGCATTATCCATGATAAAATCAATAAAACAAAGACTTCAATCCCAAGGCTACGTGCCAAATCAAAATCTATTGTAGGAACAAATTTAGGCTTTTCATTAACATGTATGCTAACACATGGGCATAATATAGGAGGTTTTGGTTATATCTCCCTACCATTTGTACATATGGGATCACAATTTACTATTACATCCCTTGCAAAGTGCTTAAGGGACCTTGAAGACCCACAAATTGATATGTATGTTGATCTACTTTATGAGAGTGGATGTTCAAGAAACCCACTTACGAATGCATTACTTGACACCTCTATTTACTAAAAATTTCAAGTGTATAATGATGATTTTATATCTCATGGAAGAGAAAAGAGTCAAAATGTTGATTTTAAACCTCTTCCTCCACATTTGTTGTTACAATTGGACAATGTAGCTAGTGATAATAAGAATCACTATCTTTTCATGGTTCTATCACTTGTAACTACACTTGTATCTTTGTTAGGTCCTTATATTACTAGTATAGTCCCTTATTGTTGTTAGTGTAACCCCCTTATTATTATTATACTACCCTTATAACCCCCATATTGTTATTATTGTGCCCTTAAATTATTATTGTTAGGTCGGCTAGGATTACATTGTGGCCCTATGGACTCCTATATATAGAAAGGAGGTTTTGTAATTTGTATCATCCAAGAATTGTTAATTCATGTAATGTATTGGAGGTTTCCCCCTCAAAGTGGCTTATTTCTAAGCCATTGATATCTCTTTTCTTCTATTTCTGGAGCTAGTTTCACAACATTTGGTATCAGATCTTTGAATTCTAGGGTTTCACTGCCCCAAACAGGTCATCTTGGCATTTTCACTATAAATTTTTTTATACAAATATTAAAAAGCTGAAATTTTGAAAGTGCGAAGCTAAAATCCTGAGGAAAATTGTCGCAAAATTTCAGAGCTTGGTTCACAATGTTTTTGGAGATATGATCCATGGAATATAGGGCTTTTTGTAGGCTCTTGAATTTAACCTAAACAGATCATCGCAGAATTTGCGCTATAAATTTTGTTCTACGAAGTTTCAGAAGTTGAAATTTTTAGAGAGTGAATCTGACATCCTAAGGAACATTGTCACAAACTTTCAGTGCTTGGTTCGCAATATGTTTGGAGATATGATCTTTGGAAGTTAGGTCATTTTCAGGCTCTCAAATTTCATCTCAAAGAGGTTATCGTGGTAAAACCTTCATAACTCTTTCTCTGAGCATCATATTGGAATTCTATAAAAAGTGGCTACAAGTAAACGGACCGTAGTTTCTTGTCTATCAATTTCAAAACCAAAGGAGGAAATAGTGACACGTGGCAAGTCGTACAAGTGCACTATACTAAACTAGTCCATAATTTTGTCATTGTGGGAGATTGGACATAACTTTTCCTTGAAGAATCCAAATTAGGTCACACCTATGGCATTTGAAAGAAGATTCAGAGGGTGACTTAATGGCCAAATTTTAGATATTGAAGATCCGAAATCACTGAGATAATCCAGTTTCAATATCGAGCTCCTCAAAATCAAGAAAAAGGTGTGTATTTTTTTTCAAATTGCATAAGTCTTGTCTGAAAAATCAGTTCTACTTGATTCCAAAGGCCTATTGAGCATAGATATTAGTATTGGTTCTAAAATGCCTCCTAAAAATAATTAAACACCCAATAAGCCTTCAGAAGGCTCTACTATGACTCATGAAGACGAAGAAATGCAACATGAGATATCAAAAGTCCATGATCAAGTGCACCAAATTTTGCTATCACAAAGAGAAACAAAAAATGAAATGGATGGTTTGAAGAAAGGCGTGGAAGCTAATCTGAATGGTTTGGAAGCTAAGATGGATGACATGGAAGTTGACATGGAAGCCAAGATGGATGACATGGAAGTTAAAATGGAAAACATGAAGAATGATCTAAAAGCAGACATGGAAGGTTTGACAAAGTTGATACAACAAATGTTTCCTAATTGTGAAAAGATAGTAGAGGAAACTAATGATGAGAACAAAATAAATTATAATCATGATTTCATAAACTCTAATGTTGGCAGGAAGAACCACAATATTCCAAATATGGATATGAGGAATTTTGATGGCAAGGATCCCGTAACATGGATACTATAGATGGAACAATAGTTTGATCTCAATAATGTGCAAAACACAGAAAAGGTACGCATTGCAACTTTACATCTAGAAAAAAATACATTTGTATGGTATCGATGGCTTTTATACCGTAAAAAAATTGTCACTTGGTCAATTTTTACGGAGGAAATGATAGCACATTATGAGGATACAAAGAGCAACACCTTCTTTAGTCAATTGATAAATCTAAAAAAAAATGGTTTAGTGGGGGAGCACATTGTGGACTTCCAAAAATTGAATATAAGGGTAATGGATATTCCATAGGAACACAGGATTGATCTCTTCATAGGTACTTTAAAGGATAACAGCCAACATGAAGTTCGTGTTTTGGAACCTGATTCATTGGAGAAGGCATTCAGGTTGGAAAGAAAAATTGAATGTAAAATTATGGCAACAAGGAAGCCTACCACTTACTTCTATAAAGAGGGAAGTGTTGCTACTCCTAGATTTCAAAAACCTACAAGGTTGACACCACAACAATTGGAAGAAAAAAGAGCAAAAGGGATTTGCTACAGTTGTGATAGAAAATACACTAAAGTTCATAAGTGTGCCGAGAAGAAATTATTTTACATAGATTGTGACGAGGAAGAATAAAATGAACAAGAAGAGGATATACACCAGGAACCAACCCTAGAAGAGGAAGAAATGAGTCGGACCATATCGTGTAATGCATGGGCAGGAATTATCACTCCTTAAACACTCAATATAGAAGGACATATCAAGAAGAAAAAGGTAATAGTGTTGATTGATTCAAGTAATACCCATAATTTTATTCATTGTAAGGTAGCCAAGGAATTGAATTGTTTCCTATACCCGGCACCAGAATGTCAAGTGATGGTTGCAAATGGAGGAACTATAAATTTCTTTCAAAAATGCAATAATATCAAGCTATCCATGGGGAAATATGTATTGAATAGTCCAATTCTTTCCATCCCAATGGGAGGTGATGATGTCGTACTAGGAGTAAAATGGTGACAATATTTGGGGACGGTAGCTTTTAATTTTCAAGAACTTTTCTTGAATTTTTTTTCGAAAGGAAATGAAATCAAATTACGGGGTATCAAAGGGAAGCCAAGAAAGATAATAAGCTCTAATTTCATGACAAATATTCTGAATAAAGAACAACGAGGCGTAATTGCACAATTATTCTCACTAGAAGTTCCAACATCAAAATTATATATTTCTCCAAATCTCCAAAGAGTCTTGGACAATCATTCCAATGCGTTTGATACTCCCAAAGGACTCCCACATATTCGTGATCATGATCATGCTATTCATTTGATTCCAAGAAGTTTTCCTCCAAACATCTGACCTTACAGATATCCTTATGTCCAAAAGAGTGAAATTGAACGTATGATTGCAGAAATGTTAGAGGCTGGTATAATTCAACCTAGTCAAAGTTCTTTCTCTGCTCCTGTAGTATGGTACATAAGAGGATGGATCATGGCGAATGTGCCCTGATTATAGGGATCTTCATAAGATCACCATTAAAGATAAATTTCCCATTCCTGTGATTGATGAATTACTGGATGAATTATATGGAGAAATTTATTTTACCTAGTTGGATCTTCGTTCAGGATATCATCAAATTAGAATGAAGACTCAAGGTATTCCGAAAATATCATTTCGAACTCGTGAGGGTCATTATGAATTTTTGGTCATGCCTTTTGGCCTTACCAATGAACCTTCTACATTTCAAGGGTTGATGAATTCCATTTTCAAACCCTTCCTTAGAAAATTTTTTCTAGTATTTTTTGATGATATACTAATCTACAACAGGTCTTGGAAGGATCATGTTCAACATGTTGATAGTGTGCTCAAACTATTGCAGGAGAAACAATTATATGCAAAAACATCCAAATTTTTCTTTGGAGTACAAGAGGTGGAATATCTGGGTCATATTGTATCTCACGAGGGTGTTAAGGTAGACCCTAACAAAATTAAAGCCATTAAGGAATGGAAATTCCCACAACCATAAAGAAGTTGCGAGGATTTCTCAGGTTAACGGGGTATTATCAAAAGTTTGTTAAGAATTATGGGAGAATAACAGCACCTCTAACAACATTATTGAAGAACGATGCATTTTCATGGACTCCTGAAGCAACTAAGGCCTTTGAACATCTTAAAGAGGCAATGTGCCTAGCATTGCTCTTAGCTATGCTAGACTTCACAAAAACCTTTATTGTGGAATGTGATGCCTCAGGAAATGGAATTGGTGTTGTTTTAATGCAAGAAGGAAGACCCATTTCTTTTGAAAGTCGTCCAATCAAAGGAAAGTATTTACTGAAACCTATTTATGAGAAGGAAACGTTACCAATACTGCATGCACTAAAGAAATGGAGAACTTACCTAATGGGAATACACTTCAAGGTAAAAAATGATCAAGATTGTCTTAAACACTTTTTGGAACAAATACTATCTTCAGAAGAGCATCAAAAATGGGTCACAAATATGTTGGGTTATGAATTTGAAATAATCTACAAAAAAGGGAAGCTAAATGTTGTTGCAGATGCACTCTCAAGAAAGAATGAAGAGGTAGAAACATTTATTTGTGCCATTTCTATTATCCAACCAAATTGGATAATCGAAGCAAGAGATGAATGGAATAAGGACGAATAATTGTGGACACTCATTCAAAATTTGTAGTAAGATCCTAGTACATCTGATACATTTAGTTGGAAAAATGATTCCTTATGGTACAAAGATCTCTTATATCTTTGTAAGAATTCCCAACTAAAACAAAACATTCTTTTGGAATTGCACACTTCTCCTTTAGAAGGAGACTCATGATTTTTAAAAACTTACCAGAGGGTGAAGAAAGATTTTTTTTTGGATGGCCTTAAATCTGATATTCAAAAGTTTGTGGCAGAATGTTTGGTTTTCCAGCAGAATAAATTTGAGACAATTAAGACCTCGGGTCTTCTACAAACTTTATCCATTCCAAGTCAACGTTGGGAGGAGATTTAAATGGATTTTATCATAGGTTTACCTAAGTCCGAAGGAAAGAGTGTCATCATGGTGATAGTTGATATACTTACCAAGTATGCACACTTTTGTGCATTATCTCATCCATTTAAATCAAGTACAATTGCTACTACATTTATGGACACAATTCAAAAGCTACATGGAAACCCAAGTTTTATTATGAGTGACAAATATCCCATTTTTACAGGAAAATTTTGGATGGAGTTATTTTCTTGTTTGGGTACTCAATTAGCTCATAGCTCATCTTATCATCCTCAATCTGATGGTCAAAATGAGATAGTAAATAAATGTTTGGAAGGATATCTTCGTTGTTTTGTATCTGATAAAAAAACATAATGGATCAAGTGGTTACCTCTCGCTGAATGATGGTATAACACTTCCTTCCATACTGCAGCAAAAATGACCCCATTTATGGCACTTTATGGATATCATCCACCATCCATCACATCATCTTTAAGAGAAAATTCGAAGGTTCAAGTAGTGGAAGATCACATCGAGCATCAACAAAAGTTCTCCAACTCTTAGAGGACAACCTGAATTCGGCACAAAATCGAATGAAACAGCAGGTAGATCAACATCGCAGCGAGAGAAGTTTTGATGTAGGAGACTGGGTATTTTTACAGCTACAACCATACAGAAAAATGTCCCTCAAGCAAGATAAGAAGGATAATAAATTATTGACAAAGTACTATGGTCTTTATGAGTTGTTGCAAAATATTGGTACTATGGCATACAAATTGGAGCTTCCTGCTTCTTCACGAGTGCATCCAATTTTCCATGTTTCATGATTAAAGAAGGTTATAGGTGAAAATCTTCCAGTTCAAACAATATTGCCAGAACTTGATGAGGAAGGAAATATCATATTGGAACCTAAAGTAGTCACGGAAACCAGAACTCGATAGCTACAGAATCAATCAATTTCAGAGTATCTCATCAAGTAGAATAACTTACCCACAGAATATTCTACATGGGAGGATGAGAATTTTATACAGAAGCACCCAAAGCTACTCAAGCGTTGAGGACAACACTTTTTTGAAGGAGATGCGCATGTTAGGTCCCTATATTACTAGTGTAGTCCCTTATTGTTGTTACTGTAACCGCCTTATTGTTATTATTATACTCTTGTAACCCCCATATTGTTATTATTGTGCCCTTAAATTATTATTGTTAGGTCGGCTAGGATTACATTGTGGCCCTATGGACTCTTATATATAGAAAGGAGGTTTTGTAGTTTGTATCATCCAAGAATTGTTCATTCATGTAATGTATTGGAGGTTGCCCCCTCAAAGTGGCTTATTTCTAAGGAATTGATATCTCTTTTCTTCTATTTTTGGAGCTGGTTTCACAACATTCTTCATCACTATTGAGGTTGGATCCTTGCCTGTGGGGCACACCCATGAAGACATAGATGGAACCTACGGAAGAATTTCCTCTAGGCTAAAATGTAAAGGTATATATTCTTTGCCTGAAATGATGGATACATATCGCATAATTGAAGAAACTCGAGTGTTTCCACCTAAACTTATAGACAAGGTATATGACCTCAAAATTTTACTTAATGGATACATCAAGGAGGGAAAAAATGCACTAGTTGGACATCTTAATGTTCAATACTTCAAATTTCTTCTATTCAATGGTATTCTAGTACTAAGGTACAAATAATCCATTAGAAATATTGGGTGGTTAGAATCAGTTGAGTTATGGAATATAGATGATGAAGGTAGACCTATAATTCCCATAGGGAACCCATATTTCTTAGCTTCCAAAAATAATTATGCCTATTTAAAAGAACTAAAGGAAGGGATAACATCATACATAAAAATGTGGAAAGACACTATCAAGAATGAGGATTCACCAATTGTTACAAAGGAATGGTTTAATAAAGTAGTGTATTGGGAAAGAGTTCTTGATAGATTAGATGGAATATATAACTATCATAGAATAATAGATGGAAGTGATTCATCTTTTCAGAATTTATGGCCCAAGACAAGGCACATTGTTGATGTTGATCATAATGCACTCCATGTAATCGCAAGCATTGTGGATGGATATTTTGATAATGCAATAGATGAACTAGTATATGTTGGATCCAAATGCAACAATCCAAGGCAAACATTCAATCCAATGATTGATGTTGAGAAAGGAAAGATGTTGATGGTTAGATCAGGAAATGAGGATGTGGGAGAGATGATTTGGATGGAAAAATCCATCATAGATAACTTTAGGGATAATTAAAGTGAAAATCTTCATGTAAAGGTTGATTCTTGCAAATCTATTTTAGGGAAATAGAATGGAAATTTTTTAGAGAAATATTGGATACGAAATCCTGATGACACAAAACTTGGCTATATTCCAATTAATACCATAGTGTGGGCATGGATGTGAAAGAAAGAACATTGCAAGAATACTAAGATAAAAAATATTGTGTAGAAATTTTACTTGACCTACTTGAGAGAATATCTTAAGATTAGGTTTATATCATTCATGAATGTAATTTTTTTTAAAGTATCTATTAATATACATTAAGACACACTTTGAAATATTTGTTGTATATCAAGTATTCACTTCATATTATTTTGGGAGAAGTTTTATATTATTTAGTATTTCAATGTAATCATGTGGTGATACAAATGACATGATATTGCCATAAAATATTTAATTTTTCAAATATTTGTTTGACCAACATGACTTTTCACCATATCAAATATGCATAATCAAATTCAATAATGCACTTAAAAACAACATCTTCTAAACTTGGCCTATTAAAAAAATAGTGGAGTAGATAATTAGTATTCTATTTAATATAAACCATTTAAACACTTAATGAAAAAATGTTATACACTTGTAATGATAATTGAAGTGATTTTTCCATAATATTCCTTATTATAATTGATATGAATAAAATTTGTTGTTTCGTCGCACTCTAATTTATAAAAAATGATTTTGATCATTGAAAAACAAAACTAGACTTATAAAATATTTCCTCTTATAGATTTTGAAGTGGTGCAAACATTATACTAGTATAATAAATATGTACTCAACATAGGAAAAGTAGCTAGTGTCAATTTAAAATGGTCAATAATAGTAAGAAACACAATATTAATATATTGTTAAATAACTTTATACTAGGTAATTTTTTTTTACAAAATCTATTATTCACGAGTCAAATTTAATACATAAATATAAATATTCATGATAATAGAAATAATGTAAGGAATATAAGTTTTAATGAATGTCAATATGTTCTTTTCAATATAATATCCTTAAACATTGGATAAAAACTAAGCATTCGTAATAAATAGTTTAGTCAATTTTCTCTCTTTCATTTTCTATTTGAAAATAATAAAATTGGATTACTTTGTTACTGTTGTAATTCATGCTTGATTTTGATAGTTAAAATGATTAGTAATTGAGCCGAGAGGCCAGACTCATTCTACGACCTAGTAAGAGGGGATGCGTAAGTTTGTCTGTTACATGCCCTTTTAAAATATATATATATATATATATATATATATATATGTTATAAATAGAAAAATAAAGATCTATGTTAACTAATTAATGTCGATATCAACTTCATATATAACTAAATATAGAAAAAAAAAATTTAATTTTTTATGCTTGAAATGTTTGTTTGGTCTTATATATACTCTATTTAGCATTCAAAAGTACAAGTGAAACAATGAAAAATAACACCTTGTATTTTTCCTTCTAAAGATATTTGCACGTGAAGAAATTTGGTCCCTCTAGGCTCATGTTAAATCCTTATTTAAGATGGATATATGCCATTATATATTGGACAGATTACTATGATAAATTTCCATTAAATAACTTTATACTTAATATATATCTTGCATATTAATCTATTATTCATGATTAAGTCTTAATTAACTTAGTTTTCAACAAAACAGTACAAATAATAAATAATAAATAAATTATAATACTACTCTCATTCAACGTTTAATTTGATTGTAGAAAAATATTTTCTCATGTCAACTCTAAAATGGTTCAAACTTCCTACAATAGTATGTAGTGATGATGATCATAATGATGATTATCATCAAGTTCAAACTTCGTACAATAGTATGTAGTGATGATGGTGATAATGATGATTATCATCTAAGACTAAATATGGTATATAAGAAGCCATAAAGATATTACTCATATTTCTTTAGAATTTCATTGTTATGCTCAAAAAGCATTAAAATAAGTGTTTCAATATCATCATAATTTTTTTTAGTTAAAATATGAAGAAATTTGGTAGCTCCATAAATATTTTGAAATTTAAATCCAATATGAGTATAAAGTGGATGATCTAAGAGGTTTTTTCATATTCAACCATATTACTAGTGTTTCAAAGGTGATAGACTTTTAAATTGTGCCAACCTTGTCTTAGCAATAATTCTAACTTAACACATACATGATATTTACTCTATCATATTATAATTAAATGGGTTAATAATAGTAACATACACAAAATTCTTTTCATAAAGTTAATAATAGTAACATACGCAACATTATTTTCATAAGTTAACATTAACAAACTTATCTTTTAGTACAAACCATAAAAAATGTTAAAAGAGATAATGTAAGGAATCGAAGATTAAGATGTGAAATATTTTCTTTTGAAAGATTTTTTTTGCAAGTTTATATAAATTTGTTTTATATGGTTTACCATGATAATTTTTCACCAAAAATGGCGAATATCTACATTAAAATTAGTAAACTAAGTGATTTTATAATTCCACATTTTGTAAAACCTTAATCTGGTTAAAGTTCTAAATTCTAGATCAACTAAATACTTCCAAATTTAATTAAATATTTGTTATAAGATATTAAGTTGTATATAAATTGTTTAATATGTAAAACTTACAAATATAATTAGTAGTTTTATGAAGTGATATTTATGTGTTTCAAGAGTATAATGTTTTTTAAGTTTTACTTGTTTATGTAGTCATCCTTTCTCATATATTGAGAAAAATTAAAAGACTCAAAATTAAAATTATGTGTTTTTTCATGTTTTAATCTATACATAAAAAGGTATGATAACATGTCCCCTCCTAATATTTGAATTATTTTTTTTTGGACTAAGCTTCCACCTATCACAATGAGGCCAATTTCAAATATTTAGCATTTTGAGAGGTTATGACCAATGGAGGAATTTCTATTGGGGGTTTAATCTTTACTAATATTTGCACAACATTACCACATTTTGCACACTAGGAATAACTCTCAAGGCCTTTACCAATGGACATGAAAAGGTCCTTAGACTAGGAATATGGGCACCATTATTATTCTTTTCATGATAAGAATTAGTATGAGGGAAGATTAAACAGACTTATATTTCTGAAATTAAGCTTCTGATGATCAAGGGCCATGAATTTGGCATTGAAAAAAAACATAGATCCTCTCTAAATAGTCTTAGGAATATATGGGATATAAATTACAGTAGGAATTGTTTCAAACCATGTATAGGATTTAAGGAATGTACCATGGATAGGTGAGGTAAACAAGGTCATTAGGATTTACAAGAGGCTTGTTAGCGTCGAGGGAAATAAGCTAGACTTAAAAACCACATAGATCATTTTTAAAGAATATTTGGTTTTAAGTTGGGATATGGGAACCATAGGATTCTTTCTTACCGCATATCAGAGTTAGTGTCTATTTTATGGTTAGGAGAGGAAAATAATTTCCTTAGTTCCTAACCTAATCTTTCTCATGTTCAGTTTCCATGAACAAGACCTCTAGCTGGGAATATTGGAAATTAGTATGTTTTTCATAGTAAGAATGGGTCCCATGGAATTTACTATGGCCAAAGAATGACATTAAAGAAAAGGGACTTAGGTATTAAATAATCAATGGCCATTAAAAAATCTTCAAACCACTGCATAAATTATATTCTCTAAGGATTATTCATTGGCCTCTAGAAGGGATGTGTATACCATTCAAAGTTTTTTCACGCTATGATTGGGTATTGGAGCCTCATCATTATACCTTAATGAAATTAGGAGGCTTTAAAATCACATATGATGCTTACAAGTGTAGGCTTGGTAAAAATAGGAATGTCATAAGGGGCTTAGGCCTTATTTGAATCTTTGATGATTAAGCTTTCGAAGTAGTTCTCAAAGAACAACACATAACCTCTATAGCGGATCTTAGGAATCTATGGGGGATATTTAGTGACATTGGTATGTTTTACATAGTAATAATGGGTCTTAGGCTTGTACCATTGAAAATGGAGGAAAAAAACGGCCTCAATCCTAAAATGAAACTTCTTTGGCTCACATTGCATGGAAAAGATAATAAAGAACAACATAAATCATATTTGAGGGATTTTAGGCCTCCATCTAGGATCAGGGTTCCATTATGAGGTTTTCCACGTCATATATGGGAGTTAGGTATTATTTCTTGGTGAAGGAATGAAAAAGGACATTATGCCTAAAACAAATCTGTCTCATATTTAATGTCGATGAACAAAATATTACAATGGAAATATGAGAACAACTAGTATGTTTTACATAATAAGGATGGGTTTTATGGCCTCTATTATTGATATGGAAGGAAAACAAGATCCTTAGTCCCTAAACAAAAGTTATTTAGTTCAAGGGACGTGAAAAAGGTGTCAAACAATCACACATATCCTATATAAGATATATGTAGCCTTTATGTGTGATATGGGTGCCTTTTGAATGTTTTTTGTGACATATTTTGGTATTGGGGCCTTTAAGTTTGGCCTTAATAGAATTAGGAGTATTTTTGCACCATGTATGGAACTTGGGGCCTTAACCATGGTCAAGGAAGGATCATAAGGTGCTTGGGTTACTTTTTAATCTTTCCATGATCAATATTCTTGAACAAGTATTCTAATTACTACACAGAACATCTCTAAGGGATATTTGGCCTATATCGGGGATCTTTGTCGCCATGGGTATGATTTACACGGTACGAATGGGTCTTTTGGAATTTAATATCTTGAGGGTAGGAGAAAAGAGGGCCTTAGGCCCTAAATAAAGCTTCTTGAGTTCAAGGAACATGAATTAACCCCTGAAAAACCACATAGATAATCTCTAAAGGATAATCAGATTTCAACTTGGATATGGGAGCCATGGCATCTTATTATACATAATTAAAGAGCCACACAAATTGTTAGTATGTATGCTTTTCTAATAATAGTGCATGCACATTCTAAGAATGCTAATTCATTATTAGAATTCATGAACATTTTTTTAATGCATGCATCTATTGAATAATATGGCTTTAGAGTAAACTTATATATTTATAACAACTGAACTTGTATAAATCAACATACTTTGAATTCAAATTAATGAAATCATTCTCTATGAAACTAGTGCAATAGTCAACCATGGTAAGTCACAATTCCACAAAAAACCCATAACAAATAGTGTGTCCACAATTAAAATTTACTAACATAAAGGACTTATTCATATAGTTTTTGTACTTGTTACCTAGTAATATTTCTATTCCTCTATTATAATAGTCATTTACGTTAATCATTATTAATTTTTTCACTTATTATCTAGTCATATATTTTAATCCTAGGCTAAATTAGTCATTTAAGTTAGTTGTTTTTAGTTTAGTCACTTATTATATAGTAGTACATTTTATACCTAGAGTAAATTAGTCATTTAGGTTACTCATTTTTAGTTTATTCACTTATTATCTAGTCGTATATTTTATTCCTGGACTAAATTAGTCATTTAAGTTAGTCATTTTTAGTTTAGTCACTTAAAATTTTTCAAATTTAGTAGTAATTCACTTGAAATAAGTGCAATGACTAACATTTTTAGTCACCTAGTCACTAATTTCATCCTTTTATACTAGTGTAACTTGTTTTTCAGTGACCTAAACTCCCAATCACATGCATGAGCCTACACCTATGCGAATGAAAGTCTCTAGTCACATGCATACACCTACAAGGGTGCAACTGCATTCTCAATTTCAGAATTATGTGCCTGCTACCACAAAATCTTTGCCACCTTTTCAGGGATAGACTATAGGCTACTACCCAGAACTTGATGAAACTTTTCAAAACAATAAAGGAAAAAAGGGCAAAGCATATAACACAAAATTTAGTAAATAAACTGACCTAACCAAGCCTAACAATGAAAAAAATTCCGTAAAACACATAATGAACATGTAATCTACATGTCATAACTACACATATGAACATAGGGATCTCATATCTATTTAAGAATCATTAATAAGGTTGGATGCTCTCATATAATAACTGCATTAGTATCTATTAGGTCATACATTCATTAACCATTAATTAACTAATCAAAACATGAAGGGAACTGTAACTAAAGTATGCCATAAAACCATGCTTATAATATGAATATAACCATAATAATACCAATGATAGAACAACCATCAAAGCCACATAATATAAATTATAAATAATCATGAAATTCAAGAGTAAAAGATCTCTTATTAACATATGCATAATCCATCAAATTCTGGGACTTCCACATACCGCTAGACCATAGATTGGGTTGAACCATATCTTTCTTTCAACCAATCACCATTGTTCCATATTCGAAGCATGAATGTGGATATCACAACAAAACCGACCATGATTCTCATAATTTATCACATATCCTACTAAAACCGGTCAAGGGTTTCTATTCCCGAGGAAACCACCTATCCAACCTTGCTTTACCATATATCCTACAATATACCGATCAAGGATTCCTACACCCAAACAAGAAAAATAGACTACAAGGATTTACCACATCCCACCAATATAGGTCTAGGGATCACTAGGTCGTAAGAAAGCATCGATGCCTCTAGATATTTCCACCTAAATATTCAAGAATTTTTCCATCTCCACCCTTGGGATTTGAGATATATCTTTCCATTACCAGTCAAGGATTCATATGCCCAACAAGGGTATACAAAAAAAATGATTTACTACAATCCCAACTTTACCGGTCAAGGGATTCCTAAGCCTTGTGATTTTTCCTCATACCAATTCACTCAATTTCGAAACCATTTGGAAATATAGATCAACCAAGTGAAAGAACCCCATCACACGATGGCTATGCAGAAATGGCAAGGCAAGGCTGAAACCACTATCACACTAGGAGAAACCCATGCCAATGAAAAAAAAAATACTACATGAAGGGAAATTTTAAGACATTTGTTTAAGACAAAAGAAATATTTTGTCTTAAAAATTAAATTTTTATTTTAGTTATTTTACATTAAAATTTAATATCAATTGAATTGTCTTAAATATAAAGTTTAAGACAAAAACATTTTGAGACAAAAATATTTTAAGACAAAACATCATATTTAAGACAAAAATAATTTGAGACAAAAAAATTTTAAGAAAAAAACATGAAACAAAAATATTGTAAGACAAAACTTTATATTTAAGACAAAAACTGTTTAAGACAAAAAAATATTAACACAAAAACAGTTTGAGACAAAAACATTGTAAGACAAAAACAATTTAAGATGAAAATATTTTAAGAAAAAACTTTATATTTAAGACAAAAACAGTTTGAGACAAAAATATTTTAAGACAAAACTTTATATTTAAGACAATGGCCACTTAATACAATGAAAATTAAGATGAAACTCATTTAATACAATTAACAATTAAGACAACCATATAAATTTAAGACAATATTATCTAACACTTGCAAAATTGACTCTGATAGTGCACCGTAAGTCTGTCAACTTGTAGGCTACTATTGTCTCGCACCTATACCGAGGCTATTATTTCACTTACCATTCATGTTATCTTCTATAAAGACAAGGATTTGTTGGGCTCTTCATTTTGGTGGGGTAGCTATCTCTGAAGTACGTGACAACTTTTCCTGGCAAGATTTCTCGGACATCAATTCCTCTTCTATCCCTTCGATATTTTTTGATATGATTATATACAACCTGTCTACCATTGACCCATAGACAGTTCCTCTGAACAACTAAGTTCTAGCTAAAAATATCATAACCTTATTTTTTATAGTCTATCTAAGCATCTTATTTTTTGTGATAAAATATGTCTATGGGAGTGTTCAAGACATTCATTTTCCCCAGAAACTGTGACTCTACATGATGTATGATATTATCATGTACAAAAGCTATAGTATATATGCTTCCTCTAATACAAAATTGGGAAGTTGATACAAGTTTGTTTCATTTGAAAATTTTGAATCTAAGCTAAGTCTATCTCAACATCTTGTTTGTTGTCACCAAGAAAATATGACTATAGGTTCATTCAAGGCATTCATTTTCCCAACACTTGTCACACTCTGCATGTTATATTATATCATCATGTACAAAAGCTATTGAATATTTTCTTCCTCTAAATAGGAGATAGGGAATTCGATACAAGTTTGGTTAGTCTACAAAATTTGAAGCTAATATCCGACTTAAAATTTATGTTCCTTAATTTACAACAACTGGTTTTCACTATCCTCGATGTACATTGTGTTCCCTTTTTGAATTTTTGTATATATCCTCTAACTAAGAAAATTATTTAGACACTTTGAAAATAATTTCTCCCTCACCAGCAAATCATTGACAGGTTGGTCTTCGCACTTTCTAAAATAATCACGTTGTCTTTACACTGTTTAAATATGGAAACATAGATATGAAATTTAATAGTTAGTCATAGAGGGATATGTCACATTTTGGATCTCCATGAATAGGGGATCCTCAATCATTCTAGATTTTCCATAAATACCAATGGACATGGACATGGGGTGATATCCTAACATTCCTTAATCGCCATAGATGGTAGGATTCAAGTATGGGAAAGTCAATGCTACCTTTTATCTCTTATCAATAATAATACGAAATTTACAGGTTATGTAAATTTGATTTTCTCCCGTGTAACATTTTATTTCTCTTGATTGAATTGATATTTACACTAGGCCTAAATTTCCTTTTTTGACAGTATTAGCACAAGTGGTGAGTTCCTTGTCCAAGATTTGAACACTAAGAAATTCAAACACCTATATACTTTTTAGGTTCAGGTTATGTTGCATTTCTTCTTTTTAGGGTTGGGTTGAGTCTGTAGCTAACAAAGTGGGAGTTCATATTTTGGGAAGAATCGTCGAAGATATAAAATATGGAGGTGAACAATTGAAAAAGGTTGTTTTCAACTTGGGAGATTTGAATATTGATGATTCTCATCTGGAACAGATGCTCGTTGATCGAATAATTTATGCCTTCCAAGAGAAGGATTCGACTAGTGATGATGCCAATGTGATGTTGAATGGATTTGTTGTTGTGTATTTGTGAATGCTTTAAACCAGAGAGTCAAACCATACTTTGTGGTACAACAAGTGGAGACTAAATAACGCAAGTGCAGAGGTTAGACAAAATGCCCTTGTACAAGAGTAGTCTTGTGAAGATATATAATGAGCTCAACCTTGTAGAGACCAATAATAAATACACACAAAAACAATAAGAAGTGGCACACAAAATTTGGTTTTAGTTTTCCACAAAACCATTCCCATGCACAAAAACAAAATTTTTGGTTTTCCTCAAAACCTTTGAAAATTATTTATATGCAAACCTTCCCATGCAGCTTGAGCTAAACTATATTGCATATTCATGAAGTTTGGTGGACATGAAATATCCATCTAATTTACGAAATATTCCAAATTATGCAATGAAGATCAAAATATAAAGACAAAATTTAGTTTTATTAAAAACCCTTACAATTATTTGATATGCAAGGTTGCACTTCTAGCTTGGCCATTTTATGAAGCGTGTGAAGTTTGAAGTTGAGAGTATGTTTGATCTTCAGACTTGGGTGCATATCGAATCCTTATTTTCATTAAGTTGTGCTTATTGTATATGCACTCAATACACTGTGTAATTAGTGTACAATGTGTAGTTGCACACATAAACCTCATTACACACAAATACACATAGATCGTTACTCAAGAGCTATCATACTCCTCATTTCATATTTTCATTATTATTGTAGGCCCCCCTAGAATATGAAATGTGGAAAATTGTGGTGTTTATGGGTCATTCCATTTGAGGGGGTATTTCTTATTTAGCCATGCTATGTATGTTGTATAAACATATGCATCCGTGAAAGCCTAAATCTATTTTACACATCACATTTGGCTTCACTTTCATTGGTGAAAAAATTCAGGCACAATGAGTTCATTGTAGGAGGTGGGTGAATCAGTTTTTACATGTTGTTTTAGGATGTGATGTCTTCTCTTGAATCTTATTGGCCCCTTATATATATTTCTGTAAGTAATTAGAGACATTTTTTCCCTCTTGGAAATCCATGGAGAGTGGAAGGTATTTCATGGATTCCACCGACACAACAACGGAATAAGCCCTCTCTCTAAACATAGATGGCATTACTGAGTTTGTCGGCATTTTTGTCTAGCATTGTTTGGCCACAGTGAATTACAATATTTCAATCAACATGAGTCCCAACAATCCGCTCATCATTGTAATGGCTCTCATGAAACTGAGCCCTTATAAACCAGTTTGGAATTATATTTTTTTCTCCAAGATTGGTGGAATTAAGATAGAGAATCATTTCACTTTGTTGCTCATCTTCTTTTATACCCTTCAAAATTTAGATGCTAATTTGGAAGAACACATCTTAGAGCATGTTGGTTATGGTAATATCTTACCCAGTGCCTTCTAAAAAATTCCTAGGTTCAATGAGCTTTCAAAGCTTCCTTTGTCAAATGCAGGATCATTTTATTAACGCAGGAGGACCGTAACACAATTAAAGGCCTTTGGATTTGGAATTCAAGTAAGCATTGATGTATTGCATTATTCAATTCATTTTTTCTTGTGTCTTTCCTGCAATAAAGTTATAGTATAAGATCCCACATTATATTCCATGTATGATATGCATGTGGTGTTAAAACTAGCATAACATTGATATATTAGTCATGGGAATGTAAATATTCTAAACTAACCCTTTCATATATTAGAACAAGTTCAAATTATGAAAGACAGAATCCTATAATAATTATATAAGAACTAACTTTGGATACACATTCCTTTCAACAATGCACTTGAATATATATAGTCTTACACAACTACACTAGCAATGCACTAATTACTTGGTACTTTGAAATTATTTTCCTAATTTTTGTTTCTCGTTTTGAAAGAATATGGGCTTAACTTATGAATGTAAATTAAATCCTATAAATATTATTGGATCTCCAAATCCAAGGTAACAATGTAATTTTTTAAGTGTACAATTATGTCTTCTATTGTTTATGAAGGAAGTAGTTTTTAGGAAAATTTTAATGTAATTTATATTTTAGAAACACTTTCTCTAGAAATTAATTGGCTAGGTTGCATTACTATGAGGAATGATTTTTCTTAATATTTTTAGATTAGGAGGGAAAGTCTATGATAAAATTTGGCTGAATTTTTTTGTTGTGTTATGTAGTGAGAAAATCATAACCTATTTGATACAAGTTCAATAGGATAGACTTTGAGAAGTTCTAGCAGAAACAATTTAATCTAGTGAGATTAATTGTGATGTGCTACCACATAATAAAACAAAATTGCTTGCACACAGAGAAGCTAAATGGTATATAGGAGCTTGATATGCATTGAAGTTCACATTTTAGCAAACAATTTGAACTTCAATCTTTCTGTGAACTAACAATGGCATTATTGGATATCTTTTTTGGAAAATTATCATCTATTAGTCTTTCTGCAGGACTTTTGTTTTTTCCATTTTCATCTACACTCTTCGTTTTGTTGTTCCTGGGTTTAGGTTCTACATTTTCCTTGCTAAGAATGAGTTACTTGATTAAAATGTTGGTTGGATATATTTAGATCACTTGATCCTCTAGGGGTTTCGTATCACAATCAAAAATATATACTCACAACCCATGTATGTTTGGAGGAGGAATCATTGGGATTATAAGAAACCCCAACAAGGAAGACCTGCTCAATATTGTCTTTCCATTGCAATTCGAGTATCCCAAGTTGTGAAAAATATTAATGCTTAGAAACTCTCTGCTACCTTGAAAATATCAATAAATATGAAAATAATTTGCATATACTGTACACATGAAAAATAATAGACTTCCTCATCAATCCCAGTACATCACAAAATCAAAAATATTTTGACGTCAATATCAACATCACTAATAGTCCCCCACCCCTCGACATTGATGGCAACATAAACATTGCTTAGTCTTGCTGATTTGGTCCTCCCCATTTGGTATTTCTCCTTATTTCTCATGGAATATACATTACCTTGCCCTTTGACATAAATTGAAATCGATTGAAAATTATTCACATTCATTACTTAAGACTCTTAGGCATCTACACTTATAACTTGTAACTTCTCTAGCCCGTAGGCTAGGTTCCCTGACATCTGCTTTGTCTTACAGGTCCAACACTTAAGCTAACAGGTAGAGAAAAATTCTTTTTTTTGGCATCCACATAAATAAAATCTCTATTTTTATTACCATTTTCTAACTACTCTAACTATATAGCCTATACATCAAGTCTACTCTTGCAACTTCATCTCTTGTATCTTTGGTATATCTGACATTAGTTGCCTTGCCTTCCACTTTTGATTATGAGATTATGTAACTAACCACATGTCCATAGACTATTCCACACATATCCATAAGCATATGTTCATTCTCTTTTCTCTTTAGTATTTTATCACTTATGGTTGGGGAATTCTCTCTCTTTGCTTATTCATTATTGCAAAGACACTTAAGTCTGGATTCTCTTGTGAATGGAATATTATTTTTGTTTATTCATGTTGTGTATTCATTCTCATGAAGCACTTTTAATTGTAACTTATGAAGATGAAATTGGCCCAAGATTTGTGGCTCTACTTAAGTTGTTCAAGTGTTATTTCCAGCACTAGTGCAACTTTTAAATGCATCAACATTTAACTTTCAAAAACTCATCTATTCTTCTTATTTGACGTCATTGTCATGTATTTTTTATAGATGTTGTTGTTGTCAAACTATTAAAAAAGGTTCAACCCCCCCTATGACTAATGCATTTTTTCGTTGTCGCAAGTAAATCTCTCCACCTATATATATAGTCGTCGTTGTTGTAATTCCAATGGCTTTTCTCATTGGATTCATCAAGTGACCATACATGAATGATGGTTGAGTTTAATATTTTCTAGAGGACAAATGAACCTCTAGTGATTAGAAATTTTTTCTAGCCATGTACTATTGAATAGCTTGGTCAAAGCAAGAGGTTGATGATGTTATGGTGTGTGTTGAGAGATAGGGATTTCATTTTGATTGAGTTGTTAATATCTATGCCTCTGAAGCATGTTGCTTGGGGTTTTTTTACCTTCCCACTCCTAGTTCCTGATCCATCCTCATCAAAAACTATTAGCTACAATTTCCGTTTTAATTCTATACCAAGATTTTAAGTTTCAGGTTTCCCTGCTTCTTGAATCTTTTCATTGATAGCTTCGATCTCGTAAAGCCCACACTACAATCCATTTTGAGAAGCCTTTTATCCTTGTGAAACTCAACAATATTATATCACTTTTATATCCTTCCTTAAGAAATTCATTGTCATATTCCACCTGCTACATTTTATCATTTTTGTGTGCTCTAATATAACCGAGGCATCACAAAGTTCCTTAATTCTTTCATGGAGACAGGTTATTATTACAAACAACTTGAAAGAGGACCACCGGGAGGTTGACTGGTCGAATCTTCCGACCAACGCATTGTTGCATTGTTTTCCCTCTTGAATTAGAGGGATAAGGCCAAAATCACCTCCATTTGGATTTTGATAGGGCTAGCCTCATCTACATTTGCATGGATTTTGATAGGGCTAGCCTCGGATCCATTTATAGGGTTTTTTAGGCTCTTTGTCATGCCTTTGGACTTGCTAAGTTTAACAAATTGTGGAGCGTAAGATTCTAGCCGGAGCCAGTTCATAAACCTGTAGGCATAGGAACTCTAGTAGGCGAATGTGATGAATGTGGAGATGTGTTTATACCTCATGGATACATCACTTTCCATCCTAGTGGCCCACCTCTAGCGGTTCGAGAGCCTGCAGCTAGGTCTACATTTAAGCGAAAATCACAAGTGATGTGATAATATGTTATGGGCCTCTATTACCCAAGGCTTAAGCAGATCTGGATTTCAAGGCTGGGGGACGTGGATGAGTTTGCTATCAGGGAACTTATCAACCATTGCCACAATATTTCAAAGCTTATCTCTTTTGATTGGATGAATGTTCATTTCAGATCTTATTTCCACCTTCACGTGGTTGGCCCTGTTAAGTAGAGAATATATTATTCTTGAAACCAAGAGAAGCTTATTCATCTTTATTTTCATCGTCGTAAATGTTAGCATTGTTCTCAGATTATGGCAGCACCGAAATTGTTAGAAAACATTAGGTCACTTATGAGATGATATTACCCTGCACTATTATCTTTATAAGCCAAGAGTGACCTGTAAATGGGGCCAACGTTGATTTTTTTTCAAATTGTTACTACATGGACAGACTCCTCGCATGCCTTGATGACATAGGAGTTGGGTTTCTAGACTCAAATATCACTCACAAACCAAATATTATAAACAGATCTTTAGTTGATCCTTTAGTTGCATCGTTACCTAATCCTAATTAACTGAGTAGTGAGACATTAGAAATGCCTAATTAATCATTAAATTAAACAAATATGGATATGACAGGGAAACCTCTAAACTCCTAACCCATTTAACCCCCTAAAACCTAAACTTGTAACCCTTAAACCATAATTCACAACCCCTAACCCATTTAACCCCCTAAACCCTAAACCTATAACTCATTAAACCATAATTCACAACCCTAACCCATTTAAACCCCTAAACCACTAAAACCATAAGCCATTTAACCCCCTAAACCATAGCCCCATTAACCCCTAACCCCTAACCCATAAAATCCTTAACTGTTAAATCCCCTAACCCCCTAAACCTCTAAACCCCTAACTCATTTAACCCCCTAAACCCTAAACCTCTAAAACCTTAACCCCTAACCCTTTAAACCCTAATTCCAAACCCCTAACCAATTCAACACCCTAAACCCTGAAAACCCTAACCCATTTAACTCCCTAAACCCTTACCCCATTAACCCCTAACCCCTAACCCCTAAAATCCTTAACTACTAAATCCCCTAACCCCCTAAAACTCTAAACTGACTCTAACCCATTTAACCCCATAAACCATAAGCCTCTTACCCCTTAAACATTAATTCCCCACCGCTAACCCATTTAACCCCCTAAACCCCTAACCCTCTAACCCCTTAAACCATAATTCCCAACCCCTAACAAATTTAACCCCTTGTACCCGTAAAACCCTAACCCATTTAACCTCCTAGACCCTAAACCTCTAAACCCTTAACCCCTAACCCATTTAATACCCTAAACCTCTACACCCCTAACCCATTTAACCCCTAAACCCTTAACTCCTAACCCATTTAAGCCCTTAAACCCCTAAAACCCTAACCCATTTAACCCCATAGACCCTAAACCTCTAAACCCTTAACCCCTAACCCCTTAAACCGTAATTCCCAACCCCTTGAATTGGTTAGGGTTTAGGTGGTTGAATTGGTTAGGGCTTAACCCCCTAGACCCCTAAAACCCTAACCAATTCAACCACCTAAACCCTAATCCCATTAACCCCCAAAATCCTTCACTGTTGAATCACCGAACCCCTAAAATACTTAAATGCTAAATCCCCTAACCCCCTAAACCTCTAAACCCCTAACCCATTTCACCCCCAAAACCATAAACCTCTAACCCCTTCACCTCTAACCCCTTAAACCCCTAACCCCTAAATTCTTAACTGTGAAATACCCTAAACCCCCTAAACCTCTAAACCCCTAACCCATTTAACCCCCTAAGCCTATAACCCTTAACCCATAACCCCTTAAACCCTAATTCCCAACCCCTAACCCATTTAACCCCCTAAACCCTAACCCCATTAATCCCTAACAGCCCTTAACCCCTAAAATCATTAACTTCTAACTCAATTAAGGATCATCGAGTAAAACTGATCAATCAACCAAAAATAGGTTATGCATGCAAGGAATTTGAATTGATCAATTGCAGTGGAGATTCCAAGCCAATGTAACATCATTTGTAGATTATTCTTGAGTGTAAAAGTGTTTCATGGAATCAGAGATCAATCCTTGGGAATTAGACAATCAATTTGGAGGAAATTACTAAAAAATAGGGGCCAATTTCCTTAGGATTTGCGCAAGGAAATAGGAGCTTAGGTGGAGGCAGAAATTGATTAAGTCTGTGTCATATCTTCTCATTAATTGCGAATTAATTTCTGTAGAGTAGTAGAGTAGAATTGTGTCTCTTGATTTAGATTAAATTTCTTGAGCGGTTGCAATTATATCACCATACTTCTACATTAAGCTTGAATTTATCAATAAATTTTTCAAGAGAGTTACCAATTGTAACTAGGGCATCATCACTTTATTAGTGAAGAGGCATGTGAGGAAGATGAACCTAGACTAGGAAAATTGAGGACACATCCACTTCTAGGTAAAATTCTAAAGTCCATTGAGTTATGTATGTGTTTCCCAAGCCCATGGAATAGGGTATATTGTGAACAATCAAATCTCTCACTTTTTGTTTTCAAACAAGAAGGCATAGAGTCCTCAACCATAAAAATAATGAAAGAGATGAACTTGAACCACAACCTTCCAATTCTTCAATCTCCACAAATCTATTAATATTAGAATTGGCCATGGTCTAATAAATTTCCCTACTAAACCATGTTCCACTAAAGCAAAGCCTTTAAGATATAAATTGCATGGGGCGATTCACCATAGGGTTATCAAGAGTTTTCTCAACAAAACATAACGTAATGGATTTAAGCGTAGGGAAAGGCGAAAGAGAAGAATCAAGTACCTTGAAGGCTATCGCCTTAAAAGAGAGGGATGTAAGAATAATTCGCACTCCCTTCCCACTTAGATATTTCTCTAAAAGGGATGAATCAACAAGAGAAAAAGTCATGAGTAAAAGAGAAAATGAACTATGTTTTAAAAATGACATGTTCATGAGTATAAAATTGTAATATATTAAAATTAAATTAAGAATCTCATCTATAATTCTCTATAATTCACTATAAAAACATTGAATTTTTTTTAATAAACCAAATAAAAAACAATATCATAAATAAATTAACATATATGTACACTAATTTAAAAATTTTTGAATTAAAATTTTCCTTGATTTTATGTTAACTAGCTTTAAAATGAAAATAAAAATGAATCCATACGTAAATCGAAGAAAAAGGTTGTACATGAATCTTCACATGAAATTCATACCCAAACTTAGGGCCTATTAAATAAATAGAAAAAAATTACAAAATACGTAAAGGGCTCGAAAATAAAAAGTGGTGTGAATGACCTTTATTTAATTTATGTTTGAACATTTGGTTATTATTGACAGAAGAGAAACGTGCATTGCAACAGTTCTGAGTTATAATTCCGAGTTATCGATCTAAATTTTGGGCAGCAACCATTCTGGATATAGTTGTTTGGGCTCTCTTTGTTAGAGTTGTAAAGATGTTGGCAACAGCTCGAAAGGATGAAAATAATCAGCAGGCTTTGAAAAAGCACATGGGTCATCCCCAAACAGACAGAGATTCTGCATTTACACTTCTTAGCTCTCCTACCTCTCATACCAAGTAAGTCTCCATACACATCATAAAGATCTTCTTGCCCTCCTTTACGACATTAAGTGAAGTAAACCTCAGCATGGTCATGTCTGAAGATTTCCTTGCTTGTATTTTACCCTAAAATTTTCAGTATGTGGAAAGTTCCTTTGTTTACGTGAGGGCTCTTTTTTTTATGGATGTGTTTGTTACTAATTCAAATTTGATTTTTTCCCCTAATTTTGTATAGTAATAACTATATTTTTCTGAAGCCTCTATTGCAAACTGATACATACAGTTTTGCACAGATTCGTAGAAGTTTAACATAGTTTGTAGATGCCCTCATGACAAAACCCAGTACCATCTACACTAATGTAATCAGAATCTTATTTATACAGTTTGGCTCTACTCGTCATAGCTCCTCATTTACAAAATTATAAAATTCCAAAATACTCGCAAATCATTACAAAAAAGAGAATTGGCCACTTTAACCAAGGACTCATAGTCTATACTGAAAACATTGTGTGTATAACCCAGGGGGAAGAGCCATTATTTGGGCCATAGGGATAGCTCTCATACGATTTTCATAATCTCTCTTCTACTGTGGCTCCTGCCACTGGTATGCCATCATGAGGTAGAGGTTAGGATTTTATGATGGACAATTCGCCCTATATTTGCCTTAGAATAGCACTATCAATGCCTTTTCCAATAGAGAGTTGCTAGAGTTGGCTATAGATGTTACACAGGTTGGTATTCAGTTTTTTTCTCTGATCATCCATCTTGAATTCTAGTTCTCTCACATCTTCTTTTTCATATTTTGATAACAATTCCAACTTGAGCTCATTGTTTTCAATATCCAAAATTACTTGATCCCATTTTTCTCTATTTAGCTCCATTTTTTTCCAATATTGATTCCACTAGTTTTAACTGATTTCTCCACAGCTTGTAAGAACGAGCCTACATTCTGCCATAGGGGTCTTATTTCCTCCTGGAGTTGTTCCAGGGTAGGGGCATGCATCCTCTGTTTTCTCCCCCTACGAGCCAAAAGGGGGCTGGTCTCCATGGCACTTATCAAGCGCATGCTCCTGCGTGTCTCCTTCAGATGAGCATGAGGAATGTGAAGGAGATACGGTTGATTGGAATAAGGCAGGGTTGTTCCGTTGGGGGGTGTGTTGGTGGGGGGGCGGTGTGGGGCGACAGAGGGAAGGAAGGTAACTCCATGCCTTTTTATATATTTTCTTAATCTAGGTGACATCGTCAAGGATCATGGGGTTGATAAATTGATTTTTCCTATCCTCCCATCCCTTTGACTTGTTCACTGTGTAGTTTGATTTGGATGAGAATAGAATTTTGCAGCGGCTGCTTGATTTTCTTACCTAGTTTGATATTTTTTTAGCTGATTGTTTGGCATGGTTAAGGCCAAGGTCTCATTCTTTGAGGATATTTTTGATCCATTCAATTCACAACCGATACAAAATTGTTGCCTTATTTTTCAAGATATCAGTTAAGAGGTTTGAGTCCCTTTGATTTCAACTGATGTGGTAATTTTGGGTTGTGAACCACATAAACCCCCCTTCGCTAGGGTCACAACCTATCTTTAGTTATCTAAGGTTTTGAAAACATATCCAAAATATGCGAACTTCATTTCTCCTTTTTTGTTCCTAATTACTCCATTTCTTTGTACTTAACCCGAATTACCACTTGCGGCTCCATTAAGATTGAGCTTGTAACTTTTAGTTTCTGCTGGGTCCACGGTGGAATCAAGCCCAACTAGAGTCTTAATTTATACCCGTCAAGGGTATGGATTATGTCTTAATCCACTATTTATTATTAATATATTTTCATTAGTTACTACCAGTATAACTACCTAGAAAATGAGTTTTTGAAAACACATTAGCTATTGATTCTAATGATGCCATCTTGAGAGATATTATTCATAGATGGTCTTGCTGTAAAGAACATAAGATAGATCGATATTCTCCATAAATAAATACTTCATTAGAACCAAGGCATATAAACATATGTATACCGAGCAAGGGGGTTTTTCCTGATTGTTATACTTACAATATTTTCATAAGAGTGTTGCCTATCTACCAAGGTGGATGCAGCTTTGGGGTTCTTTTAGGATATGAGGAATAAGAAATGCAACTTGGATATTGTTATATACAATACTCTGTTTGATGTGATCTATAGAAATGGTAGCAAGATGCATATAAGCTGTGGAATAGGAACAATTAAGACGGGCCCTGGTGTTGTGCCCAATGTTGTGGCTTATGCTACGATGATTCGAGATTTTTTCCAGAAGGATCACTTTGGCGAAGTGTCGAGGCCTCTAAATGAGATGGTTGGCTGTGGTGTGAGCCCAAATGAGTTTGTGTAATACCATCACTCAAGATATCTGTAATGTGAATAAGTTTTAGTAAGCACATAAGATCATTCATAACATGATTCAGTGTAACTTTAAGGTGGAGACCTTTACTTGTAATATATTGATGAATGCTTAGTGCAATGTTGGGAATTTAGAAGAGGTGAAATCTTTTCATAAGATTAGAGTTATTTGTTTGCACCAATTCTGTAACTTATACAATTCCGAATAGGATAATTTATAACAGAGGAGAGTTTGATAAGGCAGTTGAGATCGTAGATGGTCTCTTGTAGAAGGGATTTTTTCTCAAGGCAGAAAATTCTGTATCATTTAGTTACCACTTATAGTTCTCTGTTTGCATATATTTGTTAACATAGGAAAACAAAAAAAGCAGAGAAGATTTTTGGGCAGTTAATTAAGTAGAGAATTTAGGATCCTTCAACGTTCAAGGCATTGATTCTTGTTCAGTGCAAAAAGGGTATGGCTGAGGCAGGTTTTGAACTCCTTATAATAATGTTGTGGAGGAATCCTGGAATTGTTTCCTGGATAGTGATAGTTACCCTTAGGCAAAGCTTCTTACAGAAGGAAAACTAGCCAGTGTGCAAGGAACACTTTGTATAGGATGTTGGAACGTGGACATCTGCCCATGGACCCTATTTCCCATAAGTTGATCGATAATATTTTTAGGAATGGAAGAGCTCAAACTGCAAGTAGGTTTATCAAAACTATGAGAATGATGTGAGACAATACATTGATGATTCCCGCAATGTTCTAAATGCACTTCTTTCCCAGGGCCTTGCTGATTAAAATTTTGAACACATTGAATTATTGTATGTAAAATTCTATCCACCCAACATGTATAAATGCCAAAGAAATATTATTCTAAGGCCCACAGACTGGTTTATTTAATTTTGCAAAAGGTATTTTGTTTAAATAGTACAAATTATAATATTGTCATGCATGGTATTTTTGCAATTAGTAAAACAATTGAGGTCTTTTTCCTCTTTTATAGAGTGAAGGAAAAGTGTAGGAAAATTGATTTGAGATGCTACTAAAAGTTGGTTATCAGCCACCAGAAGGAATGAGAAATAGAAGAGGCTAACTAAATTCTAGGATATTGACGAGCATTGATTATGAAGAAGCAAAGGTGATGCGGTAACTTTTCTGGGAGTTATAACTTTGTGAGTGCCCACTATGATTTGTCTTTCATAGTGAGTTAATGGTTGACTCAGGATAGAGGCTATTGAATTGATTTGGTTTTGACCAAAAACCGATTCAAATTGGCTGGTTTGATTTGGTCAACTGATTTTATAACACCCTTTGCACCACCAAGGGATCGAGTTCTCCATGGGTTCATCAAGATCACTATGAATCAATTTAATGACATGTGTTTCTATTGCTTTGTTGTCTTAAAACTTAAGCTAATGTTTCTTTCCTGCCAAATGTGCCTCAAAAAAATTGATAATTTCTTGTTTTTATGGAATACTATCCATCATGATGAAAGCAGTTCAAATGACCATATCTCTCATGCCAAAGCTTATTTTTTGTACTGGAACATGTAAAAAATGCTTGTTGCTTTCTTGAAACTCTTCAAATTTGTACATATAGTTGTGGTGTAAACTTCTGGCCATAATCTTATCATTCTTTTGTTGGATCAAATGTTGTTTCTTATCAAAATAACAATGAACCTGTTATTTGCAACCTTGTTAAAAAAAATCAAATTTTCCTTTCGACCAAGTTTACAAAGAATGACATGCTTTTAATTGCATGACCAAGTTAGGTAATGATTTTAACAGCATGACCTAAAACTCTCATTGGTATGTATTTTGCTATCACCTAGTCTCACTTTATTTTAACATTCATCAAGTTTTGAAAAACTTCCTTTTCCTTAATGCTTTATTTTGTAGGTTTGAAAATGAGATACCAAAAACATCTAGTGCTACCAATTTTTTGTGTGCAACCACGATAAAATAGTCTATTTCATAGCGCAGACACACTAAGTGTTGCTACTTATTTTTGTGGAAGCATGGGAATATAGTCTATTTTAGTGTCATTCTTGTTTACAGTTTGACTACATTTTGCAAAATTTCTTCTATGCCTATAACCTCTACCTTTACTTCTACCTCTAGCTCTATTCCTCCCCACTTCATGTATTTGTTTCTAAAATAATATTGTTATATGTGATTATTCTTTCAGTAATAGTTACAATATTTAGGCTTGTTGGTTTGAGAATGACCTTCAGAATCTTGTGCATTACTCTTGAATTTCTATGTACAGTTACTGTACTACCCACGAATCTCGCCTTGCAATGAATTATTTATTCTCCTGTGAACTCTCTATTAGGTCCTTCACCTTTAACCTTCTTCAATCTTTGTTCTTCTTGTAGGAGAAATCATATGCTTCTTCAAATGAAAGTACAATCCTTTTGAAAGGGATACATAACAAGGTTGAAAATTTTGATACATGCTTAGAAGAATTTAATAAAACTGTTACAAATTATTTATCTTCCATTAAATTTATGAATTATTTATCTTCAATTATTACTGTAATGGATTATTTATCTTCAATATTTGTATTAATTGGAAACCCTTCATGTCAAAGTTTTTTTATCTTTTGAAAATTTTTTGGTACTAAATTTCTTTGAGACATTTTTAAATTTAATGACCTTTTTCTTGGTGACAATAAAGTTCATTTGGTGTTTCATATGTGCTTATTAATTCAAAATATCATTCAACACCTCAGTTTGTGGCTCTTATATGTGAAAAAGTATTGCCCTCAACCACAATTTGGAGCATGAGGACACTCTTGTACTTCTTGTAATCATTTTTCATTGGCTTTGGTTTTGGTGATTCTGCCACGATAATCTTCTAAAGGTCACTATAAGACATAGTTATCCCCATATTTTGTTTCTAAGCTGGGTAATTCTTTCCCTTTAATTTGTGTGAGTTCTTATCTCATGAAGCATTGAATGCTTGTCATGTCTAGTTATATCTCTACGTCTAGTATTTTAAAACTCTAAACTATAGTGTATTCTAGATTGATCTCAACGAATGGCCTTAGTATTTGTGCTTGTCCTATTTAGAGTTCATTACCATCAATTATGTGTTGAGATTGATCACTATATTCTATAGGCGGATGGGATTTGTTGACTTTTATAAGATGGCCTTATAGGGTCCCTTTAGGATTGCGAGATAAACTACCTCTTTCTATCCTATCTCAAGCATGAAGGGTATTACACGTTGTTTAGATAACTATAGTCACAAACTTTCTAGCAATCGATCTATGAGGCAGTGCTTCCATGTATAAGAGGACGTGAGACTACTTTTGCCTTTGGAGACAATTACCATTTACCCTTCTAAAGTAAAATCTTGTGGACCATTGAACATCACTTGTTTTCTCTCTTCATTAAAAGATTCATCAACCATGGGTATTATGAGAGTCATAGTGAAAAATTCTTGATTCTCCCCTAGGATAGCATAGTGGGGCCCTTTTTTTCTGACGTCTATCAATTGATCGTTTCTTTCATCTGATATTCCACCCTAGCATATTTTATTGCACTTATACTGTTTATTTTTTTATTTTTTGAAATGGACCCAATAGAGTAATCAAAATATTTTCATTGGATATATATTTTCCAAGGAAAACTTCATTTGGAAACCCCCTCTTGTTTGAAATATCTGGATGGAGATTAGCTCAAACATGACTCACAATGTTGTTTTGTAATCCAACTATATTAAACAAGACTCAAACATCAGCGAGATTAGAACTGGAGACATCAAGATGAACTTTGCCTTGAAACAATCTGTGAGAGCCAATTTGGCTAAACTACTGGGCGCCTTCATTGGAAAGTTAGCTCTGAACATGGCAATTTAATGACAAAATTATGTTCATACAATTGCCAGACATATTGAAAAGTTAGCTTGCTATGAAAGTTCAAATTTTTACCTTGTATCTTTTAAGCTTATGTTGTGTTTAAGCTTGTAGATATGGAGAACCTTACCACGAGGATGTGCTTGAGGCTTGTTAAAAAGGATGGGTATATTCCAATTTGACAGAAGCCTTTGAATAATAGTTGTTATGTTAACTGAGCTATGGGATTTGAGCCTCCATTATGTGATATATGTGATGAACGAGATTATGTTTGGTAAGCCACAAATCATTTAGGAATATTTTGCAGTAAATAAGTCAGTAAAAAAGGTATTAAATAGTGCTGGTAGATTTATGTTATCTAATAAACTAGGGATTTTATCTAAAATTTAAATGTCAATTCTTTAAGCTAACGAGATTGACCTTCAACCAGATCACGCAATGGTATTTCCATTTCACTTTCTTTTTTCTGGTCACTGATGTTAAGGTGACATTAAAAAACAAATAACTATGTTTAATTTCAAACTAATATGGACATATAGTATGTTTTAAGCTCTTCAAAATAGTTAATTTTTCTTATTCTACCAATTCTACCTGCAATGGCCAAGGATTGTAAACAAGTTAAGGGTTTTTCATAATCTAATATGTAAATTTTGCAACTGGAAAAAATCCTTTCATGTTGTCCATGGATATGCTGGTCTAATTTGACATAAATTTCTTGATGGAGTAGCTAGGCTTCATTTTAATTTAAGTAGTTATTTTCCTATGCTCAAGGTTTTCCTTTATTTTGCAGACTCCTCACTATGTTTACAGCTGCTGCATTTCTAATATTAGCATCATGGTTCTTGGAGTTAACCTTGTGACAGAAACATCTGGTGGGAAGGTTGCACATCTTTGTCAACACCTGGTGATGACATCTTTTTCAACATTTGAATACTACACACCATTTAGATCAACAGGCTGCCCAGACTGGCATATGTAACTTTTTCCTTCGCATTCTCCCTAAGACCCATCGATGATAAGCGCCTCATCTAATAAAGACCTCAATAATATATTTCTCGCTCTTAATTTCCAAGAAATCCATAATGGTGATACAATAATCAAAATTTGTGCAGTGCATTCCGATTGACCACCAATTCATCATGTTTCCAAAACGCATACCCCATCAAAAATATTGCTAATAAAACATCTGGTGTTGAAGTCGAAAGGAGCTTCAATGTAGTCGATTTATTTGAATTCTTGTCACAATATTTCCATTCAGCAACATCTTCATTACCCAAATTCTCTTCTTCTTCCTTGGAACATGGAAGTGCAGTATATAATTGGCTCTGATCAACCCTTCCATAGAAGGAATACTTGCAAAAAAATGGCATAAGAAGAAATGTAACAACAAAAGGAAACCACGCTGCCACCAAAATAATAAAATAACCATCCCTGCATTGGGCCGATGGAATGACATGCCAGAATATTAAAATTATGGCATTGCTTAAACCCAAGTAGCCCCTCATTAATCCCAACACAATTCCTCTATTGGCAGGGAAATTTTTGACCAATTTAATAAATTTGGATCTCGGAGATTTGTATTTGAGTACACTACATGTGTATAATATTTTTTGTCCTTTTAATAAATCGTTCAAACAAAATAAATCAGATCATATATAAAAAAGTTTAACATTTAATAATGGTTTTGAGTCTGATGTTTCTATTGGAAATTCTGTGGTAATCATATACATATAGTGTGGGAGTCTAGCTACTACACACGAGTTGTCTGACAAAATTTCTATAAGAGATATGGTTTCTTGGAGTTAAATTGTTTGTTTATATGCCTAGAGAGGAATTGGTTTTGAGGTCTTGATACATTTTCATTAAATGGAGCAGACATATGTGAATTTAGAGAATATAGCCTTTCTTTCTGTTCTGACTGCATGTAGTCATGCAAACCTCATGGAAAAGGGATGCAGATAATTTGATTGCATAATCCAAAAATACGGTGTTATGTCTTTGTTACACCACTCTTCTTTCATGGTTGATATTTTTGGTTGTGATGGGTGGGGTAGGAAAACATGTGCATGTTGACATCATTATCGAGGCATTTGAGTCAAATATCTCTACTGGAAATTATTGTGTTACTATTTATGCAAAGCATAAGATACTAGATCATACATTCCATGGAAAAAGAAGATGTATTTTCATGGACTTCCATGATTGCAAGGTGTTCTGAAAATGGAATAAGTGAGGATTTTTGAAAGTTAATCTGAGATTTCTTCGAAAGTATTCTGATATTATTAAGCAACAGCTTATGGAAGAAGAGCAACATAAAGGATATAACAAACACTCTAAGACAGGTAGAGGGTGATATTGATATGCTTAAGAAAGAAAATCAAATATTGAATTTAGCTACATTAACAAATAAGAATTAGCAAGTCATGGAATAGGTATTGAAAGATACGTTTCTACTAACAGACTACATTTTCTAGTACACAATGTGAAGCAACATTCTTTTGAGAATTCAATAGCACTTGAGTAATAGCTAGAGAAAATACAGAGGGAATTTGTTGAGTAGAGTTCTTTGTTACTGGAAGAGATAAGTTCTTGTTTTGTCACATTGCTTCATGTTGTAGAAAGTTTAGAGGAATCCATCCAACAAGTTTCTTTTTATTTCCATTCTGAATCATATTGCCTAACTATTAATTGCTTCCTTGTTACTCTTGTCAATGCTACCATATAAAAAATTTAACAACTTTGAGGAGCTTGGAGATAAAACTTTAATTTTGTTGTTGTGAAAATACAGAGATAAAAAAACTATTTGGAGAACTCACTTAGAAATTGGGACTCATCCAACAAGAAATAGAATCACATGTTAGAGTACTTTATGATATTCTCCATAGACTTGGAAATTTGATTGGACTATAAGATAGGATGGATGCGGAAAATGAAAAGGTACTTCATCCTTTACATTTTTAGACCAAGGAAAATGATGGAGATGGACAGTTATAGAGGAAAACTGAAGAAAGATCATAGTTTGAGACTATAGTGGGTGAGCTTGAGTTTGATTGATTTACAAAGAATAAATTTATTCAAGATCCTTGTGCCAAAAGTGTGGATATGTTTAAAAAATGCATTGAAAATGAGACAGAATTTGAAGGGAAATGTGCCAGTTGGGAATTGTCTCTCTCAAGAAGAAAAATTTGTCCTCAGAGTTGGTTTTTGTTGCGATGCCTCCCTTAGAACATGAGAAACTGATGAAATACACTCCCTAGATGTAGTCTCAATCAAATAGGCATTTGGATGCCATGTCAGAGAAGTTGGTTACTGATATTAAAGAAGTTCATCCACTGAGAGATTTCACAAGTATTTTGCTTATTGTGCTTTAATGTTGTTTCTTTTGTCCAATAATGTGTTTAAATTGAATGATATTGTGCACATTTATATTTTTTTTTTTTTATTATAAGTTATGTAGGGAATTGCATATTGTAATTATTTCATAGCCGTATCATATGTAAGGCATAATATATTATTTGTATCAAAGTTGAGAATTAGTGGAAGGGAAATTAGAAAATGTTGCCAGCGGGCACGAGGTTGGTCTAGTACATCACATTTTATCTTCACAAACATCAAGTATAGGAATTATAAGAAGGCCATGGCATCCTGACCCTGATTTATATCCATCCAAGCAGCCCTTCATCAATCCAAACACAATTCCTCTATTCGCAGGGAAATTTTTAACACAAGTCACAATAGATGTTGTATTCTAATATGTTTGACTGTTTACTACAAATAAAATGACTAAAAATTTCCGAGAGGACCGCTGTGGGAAATTTGTGTGTGAGGAACAACCATATAAGCATGTATCCGATCACATTCTGCAGACATCCAAATAGTAAAACAACCCATGAGGGGAATTTATCTTACAGAATTCCAGAAATAATGGCCACACATTCTCCTATGTCTTTTAATACAGAGATGGTTTCCAACTACTATTGATTATATCCAAAACGATTTTTGATTGTATGAGAATAGATGTTGAAGCTATATGATGCACCTGAACAACATTTGATCCAAATACCGACAGGTCTAAGAATAGATGTTGGAACTGTTGTATTTTTCTGATATTGCAATCATATTTTCTTTTTTATATACTTTAGCACCATGTTTTTCATACATTGTGTTTTAATACAGACATTTATTGAAGCTTTGTCTACCCACAATCAAATTAATATTTCCACCTAGAACTGAACTATTACAAAATCTTGCTACAAAATGTTAATTCACTATTACCATCTTGTTTAGTATGTTACTTTTGTAGCCAGGAATTTGCAAATCTGTAGTAAGGAATGTGAATGCAACATTGCTAAAATGCATTAAGGAGTTGCATTTTTCAGAAAAATTGAAACATACCTGGCTTTTCTTTTACTGTTGCAAAATTTTGATTTCATCACACAGCTTCAATTTTATAGATTATAATAGGAAGTCATAATTTGAGTACTATACCTTGTGGTGTCCAAATTCTATAAAATAATTCAAAAACCCTTTGAGGAAGGTGATGAATGTGGCTTGAAATTAGTTCAACCTAACTTGAGGCCCTTGACCTTGGGAAGGACAAAAGACAATACTGCAAAGGGGGAAGGTATGAATGTAGAATTGGGCTTTCTTCTGGCCTTTGATGTCCAATCCCTTAGAGTGATTTCTCATATTTTTTCATGAATATTCAAACCCTTTCTTGTTCTTCCTCCTATTGATGTAAAAGTGATTGGGTGTGAATTTACTAAAGCTGAGAACAAATTTTATACAAATTTGTATAGAAGATCCAAGGCAAGCACTTCTATGATCCATGGAAAGGAAATATAATAATAGTTTTGAGTCATTTTTTTGTTGTGATTTTGGTTTGACTTAAAAAATCTACGATGTTTATTTCTATTTACAGGTTCAGTATGATCAGTTTGTTGAACAAGGCAAAGTTATTCATAATTATGCATCTTTTATGGAATTTATTTTGAGGTCGTGCCAATTGTGAATGTCCTTTTCTTGTCATGAGGTAAGTTCTACTTTAGAATTTCCTTTGTAAAATGATTTTTATTGTCCTTTGTAAAATGTTTCTTATTGAAAAACATTATTTTGAGCTCTAAAGATCAAGATTTTTTTTAATTTTCTTATGAACAGTTATATGTTAGAATTTGTTCAAATTTCTAAGTTATCGACACCTGGGATGATACAAAATGACGACAGCTAGAGTGATACACAACAGTGTTCTAATTCGAACAAGATGGCATGGGATTTTTTCTAATTGCTACTTTATCAACCACTATGGTGATACACAACAGTCATATCATATGTATAAGCGGGCAAGGCATTTTATTCTAGGAAGCCAAATGTGTGTTAATGGAGATTCTAGTTTTGTACCTTCAAAAGCTTACATTGAAGAAGCGGTCAAAGAAATTAGTATCAGTGAAAGAGGAGATACCCAATTTGTCTTGAATGAGTTGACAATGCAGTTTATGCTCATTTTGTACATCATATGTGTCATCAGTGCCTACTAGCGAGCATAGCTCTTTGGGTGGTGGTTGTATTTCTTGTGCTAATTGTACTTAATTTTCTTTGTATGACTAGATTAATTTGTTTGTAGATTACTGCTTATTATTAGCTTTTTTTGCAAGTCAAGCTACAAGGGTGTCAGAGTGAGCTAACTCCATTGAGTTTTTTTTTTTATTAAGTGAAAAATAGGTGTTTGCATGATTACATATTTTACAAGGATTATGCCATTATGTGTCGAGCATTTCTTAAAAATCAATGCCTATATATAAAATTTCAAATATTTCCATAACTCTTCCCATAATTCTTTAAAGGGTGCTAGATCAATGGAAGAGCACCTGTCATGCACGATTTTTGCACGAGTTTTGTGGTTCGATTCCACTATACCCTAACATGAATTATTCAATGATATTGTAGTTTTTTTAATTAAATATTTTTATATTCCGACTATTGCCTTTGGAGAGACAAAAATGAAATTGTCTCATACTCTTTGTGTTATATAATTTCTTTATAGAGACAATTTTTTAAGACAATAATTTGAGACACTCGCTTAAAGACAATATTTAAGGAAATACAAAAGTTTATTTTTGTCCCAAGTTGAGAAAATTTACACAAAAAATGTCTTAAAACCCCCCTTTGTGTTGTAGTACAACTATTGTCTCTAGAGAGACAAAAATGCTTCTATTATATATTGTCTTTATAGATACAATATTTTAAGACAATTTAATTTGAGGCACCCGCTTAAAGACAATACACAAGTTTTCTTTTGTCTCAAATTAAGACAATTTACCCAAAAAAATATCTTAAATATTGTCTTAAAACCCCCCTTTGTGTTGTAGTGAAGTGAACCAAATACACACATGCACATGTACCATGCATGCCAAAATATCAAGGAAATCATACATGAAACTTGATACCTGCAAGTAATTCCAATGTAGTAGCTTGATCCAACTCTTCTTGCTTGATATTTGCTTTCATTTACCTTCCTTGTCCTTCCTTTTCTTTCCTTTGTCCAATGCTAGAGTGCTCCAAGAGTGCTCTAAGTGTGTAAGAGTATGCGAGAGAGATAGAATAGAGAGAGCACTCCAAAATTCAACTAACATAAGCTAACATTGACCAAAAGCTACCAACTAATCCACATAAGCATTTTTATCATTGAGGCCTCTATTTTCTTAAATTTCAATTATTTTCCTCCTCACATGCAATCTGTGACTTTTCAACTTTTTATTCTCCAATTTCCATTATTTACATAAATAAAATTCCAATTAATGCATCTTTTCCTTTTCAAAACCTTTTTCGTTTCATTTTCCAATTTCTCTTAGCCATAATAAACCAAATGAACACCCCCCTATGATGTTTTACCCAAAAATCAACTTGAAATAAGTGTCCCTTGAAATTGGTCTTATTTTTCATTTATTAACTTTATTAAAGAGATTTTTAACCAAGGTTGTTACAAGAATCTTGCAATAGAACTCCTAATTTAGACTTTGAAGAAATATAATTTTTTTTATTTTTTTTTTCAAAAGGGGCTTTCATATTTTTTTTTGGATTTTGGATATTTGACATTTCCTCTAGATTAGATAACCATTAAATTCCAGATTATCTACTACTGTGATTAAATTTTCATTTATACATAAATTTGGGATTTTATTTATCAACTAAATGCTAAAATAAATAGAGGTTTGAGACTTTTTACATACGAAACCTAAACTCTCCGACTGGTTCCTTACTCATTGAGGACTTTCCTTTTTCCATTTTATGCATATTTCATGTCTTTAGATATATTTCATGTCATCATCTTAAAATTGAAAGTTTATGATGACATCGAATAGATAAATGTTTAAAACATGTCAATTTTTTTTACAAAACATTACGACAATTCTAATAAAATCAAAAGATTAATAAATATTTACATTCTTTAGTTGTATAAGCTCAAGTATCCAAGTATCGAAAAACATATTGTAACAAAAAAATATTGTAATTGGCCAAAAAATTATCATTCCAATTAAAAAAATATTACAAAAAAATTATTTCTATTATTTATAAACAAAAAATTTATTTATATAATAAATATTCAAAATTCAAAATATTGTTTATTTAAACGGCAAATCAGTTTTTCTTTACATTCCAATCTCAATCAAATAACAAAATCAACTTCTATAACGATAAAAAATCAAATATCAAAATCAACATTTTTAAAGAGATATTCTCTTACATGAACTAGCATCACCATTTTTAATGCATGCATGTAATATATGTAATCAAGGAATGTCAATCAAACAGTACACGTCCTTAGATATGGTCAATTCCACAAATATAAATTTGGAAATGGTTTATGCATATAAATGTGCAATAATTTAAAGGAAAATGCATTAAAACTTATTTTAAATATTTTTTTTTTAATTTCAATGTAAACAGATATATTATGAGATTAAGAAATTAAATTAATGAGATTAAGAAATTAAATTAATCAAAGTCGTCTTTTTTTTCTTTTTCTTCTTTCTTTTTTTTCTAGAAAAGAACTCATCTTCAAAACTAAACCTACAAAGAAAAAGAAGAAACCAAATATATTATTAAATTAATTATAAAAAAAACTACATACCTCAAATCTAATATTTGATTATCAAAACTAAATATATATTAGATATACAAATAAAGTAAAATATAAAATATATTAATAATCCGTCAATGTAAATGAAATAAAAAATAATAATGAAACATAATAATTTATATCTTATTTCTCATTGTTAAAAATATAAACCATAAATTCAATAAGTAATTCACCAATGTGAATTATTTACTAAATTTACACAACTTCAAAGTCAAAACAAAATATGTACTCGGCTTGACACTACTCAACTTATATACATCATAACTTCCACTACCATGAGTACTCTCGCACTCTATTACCAGAAACGCAACATTGGTAGTCGTTTTTGGTGAAAACCACTCTAGAAACCAAACAGAACTGGAAACCACATTTTATATGGCCGTATTCTATTTCATTGATCAAAAACGATTTCTAACGAAACGGATGGTTTCCCACATCGTTTTTTCTAAAAACGTCTATCCGTTTTGGCTCGAACGTTTTCGTTTTGGCTGGAATGTTTTCCCCATTTTTTTAAAATGGAAATTTCCTTTGTGAAACTTACTAATTTTTGTAAGTTTCCTTTTCTAGTTGCGTTTCTCACCTGTTTTCTCCCATTGCATGCGAACTTGCAGTGGCAGCCTGGAAATTTTGATGATTTAAGCTATGAGAGCAAGAGCAAGTTGCAAAGTAGATTCATCCTTCCGCATAAGAGGGTGTATGGAGAGGAGCCCATCTTTCAACGAACACAAATTTCCTCTGTAAAGCTTGGAGAGAAGCTCATTCAGTTTGTGGATTCCCAATTTCCTAGTATGTTTTGATATCAGCCTCTATATCTTACTGTGTGTTAATTTATCTATTTTTTTTTATTTTTTCTTCCTTTATCTTTGTTTGGCGCCACTATTGACATGAGACTCTTCCCACTTTTAATGTCTCCTAGTTAGGATCAGTGGTACACCAACGACGTCTGCCTATTGTCTATATGTTGTCAAAAGTACTTAACCCAGGCCTCATTTGTTGTGCACAAATTTATACCCATCACTCTTTTTCCACTCCCTAATGGCGTACGCAAGGGTTGTTAGAAATATTAAAGTCACCTGCCGTGCCTTGGGCAGTGACAGAAGAAACAAGTACAGCAGCAGCAGCAGAGATTGAGTGTACAGCAACACGCAGTTAAGAGGAATGGAGAAAATCCGTAAGGAAGAATTTAATAATTGATGGGCCGCAGCCATGAACAAAGAGGAGAATTAATTTTTGATTTGGGCGAGAAGTTACTTCAGCAGCAAAATGAAGATTTTGTCTACGGAGGAGCAGGTTTAATTAAAACAGTCAAGTCGGGCGTTTAAAGCCCCCAATAGCCAAATGAAGAAAAATTGAATTAAACAGGCGGAAGTCTTTTATGAGAGGGCAGGACAAGTGGTCCCTACCACTTGAGTACAAAAGCGCAGATCGCAGTTTTCAAGTTTTGAGAACTCAGGTGTCTTGTTGATGTGGAATCTGCGATGTGTGATGTGCGCCATTGCACAATCGCATATCGCATATTTCAGAATTGTAATCGCCCTCCGCTATCGCAAGTTTTTTTATTACGATGTGCGATCGTTGCGCCATCGCAAGATTGCACAATCGCATTTTCATTGATTGTTCCGCCCATTCCATATGTGTTATCGCAGATGTTAATATTGCGATGTGCGCTCGTCGCACCATCGCATGTCGCAAATCGCATTTTTGTTATTCCATTGTGTTCCGCCATCGCAAATCGCAGAATGGTCGACTGCGACGTGGTCCCCACTCGTACGTCGCGCCAGTATCAAAGTTTTATGTTTTGCAAAGGTTTTCCTTTTTATTTTGGTTTTATTTATTTGTTTATGTTTTATATGTAATTTGTGCCACCGCGCCATATATAAAGGGAAAAGGCCCGCGTGCATTAAAAAAAAAATGTATTGTATTGTTTTGTTGTGACCGTTGTGTGAGCCCGCAGGCAAGAAGAAAGCACAGTAAGAAGAACCGAGAGCACTGTTAGTGCGTTCTTTGAAAGAAAGAGAGTTGTTTTGTGGAGCACTGCGTCTGTAGCAGTCTCGTTATCTTATTTTGCGAATCCCTCTGCGTTGAGGAAGAAATTTGTAACAGTTTTTTTTAGTTATGTTAATGAAATAGAAGAAATCATTTTCATGCCATCTCTCTCTGCAATTAAATTTTTGTTTTAAACTTCTCTGTGTTTAGAGGAGAGCGTCATTCTCTCCACTGTTTGCTTGGAATTTTCAATAACTTCAACATGCTATCAGAGCTACTTCAGGCTCTTTGAAACTTTCAAAGAAGATGAAGAAGAAGAAGACTTGTTGCAGCGTTTTCTCCAGCAGTGTGAAAGCCCAACAGAAGTCGAAAAGTCAGGTATTTCTCAAAGATAACAGAGTTGTTATTTTGTTTGAAGAGTTTGTTCTTTCAGAAAAAGGAAAGACATTTTTTTTAAGTTTAGAAGTTCAGTTCAAGAGCAATGGCTGGACGAAGCACTGGAATGAACATTGGAAATGTTCAACTTCCACAGTTTAATGGAAAGAACTATGATTATTGGGCCATTACCATGAGAGCCCTATTTGTCTCACAAGACTTATGGGAGTTAGTAGAAGATGGTTTTACAGAACCAGCTGATGTGCAGGCTTTTAATGCCTTAACTCAAGCAAAGAAGGATGTGTTGAAAAATAATAGGAAGAAAGACTCTAAAGCTCTCTTCTTATTGTATCAAGATGTAAATGAGAGTGTGTTTCCAAGGATAGCAGTAGCCAAGAAATCCAAGGAGGCATGGGAAACTCTGAAAGTTTCCTATCAAGGTATGGAGAAAGTTAAGACAGCAAAACTTCAGTTTCTGAGAAGAGATTTTGAAACTCTTTGCATGAAAGAGTCAGACATTGTTGACACATTTTTTACATATGTGATTGGGATTGTAAATCAGATAAGATCCCATGGAGAAACTCTTGAAGATAGAAGGATTGTGGAGAAACTTTTGAGAAGCTTACCCTCAAAGTTTGATGTTATTGTAACCACCATAGAAGAGACCAAAGATCTCTCACAGTTCACAGTGGATGAACTTCATGCCTTGTTGATGACTCATGAACAGAGATTGAGTAGAGATGAACACTCATCTCTTGAGCATGCCTTCAAGACCCAGATGCCTTCAGGAAGAGGAAGAGGCAGAAGCCAGAACAGAGGTGGAAGGAATAGCCCTTCACATTCACATGGAAGGAGCAACAGTCAAAGTCAGAGCCAAGGCCAAAGCAACAGCCAACAAGGTGGACATCAACACCAACATGCTCAAGGACAAAGGTATGACAAATCCAATGTCCAATGTCATTATTGCAAGAAATATGGGAACTATGCCAATGAATGTAGAAAGAAGCAAAATGACATGAAAAATAGGCAGAATGCTAATGTAGCAAAAGAAGAAAAGAACCCAAGTAATGTGCTATTAGCTTGTAATGTAGCACAAGATAAAGATGATGATGTTTGGTTCTTAGATTCAGGTTGTAGTAATCACATGACTGGCAACAGAGCAATGTTTTCCAATCTAGATGAAGAAGTAAAATCTGAAGTGACCACAAGGACTGATACTAAGATCTCTGTCAAGGGAAAAGGCAGAGCTAGTATTCGAGCAAGAAACGGGGAGCAGAAATTTGTTCCTGATGTGTATTATGTTCCAGGTCTGAAATGTAATCTTTTGAGCGTTGGGAAGCTCATAAACAAAGGTTACAATGTAATTTTTAAAGATGATGTGTGCACAATAAAAGATATACCTCCAAGCAAGAAAATCATTGCTGAAATACAAATGACTAGCAATAGGATGTTTCCGCTCAAGCTCAACATTGACTTGAAAGGAAAAGGAAAGAGCATAGCAGTCGTAACACAAGAAGCCTTTCAGAAGGAAGCAAAGGATGAAAATTGGTTATGGCACTTGAGATTTGGACATCTCAATTTCGGAGGATTAAATTTGTTGCACAGAAAATGAATGGTAAGAGGTTTACCATTGATTGAAAAGCCTGACAGCCTATGTGAAGGCTGCAACTTGGAAAAACAACATAGAGAAAGTTTTACTTCAGGGAAAAGCATAAGGGCGAAAGCACCCTTAGAAATAATTCATTCAGATTTATGTGGGCCGATGCAAACAACATCAGTTTCAGGAAGCAATTACATGCTGACCTTCATAGATGACATCACAAGAAAAGTGTGGGTTTATTTTCTGAAATATAAGAGTGAAGTCTTTCAGAAGTTTTTCCACTTTAAAGCTCTTGTAGAGAAAAAGAGCGGGCTGTACACTAAAGTCCTCAGAACTGACAGAGGAGGACAATACATATCAAAGGAGTTTTTGCGTTTCTTCAGAGAGAACGGCATACACAAGTAGTTTACCACAAGGTACACATCGCAACAGAATGGAGTTGCTGAAAGGAAGAATCAAACCATAATGGAAATGGTGAGAAGTATGCTAAAGGCAAAACATTTGCCGAACGAGTATTGGGCAGAAACAACAAACTGTGCTGCATATATTTTGAATAGATGCCCTACAAAAGAAGTGATGAACAAAGTTCCAGAAGAAGCGTGGAGTGGCAGAAAACAAGGAGTCACCCACATGAGATTTTTTGGATGTGTAGCATATGTACACATTCCAGACAAGTTGAGAAAGAAGTTGGATAGTAAGGGGGAGAAATGCATTTTCCTTGGATATTGTGAAGATTCCAAAGGATACAGACTGTATAACCCATCCACAAAGAAGTTTTTGATAAGCAGAGATGTGAAATTTATTGAAGAAGAAGCATGGGATGGAAGCATTGAGAAAACAGTCAATGTTAAAAGCTGTTTATCTCATGATGAAGATGATGCAGATGTGATTGAAATCAACAACCCATTCGTTGCACAACCTCCACCAGCACAAGGACAACAAGGGACACCTCATGCAGTAGCGAGAACACCCTTGAGAAGAAGCGGGAGTGCATCTCCAAGCACACCACATGGAGCAGAAATGAGTGCTTCATCAAGCACAACTACACCAAGTGAAAGCAGAACAAGGTTCAGAAGCCTTAGAGAAATTTATGAGCAAGGAGAAGCAAATGAAGGTATGAATTCCTTATTTGCTTTGTATTGTCAAGTTGATGATCCTATTCATTTTGAAGATGCTATTAAAGATAGAAAATGGATAGAAGCTATGGATGATGAAATTAATGCCATAGAGAAGAACAAAACATGGGAGTTGGTTGATCTCCTAGAAGGTAAAGAAGTCATTGGAGTTAAATGGGTATACAAGACCAAAAGCAATGCTGAAGGAAAAATAGAAAGACACAAGGCCAGACTTGTTGTCAAAGGATATAAGCAGAAGCAAGGGATTGATTATGAAGAAACGTTTGCACCAGTTGCAAGAATGGAAACCGTGAGAGTTGTGTTGTCTATAGCAGCACAAAACAAATGGAAAGTATATCAAATGGATGTAAAATCTGCATTTTTAAATGGAGTTTTAATGGAAGAGGTATATGTGGAACAACCTCTCGGATATGAGAAGAAAGGCCAAGAGCACAAGGTCTGCAAATTGAAGAAAGCTCTTTATGGGATGAAGCAAGCGCCAAGAGCATGGTACAGTAGGATAGACTCCTATCTACTGGAAAATGGATTTGAAAAGTGTGAGGGAGAACCCACCCTCTACATCAAAGAAAAGGATGGTAAGATGTTGATTGTTGTTTTGTATGTTGATGATTTGATATTTACAGGTAATGATGATTGCCTTGTTGAAAATTTTAAAACAGTCATGAAAGATGAATTTGAAATGACTGACATGGGTTTGTTGAGATACTTCTTAGGAATAGAAGTAGAGAAAAATGAAAAAGGGATTTTTATATCTCAAGCAAAGTATGTGAATCAAGTTTTAGAAAGATTTAATATGAAGGAGTGCAAAGCTGCAATTACTCCCACAATAATGGGATTGAAGTTGAGAAAAGATGACAGCAGCAAGGATTTTGATCCAAGTTTATATAAAAGCATAGTTGGCAGCCTCATGTATTTGACTGCAACTAGGTCGGATATTATGCATGCTGTTAGCTTAATTTCCAGATTTATGGAGAAGCCAAAAGAAGCACATTGGCAAGCAGCAAAGAGAATTCTGAGGTATGTGAAAGGAACAAAAGGATTTGGTATTTTATATACAGCTTCAGAAAATTCAGAATTGGTTGGATACACTGACAGTGATTGGGCTGGAAGTGTAGATGATCGGAAGAGCACTTCCGGTTATATTTTTCATATGGGTTCAGGAGCCATTTCATGGGCTTCCAAGAAACAGCCTATTGTAGCATTATCTATAGCAGAGGCAGAATATGTGGCAGCTACAGCAGCAGCGTGTCAAGCAATTTGGATGAGAAGGATGTTGAGAAGTTTGTGCCAAGAACAGGTAAAGGGCACTGTGATTTATTGTGACAATAGCTCAGCTATTGCATTGTCAAAGAATTTTGTGTTTCACAAGAGAACGAAACACATAGACACAAAGTTTCATTATATCAGAGAATTGGTGAACAATGGTGAAATTGTTTTACAACATTGTAAAACAGAGGAGCAATATGCAGATATTTTGACAAAGCCATTGGCGCAGAAAACATTTGAATTTTTGAGAAAATGTTTGGGTATGATGGATAACCCAGCAGCTGACTTTAAGGGGGAGTGTTAGAAATATTAAAGTCACCTGTCGTGCCTTGGGCAGTGACAGAAGAAACGAGTACAGCAGCAGCAGCAGAGATTGAGTGTACAGCAACACGCAGTTAAGAGGAATGGAGAAAATCCGTAAGGAAGAACTTAATAATTGATGGGCCGCAGCCATGAACAGAGAGGAGAATTAATTTTTAATTTGGGCGAGAAGTTACTTCAGCATCAAAATGAAGATTTTGTCTACGGAGGAGCAGGTTTAATTAAAACAGTCAAGTCGGGCGTTTAAAGCCCTAACAACAAATGAAGAAAACGAATTAAACAAAGCAATTCTTTATGAGAAAAGGTGACAAGTGGTCTCACCACTTGAGCTAGTGTTGCACCGCCAAGTTTTATGAACTCGTGTGTCTTGTTGATGTGAATCATGAATGTATGCCATTGCACAATTTCCAATCACATATCGTGATATTTCAGAATTGTAACGACCATTTGCGTTTGTTTATTACGAGCGATCATTGGCAACAAGAAGACCCACAACTCATTTTCACTGGATGTTTCACCACTTCCATATGTATGATCGCCAATGTTAATACAGGAATGAAGCGTCAACACACTATCGAGATGTCGGCAAAATCCATTTTCATATTCATTAAAGCCCACCATCACAGTCCATAGTTTAACGACGGCGACGGTTCCCACTGACGCTCCGTATCAAAGTTTTATGTTTTGCAAAGGTTTTCCTTTGTATTTTGGTTTTATTTATTTGTTTATGTTTTATATGTAATTTGTGCCGCCGCGCCATATATAAAGGGAAAAGGCCCGCGTGCATTAAAAAAAAATGTATAGTATTGTTTTGTTGTGACCGTTGTGTGAGCCCGCAGGCAAGAAGAAAGCACAGTAAGAAGAACCGAGAGCACTGTTAGTGCGTTCTTTGAAAGACAGAGAGTTGTTTTGTGGAGCACTGCGTTTGTAGCAGTCTCGTTATCTTATTTTGCGAATCCCTCTGCGTTGAGGAAGAAATTTGTAACATTTTTTTTTTAGTTTTGTTATTGAAATAGAAGAAAGCATTTTCATGCCATCTCTGTCTGCAATTAAATTTTTGTTTTAAACTTCTCTATGTTTAGAGGAGAGTGTCATTCTCTCCACTGTTTGCTTGGAATTTTCAATAACTTCAACAAGGGTGGAAATAATAATGATATTAGGTTTTAATTTGGTGTAGTATGAGAGTCTTGCTCAATTCTCAGGAGCCTCTCATGTTTTAGGTGGTGTTTCCTCCAGCAAACAATGGTTCTTTTGTTTGATCATGATATCAACAAAACATGTGTTTAGAATAACCACGAGTTTCGCGTCTTGTTGCAACCTCCACCTCCTTCGATAGATTCTTGATATAGCAAGCCCAGCAAGTTTGAAAACCATCTTCTTTCTCTCTTTCAATAATTATCGTTCGCTCTCAGTTTCAAACGGTGGATATATGTGTGATATCAGAAAGAAAGAGTCAATCTCAGTTCGAAACAATGGAGATATATGTGTCTTCCACACTTCATCTTTGTAACGATGTAAAACGGATATATCATTCAGAAAAATTGGACAATGAAATTGGCAAAGATTAAACTCGTTTCTTTTGAAAAATTGACATGAATCATATGTTCGAATTTAAATTCCACCAAAATGGAGTATCATACATTAATTTTTTTTGTTATTCTATTGAATTAAAAAAGTACATGAGATTTTTTTTTTCTCCTTTTAGGCACTGTCAACTTTAAATGTCTGACTTCACCATAAAATTAAAAACAAATTATTATATTATTTTATATTGCTCTCTGAGAGATACATCCAATACAGATCGAAGTCTCTGAAGAGCCAGGAACTTCACAACGGTCCAAACATCGTTTGGGTTGATCGAGCCTATATTCCGAAATTCAGCTACATACAGTATATAACAAAAACTTAACAGTCAATATATTTTGGTAACACTACAGACTCACTAGAAAAACACAGGTGTTGTTGGTTGAGGTGATAATTTCACTTGGAATATATTTTTTTGATTTTTTTGGTTAGAATTTGACAATTTTTGAATTTTAAAATTTTTAATTATGTTTTTAACATTAGAAATAGATTCAACTTCATCAATTTTTTTTTTAAATATCCCAAATCTCACAATTTTGATTTGACAATTGTAACATAAATTTTTTAAGAATTCCAACCAAAATTACCTAAAAATCTCATAGAAAAACCAACATTTAAGAAAAAATAGTCAAGCTTGGAATTTTCCCGAGGCTTTGGAAGAGCTTGAGCCTGGCTTTTGTTGGGCTTGATCCCTTGATCCCTCCACATCACTGCTATATAACACGCTGAGCGTTTTCTCTTCGAAATTAGCCCTTAGAAATATCTTATTCTCATAAATGTTTGTTATTTTTTTGGAATTAATGAAGGTTTAAATTCTTAGATCTCGCAAATTATGATATTTTTCTTAAAACTAAATCACTCTTTATGAATGTTTCTTTACAAATTTACATGTGAATTTTTATGATTAATGTTGTGTTTTATATTGTTAATTTTTAATCTTGTTTTTTCTCTCTCCTCATTTCTTAGGCGAAACCTACAAACTCTATTTCTGGTATCGTTTTCGTTTCTCATTTCGTTTCCCATTCCCGTTTCCCGTAACATACTAGTAATTATGTAATATATTTAAATTAAATAAAATTTATATACAAGTTTCAATTGATCTCTTTCAATGACAATCGAATAAATTATAAATCTCTTCTTTTTTTTAAGAGTTTAACAACTTGTTAAATTTTCTTTTTCTTTCTAATAATAAAGAAATGCTGCAACCCTTTTCAAGGATGAAATATTTTTATATAAATGTGAGTAAAATTTGTAAATTCTGAAAAATGGTTAAAAGAACATAGCATATAAATAAGAAAAGTAAATCATGTATAAAACATATATATATATTAGTTTATATATATATATGTGTGTGTGTGAAAAATTAAATTATATATGAAACATATATAGAAAATTATGGTATAAAAAGAACATTAAATATAATATAAGGAAGTTTTTAGTGAGGGAATAATTTTTTTTGGAAATTTCATTATTATTATTTTTTTTAAATTAATGGTAGGAGTATTTGAATTTTGTTTTGTTGGTGGAAATGGATTCTTCACTATCAAAAATCGAAGAGTATCAAAAATCTTGAAACTTGACAAAAGTATCTAGAATTTCTAAAAATAATAGTGAAATTAAAATTTTAGCTATATTTAACCAAAATCTTACTGAAATTTCCAATATTTTCTAAACAAATTTAAAACATCTTTAAACCATAAATAATATAAAAAAAACAAAATATATTCGACTATGTAAAAATGAAAATGATTTCACCTTACTATCAAAAACATGCGTAAATATGAACCGTAAATAACAATGCCAACTCCTTGAATTCCAAACTTGTAACAAAATCTCGTTGTATAAACATTAAAAAATACAACTTTATTTTATCTCAGCGGATGCTTATCATGATGTGAAACAATCATCTCCCCATTACGAAATATTCCGAAATGGACTCCCACGTTTTAATTATCAACAAACATCTACCGTGGCAAAGAACTACCGGATAAACTTTCAACGGGCTATCAATTTGGCGAATACAACAATGGGCCATTTAAATTTGAATCATAAATCTAATTATGCGTAAATCAACTTTTCATGATTTAACCCAGGCACTCAAAATTTTAAAGACTACTTTAACTGTACCTTGAATTTCTAAAAAAATATTGCAGGATTTTACAAAAATATTGTCAAAATTTCCATTATTGTTTCCATTATTTTTTGTAAATTTTTCAACATCTTTAAAACGAACAAAACAGAATCTACTAAATATAAATGAAAATGAAAATTACTTCACTTTACAATCAAAATCTGCATAAATATGGATAATAAATAATTTTTTAAGCATGGCTTAACTCCTTGAATTCCAAACTTGTAACAAAATCTTTTTCTATAATAATTAAAAAAATATAACTTTATTTCATCTCATGAAATGTTGATTATGATGTGAAACAACCATTTCCCGTCACGAAATGGACTCCCACGTTTTAATTATCAACAAACATCTCCCGTGGCAAAGAACTAATGGATAAACTTGCAACACGCTATCAATTTAGCGATCACACCGATGGGTGATGTCAATTTGAATCATAAATCTAAATACGATTAGGTTAACTCTTCTTGATTCAAATCCTTCTCCACCTTTAGAAATATTTGGAATTATATTAATCACAGTCACGCGTGACCCTATATGTGACATATAACAACCCTGTTACGTCCTCCACTACTAAAATATAAATAATATGGAGCGTTTTTTCCCAAATTACTGGATCAGGAAAGCCGATCCCACATACATGAGAAGCGAAGCGTCATCAAACGTGTATTTGTTTTAGAAGTCGATCATACCGTCAGTGGACCCATCTATTACTTGGATTCTAAGTTTACAATGTCCAGCACTACAGACTATACATACGTGTTGGGATCATAGACCAAGGTGGGACACGGGAGTTAGAATTAGTTGAAGAATGTTACAGACGCTTTGGCCTTGTCCTCTTGTACCACTCCCACGATTGCTGTGACCCACATGGGATTGATGATTCGACTCCTCACCTTACCATGTTGCCTATTGTTGCTAGGCGAGCCTTATTTCAGCTGCCATAGGCCCATTAATGCGCCTAGGCAGGAAATGCTTGCAGTCGGATTAAAATCGTAAATCATCGTGCGGCCAGCTGAAATAAGGCTTGCCATTGTTGCTAGTGGAATTTTATCATGGGCTTATAGGTTTTGGGTAAATATTAAATACTATTATGTGACATGGGTTCTTTATTTTTTATTTTTTTAGATTGGAATAACTTTTTTGGTAAAACGATAAATTCATTAAACCAATCCTTGATTTTGTATGGATTAAATATTTATTCCATTACACAAATTTAAAATATTCTACATTGATTATATATTTATACATTGTCATGAGCAAAAATATAAATTGATTATATATTTATATATTCTCATGAGCAAAAAAAAAGACAGATTGAAATTATAAATTAGAGTGATTTATTATGTGAAGAGAATTATTTTACTTTTTAATTTTTTTCACGGTGGTTTGCGGAAACTTGGTAGCCTTCCGAAAATCTAGGCAAAAGCCAGGTAGATGAACCCAAGGGATCTACTTACAGACCAATCCGAAGGGATCTACTTGAAAATCAACTGGAATGGATGCATCTCTTGGTCGAACAAGCATGGCCTAACCCCAAGGGGTCGAGACCTCCCAACTCTCAATGTACTTAGAAACTAGAACTGACCAACTGAGATAACCCTTAAGGCTATTTACTTGTTATTAGTTGGAAGATCTGTAATTTCTACATGATTGATTTTCACTTGTGAGGTGTGTTTTTTAAAATAAAATAAAATATTCTTTAAATAAAAAACAACGTCTATTATAACAAAAAAAAACAAAAATGAATATACATATTTTGTTAGTTTTAGTTAAAAGAAACATGTAACAATAATCCTACTTTTATTGTATTGGTAAAATAAAGAATTTTACTCTCACCCTGAGCCATACATAAAATATTTCAATGTCCATATGAACTTACATAATTTTATATCAACTCAGAAAAAAATAAAGTAATTACAAATAAAAAAATATTATAATTTAAACTAACAAAATTTTATATCGACTTTAAGAAAATATAAAGTAATTAAAAATGAACAAATATTACATTTTGAAATAATTAAAATAAAATTTCTGATAATTTCACTTAAACGAAATTTATAATCCGTATACTTAGGGTTTTCAAGCTGATGTGGTTTTCGTTTATTGAAGAAATCTCCAGATTATCCACATTGTTATAAAACAATGGTCGATATTTTGAATGCCAACGACGATCCATCTTGAGGAAAAGATGCTGAATGAAGAATGAAAGAAGGACAAAAGGTGAAGGTTTAAATAGTGACACAGAGAATGTCCACCACCATTAGTCTGCCACGGTCTCTGTAATCCCCACCATTTAGTTTTGTTTGTAATCTCCACCATTTATTTATGTCTATAATCTCTACCATTAGTCTGCCAAGGTTTCTGTAATCTCCACCATTTAGTTCCTTTTTTTACTATTCTATAGCAAATGAAAGGATTCATTTGTCTCTTTTTGAGGTTTGTTCATAATTAACTCGTTCTGTCAGCTTTCATTGCTTTTAATACAGTTGTTTACCTGACTTCCCTCAATTGTGTGACTCCATATGAAATGGCATGATTTTTTTGTTGACTCGTTATATTATGACAAATTGTTTGAAATTGAATCTTTTTGTACATATCTCATACTACTATTTGTTTTAAATTTCACACTAATTAGTTATCGACCTCAAATTACGGTCGACCCCTTTCATTATTGATAATGCATAGGTGTAGATTATAGTCAATACTTTTGATAAAGGGTTTAATTCTACAATGGTAGTCTTGCGTGGTTTCTGTGACGCATACCCAATGTATATGGTTACATTTTATAAATACTGATATCAATTCATTACGTGCCAAAGATAGTTATGGAAATTGTTTCTTTTTAGTTGAGCAAACGAGTTATATTCCTTGACTGATGTTTGTTATTCAAATTTTATTTAGGATGTTAATAATTACATATCTCACTATGGGTACTTCTACAGTAAGGGTTTTAAAGTACTCATTGGAAATTTTTTAACCCCTTCGCCTTCTTTTATATCCATTTATTATATATACATATGCTTGTAAACCTTTCTTATTCTTAAGTTGGTTTTAGTATTAAGAACTTGCATGTGTTCTCTATAGGGACTCTGAAAAACGATAATATATGTTTTTTATCTGTAAGGATTCTAAAAAAAAAAAAGTAACAATCTATCAGGTTACGCACCTGTTCAAGTTCTATTTACTTAATTATATTCAAATACTTTTTTCCATATCAGACTGCCTGACTAGGGTGGCCTCAAGTTTGCACTAACCGATATTTACAACAAAAATATTTTTTACTTTTGTTTTTAACTTCATTCATCATTTATATTTTATTTTCTACAACCCCACTCCAGTTCTGCTATAACCTCTTAACTATTCCTACACTGTAAAAATATGTTGATTCAACACAAATATTAAAGTATTAAATACATGTACAACCTATATTATTTTCCAACATAGAATTCCAATAAAACAACCACAAAATTCTAATACTTATATAGTCTATGGTTACTTATTTGCTGGTTTGCTAATAAACAAGTTCGACCAAAAATATAAACAAGAGGAGTACCATACACCCTTCCAATGAGTTCAGAAATCATATCTGAGTCTCCCCCGAAGCTTCTAGCTACCATCACAGTCATGCAAGTGACTAGTTTGGTCCTATTTCAGACCTCAAGACCTTTCTCTAGGTCCAGTCCCAACCTTGTCTCTGAAGTATTCCACTAGGTCTAGCCCAGCTCAAGAATTTCCTTCACCTGTAGCACCCAGTTTCACTTTTGTGGTCTTGTTTTATTCTTGCATAGTAATTTTTCCCAAAAGGGTAAGAGCCCCCTTCCTTCCCACCGAGATGCATTTATCTCCAGGAAAGGAATCCAAGAACCATAACCACTTAACTATCCCGTAGTTATATAACTTCTTGAGAGTATATTCCTTTGAGTTCCCTAGTTGTATATCACTAATTACAGACATGTATAACTACATTATAAATGATATAATATATATATATATATATATATATATATATATATTCAAAATAAGAATTCTTTTAGTCTCAACATTTTTCCTTAACTCAAGTACTTAAGGTCTCAGAATCAAATTACTTATCCAAAAATAAAGTAACCAACAATAATTACCAAATGTTTCGATATCAGGGGGGGCGAGATCTTGCCCCTCTTGTTTCAAACAACTTCCTTGGTGTTCTAATTATGTCCACAAAACAATTCATGGTATATTTCTTTCATTAGTTCCTGATCCTCCTAAGTGGCCTCTTCCAGGATAAAGTTCTTCCACTAAAATTTAACTTGGGTGATAACTCACCTCCACGAAATTTTTTCTCTCTGTTCTAGAATGCGCAGGGGTTCTACTAGATATTCACCATCTGGTTCGACCTGCATGACACATACAACATAGATAAAGCTCTATTAAGTGATGTATTATTTTAACACTTCATATAACATGAAATTATCTTAAGATAATTTTACATATTTCTAATTTATGATGACCCTGGAATAATATATATATTTCTTATGTAGATAAAAAAGAAACACATTATTGATGCATATATGATTTGGTAATGCAAGCCTATAGGCTAGCGATCCTATCCTTTCCAATATCTGGAAATGTACACAATATCAGGGTGTTAATTTTGTACACCTAGTCCACGTGAGAGTGCTTTTCTTGGGCTCAACCCGTACGTAAACGTGGTCACCACACAGAATTCTTTATAGATTATTTCCCTATTCGCATAAGCTTTTTGTACTTCCTATGCATATTTTAAATTTTGTCGTACCTTCTTTACTTCATGTTCCATCTCTACTAAAATATCTAGTCCTACCATTAATATTTCCTCCTGGATACTCTAGTTAACACTAGTTTGAAATATTTTCCCATATAACACTTCAAAAGAACTCATCCTTAATGACTCGCGATAGTTATTATTATAAGAAAATTATAGAAAATCCCTCAATAAAAACCCTTCGAGTTATTATCTGATATAACACTTATTATCCCGCAATAGTTATTATCCTTCGAGTTGGTATATCCTACATGTACCGCATATATTTGAAAACCCTTCTGCATGCACTTACTTAACTATCTAGCTGTAATAGGCCGCAAATTTACACCTCTTTGAATGCCTTTCATAAGTTGTATATTCCCTTCATCAGTGAGGAAACTGACAATACTTGCTTTACAATCTAGTAGGGATCGATTTTTCTCTAACCAATACATACCGATTATCACGTCATAAGAACCTAAGGGAAGTATATTTAATGTTGTGGTAATATGTTGTCCTTCAATTTACATGGAATATTCTTCCACTTTCACAACCACCCTTCGTTTTTCCCTAGTAGCCAGCTGTACTAACCAAGGATTTCTAAATTTAACACTTTATAAAGAACATAATTCGACTACCTTATGATTAGTGTAGCTCAAACTGGCACCGGGGTCTATAAAAATTGAGACAAGATGTTTAGTTAATTTACCTTCAAACTCCACCATCACCGACTGATATTAGTATTGATGATCCTCTAGGGTAGCACTAATTTGTGGTATGCTCCTTGCTACCTCCATGACCATAGAAGCTTCCTGCAGGTTAGCTGTTGGTTCTATTCCGGTGTTACGAGGGAATTTTTTATAGTAGTGGGGCTACGGACAACCCCAACATTTGAGAGGAGGTTTTGATGGATGGTTTAAACCTGGTTTGTTTGATGCCTCTGTTTTTCTATTTTCATTCAGAACCGAATTTCTCTGTTGATTCTTTGTAAACTGCCCATTTGGTTGTTTCATGTGCATTCCCTTGTTTCCAGTAGCTTTAAGAGCCTTACATATTGAATTTGTCTTTTTCCCTTCCTACTCGACCACCCTATAGTGTATTCCCCTTTCTACTTCATATGTTGGTAGAATATTTGAGCCTTCCAGATGGCTTCATCCATCATTTTCGGATTTTAAAACTCCATTTTTTTTTTCATGAATGTTGGTAGGCTACTAAAAAAAAATTCTAACTTAGCCATATCCTCCCAGATGTAGGGAACATACCTCTGAAGAGAGGTAAATTTTGTGATAAACACGCCCATCGTTTGTCATCCTAGCCCCAAATCACGAAATTATTTCACGTTTTCATCATAAAAAAGTTTTGATAGGTATTTATATTTGAGGTGTTTATGAAATTTGTCCGACGTTATTTATTTCTCATCAATTCCCCCACACTATTTTAATTTCCTCCCATGACAATGTGGCCTTACCCTGTAGCTCATAGATCTCTAATCCGTCCTTAAGATTATCATCGTAATCGTAGAAATGAAAATATTTATTCATATTAATTATTGAGGCCTCAAAAACTTCTTCCTTCTCTCCATTGAACATCGAGGACTTATTTTTTTTAAATTACCCTTGGAGGTCAGCCCTTTGTTTTTTGTTCACCCTCCCCCCAAAAGAATTTTTAGATTCTTCCTCATTTTCATTTCGATCTCCTTCAACTTCTGGATGCTCCCCTCCTGGACACTGCACCTCCACCCTGTTTGGATCTTCCAGGTTGGGATTTTGATGCCTTTGGTTCTGTCTATCAAAAAGGGTTTTCATAATCCTTTCCCATTCCAGCCTTAATCATTCATTATTATCTCACAAAATTTTCATTTCTTCCCGTTGTTGTTGAACTATCTCCATTAGAAGTGTGTTGTATTAGAGGTAGTTTCACCCTGTTGGACCCACATTTATGGTGAGGCTTCCATGTCAAACCCGAGACCAACTCCTCTAGTTGATCGCATCGGTGGAGGGATCCATGTTACCCTTCTCATGATGTTCTGGTACTTCTCTATGTAACAATGGCACCTTTTGTTAATTCTCATCTACCCAATCACGCCTCAGCTTTGTCACCTAGACGCTCTAATAGCAATTGTAACACCCTTCAAAAATTAAAAAAAAAATACAACAAAGGTAAATAAATATGTTTTAATCTTCTTTGATTTACCACATGTACATTTATTTATTTAACAAACTAAAGTTGTAATTGTAGCATGTGACATGATAATAATTAAATTTTTTTAAGTCCTCCGGTGTACAAACATATTTACATTCTTATAAAGTATTACACACCCACTTAGGAATCGGTATTCTAGAACAATGCACTTATCAACCTAGAACCTAAGGTATCCATTATACAGGCGCACATACGCTAGTTGATGTTTTATGTTTAAATTTTTATTAATATTTACAAGGTGTTATATAGTATGGTGCATGCTTTAAACCCTAGCACTAGAACCTTGGTTTATTACCCTACTAGATTTATTTCAACCCACCAGAACTCATCTGAATATTCTCGAATCTATGTTGGTTGTTTGAACGCTGGAACTCTGGTGACCTCAACATCATTGATTTACTTTTTATCTAATGGTACTGGTACCTTTGTAGGTAGTTAGGGTATTACCCCCTCCCAAAACCCTTCATGCAAACTTCATTCGCTCATGTACCATACCTTGGATTCTGATCTTCAACTTCAGCTATTTTTTCAACCCCTAGAACCCAATACTCTTGTAATTAGTATGAAATTGGATGTTCTCATATCATGTGAGGCTCTGTAGTTTCCTTATGTTACATTACTTATAGTATTAGTTTTTTTCTTCGGCTACCTATGATATACTGTATGCATCTGGGGAAATTGATGAATTGGTCAACTACTTGGTTCAAGGAATCAACTCTCCAAATAGTAGACAATGTTCCATATAGAGATGGTGGGCATGGCCTAACCCCACCTTGTCGAACAATTTTTTTTTTTTGTTTATGTGTGTGGTGATGGAAATGTTTGGGGGTTTATTTGTTTCTAGCTTTACCCGAATGAGACGAATCTCTCACCTTTCACGAAAAGTTGTAATACTCCTTATGAATTCGTTTATGATCTTACAAAATCCCTTCTAGTCATGTAGGAGTATTTAACTAGATAATTGTTGGTATTTGTGTTGCAGGTAGAGTCCAAACCTCATGGTTTCACTCTCTCTCTCTCTCCAGGGTTCATCTTAGAGTTGTCGCTTACTCTCGTTCTTTTCCTTTTTGGGTATTCCCAAAAACCCATTAGGGTTCCTTCTTTTCGTTAATAGAATTTGGTTTTTTTCTATTTCAACATCAAAAGGATTATTAAATAATTATATTGTTCATGTTTAGATCTAGGATTTTAGCTTTACGCTCCGTAGAGTTGCTCGGCCTTAAGCCTGTCCATTTCCTTTAATGTCTGAGACTGTAATATGTAATTGTATGTATACTTTTGATAGTGACTTCTAATATGTATTTCTGTGGCATAACATATTTTCTGGGTTTTCTTTTAAGATGGTTATGGAACCATGGTGTTTTTAAACTCCACCATTTAGTTATTTTTTCGACTATTCTACTTCATTTTTCTTTGTGTGAGGTTTATTCATAATTAACTGGTTTTGTCAGCTTTCATTATTTTTAATACAACTATTTATGTGACTTCCCTCAATTATGTGACTCCTTGTGAAATGGATTGATTTTTTTGTTGAATGGTTATATTATGAACATCCATTTGCAACTAAATTTTTTGGTACATCTCTGGTAGCGATATTTGTTTAAATTGACATTAATTAGTTATCGACCTCAGATTACGACTGACCTCTTTCATTATTTGTAATTCATACTTGTATACTATAGTCATTACTTACGATAAAGGTCTCTATTATACAGTTATAGTATTTCATGTTTTCTTTCATGCATACCAAATGTGTATGGTTATATTTCATAAATATTGATATGAATTCATTTCCTGCCAAAGATAATTATAATTATGGAACTTGTTTCTTTTTCAGTTGAGAAAACATGTTATATGCATGAATAATATATTGGTATTCAAATGCTATTTATCCTGTTAATAATTACATATCTCAGTATCGGTACTTGTATGATAAGGGCTTTGAATTATTCATAGGCAATTGTTTAACCCCTTCATCTTATTTTATAACTATTTTTTGTATATTCATAGGCTCATAAATCTTCATTATTCTTGAGTTTTCTTTTAGTATTGAGAACCTATGTTTGTTCTCTATAAGGATTCTGAAAAATAATAACCTATGTTTGTTCAATCTAAATATTCTGAAAAAAATAGTAATCTATGAGGTTACACACATGTTGATGTTATCTTTACTTAATTGCAATTCGAATACTTGTTTCCGTATCAGAATTTGTCACTAGGGTCACCCCAACTCTAGACTAACTGATATCTACAACAACATGATTCTTTCCTTTTGCTTGTAACTTCATTCATCATTTATATTATGTTCACTACAACCCCACTCCAGTTCTTCTATATCCTCTTAACTATTCCTACAATCCACAAATGTGGTGATTCGACTCAAAGATTAAAGTATTAAATACATGTACAACCTATAGAATTTTCCAACACGAAATTCCATTAAAACAACGGCATAATTCTAATACTTATACAGTTTAAGGTTACTTATTTAATGGTTTTCTAATTAACGAGTTCAGACAAAAATATCAACTAGAAGAGTATCCTCCACTTTTTCAATAATATCGACGATCATGCCCGAGTCTACCCTTGAGCTCCCAGCTACAAGAAAAGTCGTGACAATGACCAGTTTGGTCCTCTTGCAGATCTCAAGACATTTCTCCAGGTCTATTCCCAAGCCTGTCTGTGAAATATTCCACTGGGTCTAGCCGAGATCAAGAGTTCCCTTGACCTGCAACACCTAACTGGAATTTATTGTTTTGGTTTTCTTCTTCGAGAGTATTTTTTTCAAAAATGGTCAGAACCCCCTTCCTTCTCAATGAGATGCAATTATATCTAGGAAAGGAAGCCAAGGACCATAATCTCTTAACCGTCTGGTAATTAGATAAGTTCTTCAGGGTATCTTCCTTTGAGTTCCCCAGTTGTATCTCAATAATTTGAAACAAGTACAACTACATTATGAATGATAATATATATATATATATATTCCGAATAATAATTCTTTTAGTACCCACATTTTTCCCTAAGACAAATACATAAAGTATGAGAATCAAACTACGTATCCAAAAATAAAGTAACCAACGACAATTACCAAATGCTTCTATATAAGGCGTGATAGAAACATTGGCTCGAATTGTAAATTTAAGGTATGTAGGGTACAAAATCCAAAAGCTCAAAATAATTTCAGGCATTGAATTCATTTATGTATTTAAAAATGTAATTTAAAAAATAAAAATGATGTATACATGTAAATCTATCTTAACCATAAATTTAAGCTCCACGATGAATTAATATCTTTTGAGATATATTTAAAATGAAAAACTTGGAAAAATATTTATATATAGAAACATTTGATCTTCTAAAAATTTGTTATATTTATGGTTAAGAAAATTCTATATTGATTTTTAAATTTTAAGCATGTACTTTAATTATCGTAGCAAGTAAAGAAATGCAAAGATTGGAATCATGAAAATCCCATTATGCTATTCCGAGCACGTAAAGAAATGCAAACATTTGAATTATGAAAATCCCCGTAGTTCGTTGTTTAATTATGTCCATTTATGGTTCTTTTCATTTTCAACATGTGCATCCACATTTCTATTGTTATTCTGAGTAGGTAATATATCGTGAAATTCTACAATTACCTTAATGAAGTTGCTAGAGGATTATGAGACACATACTACCATTGATGGCGATTTGATTTGAGAAAATCGTAAGTCACCCATACGGCATAATCAGATAATGGTAAAGAATGATATAAAATTTAATAGGATTTTCTATTTTGATTTATGGTGGATTAACGCACGTTGTTTCTTATTTTATTTTTAAATATATTAGCAAGATTTAATTTGGAAATAATATGCTGAGTATATACTTCTTGTGAAGCTTTACAAAAAAACAATATAACCTGTATTAAAGTGGCTAAATAAGGTAGCTAGTAGGTGGAGTAAAATGGCCGTTGGCTCGTAGACTAAAGCGACTCGTGGGTGGGAGGATAAAATATTAAAAGATGACTTTTTTTGTTTGTTTGTAAGTTTGGTAGAGCTTTTCCATTCATTTATTTGTTTAACAAAATAACGGCAGGTTACATCATTTTTTATGCTTGGTAGCCTCAACCCGTTTGTAGGAAACTAGGTTTTTTGGCCACCTCCAAGAGTGAAAAGCCAACCAAAACTGAAATTGTTTGGTTTTTTCTCTAGATGTCTTCCAGGATATATTATCTATTATTCCTTTTAACATGCTATTGTAAAATTAAATGCTAGTTCGCCACATCATGATTTACGAAAAACAAATTCTAAACTTCTTCCTTTACTCATCTGATGATTCAAACGGTGTCGGATATTTTTCACTTGATCTGGGCCATGTCTACTTGGTGTAGGTTTTGTAGCTGTTTTTCTATGGGTCCAAGACACACATTCTGATGATCCCCCTGCAGCTCTATTCCCTTGATATATTTATGTATTTCAGCCATAGTTAAGGCTACCTTTGGATCTCCTCCTACTTCCTTAATTTCCATTATGGCCTTTTCCATTATACATTTCATAGTCCAGTAGAGGTGGATTGTTTGCTTAAACAAAGTCAATCGTCGTCTTGTTTTTCTCGGATCTATCACCATTGGATCCATTTCATCGTCTGGAATGTCTTCCTAAACTTTAGTCTCCAGGCCCCTTTCCCATCCTGATATCAATGATTTTACCAGACCTGTCGTCCCAACTCCATAATCATGCAACGAGTTCTACATGTTTTCTTGGTCAACTTTCCTACCTCGTCTACGCTGAGGTTGTTTTCTAGTTTCCACCTTCTCTTTCCCTTTCGTTTTTCATGGTTTTGCTGATTGACCACACTTTCCTCTGCTTCCTTTATCGGCATGGGATTTCACTATTTTCCTTTTTCTGGGGTCTCCTAGCGTCTGTGCCTACACCCAAATCCACACTAGGGTTCCCACACACTGTCCAGAGTTAAGAGAGATAAACACGCTAGGAAGACCACTCTCATAGCTTTTCTGAATTCCGTACAATAATTCCCTTGCTTCCCACAGTTCCTAGATCCTCTTTCTCCTTAGAGCTCCGAACGATTATTCACCTTTCTACACTAACCTCATGCTCTTCCCACAAAGAATTTCTTCCTACAGACTTTTTTGGTTACAAGAACCAGCAGAGCCACCCTTAATTGGGCTTCCAGTCCCTTTGTCCCTTAGGCACAGGCGACCTTTTGAGTGCAGGGATAAAATTTTATTTTGAACCAATTCTATACCCAACTGACACTTAGTAACTGTACACAAGAACCATGCCCGCCCCATTCTATTCCTGTCACGTTCATTCCACTCGGAGTTTAACACTGACTAGATAAACATGGTTGACTTCATCTCTCTGTCACCCTCCCAAGGACTTAGATCCTACAACCTCAGCTGGTTTTTCCACCCTCCCATTTCTATGAACCTCATAATCGTTAACAGGTAGGTCGCGAGTACATACCTGTAGCAGCGCAGCTCAAATGGTGGTCGTTGTTTCAGATTCCCTTGCCTTCGCACCTGCAAGTCCAGTTCTACCGTCGCATTTGGCTCTGTCACAATGCCAAACATTCGCCTTAACTCCTCCACTTGGCCTCTTCTTCTTACCTTCTAGCTCCAATTTTGTCACACATCCCAATTCAGTCTTGACACATTCCTCTGTCTACACCTGTCGTCATTTACTCTTGGCATATGGTGGCGTGGGGTGAGCCGCCTACCTGTCATGCCCCGTGGCTCTAACATCATTCCATGTATCCATCATGATGATTACCCTCGTCATGTCTCCCTTCACACCGTGATCAGAGGGATTAAAATATGAAATTTGAAACACCAAAACTTTGAAACTTTAATATTTGAAAATGTTAAAAATTATATATTGAAAAATGACTTATTAAATATGAAATATAAAATAAAATATTATAATAAATTTAATATTAATATATAATTTACTATATCTATATTAAATTTAATATAGATAAAATGTAATGTTAAATATTAAATTTAATATTAATATAAAATAATAAATTAAATATTAAATATTTAAAATCAAATATTAAATAAGAAATATTTAATATTTAAAAAAAAAATTATTGAAAATTATATATAGAATATGAAATGAAATATTATATTGAAATGTAATATTGAATATGAAATTTAATTTTAATATATATTTAAATATGAAATAATAAATGAAATTTTAAGATTAAAATAATAAACATTATATATATATATATTAGATCTAAGAATTTTGTGATCCATAAAGTAGATAGATGTCTTTCGGATTAATCACATTGATATGATTTGGTTGACATTTTGAACCAGCTAATGTGGTTCATCCTCTGGACAAGATGAAAAATCTAAATCGATCATCCTCTGGACAATGTTGTATGGATTCAATATTGCACAAATATAGATGTTAGAAAGCTTGTTGTTATTAAGTTAGTTAGTTAATTAGTTGTTAAGTAGATTATTTAAATATTTAATAATTATTAAAAATTAAAAATAATAGAATATGGCATTAAGGACCTTCCACATAATGTCAAGGAGATTGTTAGGAAAGATTGTGCCATTGTTCTTAGGAAGGCTAGGCCTCCCAAAAGTAACCTTAGAAAAATTGAGTTTCTTGCCCTTAGAGCCTTGAGGGACAACCCTGACATTATCATCCTTAATGATGATAAAGGTTGTGCCATAGTCATTTTCGATAAATTCAAATATGTCAGAAAAACGATTGACCATCTTTCAAATAGTGGCAGTTACGTTAAGCTAAAAAATAAACTCATTAAATCGGTGCCCTCGCCATTAAATAGGATTCGCTTCTGAATCCTCTATCTAGAAAGACCATTGAGAGTAGCCCCCTCACCCATACGATTTGTGGCCTTCCCAAGTTTCATAAGCCTAGGTCCCCTTTAAGACCTATTGTTAAAACAATAGGTGGACCCACTTATCTTCTTTCTAAATTATTAGACCATAAGCTTAAGCCCCTTGTGGGTATCACCGATTCCTATGTTAAGGACTCAACTTCCTTTATCAAGGAATGGAAGGATATAAGACTCGAGCCTGAGGAGTTATTAGTAAGTTTTGATGTTGTATAATTATTTACCAAACTACCCATTCATGAAGCCATTGGTGTCATTAATAAAATCTTAGACCAAAACACTACTAAATTGGTTGGCCTCTGCCTCACATCAACTTTCTTGAGTTTCCAATGTGATTTCTATGAGAAAACTTAAGGTGTTACGATGGCTTCCCCTCTTCTCCTGATAGTGGATAGATTATTTATGGAATATTTGAATCTAAGGCCTTAGCCTCAAATCAATTTCACCCTAAAAAGTTGAAGAGGTTTATGGACGATACTTGTGTCATCTAGCCCCATGGTCGGGAGAAATGAGATTTGTTTCTATGCCACCTAAACTCCCAATATGATTCCATTAAACTCATTATGGAAGTATAAGTGGATGGTTTCCTTCCCTTCTTATACATCCTTCTCTCTAGGAATGATAATGGTTCGCTTTCCCACCAATTTTTCCGCAAGAAAACTCACACGAAACAATATCTTCATGTTGGTTCCCATCACTGTCCTGCATAGCATACTTGTCCTTTTATAAATAATGTGCTAGTTTCCCTTAAAGGAATGTCTGGGCAGTTGCAGTAATTTTCCTTTCAAGAATGTGTGGTTTTGTAAAGGAAATATTAGTCAATGTGGTATTTATTTTACAGCCATTTTTTTATGGTTACAAACTTATAATTTGCACATATGCAGTGTTGTTAAAGGAAGATTGTTGCAATATTTTTCATGCAATTCATGAATTCACATGAATATATGGTGAAGCATCACTAGTATAGATTGATGAATTGATTGATTAATACTTTATGTAATCATGATATCAATGTATGTTGACGACAAAAACGGTCAGAAACGATGGTGAATTATGTAAAGGATAGATTATGTTTAACATGGCGGCAGGTAATAATTAACGGTCCATGTAGATGAGTGTGAGCTACAAGACGGTCCACTAAAGGAACAACCCGACCATGAAGATATAAATATTTAATATTTGTGGGTAAACTGTATCATGTTGCTTGTATTAGATTTAACCTAGATATTTCGTATTTAAATGAAATTTCCATGTAATATTTTATGACAATCATTGAGGGATGGACTCCCTTATGATCCATTGAGTGACGGGTGAACTCCCTCATGAGAATTTAATAATAAAATTAAATGTTTTCTAGTTTTCACCTGACAGGGTTTCCATGGAATATCAATATCTAATGACGTGGTTGTATGTTGTGCTAATTTTATGTTGTGGATTCATTGCATGAGGATATGTTTATAAAATCAAGTGCGTGATTAAATAATCTAGTTAAAGGAATCTTAAAAAATGATGCAAGGTTACATAAAAAAGTTTATGTCAATATGTGACAATAATGGTTCTTAATGGCTATGTAACTTATTATTCCTCTTTTGAAGTTACTCTATGTGATGTTGAAGATTATATGTAATGGTTAATGAGTAATTTGGATACTTACCCACGAGTAAATTGTGTAAAATGTTTCTGACTCCATACATTTTCATGTGAGGTTACTGAGGCTCTTTTAAAGAAATTACCATATATAACCATATTTCATGGATAAAAACCAAACAACAATAACAATTTTAACTTAACCTTTTATGCACATAAATCAAGAAACTAACATAATAACTTTCATTATTCACACAGAAAAACATATTTTCTATATCACACTAACTACCCTTTTGTGCATGCAACATGTCTTTTTTTCAACAAAATGAATGTTACTTCAATGCACATAATATTTTCAAAAACACAAGCACGCGTTCTTGTTCTTGCATGAACAAGATTCATATGCATATTTTAAGAAAACAATATTTTTTTTTCATCAATTCATGCAAAAAACGCCTATCCAAGAATTTGTGCATTCAAATCCTTTTCGTCTTTAAATAAAAAAATGGGTGATATATGCATACATATTCATGAAAACTCTTCCAAGAAAATGAATGTAATTAACTTTTCTCTTTTCCAGCAATCTGAAAATGTATGCAAAGACATTTTTCTTCGAAATCTAATAAAATGATGCGAGAAATTAATATTCTCTTTTCAAGAATTAACATATAAATTTATTTGAATAATTCCAATATATTGAATATTATTATTGTGCACATATTCCTATTAAATGTATATGGGAATCATGCTAATATCTCCAAGAAATTAATAGTCTATTTTTTTTCTCATAATTTCCTCATAAGGTTTTCTTTAATGAAATAACTTATTTTATTTCTCTTTTCATAAGAAAAATTAACATACATTATTTTCATAAAAAAATATCATGATTTCTTTAATCTTTTTGCGTGCAGGTTTCATGAGTGTTTTCTTTCCAAGAAATTTAATGCCAAATTTGTTCCTTCTCTACATGCAATTGCATATTTATTTTATGAGAAAATAAAATATAACAAGGTAATTTTCTATTTAGTCACATAAGTGTTCCATTATCAAGAAAACTTGGTAAAATAATTATTAGCTCTATGTATTAAGCATGTATTCCTTTTTCAAGAAACCTATTAAAATAGAAATCACACATTCTTTTCAAGCAGTCTGGCTACTTTTCCTCTTATGCACGTGAATCTCGTTTAATATTTTTCATGAACTAACACATAATTCGCTATATTTCTATATGCAAGGTTTTTTGCTTTCTAACCCATATTTATGCATAAAATAAAGACATGAAGCTATTTTAGGGTGACAAACAGGTTTTCTTAATTTCTAGTTATGTAAATCATGCAACTTCACACCATTAAGATAGCCATGCAATATTTTAAGAATTCAATGCACATAACACTCATATTTTTTTGAAAAATATTTCCTTTATTTTCATAGCTTTTTCCTCCATATCTAGTTCTTTGCTGGGAGTGTCTCTACAAATTCATTTGCAAGTTTTCTCCTCTATATAATGTTTTTTCCTCCTAAAACTCCACTTTCATCCCCATTTTCTCATACCTTCCTTACATTCAATTTTATGAGTGTTATATGTAGATTGTAAAAAAAACTTCCTATTTCCCAAGACGAATCGAGTCTTTTAAATCATCCCATCGTATAGACCAAGAATGTTAGGGAATTGACAAGGTAATTTATTTTGGTAGTTACAACCAGATCCACCTTAACTAAATATTAATGAAAATATTAGTCATATATTACATTAATAATATATTTATTTTATACATATATGAATTTACGAGAGTTTTTATTTTAAGGATATTACATAATCCCCCCTTTAAAGTGAACACCATCCTCAGTGTTCATCTCTCACTACGACTTTAGCTTTTACTCATGATATAACAATCTAAACCACCCAAAAGGGGTTCCTTCCCCTTTTAAAACTAAGTATTTCATTTAAGAAATACCAATAAGAGAAATTAATAATGTTATTGCATAAGAAAAGTAAATAGTCATAAGAATTTATAGGTGTGAAAATATGCAAATTCTACTTTCAATCACTTGGTCGTTATGAAAATTCATAGAAGAAAAGCATAATCTCTATACCAAATTACCTTTACTTACCAATTACTCTTGGAATTCATGTTCACTTTTACGCAAGCGCTCCAATGGTTTTACAACCCATAATCACTCAATGGAAAGAACCCTGTAATGTACGACTAATAATTCCAACACAGTCACATTAGTCAAAAAAAATTCAATCAAATAAAATACTTCTATCTGTCATTTGATTATGAAATATCACTTGCTATTTTAACCATAGTCACTTCCACATGTACAAAGAGAGAACCAACCCTCTAACCATCAAACTAACAGTTCACTGCACCACATGCATACTTGTATTAGGTCTCGCTAAATACATCCACACAATAATTCTAAAATTACTCAGGGATAACCTACCTCTTTAATCGTTGAAATGATCAATAATTACATCAAGTGAAAATTGTCTTATCCCTTACTAGAGACACTCAGAATATTAGTAATACAATAAAGGAACTGATACTTCTAGTAATTCCTTTATGAGCACTAGGCTCATTTCATGTCAAGATGTATATAAAATATCTACACAATCATATAGAAAATTCATTTTAATATAACGCATAACTGATTAATTAACTTTTTCCTCCATGAGAACCATTGTGGGAAAAAGGATGCTCCTCCCAACCAATGGGAGTTGGTTTCCACAACCAGATCAATTAATTTTCACATCTAGACAGTTCTCTAATAGAAACCATACCAGGTCTAGTCTAGAATTCCACTAGCCAACTAGCTCAATAATTTTAATGACTACACAAGGTCCAATACATGATTCCTCTTGGTAGCATCCTACCTATTCCTGCAACAATGTCCCTTCTCTAAGGAATTTTTAGCCTCCACCAACAGGCTCCAAATCAATAGAGTTTTCTCAGAATATTTCCCCTCTTACCATATTGACCAACTATTTTCCTTTATTAAGATCATCTTGTCTCTATGGAGAGGAAATCATGGCACAAAAGCGTATTTAACCCCTCTGGGTAGGAAATTTCCATTAACTCAAGGCCTCCTATCCTTTCACAATTTTCCACAACTATAAAATTCTCTTTTACCTCTCTTTCCCACAATAGTTTACATAACGAACCATATGCACATTATTGTTAAAATAGAATAAATATTTATGTACATCATGCATTCATACTTAACCCTCAAAATGGGTGCATAATATCTAGATTGACATGAAACATAACTGAAATACATGTGGCATACATTTTTATTTTTGAAATAACACAATCATACATATCATAACATTATAATTTCTCATCTATGGTTGCAATTCACATTGCAACGTTTTTATTTCATAGGTTTTGATGTTGTCATTAAGATACTCCTGCTTAATCCCATCAACAATGTTATTCATAAATGTGCATTTTTTAAACAAGTATTCAATTCTGAAACCATTTTAGTTTCATGAATACAACACTATCATGCATAAAAGTACATAAAAATTTTCATTAGTGTGTAAATGTTAATAATAGTTAGGGTAGGAATCCAAAATTTTCCAATTCCAACAGCGTATTGTTACCAACAGATCAGTACATGAAGTAATTACCATAATCACTTGCTTACAACATGAAATAAGGTTAAATTAAATCCAATTCATGCATATAATTTTCAAATCAATTTTCATTACTCGACTCAATATTTATTTTTTAACATCTAAATAGGTTCTTCCAGTGTTCTTTTAAAACGCTCTATCATCCTATTCAATGACATTCCTCATGTTTTACATTCATGAATTCACTCATTATATGTAGTGAATTGTAATTTTAGTCATGTTCATTAAATGTATCATTAATACTTTCATATCTGCATAGGTTGGTAGTTGATTCTCACTTTATTTAGCGTGTTAAAGATTATTCATAGGTGTAATAGAGTTTTCATTATTATTTATCCTCATCGATATTCAAATTTTATAAGAAAAATTTTGCAACCGACTTTACTACTTACTACTCTCAATGCAATTATAAACATGAATTGCACATCTCATATCAACAATAGTCTACTACATATTAATTGTTAGAATCACACCTGAGTTGAAGCCCATTAATAACATATACATTACTCATATTGGAAATATAAATATGAAACATTTTATTTAAAATATAGCATCAAATAAAAATTCATATTACAAATATTTGAAAATTATTAAAAATAAACTAACAAATATTTTTTTATTTTTATTTTTAGAAAAAAACCTTCAAGCTATTGAATTGAAAAAAAAAAAATTGAAATAGGAACCATTTTAAAGATTACATGTATTTGAAATATAAAATACTAATAAAATATGAAACATTGAATTTGAAATATGAATTTCATTGAGGTGGCATAAACGAAATGGATAAAGTAAAAGAAAGAGAAAATAAAAGAGAAAAAAGGATTCTTAGCAGCAAATAAAATGATCAACGAAAGGAAAAAACTTAGAAGCCAAATATTAATAATGTAAAAAGAAAAGAAAAAAAAGTAGACTGTTCGGAACGGGGAAAGCTAGCAGAAAGCTATCTCTGTTAGCTCTTCATTGTCGGGTTGGGCATTTGGACGCATTGCGTCCTGTTTCAAAGATCCATTGGAACGATTTTGTGTTGGCGGGAGAAAGGGAAGTTTAAAGGGAGGTGTTGGGAATGCATGCATGCTATGTTAGATGTTTTGGCTGTGTAGTAACATGTTTTTTTTGTGAATAAATTTTTTAGTAATAATCACATTAAAGTAAATTTGGTTGACGCTTTTTGAAATAGCGTGATTCATCATCAGAATGTTTTTTGTGAATAATTTTTTTTGGTAAAAATCACATTAAAGTAAATTTGGTTGACGCGTTTTGAACTAGCGTGATTCATCATCATATCACAGTAAAGTAAATTTGGTGGACGCTTTGCAACCCGCAAATGTCTGATCAGATAACCCATTTAAATAGATAAAATAACCTCCAACTAACCGTTTGTAAAATAGGAGCTAGTTTGAGTAAAATAAAAAATAATAATTTATCTATTTATTTATTTATATATTTATTTTTATTTTTTTTTGGAATTGGTGTTTTGCTACGGGTGTTTATTTTTATCCGTTTCCTGTAATAAAGTTTCCTACTCGGTCTTGGGATCTGTTGGCCTTTGGTTGTTCGAATGATTTGGGTTGGCAGGTTCAGATGGAGAGGATTAGTTGCGGGTTGCGAGGATTAGTTGTGGGTGAACATTCCGTGAACTTAGTTCGACTGCATTACTAGTAAGCCAACATTCCTAGGCTTGAAATTGAAATTTTCAATTTCATTGAAACTAATCCAGTGTTTCCAGTGTTGAATTTGAAAGTTCAAATTGAATTTTAAAGTTTTACAACTGTTACTTCCTAGGGTTGGTTCCCGACAATTCAGTCACAGAAGGGCAACTAAAGAAACTTAGCACACAGATGAAGAAAAAAATCAGTACCAGAAAACAAAGATATATTGTAGGTATATTGAAACAGTGGCATGTATTCTTACTATAAAAACAATATAAACAAATTTATTGAAACTATTTTGAGACTATGTTGAAACTACAATGAAACTATAATGAAGGAAGGTGCATAAAGCCCTGCGTTTGACAATAAACAAGGAGGAGGTGCACCGTATAGGAAGTAGGTGTAGAGGGAGAAAAGGTTGAAGCTGTTGTAAGAGGACTAGTTAGTCATGTGACCTAGCCAATGGTCATGTGAGAAAAAACCTATTAAAAAACAAATTAAAGGTAATATATATTGCATGAAAAAAATGAACAATTTAAAATACTATATAATTAAAAAAATGACACAAAACAAGGCAGAAAAATGAAATAAAAACTAAAAATTAAAATTTAAGCTATTGCATATAATAAAAAAAAAATATGAAATTAAGAATTAAAAAAAATTAAACAATTGAAAATTAAAATCGGAGGAACGGAAAACACAAATAATCATTCCACATTTCAAGATAGAAAAAAATAATGAAGCAGGAAAATAAAAATAAAAGAGAGGGACAAAAAACTATATAAAAATAAAATAAAAGAAATATACATTACATTAAACAAAACAAAAATTTACAAGTACTATATAATTAAAAATTACATAAAAGAAGGTAGAAAAATAAAATAAAAGAAAACGTTAAAAATTAAAACAGGACAGAAAAATTATAGATACTATTTGATAATAACCAACCTAGATCCATCTTAACTCCAGATCTATCAAGCGCCAAGAGGGATCAAATCTCTAGAGGTGAAAACCTCTTTTTTGAGTGCAAAACTTGAGGAAAGGTTTTCACCTCGAGAGATATGATCTCTCTCGGCGCTTGATAGATCCGGAGTTAAGATGGATCTAGGCTTGTTTCAGTAGTGTGTAACCAAGGAAAATCTATTGATAATATGAGGAACATATGCTTACTTTTATCAATAATATGTAAATACATATAATATTAACTGATCTGAAAATGGAAGGTACTTGAAAAGGATGCAAGGTATCCATTTTCAATTATGTAAATGAGTGCAAAAATACTTTAAGTTTAAATCTGAAAAATGTGAGAACTTCATATTTCTAATACAGAGATAGACTGTAGGGGAATTTACCGGATATTTCACCTTTCAAAGAAAGGATGAATCCAGAGGCTACCTGTCCCTCTTACAGACTCTGCCTAAAGAAATAATAGAAGTAAACACTCAGATTTAATTTAATACATAAACTTGACGTTATGCGGAAATTTAGCTTGCAAATGGTGTATGTCTTTTCACTGTTTATGTATCTTAAGTGTAATTGTTTTTGCTGAAACTTAATCATCGATATCAGAAACAATATTCAGCAATATAATATCAAAACACAACAGCAATATAATATAGGAGTTCACCCCAACTCTTGGGCTACATCTCCTGGATCAAGCCTCCCAAAATGGGCTTGTCCTCTTGTATTAAAAGCTCTCAAATGCAATACAAGATTATAAGTGTCTCAATAGACAAATCTAAATATATAAACTGATTCAGAAGGCAGGATAAAGCTAAGAATTCCTTTTCAAATTCACTAAACAGTGAAAGATTACAATAAACAGTGATCTCTTCATCAATGTCCTGCTGGTGCTTTGAACTTCTCTGCAACTTTTTTGGCTATATAAGTCCTCAAATGCCTCTGAAACCTATTCCAATGGCTTCATAAGGTTGAAATTATCTGAAATAGAGCTTTGGTTCACCTCAAACTGATAACCACAACTCAACCAAACTCAAAACCCAAAATGGCCCTAGTGGCTCAAAAAGCTTCTCCGAAGCTAAACAGGCTGAAACTGAGCTCCAATGGCTCTGAAACCTACGCCATTGAGTCCAAAAGGCTGAGAACATACGAAATCAAAAACAAATTCGTTCCAAAAGGTTGAGTAATGAGAAAGTTATGACCAAAACAACTTTGCCCCAATTTCCTCCACTAAATGTGGGGCAACTGCCAGTTAACTCCACTAAACGTGGAAGTCCACCTAAATTTGGGAGCGCCTCCAGAATCTCCGCCATATTAAACTCCACTTAACTGAAGCTTAATTAAATATTAAACTTGAGATTAGGCTCCTTAAGCGCTCTTAACATTAAGCTCCCACACTGGTCATATGATGAGGTTCCATGGGAGGAGGGTTGGCCCCTTCGTGCTCCGTCGGACCCACTTCACTAAAAGTGCAATAACTTCTTCATACGGTGTCCGTTTTTTGAACCATTTATGGCACTAGAATCAAGAAGACGAGACCTATGAAACCATCCTGGTTTAAACCAATTTTCAGCTTTTTCCCAAGCTCAGATTTGAGCTCTTGATCACACCTCCCAAATGAGAGGCTTTTGGTCCCCAAAAGCTTACTGAAATGTTGAACTGATTTGTAGTATAGAAAATGAGAGAATGAACATCCTCTTCTCTTCAGCCCTTCAAAAAATTTTCCTTGAAAAGCAAATGAAATTGAACCACAAATGGAAAGAATTTGACATTTCCCTTCCTGAATGCGCTTGTCCACAACTGTCCGCAACTGACCTTCTTGAACTCACACAGAAATTTCTGGCGAGAAATTTATAGAGTGAAACTATACAATGCGTCCTTGATCAATGATCTAAGGTGGCTCAAAACAAACAAGACATTACAGCATAAAATACATGCATACATCCGAAATTTGCATATGTACAAAAGGAGAACGTCTTACTGTGTCAAGAAGTCCATCCACTTCTCACCAAGCCACTTCCATGGCAACTTTTGCTGCTGCAACTTTTCCTCATGTGAAACTTCCCTTTCCACATCAATAATGGAATCCATGATTCCACCTTCGCCAATAATTTTGTCCTCTTGCTGCATGTGCGTGGGACGACGAGTTGGATGCAAAGTCCAACAATGAGAGACAACATGTCCCTTCTTTTGGCAAAAAATGCAAATCATATGCACCTTCTTTGAAGGTAGTCTTTTCTTCATCTGCTTCTTGTGTGCCTTCTTCCTCATCCAACATCTCGAAACATGATGGTTAAATTGACCACAATATGTACAAGAATTCCTCTTATGTTGCTTTGCATGCTTTCCATAAGCTGCATGTCTACCATCTTCTTGCTGCAACAAAGGATTTAAACAATGGTAAGGAAGATTGTCATCATGACATTGATGTAATTGAGAACTTGGGAGAAATGTTCTCTTCAAATTTGCATCACATTCTTGAATGCATATGCTCAAAGCTTCGCCATTAAGCTGCTCATAGCCAAGACCAATATTCTTGGGACGCTCCACAACACAAATAGGCTCAACAATGCCTTGTGCATGCTTGCCCAAACCTTTGCCTTCTTCATAGCCCATTTTCAACATCAATTTGGACCCAATACCTCTTGTATGCCTTTCAAATGAACAAACACACTTTTCAATGGAGGAAACTGAAGACAAATCAGAATGATTTACCTCATGATTTACATCTTGAAGATGAGGTATTTTCTTGGACAAAGCTTCTTGAGCTTGAAGAAGCTGCAACTCCATATCATGCAATCTTTGAAGAATGGCTTCTTTCTCTTCCTGCATAGCTAGCAATTGTGCATGAAGCTTAACGCTTTCTCTTTGATCCTCAATGAGAATCTGCACCATGTCCTTCACCTTAAAAAACTCATTCTTCATGTCATCATTGAAGAATCTCGTGAAGGAGGAAACTTCACTTGTAGAAGAATTTGACATTATGTAAATGGTCAAAACAACCAAAAGGAACTTCCAAAGAAAAGTCCTCAAAGCTTTCAAACAAACGACAAGATTTTAACCAAATGTCAGTAAAGACCCCTTCTCATTCAAGCAACCATAAAACACAAACTATTGGAGTTTGTTTTCCAAAGATAATCTTGAGGTAAATTGGGTAAGGAAAATAGTCTTCAATCCTTTCCAAGACTCAGCTAACAACAACTATCCTTCCAACTCAAGAAAACTCATATATGCAACCATTTTGCAACCAATAAAACAGTAAATCTCTTACACTGTTTTAAAAACTTTTGCACAACAACAAATGCTCAACCCGAGCTCTGATACCATTTGATATGAAAATGGAAGGTACTTGAAAAGGGTGCAAGGTATCCATTTTCAATTATGTAAATGTGTGCAAAAATACTCAAGTTTAAATCTGAAAATATGAGAACTTCATATTTCTAATACAGAGATAGACTGTAGGGGCATTTACCAGATATTTCACCTTTCAAAGAAAGGATGAATCCAGAGGCTACCTGGCCCTCTTACAGACTCTGCCTAAAAAAATAATATAAGTAAACACTCAGATTTAATTAAAATGATCTTGCTTTAAACTTGACATTATGCGGAAATTTAGCTGGGAAATGGTGTATGTCTTTTCACTATTTATGTATCTTAAGTGTAATTGTTTTTGCTGAAACTTAATCATGGATATCAGCAACAATACTCAGCAATATAATATCAAAACACAACAGCAATATGATATAGGAGTTCACCCCAACTCTTGGGCTACATCTCCTGGATCAAGCCTCCCAAAATGGGCTTGTCCTCTTGTATTAAAAGCTCTCAAATGCAATACAAGATTATAAGTGTCTCAATAGACAAATCTGAATATATAAACTGATTCATAAGGCAGGAAAAAGCTAAGAATTCCTTTTCAAATTCACTAAACAGTGAAAGATTACCATCAACAGTGATTTCTTCATCAATGTCCTGCTGGTGCTTTGAACTTCTCTGCAAATTTTCGGGTTGTAGAAGTCCTCAAATTCCTCTGAAACCTCTTCCAATGGCTTCAGAAGGTCGAAATTATCTGAAATAAAGCTTTGGTTCACCTCAAACTTATAACCACAACTCAAAATAGCTCCAAACCCAAAATGGCCCTAGTGGCTCAAAAAGCTTCTCCGAAGCTAAACAAGTTGAAAATGAGCTCCAATAGCTCTGAAACCTGTGCCATTGAGTCCAAAAGGCTGAGAACATATGAAATAAAAAAAATTTCGTTCCAAAAGGTTGAGTAATGAGAAAGTTATGACCAAAACAACTTTGCCCCAATTTCCTCCACTAAATGTGGGGCAACTGCCAGTTAACTCCACTAAAAGTGGAAGTCCGCCTAAATTTGGGAGCGCCTCCAGAATCTCCACCATATTAAACTCCACTTAACTGAAGCTTAATTAAATATTAAACTTTAGATTAGGCTCCTTAACCGCTCTTAACATTAAGCTCCCACACTGGTCATATGATGAGGTTCCATGGGAGGAGGGCTGGCCCCTTCATGCTCCGTCTGACCCACTTCACTAAAAGTGCAATAACTTCTTCATACGGTGTCCGTTTTTGGAACCGTTTGTGGCGCCGAAATTAGGAAGACGAGACCTATGAAACAATCCTTGTTTAAACCAATTTTGAAAATTTTAAATTTTGAGCTTTTTCCCAAGCTCAGATTTGAGCTCTTGATCATTAACATAACCATTTTAAATATGTTAAATATGTATGAGATTTATTGAGTCATTTTAATTTTAAATTTGATTAGTTACCTCAGTTTTTTGAGATGATAAATATTGTAAAATAACTTTAATGATGAAATAAAATTTTGAATACAAAGTGACAACTGTGAATAATAATATTGTACTCAATTACGAATAGTCTTCATTATGATCGATTTCAAACTATTTTCTTCTACTATTCTTATTTTCACCCATGTTAGTTTTGTCATATTTTCATATTGATTATTTGAAAATGACAGTTGTAATCGTAAACCATTTAAATATTTATCTAGAGCTGTTGTAGTAAACATCATACCTTGTCTCTCTTGCTCTCCAATATTAATAGGTTTAATTACTATAACACAAAAATCAATGTACATTGTCAATAATTTTTTGTGCTTACACTGGAATCATTGCACACGCACTATTAATCCAATGACTTTAAAATTAATGTACCATCATACATCCAAGTACATCAAATTAGAAATCAACATATACACTGAAATCAATGCAACTAATGCAAGAAATTAAATAATAATAGAAAACAACATCTACACTAAAATCAATGAATCCAATGCAAGTAATGAAATATGATTAGAAATCAACATCTACACTCAAATAAATGAGTCTAGTGCAAGTAGGAAAATAGGATTTAAAGCCAACATTTACACTGAAATTAATGCATCTAGTGCATGCAATCAAATAGGATTATAAATCATTGAAATCATTGCATCTAGTGCATGCAATCAAATAGGATTAGAAATCACCATCTACACTGAAATAAATGCATTCAGTGCAAGGAATCAAATAGGATTATAAATCATGTACATTTAAATCAATGCATTTAGTTAAATCATCTGCATTTAAATCAATGCACTTAGTGCAAGAAATCAAATATCATTATAAGTCAACATCTACATTGAAATTAATTCATCTAGTGCAAGCAATCAACTAAGATTAGAAATCACCATCTACACTGAAATCAAGGCATTTAGTGAAAGCAATCAAATAGGATTAGAAATCACCATCTACATTGAAATCAATCCATTCAGTGCAAACAATCAAATAGGATTAAAAATAATATACATTGAAATCAATTCATCTAGTCAAAGAAATCAAATATAACCAAAAATCAAAATATACATTAAAATTAATGCATCGAGTGAAATCAATCAAATAGGATTATAAATCATCATCTACACTGAAATTAATGCATTTAGTGAAAGCAATCAAATAGGATTAGAAATCATCTACATTAAAATCAATCCATCTAGTGTAAGTAATCAAATATCATTAGAAATCAACATCTGCACCAAAATCAGTTCATCTAGTGCAAGAAATCAAATAGGATTAGAAATCACCATCTACACTGAAATCAATGCATCTACTGCAGGAAACCTTCTTCCCTCTCTCCCCCATATATATCTATATATCCATCCATATCTCCTTCTTTTTCTCTTTATGTCACCCCACCATACACACTCTCTCTCTCACTCCATATCTATCAATTTCCTTGTCCCTCCCTCGTTCTATGCATCTATATTTTTTTCTCTTCACCTTACATCTATATCTATATCTCACTTTATCTCTCTGTATCAACTCCAAAACATAAACTCTCTTTCTCTAATCTATCTATATATATATCATTCCCTCCTCCTCCTCCTCCTCCTCCTCCTCCTCCTCTCTCTCTCTCTCTCTCTCTCTCTCTCTCTCTCTTACTTCCTGCTACCCTTTCTCCCTCTCTCTCCATATTCTTTATCACTCCCTCTCTCTCTCTCCACCTTTCACCCTCTATGTCTTTATTCTTACCTCCCCCTCTCTCCCTCTCCATCTTCATATCTCTTTCCCTATCTCCCCCCCCCCTTTCTCTCTCTATCTTCACCTTCCAAATTTTTTACCATATTACTCCCTCTCTCCTTCTCTCCCCCCTTCTCTCCATATCTCCTTATTTGCCTCTTTATCCCACCCCAAAACATACACACTCCCTCTTCATCTCTCCCTTGTCACTCCCCCTCTCTCTCCACTACTCACTCTCTATGTATTTATTCTTCCCTCCCTCTCTCCTCATCCAACTCTGTCTCTCAATCCCTCCCCCTCTCCCCCTCCAAATCCATATTTATTTCCCTCCCTCTCTCCTCCTATCTTTCAAGTCCCCTCTCCTTTCCTTCCTCTCTCTCCCTTTCTCTCCTACCTCCCTTTCTCTTTCCCCATCTCTCTCTCTCTCTCTCTCCATCTCTCAATCCCTCCCTCTCTCCCCCTTCAAATCCATATTTATATCCCTCCCTCTCTCCTCCTCTCTTTCAAGTCCCCTCCCTTTTCATTCCTCTCTCTCCCTTTATCTCCTACCTCCCTTTATCTTCCCCCATCTCGCTCTCTCTCTCTCTCTCTCTCTCTCTCTCTCTCTCTCCTCTACAGTCCTCTCTTCCCCCATCACTCTCTTCCTCTCTCTCATCATTCCTCTCTCAACTCCTGCTATTTGACCCCCCAGCTCTCTTTCTTTATCTCTCTCTCTGTCTTCCAATGCTCCCTATTCCCCCATCACTCTATCTCACTCTCCAACTATCTTACTATTTCTATCCCTTTATCCTTCGCTCCCCCCTTGTCTCCATCACTCCTCATTTCTCATTCTCTCCCCCTTGTCTCCATCACTCCTATTTATTTTTATCCCACCCATAAGCATACACACTCTCTCTCCATCTCTCCCTTGTCACTCCCTCTCTATCCCTCCTTCTCTCCTCCACCTCTCATCCTTTCTCTCTCTCCCTTTCTCTCCTACCTCCCTCTCCCTTCCCCCTTCTTTCTCTCTCTCTCTCACTCTCTACCCTCCAATCCTCTCTCTTTCTCCCTCCCTCTCTCCTTATCTCTCTCCCACCTCCATCTTTATGTCTCCCTCTCCCTCTCTTACCCTTCTCTAACTCTCTCACTCTTCTCATTCTCTCTCTCTTCTTTCCTCTTCTCCCTTCTCCTTCAATTTATCTCCATATCTCCCTTGTCACTCCCCCTATTTCTCCACCTCTATCATATATCATGATATATTAATATATATCACAATATAATAAATTTAATATTCTATTAATCTAAACATATTAAATTTAATAATATTAATATTTTAATATTAATTTTAGGGTTAATAATTTTGTATTTTGCATGGTATTAATAATAAGTTTGTCCATGGTATTTTCCTCTTATACTTCATATATAATTAGATCTTGATTTCTAATTGTATTTGATATATTTTTATTTATTTACCTTATCTCTTTATACCTCTTTTATATTTACTTATTTACCATACCTATTTTATAAATATATTATTTGGCCCATGGTATTTTCCCATGGTATTATTAATAATTTGTCCCATGGTATTTGGCCCATGGTATTAATAATAATTTGTCCCATAGGCTTCACCTAAATAAAACCCGTTTTTGAGTTTTTGTAAATATAAAGTGGTTTATTGAGTAAATATAAAAATCGGTTTTATTTATTTACCATACCTCTAGTTTATTTATATTTTTATTTATTTACCATACCTCCTGAGTAATATAAAAAGAGGTTTTATTTATTTACCATACCTATGGTTTATTTATATTTTTACGTATTTACCATATTTTATTTATTTACCATATCTCTCTTTTGAGTGTTAGTAAGCTCTTCATGTTTTAAGTTTATATCGTTTAAATTTATTTTTAATAAATTTTTAATTGTTCATTTATATGTTTATGTAAGCTATTGTTCAAGCCGACAATTTTTTGGCTTCCGACATACTTACACATTGGGTCATACTGGACTGTAGAATGTGCCTCTCGGCGCAATGAGAGTGCGCCAGGTAGTGTGGAAGTGTCGAGAGAATCTAGGCATTTAACACATGAGAGTGGGTCAGTGTGGAAGTCTCCAGAGACATCTAGGCATTTGAATGCATTATTTGTAATGTTAGATAGTTTGATATAATTTTATATATTAATTGGTATGACATATTTAAATTAAAATGTGTTGTTTAAATTTTTATTAAAATAAATTAAAAAAATAATTTGTAATTGAAATTAAATTAAAATTAATTAATTTGTATTATTTAAACTAGCATGTTGTATTTTATTTTTATTAATTTTAATTAAAAATATATTAATTTAACTGCTATTTTTTTTAATTTAGATGTTTTCTTATTTTGATTAATATGTATTATTTAAATTAATATGTTATGTTTTAATTTTAATTAAAATAAAAATAAAAAATCATTAATTTTACCATTTCAATTAATATGTCTTTATATTTTAATTGATATTTATTATTTAAATTAATACGTTTTTTTTAAGATTTTTATGATCCATAAAGGTTTTGGGAAAAATTTTATATTAATCGAATACAATGTTTTATTCTAATCAAAATAAATGAAAATGAGTGATTTTTAATGATAATAAATGAAAGCATTTTTTCCATTATATTTTCACTCTAGTGGAAGAAGCCTCTTTGACCTTTTATTTTATCTTTAAATGGACAAGCACGATCAAATGTTGAGGGAATATTATTCATTTGAGTTAAAGAGTTGGATTTAAAAAACAAGGTAAATCGAAAGATAAGCATTTCCTCCACTTGATGGGGGTACCGTTATGAAATTGAATGCCAACATAGACCAACGGTGATCGGAGCCGGAAGAGTTTGATTTAAAAAATGAAGTGAATGAAAAGACATGCATTTTTCAAAAGTGAATCAAAAGACATGCATTTTTTCTTAAAAATAAAGGGAATCAAAAGAAATGGAGCACCATTATGAAATTGAACGCCAACGCAGACTTACTTAAGAAAGCGTTTTTTACTCATTTTTCATTTTATTTTATTATTTGATAAATTAATGGTGCATTGATTGGCTAAACGATTCATTTGCAGTTTCAAGGAACCATAATCTGAATTTTCTTTGTTCCGTGAAGCGAGCTTTGGACATGGTGGCCTTACAATATACAATGCAACGCACAGACATTCGACTTGGCATCGTAATGAAATATGATCAAGTATGGTTGATGAGTCTAGCACACTTCAGCACGCTCATGTCAGAAATTTAAGGATATCAAGGTTTAAATTTCTTGTATCATAATGCGCAAAATTGTAATTGAAATGATCACTATATGCCATGTTAAAATTTCATTAGGATTTGCAAGAATGTTTTTTTATATAATTAATTAATATGAATAAAAGAAAATAACTATTCATAATACGTTTTCAATTTTAAATTGTTTGATTATTTCTTTTTATTATTACAAATGATTAAGAAATCATTTTTAATTTTTTCGTTGGGCACCCTGTGATACATGGTGCACTAAATAGGCTGTTATATATATATAAATATATATGAAGTCAGTATTAAATTTTCATGCATATAAAGATATTATCCTAATTTCTGCGAATTAAATTGATTTTTGGGTTAGCGTAAAGTTTATCTATTTATATTTCTTACTATTCATATTTCTTAAAAAAAAGGACTTTAAATTGGACTTTAAACTCCCATTCAATTTATTTGACGGAGAATAAAATAATATCTCATTTCGATTTTCTAGGAAAATGACTTTAAAATATTATTAATATTTTGTAATATCCCCAAAACCTTATGGTAGTATTTATCATTTATATAAGTAAATATGTTATTGTTTACCTGCAAACATCCAATTAGTCCATTGTTAAGTCATTGTTAGGTCGTGGTTAGAATCAAGAAGTAGTTAGATATTTTTGGAAAAGAATGTGGTAACTAGAAAGAATCAATTGTAAGATAGACTAATTCTTGATTGACTATAACTAGCCTTGATCCATCTTAACTCTGGATCTATCAAGTATTGAGAGGAATCAAATCTCTTGAGGTGCAAACTTTTTTTTGAGTGCAAAACTTAAGTTTTTCTCCGCAAGATATTTGATCCCTCTTGGCACCTGATAGATCGGAGTTAAGATGGATCTAGGCTAGTTTCAGTCATGTGTCTTCATACAAAATTTGTTGAACATCTAATTATTTTGATTCATTTTAAATATGGTAAAAATGTCTAAGATTAATGATGAATGTTGAGACCTTTACTAACTTGAATGATGAAAAATGATGAAATAAAATTTCAGGTAAGTGAAAATGTTATTGAGGATGAAAATTCAAGTTTTGTATTTATGGTTGAATTATTGCAACACATAAGTCAATTCATGTCATGAATAATATTTATGTGCTCACACTATGAGTGTGTGTATGTTTTTGGGGTGAGATAGAGATATATATGGAGGGGCGATAGAGGGGAGAAGAGAGATGCAAAGATGCGGTGGGCAGGAAGATATATATATATATATATATATATATATATAGAGAGAGAGAGAGAGAGAGAGAGAGAGAGAGTATGTTTTGATAGAGGGGAGAAGAGAGATGCAAAGACATGGTGGGGAGGAAGATAAATAGATATGGGGAGAGAGAGAGAGAGAGTATGTTTCGGGGGTGAGATAGAGAGATAAAGAAGGAGAGACAATGGGAAATAGAGATATAGATGGAGGAGGTAGAGATTTGCTTACAAAAATCAATGCACACTATTAATATAATTAATTTGAAATTAATATAGATCATACATCTAGTTGCATCAAATAAGAAATCAACAAATACACTAAAATCAATGCATCTAGTGAAAATAATCAAATAGGATTAGAAATAAACTTCTACACTAAAATCAATGCATCTTGTGCAAACAATCAAATAGGATTAGAAAGTAAAATCTACACTAAATTGAATGCATATATTGCCATCAATGAAATAGGATTAGAAATCAATATCTACACTGAAACCAATGCATAGAGGGGAGAAGAGAGATCCAAATACAGGGTTGGGTGGAAGAGATATAGATATGGAGAGAGAAGTGTTAGAGAGAGAGAGAGAAGGATAAGAGAGAGAGAGGGAGTAGAAAATGGAGGGAGAGAGAGGGAGAGAGATAGATATATATGGAGATAGAGTGTGTGTATGTCTGTGGGGGTGAGATGGAGAGATAAAGAAGGAGAGACAATGGGAGATAGATATATAGATGAAGGGGGAGGAGATGTGCTTACACTGAAATCAATGCACATTATTAAACTAATTACTTTGAAATTAATCTACATCATACACCAAGTTTCATAAAATTAGAAATAAACATCTACACTGAAATCAAGGCATCTAGTGCAAACAATCCTGTATACATTATCTCTCCATATCTATCTATCTATCTATCTCTCCTTCATGTCCCTCTCTATCTCTTCCCCTTCTCTCTCTCTCTCTCTCTTTCTCTCTCTCTCAGCCACCAAACATACACACTATCTCTCCATATCTATCTATATATTTATCTCTCTCTCTCCCTCCCTCCATATTCCTCTCCCTCTCCCTCTTGCCCTCTTCCTCTCCCACTCTCTCTCTCCCCCCCTCTTCCTCTCTCTCTCTATCTCTCTTCTTCTTCTCTCTCCATATCTATCTCTCTTCCTCCCTCCCTCTCTTTTCCTCTCTCTTCTTCCCTCTCTCCCCCCTCCATCTATATCTCTATCTCCCATTTTCTTTCTTTATCACCCCAAAAACATACACACTCTCTCTCCATATCTATCTATCTCTCTCTCCCTCCCTCTTCCTATCCCTCACTCTCTTCCTCTTCTCTCTCTCTTTCCCCCTTCTCCCTTGTCACTCCCTCTCCCTCTCCACCTTTCCCTCTCTGTCTTTCTTCCCCTTCCAACTCCATCTCTCTTCCCCTCTCTCTCTCCTCTCTCTCAAGTCCTCTCTCTCACTTTCTCACCCACCTCCCTCTATATCTCGCTCCCACCACACATCAATGATAGAATATAATGTTCAGATGTTTCCACTATTTAGATTGAGAGATATAATTATATTTTGTTATTATTATTGTAAATATGTCCATTACAAATATATTGATGCGACATTTAAAAAGTTTACAAACTTTCTTACATTACATTTACACATTAATAATAATATTATTAATTTGGCCCATGATATTTGTCCCATAGGTTTCACCTAAATAAAAAATCCTTTTTTAGTGTCCTTAAATATAAAGCTGATTATGGAGTAAATATAAAAATAGGGTTTATTTATTTATCATACTTCTAGTTTATTTATACTTTTATTTATTTACCATTGCTATTTATTCCTCATTAATATTTATTTATTTAAATATGGTATTTGACCCATGGTATTTAGCCCATGGTATTAATAATAATTTTTTCCATGGTATTTGGCCCATAGGCTTCCCCTAAATAAAATTTCTTTTTTGAGTTTTCTTAAATATATAAGGAGGTTTATGGAGTAAATATAAAAATGGGTTTTATTTATTTACCATACCTTTGGAGTAAGTATAAAAATAAGTTTTATTTATTTACCATACTTCTGGTTTATTTATATTTTTATTTATTTATCATACTTTTTTGAGTGTTCATAAATATAAATTTAGGTTAAAAGGTAGGGATAATTTTTACAAATATATTGATTACAATTAAGTCGACATCGACACAAAAATCCATGATAAAGTGAGAAATTCAATTCATTTAGGGAAAGAGGTAAAGTGTTGATTACTAAGCTAGACACAATAGTTTCAAATTAAAAATTATCTTTGTCTGTTTAATTAATATGGTGGGGGAGATTCATTGTATTAAAAAAAAAAGGGTTCACAGTCTTATGAATGCGTGTTGAATGAAATATGTTCATGTTTGTGGTGATATTCAATGCTTTATTTTATTGAGAGATCATGGTGATAAACTATCCCTTGCTTGTATCCAACTCGAAATCATAAATAAATTCATCACATACTAGGCCAAGAAAAAATAAGGATCTGGTCTGGTAGTTGAGTCAATCGACCAGATCTCTTGATTGCAGAATTTTTTAGCACCCAATACAGAGATCCTCGAAATGGATGCTTCACAGGGTATGGAGGGTGATTTGAACAACTTGTATTAAGAGGATGAACATGATTATTCTCCGTCCTGCCTCCAACTCGGGCTTCATGTTTATTTCTTACTAAAGATATTTTTTCTTATCATTCTACCTGCATATGAATATTTTTATATTTAAAAGAAAATAAATTAGTATTGTTTTTTAATATAGATTAACCTATGTTGATTTTTAATATAGATTGCATAACCTATGCACATTAAAACATAAGTTACGTGTGTGCTAATTCCTGAAAAATATTGCATGGATAGATTTATTGTTTGAATTACATTGTTTACATGCAGGAAAACTTAACTCGACCTTGTTATTTTGTTAAAAAGGTTGGTCTTGTTTTGATGCATAAAAGGAGTTGTTTGCTTTAACTATGATATTTTTTTAGAAAATAATGTATGAGAACCGTATACATAATAGAGAAACTATGTCACTCCTTGGAACATATTGGAAGAGAATCATGTGAACTAGAGATAGGTAGCCATGTTTCTTTTGAAAATAATATATTATTATTATGTTAAAAATTTTGAAAGAATATATATATATATATATATATATAATTTTTCTTTTCTTTAAAAATATATATAATATTGCATATGCGTTTTATGTAAGAAAAAGATAGGATGTATGTTTATATATATATATATATATATATATAAAAGCATGCATTTTAGGTAAGAAAACATAGGATGCATGTTTTTTTTAAATGGATTTTGTACCGATGATGTATGAAATGATAATAAATTATAGTTATGCTTTTGAAAATGAATATAGATTAAAGGGGGTCAATAGAGTGAAATATTTTCGTAGGTGATAAAAAAAGAAAAGATAAAAGTTAATTAGATTAATTTTCTTGGAAGGGTTTTCATGAATATATATGCCTATACTACCCATGTTTATTATTTAAAGAATATGCATAAATATTGCATAGTATTTTTTTACATGAATTGGTGAAAATAAAGATTGTTTTCTTAAAATATGCATATGAAACTTGTTCACAAGAACAAGAACATATGCTTGTTTCTTGAAAAGATTATGTGAATTGAAGTAAGTACGATTGGGTTAAAAAAAAATACATATGTTGCACAAAAGGGTAGTCATTGTGATATAGAAAATGATGGCACCCAGCCCTCACTCACAAGTGGTTTCACACAGTTTTTGTACCAAATTTAATATGCAAATGAAAATGACTGATAGCCAACCACGTCACTGCAATAATAATGAAAATAAATAATAGGTAAAGTGTGATAGCGGATCTGTTAGTGTTAATTCGGCGTACTTGCAGATTTTTAGTGTGATGTGTTGGGACACCTCCGTAGATACTATTATGTTCTTGTGATTTTGGCACGGTAACTGATCCTTATTCCGTCTTCCGAGATGCTTCTCCACATTGTGCAACCAATACTTTGATTGTGTTTGTTCTCTCGCCAGCTAAAACTAGGAGGAATGGTTTTCAAACTCCGTTTATTTTTCAGAGTTCCTCGAGGGTTTAAACAGTGCTTCTCTGCGTCTCTGTGCGATGAAATGTATCTTTCCTTTTGTTAAAAAAAATCCTTTTCTTCTCCTGTTACGCGGTCTCTTCGAACAAGGGTTTCTGTCAAACCCTGCAATGGCGTTTCATTGCCCTGTCTATGGTGTAAGTTTTCTAGTGTTAGCTCCTAGTCATTCCAGAATTTTCAGCTGAGGTTTTTTTTTAATCACTGCTCTTTAGCTAACTGGTTGTCTGTTTCATTTCTTCTCCAGGTTTGGGCCGTCAAGAACTCTTGTGGCTGCCTTCAACTAGAAATAAAAACACAGGTAACTTCTCGTTCTAAGTTTTAAATCTCTCTGCTTTTGTATTAGGCCACTAATCACTCTGGCTCCTCCGTGAGCAGGCTTCGTCAATTCCAAACATAATTATTCGATTCTTCTCAGCACTCGTCCTTCCTGGTAAGTCTGACTGTGACTCTTTTTCCAATTTCTGCACTTGTTCTTGTTCAAATTAATCTCATGTGGTCAATCTACTTCGGGGCTCAAATACTGAACAGTTTCTTGATTTTGTTTTCCAGGCCCTTGCCAATTTGCGCGCCTGGTCACTCCTTCCTTCCGCAACAAAACCCTAAGGGTAGGGTCGATACCTTAGAAGTGTTTAAATAGCACTAGGGTTTATCTTTCTGTTGTTTTTCACAGGACTGTTGACGGACTTTGTCGACGTATTTGTAAAAGGAGAAAGAGGATTTGTTACATGTATATTGGAATCTCAATTGAGTGTTACTTAGGCTGTTCTTGTCGGCCTCTCTTCAGTTTGACTGTATCACACCCTCGGGGTTTGGTTGTTCCCTTGGGTTGATTCTCTTTTGGACTCGAACCCGCGTCGGCTGTATACACAGTCTTTCATTCCCCTTTGTTTAATTTATGATTCATTTGTGGACTATCCGTATGTTTATGCAGGAATATAAGAAAGAAGAAAATATTTTAAACTAGTTTTTGTGAATATCGAACTTACCTGACATTGTCTGCAATCGCTTGCTGGTTCTGTTTCGTCATGAAAAAAAACAACTCCGCTTTTTATGCCTGTGTAAACATTTCCATTATATTCGTATCCCTGTTAACAGCATGAAAGGTTTTTTTTCACCTGGACACAGTGTCTCTTTTCCTATTTTAATTTTTTTTGCATTCAACTTAATTCTGTTTGTGTTCTCAAATTAAAGTGCTGCACATGTAACCGTAGGGAGATAAAAATTCACTTTGCAATAATCTGGTATAAAACGGTAAACTGGCTGAAAGAATTTTATGATTACAGATGGTTCTCCAATTCTGTCTTGTATTCTCTCTCTGATGAAAATCTAACCCCTACAGTATATTTTTTCTGTTGTTTATACTATTGTAGATGATAGTTCTATTACTATTTTTCAGTTGTACTAGCAACCGTTCCTCCCTAACTACATTTTCAGATTATATATAAAAAAAACTCTAATTAAATATACAAAAACAATTTACTTCCCTAATTCTACTGTTCTCTTCCAAGAAATAAATGATAAAAGAAAACAAATCATAGGTCCAATAACTTGTCAACAAACAAGTGTAACCGTGAGACAAATAAACACGTCTTCTGTCTACTCCGAGTGAGATGCTCCTGGATCAGGCTCCTGGGGTAACAAAAATTCATGGCTCTGTTCCATGAGATCTTCAACCGAATGGCCAGCCTTCTGTATTTGCAACGTGTCAAGCCATGAATTGTCCTCAATGGGACGGTTCTTCCACTTGACCAAATACTGTAGATACTCCTTCCTGCGCATGCGCTTGGCTACCTATGTGTAGAGAATGTTCTCGATCTCAACGGGCTACGCCGTAGGCATCTGTCTCACCCAAGAACCTTCGTCAAGTTGGGTGTCCCGTTCTGGCCATGCTGCCCTGTCGTCCTCAGGACTGGCAGTATATGGAAACAGATCTGCCACATTAAATATGGGTGAAATGCATATTCCCGGTGGGAAATGTAATTCGTAAGCATTGGCGGAAAACTTGCGAATAATTTTGCAAGGGCCAATATTTTTAAATTTCAGTTTGTTATATTCCCCTTTAGGAAAACGTTCCTTGTGCAAGTGTGCAAGAACTTCGTCTCCAACATTAAACTAAACCTCCCGCCTTTTCAAATCTTCTCGATGTTTGTACTTTTGACTGTTATCCTGCAATTTTTTATTTCACCTGCTCATGTAAGTCGCTCATTGCTTGGGCGAAATCTTCCCCATCAGCACTTCTTTTTTCAATTTTCCCCAAATCCCGCAGCTCATGCACTCCGCGAGGATGCATGCCACACAAGACCTGAAAATGAATGTAACCTGTGTTGCGATTTGGTGAGTCGTTATAAGCAAATTCCTCTTGGGAAAATACGCGATCCCACATCCGAGAATTTTCTCCTATCAAACTTCGTAGAAGGTTTCCTAAGCTCTTGTTCACCACCTCCGTCTACCCATCGGTCTGTGGGTGATAAGCGAAGCTAAATTGTAACTGAGTGTCCAACTTCTTCCACAGGGTACGCCAAAAATGCCCGTTGAACCTCACATCCCTGTCAGAAATAATGGACCTCAGCAAGCCATGCAGTCTAACAATCTCTGTGAAAAACAAGTGTGCTACGTGAGTGGCATCACTGGTTTTTCGGCAGGGTATAAAATGCGCCATCTTCGAGAACCGATCCACTACCACCATCACTGAATAAAAACCCCGATGTGTTCTAGGCATACCCAAGCCAAAGTCCAAACTAACTGAGTCCCATGGTCTACTTGGAATAGGCAGTGGCGTATAAAGTCCTGCATTTTTACTGCAACCCTTAGCTAACTGACACATTTTACATTTGCTTACATACCTCTGCACGTCCCATCGTATCTTTGGCCAGTAATAAAAATGCTCAATCTGTGATAATGTCTTTTCTATGCCAAAATGTCTGGCTAGACCTCCACTGTGCTTTTCCCAAATAATGTTCTCCCTCATCGAACAGTCGGGAATCCATAACTGTCCTCCCCTGAACAATAATCCTTCCTGCAAATTATAGTCCAACCATGGACTATTCTTTCTCAGCAAAGGGTTTTGACAAGCCTCATAGGCCTCCTTAAAATCTGTGTCTGTCTGATACAAATCCATCAAATGCTCAAAACCCAACACTTGTAGTGTGCTTTCCTGTAAGAGAAAATCTCTTCTACTCAACGCATCTGCCACCTTGTTGACCTACCCACTAATATGTTTCAGCACAAACGTAAAACTCTGCAGATACTCAACCCATTCTGCATGATTATGGTTCAACTTATGCTAGTGCATAATATACTATAATGCAGAATTATCATAAAATAGAACAAACTAATTACCCAATAAGTAGTGTCTCCAGTGCTTCAATGCTTGGACGACCGCATAAAATTACTTATCATAGGTTGAGTATTTCTGCCTACTTTCATTCAGCTTCTCGCTAAAATAAGTGACCGGCCTGTCCTATTGGCTAAGTACTACTCCAATGGTTGTACCGCTGGCATCACAACGAACTTGAAAGAGTTTGTTGAAGTGAGGCAACCTCAAAATCAGTCTCTCAGTGATCTTCTTCTTCAGAGCCTGAAAACGTTTCTTTGCTGCTTCTGTCCAAAAAAAAGGCCGATTTGCCTTCTTGATCGTGTCCAACATGGGTGCGCAGATCCCACTAAAATTCCTAATGAATTTCCTCTAAAAACTTTCCAATCCATGAAAGCTTCGAACTTAAAATAGATTCTTCAGGGATGGCCAGCTAATTATAGTTGCAATCTTCTCTGGTTCCGTCTTCAACTCATTTTATGCAATCACAAAACCCAGATAAACTAATTCCTGCTGGAAAAAAGTACACTTTTTCAGATTTATTAGCAACTTATTCTGCTGCAATTTCCTTAATACACTTCGAACATGCCGGAATTGTTCTTCTTTCGTCTTGCTGAAAATCAAAATTCCATCCAGATAAACAATTACAAACTTCCCAATGAACACTTTCAGCACTTCGTTCATTAGTCACATAAACGTACTAGGGGCATTACTCAAACCGAATGGCATTACCAGCCATTCATATAGCCCTTCATTTGTCTTGAAGGTTGTTTTCCATTCATCCCCTTCCCGGATTCAGATCTGGTGGTAACCACTCTTCAGATCGATCTTCATAAAGTATGCTGCTCCACTCAAACAGTCCATCATGTCATCCATTCGTGGCAATGGGAACTTGTACCTGATATTAATCTTGTTAATAGCTCTTGAGTCCATGCACATTCACCACTCTCCACCTTATTTTGGAGCCAAAACTGTCGGAACTGCACAGGAGCTCATACTTTCCCTGATCAACCCTTTATCCAGTAATTCCTGCACCTGCTTCCTAATTTATTCATTGTCTTTAGGACTCATACGGTAAGCTACCTTATTTGGCAGACTAGCTCCTGGTATAAAATCAATGCAATGAATGATGCTTCTCTTAGGAGGCAATTCGTCCAGTAGATCATCCACTATAATATCACCAAAGTCATCTAACATGTCTTAGATATCCTCTGGTAGATCTATGATCTTCGTGTGCAGTACCACTGTCTTTGGCCTCCTCAAAACAACAGAATTAACATCATTATCTTCGATCTGTTTCAGGAATTCTTTTCCACCCACTACTAATGCTTTAACTCCACTAGCTTCTGCTTTGTCTTCCTCCTTGATGGGTAAAAGCGTGTGCTTAATCCCATCTTTGACAAACTTGTAACAATTTTTCTTTCCATCATGAACCACCTTCCTGTCATACTGCCAAGGTCTCCCTAACAGTATATGACATACATCTATTGGCATAATATCACAAATAATCTTGTCCTTGTATCTGCCAATATGAAATTCTACTTTTCACTACTCATCAACTAATAGTTGATGTCCCTTCTACAGCCACGACACTTTATAGGGAGTGGGGTGCTTCAAACTTTTCAGCCCCAACTTCTCCACCATTTCTGTGGCCACCAAATTATCTGTACTCCCACTGTCAATTATCAATTTGCAACACTTGCCCTGTGATTTGCAAACTGTCTGGATTAAAGCTTTTCTTTGATCCAGTTCTGCAACTTCTTTGGCTGGTTTCAGCAACACTTTATTCAGCACCAAGGCTTCCCCTGTCTCAGGTGAATTTTCTACCTCTTGGGGTGGTGCCTCTGCTTCCTCCGTTTGGTCAACATAGATTCCTCTACCACCTGTTGGTTCCCCTTCAAGAAACTCATAAGACTTGTGCCCCCACTTATGGCACCTATAACACTGGACAGCTCCTCTGCCCCGACCATTACCTCTCCCTCACTAGTATGGCTGTCCCCCTCTGGTGTTATTGTATTTTTCTGTTGTTCCTGAAGGTTTGGAAACGTTTCCTTCCTCACTGGGATTTGTGCCTCTACCCCTGCCAAAAGCCTTTCCTTTACCTCTGCCAGATCCTCCTCCTCTTCTGGCATTCTGCTTCCTGGTTATTTTTTCTTCCGCTTTCAAGGCACACTGATATGCCTCATCTATAGTTTTGGGTGAGAGAATATTGATTTCATCCGATATCTCCCCTATCAATCCATTTACAAACCTTGTCGTCTTTTCGAGGGTGTCTTCTATATACCCATCTCTCAAATTCAACCTGTAGAATTCTTCCGTCTACTCTTTAATAGTTAACCCCCTTTGCCTCAAATTATGTACCTTCCTGTACAGCATGATCTGATAATCCTTTGGTAGAAATTTATTCTTCAACTTGGCCTCCATCCTGGCCCACTTCTTTATAGGATATTTATTTAGCCTTTTCCTCTCCGCCTGAATGTTATCCCACCATAAGGACGCATGTCCTTTCAGCTTGGTGGCAGCGAATTTCACCCTCTTGTCTTCGTTGATTTCTTCATAATCGAAACAATTGTTTAGCTCACTGATCCAATCCAGCAACACATCTGCTGATAGATTCCCATCATAAGTAGAAAGCTCATTCTTCGGCTTACTACTCGACAACAAAACTGATCTTAATAACCTAATCTCAGGTCCTTCTCCATCTGTACCATCTGTCGCTTCTGCAACCTCTTCATCACTGTCATCCCCTCCTTTAGGGTCTCTTCTCCTTCTAGCCTCTACTGCTGCTAATCGCTCATTCAAAATACAAATTTTCTCCCTCAATACTTCGTCTGCTATTCTACGAATAGCTCTCCCCCTTCCTCGTCCTCGTCTACCAACCTCCATTTTCACTGTTCACAATCCCACTCTGATACCAAAAATGATGGCACCCAGCCCTTGCTCGCAAGTGGTGTCACACAGTTTTTGTACACTTTAATATGAAAATGAAAATGACTGACAACCAACCACGTCACTGCAATAATAATGAAAATAAATAATAGGTACAGTGTGATAGCAGATCTATTGGTATTAATTCGGTGTACTTGTAGATTTTCCGTGTGATGTGTTGGGACACCTCTGTAGATACAATTTTTTTCTTGTGATTTTGGCGCGGTAACCCATCCTTATTTCGTTTTCCGAGTTGCTTCTCTGCGTTGTGCAACCAATGCTTTGATTGTGTTTCTTCTCTCACCATCTGAAACAAGGAGGAAGGGTTTTCAAACTCCGTTTATTTTTCAGAGTTCCTAGAGGGTTTAACCAATGCTTCTCTGCGTCTCTGTGCGATGAAATGTATCTTTCCTTTTGTCAAACAAAATCCTTCTCTGCTCCTGTTATGTTGTCTCTTCGAACAAGGGTTTCTGTCAAACCCTGCAATGGCGTTTCATTTCCCTATATGTGGTGTAAGTTTTCCAGTGTTAGCTCCTAGTCATTCCAGAATTTTCAGCTGAGGTTTTTTTTTTATTACTGCTTTTGAGCTAATTGGTTGTCTATTTCATTTCTTCTCTAGGTTTGGGCCGTCAAGAACTCTTGTGGCCGCCTTCAACTAGAAATAAAAACACAGGTAACTTTTCGTTCTAAGTTTTAAATCTCTCCGCTTTTGTATTAGGCCACTAATAGCTCCGGCTCCTCCGTGAGCAGGCTTCGTCAATTCCAAATAGAAGTATTCGATTCTTATCAGTATTTGTCCTTCCTGGTAAGTCCGACTATGACTCTTTTTCCAATTTCTGCACTTTTTCTTATTCAAATTAATCGCATGTGGTCAATCTTCTTCGGGGCTCGAATATTGAACAACTTCTTGATTTTGTTTTCCAAGCCCTTGCCAATTTGCGCACCTGGTCACTCCTTACTTCGGCAACAAAACCCTAAGGTTAGGGTCGATACCTTAGCAGTTTTTAAATAGCACTAGGGTTTATCTTTCTGTTGTTTTTCACAGGACTGTTGACAGAATTTTTCGATGTATTTGTAAAAGGAGAAAGAGGGTTTGTTACATGTATATTGGAATCTCAATGTAGTGTTACTTAGGTTTTTCTTGTTAGCCTCTCTTCAGTTGGACTATATCACACCCTTGGGGTTTGGCTGTTCCCTTGGGTTGATCCTCTTTTGGACTCGAACCCACGTCGGCTGTATACACAGTCCTTCATTCCCCTTTGTTTAATTTATGATTCCTTTGCGGAATTTCCGTATGTTTATGACGGAATATAAGAAACAAGAAAATATTTTAAACTGGTTTTTGTGAATATCGAACTTACCTGACATTGTCTGCAATTTCTTGCTGGTTCTGTTTCGTCATGAAAAAAAACAACTCCACGTTTTATGCCTGTGTAAAATTTTCCATTATCTTCGTAGCCCTGTTAACAGCATGAAAGGTTTTCTTTCACCTGGACACAGTGTCTCTTTCCCTATTTTAATTCTGTTTTCATTCAAATTAATTATGTTTGCGTTCTCAAATTAAAGTGCTTCACATGTAACCGTAGGGAGATAAAAATTCACTTTGCAATAATCTGGTATAAAACGATAAACTGGCTGAAAGAATTTTATGATTACAGATGGTTCTCCAATTCTGTCTTGTATTCTCTCTGTGATGAAAATCTAACCCTACAGTATATTTTTTATGTTGTTTCTACTACTGTAGATGATAGTTCTGTTACTTTTTTTCAGTTGTACTAGCAACCGTTCCTCCCTAACTACATTTTCAGATTATATATATAAAAAACTCTAATTAAATCTACAAAAACAATTTACTTCCCTAATTCTACTATTCTCTTCCAAGAAATAAATAATAATAATAATAAAATCACAGGTCTAGTAACCTGTCCACAAACAAGTGTAACCGTGAGACAAATAAACCCGTCTTCTGTCTACTCTGAGTTAGATGCTCCTGCATCAAAAAATATGATTTAGATGAATTGTCTCAATTTATTTATTTAGGTTCATAAAAGGTTAAGTTAACCTTGTTATTGTTGCCTATTTTTTATGCATAAAAGATGATTATATATGGTAATTTCTTGAAAATGAAGCATGAGAAACTTGCATGTAGATAAACTATATTTTATAGTCTTCCTTTTGAAAGAGAAGTATGTATTTTTTTACATGAAAATAACAGCTAATGATAGTAAAATTCTAGATAAGGGAATATGTGTTGCATACATTAAACAAGGGATATTATGATAAGCTCTTGCATGCACAAATAATAGTCATTTTGTTATAGAGATATGTTCTTTGCATGGATATAAGAACTATTGAACTATATTTCTCTAGAAAAAATATGTGATTATTTTTATGCTATAAAAACTATTATGTTAGTACCTTTTGGAGTATGAAGTATATGCATGCAATATTTGTGTTATCTTTTGTTGGAGAGAATATACATTCACATGAGGTAAGTGAAAACATGTTGTGTTAGATTTATTTATGTATTTGCATGAACCAAAAATAATATCTGAAGGGCTATTTATTTTAATAATGTTTATGTAATTCGCATATAAGAATATTATAAGTGATGTGTTAGCTTCCTTTAAAGGAATTCCGTGACAAATGTAGTGCTTTTTCTTGCAAGAATGTGTTCTTATTCGAGGGGAATACTAGTTAATGTGGAATTTATTTATAGACATGTATTTATGGTTATACGCTTACAAATAACACATATGCAATGTTGTTAAATGAAGCATGTTGCGTTATTTTGTTTGCATTTAATGAATGTACATAAATATATGGTGAAGCACCACTATTATATATATATATATATATATATATATATATATATATATATATATGAGTTGGTTTGATTAATACTTTATATAATCATGGTATCAAATTTTTCTTATCAAAACAATGGGAGGAAAGGATGGTGACATTGTTCGAAGGATATATTATATTTAATATTGCGGTGGGTAAATAATTTATGGTCCGGGAAAATGTGTGTGAGATGCAAGATGATCCACTGATGAAACAACCAGGCCAAAAATATATAAAGATTAAAGATTTATGGTTAAATAATATCATGATGATTGTAATAGCTTTTATCTAGATATGTTGTATTTTCAGTGAAATTTCCTTGTAATATTTTATGACAACAGTTAAGGGATGAACTCCCTTATAATAAATTGAGTGAGGGGTGAACACCCTTGTGAGCAATTCATAATAAAATTAAATTTTTGATTGTTTTCACCCTACAAGGTTTCTAGGGTATATCTATGTTAAATGATGTGATTTATTATTGTGTTAGATTGATGATGTTGATTCCTTGCATGATGTGATGTCATAATATCGAGTATGTGATTAACTAATATTGTTAAAAGAATAATGAAATGGATGTAAATTTACATCATAATTTTTATGTTAATATGCTATAATAGTGGTTGCAATGGTTCTGTAATTTACTACTCCTTACTAAAGTTACTGTAAGTAACGAGGAAGATTCTATTTAATGGTTAATGAGAAATCCAGAATAGTAATTTGGATAGTTACCCGAGGTTAAATTTTGTAAAACAATTTGGACTCCATACATTTTCATGTGAGGGTAGTAGGGTTTATTATAAGTGGTATTAGAGCTTGAGGTTGTAACACTGGGATCTATGGGAATTATTAAGCAGAAAATAAATCGAGGAATGCTATTAGTGGGCATCGTCTTAGGTATGAGTCTAACGATATACATATTGATATATGCACTAGACTACTTTCGACATGACATGTGTTATTCATGTCTATAAATACATTAAATAGTAGTAAGTAATAAATTTTACTGCAAAATTATGTTCATGAAATTTGAATCTTGAAGAGCATAAAAGAAAATAAAAGCTATGTTACACCTATGAAAAATATTAAACACTCACTAAGCAAAGTGAGGAACAACTACAAAGATTTACAAATATGAAAATATTAATGATACATGACTAATGTTACAATTTACTACTTATAAGTAATAAATTCTTGAATGAAAATAAGGGGAATGTGCTTGAAGAGGACGATCAAGTGTTTTAAAAAGGAAATTGGAAAAACCCATCTTCATGTTAAAAACAAAACATGATTCAAGTAGTGAGACTTGACTGATTGAGTTTTTTCATGTTTGATTAGTTAGTGTTGTAGGAATAACTATTAAAATGTATATGCATGAATTGGATTTTATTTAATATTATTGCAAGTTGCTGACAAGTGACTATATTAGTTACTTCCTATGCCAATCTGTTGGTAAAAATACACTGTGGGAATTGGAAATTCTTGGAATGTTACCCTAATCATTATTGATATATATACAAATTAGTGAATATCCATATATATTTTTATGCATGGCAGTATTGTATGTATGAAACTAAAATTATTGTGAAAGTCAATACTTATTTAAATGATGCATATTTATGACTAACATTATCGATGGGATTAAGTAGTGGTAGCTTAATGGCAACAAGAAAATCCATGAAGGTAAAATTTTGCAATGTGAATCGTAAATGATAAAGTATAATGTTATGGTATGCATGATTGTGTTCTTTGGTAGATAATAATGTATAAAACCTATATTCCAGTTATGTTTCTTGTCAATTTAGATATTTTCAACACATGCTAAGGGTCAAGTATAAATACATGGTGTAGATAAATGTTTCTTCTGTTTTAATGATAATTTGTATACGGTTCGTTATGTAAATTAATGTGGGAAAGAGTTTTAAAAGACGATTTTACATGCCACAAAGTTTTGGATAGTTGTGAAAGGATAGGAGGCCTTGGGTTGCTGGTGGTTGCCTTCCCGAAGGGGTTGATGGCGCTTTCATGTCTGGATTTCCTCTCCCTAGAGATATATGATCTCAGTAAAGGAAAAGAGTTCGTCAAAATGGTGAAGAAGGGGGGAAGCCTAAGGAAACTATGTTTATTTTGGAGCTTGCTGGAGGAGGGCCAAAATTACTCATAAGTGAGCGATGTCAGAGGAATCAACAAGATGTTGCCAAGAGGAATTTTATATTGGATCATGTGTGGTGATTGGAATTCTTGAGGTGGATGGTTAATGAAATTCCATATTGGACCTTGTATGGTCTCTATCACAGAACTATCCAGATTTGAAAATGGTTTAATCTAGCTGTGGAAACCATTTCCCATTGGCTGGGATGAACGTTTTTTTCCCATTGGGTTCTCATTGCGCAACATGTTAAGTAATCAATTATGTGTTGTATTAATATTAATTTTCTATATAATTGAGTAAATATTTTATGTACATATTCATAGGAAAGGAACCGAATGCTCGGAAACGAATTAATGTCTTAGTAGGGGCTAGGACAGTATGCACTTGGTGCATTTATTGATCATTTCAGTGATTAGAGAGTTAGGCTCTCTATGAGAACTTTTAGAATTATTGCGTTGATGTATTTAGTGAGAGCTAAGATAGTGTGCACATGGTGTAGTGGTTTATAATTTTGATGATTAGAAGGTTCCTCCTCTCTAAGTACTTGTAGAAGTATTGTGATTTAAATATTACCTGACATTGCATAATTGATTGATTGTTAAAATAATTTCATTTGATTGGAAATTTTGTGACTAATATTGTTATTTTGGATTTTTTAGTCATAGATTACAAAGTGCTTGTTTTTCGGCTATCAAACCATTGGATTTATTACGTAAAAGTTACCATGACTCCTAATAGTAATTGATAAGTAATAGTAAGTTGGTATAGATATTTTGTTTTGTTTCTATAAAATTGAATAATGCCTAAGTGATGGAAAGTATACATTTCTTATTTTTAGAGTTTTAAAAGTTTATGACTATAAAAATTATTTCATTTTCTTATTGACATTCCTTGGAAGGATCTCATTTTCAATTGTTTGGATTCTTATATCATGATTAGTAATCAAATCCCAATAAGGGAAGAAAATCAGGGACAATTTTCTCTTTATGGGAGGGAGTATCTAATATGTATAAAACCTTATAGTAATATTTACCATTTATATATGTAAATATATTATTGTTTTCCAATTTGGACACCCAGTTACTCCATTGTTAGGTCATGGTTAGAATCAAGGAGTTAGAAATTCTTGGCAAAGAATGTGGTAACCTTTCAGATATCAATTGTTAGATAAACTATTTTTTGGGTAAAATTCCTTTCATTCTTCGTTCACAATAAAAATACATGTGAAACAGAGGAATTCATTTCATTCAAGGGAAGAGGTGAAGTGTTTATTACTAAGCTAGATGCAGAAATTTCATATTATAAATTATCTTTGTATGTTTAACTGATATGATTAGTAGATGCAATGTATTAAAAAAATGATTCAGGCTCTTATGAAGGCCTATTGAATGAAATATGTTCATGCTTGTGGTGATATTCAATTCTTTATTTTATTCAGAGAGCACGGTGATAAACTAGCCCTTCTCTGTATCCAACTTGAAATCATTATGTTCAGAACTGAAATCATCACATAGTAAACCAAGAACAAACAATGATATGTTCTGGTAGCTAAATCAATCAACCATATTAGGTGGATTCCATTCTAGATAATTATCTTTGATTGCAGAATTTTTTATCACCCAAAACAAAGATCCTCAAATTGGATGCTTCACACGACAGGGAGGGTGATTTGGAAAACCTGTATTCATAGGACGAAGATGATTATTCTCGGTCTAGTGGGCACATATCGAATCCATTGGCCTCCAACCTGGGCTCACAAGGGACATCATGGTTATTTCTTACAAAAGATAAGTTTTCTTATCATTCTTCTTAAAAGAAGATTTTTCGTATGGATATCTTTATATTTAAAAGTAAATAAAGTAGTACTATTTTGAAAAAATTTACATATAAATATAGTTTTCATAGCCTATTCACATTAAAATATAAGTTATGTGTGTGTGAATTCCTGAAAAAGATTGCATAGATATATTAATTGTTTGAATTTCATGGTTTACATGCAGGAAACGTTAAGTAAACCTTGTTATTTTTTTAAAAAGGTTTGTCTTTTTTTTTAATGCATTAAAGGAGTTGGTTGGGTTAGCTATGATATTTTTTTGAAAAGAATGTATGATAATCCTACACATAATAGAGAAATCATTTCACTCCCTAGAAAATATTGGAAGAGAATCATGTGAACGAGAGATAGGTAGCCATGTTTCTTTTGAAAATAATATATGATTATTATGTTAAATTTTTAGAAATAATATATATATATATATACAACAGTAAAATAAAAGTAACCTTGCTTGTCTTTAAAAATATAGATAATATTACATATGCATCTTATGTAAGAAAATATAGGATGCATGATTTTTTAAGGGATTTCATACAGATATGGTGTATGAAATCATAAGAAATTCTAGTTACTTTCTTGAAAATCAATATACACTAAAGAGGGTAATTCGTGAAATATTTGCATGGGTGGTGAAAAGAAAAGAGAAAAGTTAAATAAATTATTTTTCTTGGAAGGGTTTTCATGAACCTGCATGCATATACTACCCATGTTTCTTATTAAAATACTGTAAGGATTGGAGTGTAGAAATATTGCATAGGAATTTTGTGTATGAACTGATGAAAATAAAGATTGTTTTCTTAAAATATGCATACAAAACTTGTTCATACAAGAACAAGAATGCATGGTTGTTTCTTCAAAATATTATGTGCATTGAATTAAGTATTATTGCGTTAAAAAAAAAATGCACACGTTTACTGCATAAAAGGGTAATCATTGTGATATAAAAAATATGATTTTGCATGTACATAAAGAAATTTATTATATTAATTTTCTTGAAAGTATTGTGTGGCTAGATTAATTGTGTCGATTTCTTGATTTAGGTGCATAAAAGGTTAAGTTAACCTTGTTATTTTTGCCAAGATTTTATGCATAAAATAGGGTTATATATGGTAATTTCTTGAAAGGGAAGCATGAGAAACTTGCAAGTAGAGAAACGATATTATATAACCTTCCTTTTTAAAAAGAAGTATGTATTTTAGGAATTTGGCTTCTATGATCCACATATTATGTATAAAATCTTTCGGTGAAAATCACATTCGAGAAATTTGTGTCGACGCATTTCGAACCAGCTAGTGTGGTTCATCATCAAGACAAGAACCACACTCACTGGTTCAAAAAGCGTCGACACAATTTGCTCGAATGTGATTTTCACCAAAAGATTTTATACATAAAGTATGTATTTCTTTACATGAAAATAATAGCTAATGATGGTAGAATTATAGAGAAAGGAATATGTGTTGCATACATTAAAGAAGGGATATTATGATAATCTCTAGAATTCACAGAGGATAATCATTTTGTTATAAAGATATGTTCCTTGCATGGATAGAAGAACTATTGAGCTATATTTCTTTAGAAAAAAATGTGATTAATTTTATGCTATCATAGCTATTATGTTAGTTCCTTTTGGAATAATATGTATATGCCCGCAAGATTTCTTCTAGCTTTTGTTGGAAAGAATATACATTCGCATGTGGGAAGTGACAAGATGTTGTGTTAGATTTCTTTATGTATTTGCATGCACCAAGAGTAATAGTTGAACGGCTATTTATTTTGATAAATTTTATGTAATTCACATGTAATAAGAATATAATTGATCTGTTAGTTTCCCTTAAAGGAATGCCTGGAAATTTGTAGTGATTTGTCTTGCAGGAATGTGTTCTTATGCAGGGGGAATACTAGTTAAAGTGGTATGTATTTATAGACATGTATTGATGGTTATACACTTATAACTAACGCGTATGAAATGTTGTTAAAGGAACCATGTCATGATGTTTTGTTTTCATTTCATGAATGTACACGAATATATGGTGAAACACCACTAATATATACTTATGACTTGTTCTAATTAATACTTTAAGTAATCATGATATCGAAGTTTTCTTACGACAAAAATTGGAGGAAAGGATGGTGACATTGTGCAAAGGATATATTATATTTAATATTGCAGCAGGTAAATAGTTAATGGTCCATGTAGATGAGTGTGATCTGTAGGATGGTCCACTTATGAAACAACTAGGCCACAAAGATATAAAGATTGAATATTTGTCGGTAAATGATATCATGATGATTGTAATAGCTTTTAGCTAGATATGTTGTATTTTAAGTGATATTTCCTTCTATTATTTTATGACAATGGTTAAGGGATGGACTCCTGGATATAATCCATTAAGTGAAGGGTGAACACCCTCACGAGCATTTAATAATAAAATAAAAATCTTGTTGATTTTCACCCTAGATGGTTTCGAGGTTATATCAACGTTGAATTATGTGATTTCTTATTCTATCAGTTTTATGATGTTGATCCCTTGCATGATGTGATGTCATAATATCAAGTATGTGATAAAGGAATCATGAAATGGATGTAAGGTTACATTATAAAGTTTATGTTAATATGGTACAATAATGGTTGTAATGGTTATGTAATTTACTATTCCTTACTAAATTTACTGTATGTAAAGAGGAAGATTATATTTAATGTTTAATAAGGAATCTGAAATAGTAATTTCGATAGTTACCTAGTGATAAATTTTGTAAAATGTTTCTAACTCCATACATTTTCATGCGAGGTTATAGCGGGATGTTACATCTTTAAATTAATTAATGAACAAATAATATTATGTTACATCTTTAAATTATTTAATGAACAAATAATATTAAAATTAAAATATTATTAAAATTAAAATTATTTGATGAAAAAATATATTAGAGAGAATGCTTTGTTAATTTGAGAAAATTGTGGCTCACTTTAATCATATGTTAGTTTGTTCAAGGTAGGATTATTCAAATTTATTATGCAGATTTCCTTTTTCTCTTTTGCAAATTTTTTAAATTGTTGGTGTTTAGATTTTTTTTTCAACATTATTGGGATAACCAGTAATAATTATAATTAATATTAATATTAATAATTAATTCTAGTTAATTACAATTAATTAATAATCAATAATTAATTAATTAATAATCAGATAATTGTTAATAATCAATTATAATAATTAATTAACTATAATAATTAAATAATTATAATAGTTAAATAATTATAAATAATTAATAAATAATATGTTAATAATTAATTAATTATTAATATTTAAAAGGGTAAAATAATATTAATTAATTATTTAATATTTATGTAGCTAATAATTAATTTGTTATTAATATTTATAAATAATTAATGGATAATTAGTTATTGATAATTAATAGGTTTTATATACCCTGGGCTTTAATATAAATCCCTTGGTGTTTTAATATTATTCTCTTGGGTTTATAATATCAACCCCTTGGGTTTATCGTCGACCATGGTCCAACGTTGAATTGTAAAAAAGATTATTTCAATATGAAAATCAATCATGATAAACCATGGTTCAACGTCACATTCTGACAAAGATTTTCTCAATATGAAAAGAAACCATAGTAAATCATGGTTCAATATGAATATCAATCATGGTATGGCATCACATTCTCACAAAGATTGTGTCAATGTGGAGATTTACCATCATTAACCATGGTCCAATGTCTTATTGTTTCAAATATTGTCACGATATCAAAACAAATCATGGTTAACCATGGTTGAATAGAATTTTATGACAAATATTGTCTCAATATGGGAATCAACCATGGTTAACCATGTTTATTTTATGGTTTATTATTCCCTTGGGTTTATAATATCGATTCCTTGGGTTTATTAATCTAAGTGTTCATATTCCTAGGGTATATAGTATTATTCGGAGGGTTTATAATGTTAATCCTTCGGTTTAATATAAATCCCTATGTTCTATAATCATGGCCAACCATGGTCCAACATCACATTGTTACAAATATTTTCTCAATATGAAAACCAACCATGGTTAACCATGGTTCAATATGAAAATCAACCATGGTCAACCCTAGTCTGATGTCACATTGTGACAAATATTGTCTCAATATGGAAATCAACCATGGTCCAACATTTCATTGTGACAAATAATGTCTCAATATGAAAATCAATCATATTCTCGCATGGTCAATGATGGTATAACATTGCATTGTGACAAATATTGCGTTAGTATAAAAAATCAACCATGATAAAAAATGGTCAACTATGTTTATTTTAGGGTTATAATATTTATCTCAGGGTTTATATACCTTCGCTTTATAATATTAATCCCTCGGGTTTAAAATCCCTTGGGGTTTAGTATTAATTTCATAGCTTTATTATTCCCCTCTGTTTATAATATCAGTTCCTTGGGTTTATTAGCCAAAGGGTTTTGTTCCTAGGGTATATTATTATTCATAGGGTTTATTATATTAATCCTAGGGCTTAATATAAATCCGTTGGGTTTATAATCATGGTCAACCATGGTCCAACGTCACATTGTGATAATGACTGTGACAATTATTAATTAATTAATTAATAATTGTTAAGTTAATAATTAATAATTAATATGTTAATTAATTATTTATTTATAATTTATTGGGTTAATTAATAATAATTTATTAATTTATTAATATTAATTAAGTTAATAATTAAATTCACTCAATTAATATTAATTAAGTTAATGATTAATTTATTATTAATAATTTTTTTGGTGGACAAATAAACATCTTTCTATTAACAAATAAAACGTTGCATTGAGTAAATGCACAAATTACATTCAAAGATTGTCCCAAAAGATGAGTGAATGTGAATTAAGCACTCAAAGTAGCAAAGCTATCAAAAAAATAAAAAAATAAAATTACAGTTGCCTAGATAAACTAGTTTTCTCTTTTTTGCCTTTTTTCTTTTGGACTTTTTGCCAAACCCCAAGAGATGTCGTAGTTGTAACTATTTCAAGCTCATTATTTCTTGGAAATTTTAGGACTTCTTTATCTGAATCTGAGCACTCAAAAACATGAGATATTTTAATTCCACCTAATCCTTCATTTCTTCTCTTTTCCTCGTGTTGGCTCTCAAGGGTTATAGTCATTGCTGAGTTGCTGGGAATCTCTACTTCTCTATTATGGTCCTTCTGATTCTCTTCTCCATGCTTTTGAGAACCTTGTTGATTTTTTGTATCTGGATGTTGATTGGTATCATGCATTTATTCATCCTCATCATATGAAGATAGAGGTTCTGGTAATTCTGATCCTTCTTTCTTTGGAAACATTTTCTTTTCTTGTTTGCATGTGTTTTGAAATTTCCTTGTTTGATGGAATATCCAACATCTAAAAGCGGTATTTTCAAAACATAAGCACTGTGTCGACTTGAAATCTTGATGCATCAGATGAATGTGATCAACAAGCCATTTTCTTAAATCCATCTCCACACAAATGCATGTAAAACTGAAGATACCTTCCTCCTTTATTTCACGATCAATATTTGGGAACCTTCCCAAAGAGGTCCTGATGCCTTCTAGGCCCTCATGGTGCCAATAGGGAGTTGTAAGGTTATGTAACCTTACCCAGACTGACATTTTTGTAACCACCATTTTTTTAGCATCAAAGAGTAGAAACCATGGGGTTACAAAGAGACCCTCCCTTCCCCAAAACCATGGTCCTTCATTTGTGACATAATAAAATTCTTTATGTTTATCATACTGAACCACAAAAAAGCCTTTGCACACAGATAAATTTCACATTCTCTGGTCCAATTGAGGTAGATCCACTCATTTATATCTTCAGATTTGGGCAAGTAACTATTAAATTGACATATGACAGCTTTTTCTTGCAAAAAATTGAAAACGAAAATTACTTGTGGTATTTATATGGACAGATATGGGGCTTTCTCCATCGTTTCTATGACCTATGGCCTTGGTATTGCTAGATTTGGGTTGTATTTGTCCAGTGTGAAAAAAATCCGCTTTACTGCATCCTTGAATGAGGTTGAACCATTTTGAGTCGAAGAAGGTCTAGGTGGAAAGCTCACTCCTCAGGAACCACCTTGTAATATTAAATTCAGGATAATTATGGCATTTACTTGGATCCCATAGTCTTACAAATGGATTGAATCCTACATCAATTTTCTTGAAAAAATCAAACTTTGTAAAGAAGCAGGAATACCTATAATATTTTTTACACCCTGTTTCTTATCTTTCACTAGATCCATTCCTAAAACCCTTAGCACATTTGATTTCCAAATAATGGTTTTGATAAAAACCTAAGATGAATGCTCTAGATCTGTATCTAGTGATCTCCCTTCTACTTGAACTTAAACTTTGGATCTGTTTTTTTTTTAAGGAGAGGGATATCTCCTGCATCCAATATTATTTGAATCCTTGATTCATGTAGTATTCATGCATGAAAATATCGAATATAGAGGAGTGACTTCACCTGATTCTTCTGAATATTCTTGATGGCTTTCCACTCGAATTTCTTCAACAACATCGTCGATAGAAGGAAGCGCTGAGTGATTTTTCCTAAAAACCGAAGAATGTCTCTTAACGTCATCCTGAGTGGTCAAACGTGAGGTCGAATCGATGATCCTTGATATGTTTCTCCTCCTGTTATTAGCGTCGGAAGCTTCTACCCTAACAATGGTTGGTGCATGGTGTCCATTCTACAAGCCCTCATATGGGGTGTTGCTTTTGCGATCAAAGTGGGAGGAGAATATCTTGATGCCTGCGCCACCACCTTTATGTCGTCGCTCCTTCTCCTTCACCATATTCCCCCACAAAATGTGCCCTGTGGAAGACCCATAAGCACTGGATCGGAACAAGTGTAGTCGTTGTTTCAAAGTATAGGAGAGGCAATTGTGAGAGATTGTTGCAACAAATGCCATTTTTCCTCCAATTTATTATTAATATTTACTAATACTTAATTAATAATTAAGAGGTTTATATATCTTAGGTTTTTAATATTAATCCATTGGGTTTACTATTATTCCCTTGGGTTTATAATCTCTTGTGGTTATAGTATTAATCCATTGGGTTTATAATATCAATCCCTTGTGATTATTGTTGACCATTGTCCAACGGTTCATTGTGAGAGAGACTATCTCAATATTGAAATAAATCATTGGTGATCATGGTAAACCACAGTCAATAACAATGGTCACATTGTGACAAATATTGTTTAGTTTTCCATTGTCACATTGTGACAACCATGGTCATGCATGGTCAATGATAGTCCAACATCGCATTTTGACAAATATTGTGCCAATATGAAAATTAACCATGGAAAACGATGGTCAACCATTTTTATTTTAAGGTTTATAATATTCACCTAAGGTTTTATATACATTGATCTTATAATATTAATCCTTTGGTGTTACACATTTTTTTTTTGCATTCCTTAGTTCTTATCCTAAGAATCATCTTTTGTGTCGCCCATGCCACAAACGTCACAAAGTGACAAAATCTATGAAAAATTATTCATCTCGGATAACATGCTTAAAATATCCCTGAAGACCTAAAATACAAATTCCTTGAATCCTTTCTGCAAGATTTTGTTAAAAACCATCATTTGCAAGCCCAATGTGGTTCTCCCATAAATAACCTTGCGCTTGTAACCCTATCTCTAACCTATGAAAAGCGCTAGTAGCGCATGAAATTAGCAATAAAGTTGCACTAGTCCTCTCCAGACAAATTCTCAAAAAATGGACCAAAATCTTTGTCCTCTATAACTCTCGGGAATGTAAGTCTAGTGCTTGTTGGTTGAGGATATGGTATAATTATCCCATTTTGAACTTTTGATCTTATAACCAAAAATTTTCCTCTTTCATATAAATACCTTCCCCCTCATTTATGGATCCATAACCTCTCCAAATCTGCTATAAAAGAGTGATAGGATAGTGTTTCTTGGTTTGTATTTGTTGGTTTCCATTCTTCTACCTAATTGCGCCTAGATGCTATCAATTTGACGTGAAAGGAGAAGAGATTGAATAGCTTTTTTTGGACTTGGATTTCCATTTCGAAGGGGGCCTCCAACAACAAGGCACCAGTTGTAAGCATCCCTTTGTTTACTTAATAATACAAAGTGTGCTTTTATTTCTATGAACTTTTTAATATTAATTTTTTTATTATAATACTCCTTTATCTCTCATATGATTTACTTTGAAATATATATATGCTATATATATTTCATTTTTTATCGTATGATCTTTCTTTTAGGTATTCGAACGCAAAAGGAATAGCGAGGAGTGAGCGTGGAAGCGAAAGGATAAGCATCAACATCGAGGCAATGATTGCATAGGAGTGAGGTATACTATCTCCCTCTCTCATGTTATTGGCTACATAACACTTGGGTTTAATATTATTCCCTTGCGTTTATAATCCCTAAAAATTTTAGTACTAATCCCTTGGGTTTATTGTTCCGTTGGTTTTATAATATTGATCCCATCGGTTTATCAATCAATGTGTTCATATTCCTAGGGTACAATGTTACTCATATGGTTTATAATATTAATCCTTAGGTTTGATATAAATCCCTTGGATTTATAATCATGCTCAACCATGGTCAACCATGACCCAACATCTCATTGTGACAAATATTTTCTCAATATGAAAACCAACCATGGTCACCCATGGTTCAATATGAAAATAAACCATGCTCAACCATGGTCCAGTGTCACATTGTGACAAAGAATATCTCAATATGGAAATCAACCATGGTAAAACATGATCCAACATCGCATTGTGCCAAAGATTGTCTCGATATGAAAATCAATAATGGTCAACCATGGTCGAACATCGCATGTGACAAATATTGTCCCAATATGAGAATCGACCAGGGTTAAAGATGGTCAACATGTTTATTTTAGAGTTTATTATTCCCTTGGGTTTATAATAATTATTCCTTATGTTTTTTAATACAATTTTTCATATTATTAGAGTGTAGTATTCTTCACATTGTTTATAATATTAATCCTTCGGTTTAATATAAATCTCTTGGGTATATAATCATGGTCAACAATGGTAAACTATGGTCCAACATCATATTATGACAAATATTGTCTCAATATGAAAATAAACCATTTTCAACCATGTGACAAGGATTGTCTCAATATGTAAATCAACCATCATCAACAATGGTCCAACATCACATTGTGACAAATATTGTCTTGATATGAAAATAAAACATGGTCAATGGTTGTCGAACATCGCATTGTGACAAATATTGTTTCAATATGAATATAAACCATGGTCAAACATGGTCAACCGTGTTCATTTTATGGTTTATAATATTTATCTTAAGGTTTTCATACCTTCATTTTATAATATTAATCCCTTGGGTTTAATACTATTACATTGGGGTTTTAGTATTAATTTCTTGGGTTTATTATTTCCCTAGATTTATAATATCAATCTCTTGGGTTTATTATTCAAAGAGTTCATATTCCTAGGGTATAATATTATACATATAGTTTATAATATTAATGCTAAGGTTTAACATAAATCTGTTGGGTTTATAATCATGGTCAACCATGGCCCAATGTCACATTGTGGCAATGATTATCTCATTATGTAAATTAACCGAGTCGACCACATTGTAGACGTGATACACCGAACACAATATTACGAGAAATTGGTGTTCGTACATAAAGTACTTAGTTCACCAAGGTGTATATTTATTCTCAAGATTACTTGGTAATCCATTTTTCCTAGATTACCCCTTTTTATTTATTGTGTTTAATAAGAAAATTATTTTCCATGAAAACATCCTACCCGTATTGTACTCCTTTTCCTCATCATGACTCGTTAATTGTAAATTTTAATTTCTCAAAAATAACTCATGCCTCCTTTGATTGATTTTGTCGAAACGCCATCTTGGTTGAACCTACGAATTCACCTTAATCATCCACAGAAGGAACTCAAGGACCCAATCCTAAGATTCCACATTTTCCACCTCGACCTATTGAAGCTCAAGGTTTCAATCTTGGAATTGTCCCAAGTGTCCAACTGCTCTCTTCTTGACCATCGCATGATGCTTGGCTTTCGTCATTTGAGGATATTTAATTGGAAAGTCCTAGACCCACTGCATAGTTTGCGGTATTTCCTCTGAATCTTCTCTACGAGCTGCTTGCGGTATCTCCTGAGCATCCATATAGACATTTTGAAAATCCCAAATTTCCTTTTTTTTCTTCCCCCCTCGCATCTCAAACTACTGTTCGACAATTATTTCCACCACACATGGCGTTGAATGCAGATGATACTCCTTCTGTGAGCACTCCTCAAAGTATTCCTATGGAAACTTCTGCAACTCGTACTCCAGAAGTTAATGTTTAATCCATGTTCCCTCTAGAAATTTTTCCTTATGTTTCTGCTTCTTATTATTTAGGATGTGGAACAAATGTATCCTCTGATAATGTTTCATCTTCACTACCAGCAGGTTACACTTATCTCGAAAACATTGTTTCAAAAGCTTCAAGGGACACATCCCTTTTTCATCATCCTACTTGGTGGTCTTTTGTTCCTCCAGCTTTTGGCTCATTTGTTTCTGATGTAGCAACAATTTCACAACCTTGTAATAAACCTGTAGTTTTTGTTGGTCAATTTTCTATTTCACTTGGATCATCTACTCAATTGCCCCTATATTTGATCATTGTCGTTCCTCCTCTGATTTGAAAACCTACAGGTTTTTCCATGCCTAGGGGGATATCACATCCCTTGTATGTACACCCCCTTTTGGGTGGGGGAAATATGAACTCTAGAACTATATCGGGGGTAGGACAACCCATATCTACTCTTTGTGGAACTTTGGTTTCATCCATAACAAGTTCTTTCGTGGGTACCTATTTACAAGGTGCTCACGCTTCTTCAACTCAACTTGTTTATCAATGGCCCCACGTTCAGCAAACTCATCTTCAACAACCACATATTCAGCAACCATTTATCTAGCAAGCTTATGTTCAGTCATTGAATGTACAACATCAGTATGTTCCACATCACAATGTTCAACAAAATTATGTCCAAAAACCCCAAAATCCATTGTTGGGTATTGTGACGAATCCCTAAGTTGGTCCTCTATTGAAATATGGTCTTAGCCCTCCTTTGAGGCAATATAGAACTTAACCTCTTAGATCTGGTATTCAATACCAGCAATTCCAACATGGATAGTACCAACAATCCCAGCCAGGACCCCACGTACAACAAGGGCCTTATGTCGATCAAGGACCCAACCCTCAAGAGACGTTGCAATAGGGGACTTATCAACAGCCCCAACAGGGACCTTACATTTATTAATAATTGAAGCAAGGACCCTATCAGCAACCCTAGCCTCAACAGGGTCCTTACCAACAAAAAATACCATTTCAACAATGGTGGGCCCCATATGGTCAAAATAAACCCCAATGGGGCAGAATTCGTATCAGCAAGTTTGGAACCCTAAAATGGGTAATTAATAGTGACCTTTTTACTCCTTATAATCCTCAATGTTCATTCATGTCTACGTTGGAACTTCCAGATGTGTCAAGGCTTACAAATGACCCAATACAACATATGCTGCTTTGGGCTCTGGTTCCAACTAAAATTCCTAGGTATTTTCCTAAAATTGGAGGTACATGTGGAGAATACCCCAGAATCTCACATTATGACATACCATTTATGGTGCTCCTATAACTCTTGGGTCGATGACTCGATTCAATTACGTCTTTTTAGTGCACATTAATGGGCACCGCCACTAAGTGGTATATTGAATCCGTCGCGGCATTTTTCACGATTTCAACTTGTTGGCCATGGCATTTCTTACTTATTTCTAGTTACCCATCTGGTATGAAACTTACACCCATGCCTTAACGTATTTGGAACATTCAACTACTACCAATATCTCTTATCACATCCATGAACGGAGACATAGATGACATTTGATCAAGTTTGAAATTCTTGATCAACTTTTGACTAAATTTTTTACTAAGTCATTTATTCCAAAAATTTCCAAAGACATTTCTATGGGTGGTTGTGTGATTGAGGAACGGGCCATCGCCCATGCTTAGTATTTAGATCTTACTTATTCCCAATCTGGTACATTATATGATATTTTACCAAATTCCCCATGACCTTCAACGGACCTGACATATTCGAAATCTATGGATACGCCACCTGTTGATGGTTTTATCAGGCCAGTGGCTAAACATGTTAATAGTACTCCAAAATATTATTCGAAGCGTAATTCTACTTCGACCACTGCACCTTTCGTTCCTATGAATGATTCCAAAAATCCTGGTATAATCTCCGAGGTTAACATTGTTCAGTCTGCTGCATTGGATAAATCCTCAAAAGGTAAGAAGATGGGGAAAGGAAAAGCCAAATATGATACCCCTAACAAAGAATCCTCTAAGTATTCTGTTGATGATGCATCCAGAATTAATCCCAAATATCCTTGTCTCATATGTGACAAATATCATTACAATAGGGATTTTCCTCATTTTTCCGAGGTTAGTCATCTTTTAAAAGGCACATCGATAAAACCAATTGTTTTAAAAGAACCATTTCCATCTCAGCAAGTGCTAATGGTAGAACATCCTCAATCCTCTACATATGGAATCTCTCGGGCCTTAAGAAGTGGTACAAAACCCATTTCTGTCGCCACTCGTTCAAAAGAATATCTAGATCCTACCGAATATATTATGGGAAAATATGCCTCTCACATGCCTTCTTCTTCCACTCTGCCTAGTTACTGTCCTATTTAGATTGAGAAACCTAGTAATGATTCCATTATCTGCCCACCTCCCAAAGGTTTTCTCTGGAAATCATCGTATAATATGAATGTGTGAGTTGCTCATCATTATAATATTGTCAAATATTTATCTCAAGCGCCTTCAACGATGTTGGATTTGGATGTCCTTCAATATTTTCAATCGCAAAGGAAGGAATTACTATCCATTATTGGAGGAATTGATCCTTTGGATTCTAATTTAATTACTTTTGATCTTGAAAATCATTTTCCTTGTCTCTTGTCACAACTGATTTCTTATACAATTTGTCATTATGGGTAAAACTATTTATTAGACGATTACTGATGAATGTGCTTCCACCTGCATCATGTTTATTGCATGTTGGAAACCATCGACTCTCCTCCTCTCAATCATTCCCCTAATACGTTGAAATATTTATATGGCAGAGGTTCTCAGCCATATGGTATTCTTAACTCTCTGTCGATCTATTTGGAGGGAAAAAAGGTAAATATGGAAGTAGAAGTTGTAGATGTGAACCTCAATTATAATCTTATACTCGTTCACAGTTGGATCCATGCAATGTTTTTCTTGGTATCTACCCTTTTCTATGTTATTCTTCTTCCCATTAGGGAAATATCATTATGGTTGATCATCTTTCCTTTTCATCCCCTCATTCTTCAACTAGAAATTTATCGTATGTTGGGAATACCATCATTCCTTATGACAGTGTTGTATCAGGTCTCTTTAAGGGCTCATATTTGATGGGAATTTTTTCCCTCTCGCCTCCCAATGTCACTTCGCTTAATATGATTTAATCTAGTCATGACCCCTGGATCAATCACAACCATAATCATATATATTGTTTTGGAAACGTTATGTCACTAGCCCCATCGAAGATATGTATCAAAGTATCCTTATTGCTTATGCAGTTGCATCTTATACCAACGATAAATTGGTTTCATCTCTAGACATGTATTTACAACCTCCTTGGTTTGGTTCTTGTGATTCAGATGATCATTTGAATGTGACATTTCCCACTGATGAGAGTATTCTAGAAGTTATGTCTCTCGAAGAAACTCCTTGGGATGATAGCCATCATCTTTCCTCATTTCTCCTGAGCCTTGGTGAAATTATTACCTGTCTAAACCTATGTTTCCCCTAAAATTTCTAGTCCACTTTAGAATCCCATATTGGTTCATGAAGTCATGTCTGAAGGAAACATAGGTAATATTTCAGCTACCATACTGATCGAAATCTATGTCAAACCAGGGATAGTTGAGAATATTCACATTGGGGATATTCTCTTCTAGTTGAGATCAAGATTTATACTTCCCTCTTTAAATACTTTCGTGATGTCTTTTCTTCGTCATATGAAGAAATTCTTGGCATTGATTCTAGTATTGTGGGTCATGAAATTCCTACCTATCAAGAAGCGAAACCTATTTGTCAATGTCTTCATCTAGTGCACCCGAGAAAGGCAACTGCAATAAAGGGTGAAGTTGAAAAAATTATTAAAACTAGATTCATTTACCCTATACGGTTGACATAATGGGTCTCTAATCTGGTTCATGTTACCAAAATTCAAGGAACTATTCACATTTGTATTGATTATCGTGATATCAACCAGGCTTGTCCTAAACATAATTATCCCTCTTCTTTTATAGATGCGCTTATTGATGAGTGTGCTGGGAGTGAGATTTTTTCCTTTTATGGATGGCTTTTCTCTCTATAACCAGATTAACATTAATTGTGTTGATCAACATAAAACCACCTTTATCTATCCATAGGGGACATTTGCATATAAAAATGTCCCTTTCAGTCTGAAGAATGTTGGTGCTACCTTACAGCGGGTTATGTCTTATGTGTTCCATGATATTAAGCATATATTCCAACCTTATCTTGATGATATTCTTGTCCATTCTACGAAACGTCAATATCATCCCGCTCACCTTCAAGTGATATTTCTTTGTTGTCAAGACTACAACATTCGTTTGAATCCTCATAAGTGTATCTTATGTGTTGAAACTAGTCATCTCTTAGGATTTGTGGTTTCTAGGGAAGGCATCCAGGTTGATCCATCGAAAGTCAAGGCTATCATCAATTTTCCTCCATCTTTTATACATCAATTGTAGAGTTTGGAGGGGAAAGAAAACTTTCTCCGTCATTTTGTTCCAAATTATGCAAATATTGCTAAAGGATTCACTCATTTGATAAAAAAAAGGGTCCCATTTATTTGGGATGCAGTCTCTTAAACTTCTTTTGATGCTTTGAAGACAACCCTCGTTAGTGCTCCTTTATTGCATCCCCATGATTATCATGCTAATTATTTCCTATATTTAGCCACAATCAATGACACCATTGGCATGGTGCTTGTCTAGGACGATGAAGATGAGAATGAACATTTTATCTACTACTTGAGTCGAAATCTCTTTGATGCTGAGACACATTACATTCAGGTAGAGAAACTAGCTTTGCTAGTTGTTCATGTTACCTAACTCTTTCACCATTATATTCTCCTAACATAGTTACCAATCAAACGAGAAAATTACCTAGTAACTATTTTTTTGAGGTAGCAAAAAAAGCACCCTTTTTTTTTCAAGCATAATTTTTGCACTTCAAATATTCTTATGACCTTTTTTTTATTTTTTCTTTTAAATGTCGTGATTTTCATGTCGAATTTGAAAAGTGGTAATGTATAATAACCTATTTTTCTTACCATATTTTTGGAACATTAAATTTTCTTTGATTTTTTTTTAAATGTCTTGTCGATTTAGAAAAATGGTGATTTTTTTGGCACTTTAAATTTTTTTATTTCTCAAGTATGAACATTTGTTTTAAAATGTTAGTGATTTTCATGCTAATTTTGAAAAGTGCTGATACAACATCAATCCTTTTTTTTTTAGAGTGGTGATTTTCATCTTGGTAATAAAACATAAAATAAAATAAACAAACGTGACAAAAAAATTCAAATATAACAAAAAAAATATGAAAAAAACTAATAAAAGTGTAAAAAAATTCAAAAATAAAAATAAAAAGGGTGAAAATTCAAAAGAAAACTTAAAATTTAAAGAAAAAAAGTTAACCCAAAAGCACATTTTTTTCAAGTTTAAAAATTAAAAAACATAATTAAAGAATAAGATAAAATAAAATAATTCAAATTACCAATTGAAATAATGATTTAGATAGTAAAACAAAAGATAATATAAATTATTAAAAAAATTAAAAAGAACATTAAATAGAAATTTTAAAACAATAAAATTTAAAATTAAAATAAATTAATTAATTAAAACACACACACACACACACACACACACACACATATATAGAATTTAAAAAAAACATAATTCATATTTTTTAAAATAAAAATTAAAAATAATTCAAAAAAGTTAAAAATAAAAATAATAATAATAACAAATTTTTTAGAATAATTTTTTTTTTTAAATTCTGGGAATCGAGCCCCACGGCACTGAGGGTGGCAGAGGTCAATTCCCAAGGTGGTAGGGATTGATTCCCAGAATTGACCCCGATCACCCTAACGTTGCGGTCGAGCCACGCTAACCCCCAGGGCAGCGGTATAATACAATTTCATTTTTTTATTTTTTTTAACTATTTTTTTATTAATTGTTTTATAATTTTGTTTTTTTCGTTAATTTAATTCTTTTAATTTTTTTTTTTACTTTTTTTTAATTTTTTTTTATATTTTTTTATTTATTTGTTTTTTTTATATATTTTTTTTAATTTTTTTTTTTTTGTTAATTCTTTTTTATCTAAAAATGTATTTTTCATATATTTATATACTTTTTATTTTTAAATTAAAATTGTGATTTTTTTTTAATTAAATTTGTATTATTTTTTCCCTTTTAATTTTTTTTTTTTTTAAATTTTAATTATTATATATATAATGTTAATTAATTTTCAAATTTTTATTTAAATCGTTTATTTTATCATTTTTTTTAATTATGCAGTTTATTACTGTTATTATTATCTTTTTTATAACTTCAGAAATAAAATTTGTTTTTTTTTTTTTTTTTAGGTTAATTTTTATTTTGTTCTTTAAATTGTGTGTTTTTTAGAATTTTTCCCTTTTTTATTATATTTTTATTTTATTTTTAAAAAAAAATTACAAGTGATATTTTATCTTTAATACCATGCCTAAAAATCATTGGAATTTTATTTTCATAAATGTGATATTTTATCTTTAATGTCATCCTTGGATTTTTAAGGCTTTTCAAAGACACAATAATATATTATCTTTAATACCAGGCCTAAAAATCGTTGGTATTTTAAGACTTGATATTTGATTTTTAATGTCATGTTTATTGTTGAAATTTTACGTTTTTTGAGAGTCATGATATTTTATCATTAATGTCATTATTAAAAACTCCTTACAATTTACCCTATAAAGAAAAAGACGTCATTCCAACATTAACACTTTTAATTTTGAAGGTGCTTTTTGCACACAAAAAATTGACGACATTATTCCAACATCAACTCTTTTCGTTTTTAGGCTGTTTGTTGCACACAAAAAATTGGCGATTTTACCCCACAATCAAAACTTTTTATTTTGAGGGTGTTGTTTAAATCCTTTTTTCAAGGAATAAATTAGTTTTTAGCATAATTTAAAAGAATGTTGAAATTTGACCCTAAAAATAAACAATGCATTCTCGTAGATACACTTTTCACTTTTGGGTTGTTTTTTCAAGTTTTTGAGTTTTCTTGGGCTAGAGTTCTCGTTTGATCAGTAACTATGTTTCCTATGCCAAAGTATTGTGATTTCTGATTGTAACCCCATGACTTACATCTTGACTCATCAATTAATTCGGGGAAAATACTCCAAATGGATTTTTATTCTAGAGGAGATTAATTTTTTTTTTTTTCTAAAGCTAAGTCAAAGAAATCATTATTTTTTGCTGAGTTGATTTGTGATCTTAGATCTGCAATTCCACCTACTCCTTTTACATAGTTGATTGCAAATGAATCAATATTTCTCATTATTATTATCGATTTGTTGTATGGTGATATCATTATCTCTCTCCAAACCCACACTTTGTGACCTGAGATGTCTCACTCTGAGCGACATTGAATCCGTCACCAGTCCCAACCTTATTGCATTACTGGAGATACTCTATATCACACTGTGTCGATTCTATCCTTTGTCGATGTTTGATTCTTAAGGAAGGTATGAAAGCCTTGAAGGACTGTCACTCTGGGCATGTGGTAGTCATATGTTAGGTTACACTACCACCCAAAAGATTCTTCGCAATGGCTATTTTTGGCCTTCCATTTTCAAGGATTTCATCCTTTCTATTCAAAAATGTCACAAATACCAGATATATTCTCGCAAATAACATGCCCCACCCAAAACCCTTGTACCCAGCTGTTATTCATGGACCCTTTGCGAAGTGGGGCAACAATTTCATGATTTTTAACCCTCGTTCGAAGGGGGGCATGGTTATATTATCATCACCGTCGATTATTTCATAAAATGGGCCAAGGCTATGCCTACATACGATCCTAAAGGTAAAACTACAGTGAAATTTCTTTCCAATGTTGTCATATCTCGATACGATGTCCCGAAAGCCATAATCACGGACCATGATTCTCATTTTTGAAATTATATGATGACATAGCTTATTTCTCACTTGGGCTTGCGTCACGATAGCTCAAGTACTTAATATCCATAGGCCAATGTCTAGGTTGAAGTCGTTAACAGATGTTTGGTCATGATACTTCAGCAAACCATTGGGATGCATAAACAAAATTGTCATCTTATGTTATTTTCAGCTTTGTGGGCATATCAAACTTCCTCTAAGACAACGATCAAATTGACACCCTTTAAATTGGTGTATGGTATAGAAGTCACTCTCCTAATTTAGTGTGAAATTCCTTCTTTGAAGCTAGTTTTTGAGTTACTCCGTGGTACTTCACTGGAAGAGGAATGATTTCTTTACCTCAGATGTCTAGATGAGACTCGACTAATTGCCACTTTGGTTATCGAACTCAAAATAAATGAGTTAAGGCACAGTATGATAAATATGTGACTCCCCGTGTTTATACTAAAGGTGACTTGGTCTTGCTATATGATCAACCTCATGACAAGCTCGGGGTTTGAAAACATGAACTGATCTAGCATGGGCCCTTTATCAGTAAACAATTATTTGAAAAAGGCACCTATGAGTTGGTCGACTATGAAAGAAATCAATTATTTGAGCCCTAAAATGGGTTCTACCTAAACAGGTATTATGCCCGATTTAGCGTAAGTACTTTGTACATTATTGTGTGTGATTTATTAGTGTGCAATTATATTTTTATATGAATTTTTTCTTTTGCATACATGTTTTCCTATACTTACCTTATGTTCCACTTGGTTTGCAGATGTTTTCAAACCATTATGTCAATTTCGTTGATGACGGTTGTCGTAGTACATGGAACTTGTCTTTCACAACATGGGAACTTTTTTCTCCTAATGGCGAGTTAGTGAATTTACAATGTGTGTGTTTGGGTCGAACAACTAACAACATTATCAGATATAGTGTGGTCATCGAGCTATTATCGGAAGTTCTTACTCTTTGTGTTATGGAAATGGTTGTTAAATTCGATTCACAACTCGTTTTTCTACAATTGAATGGACATTATTAAGTAAGAAACCCTCATATATTACAGATGTATCTACGTGTTCGATTATTGGAAAAAAAATTTGATTACATTAGATATCAACATATTCCGAGACATTTGAATACATTAACCGATACATTAGCAAATTATGTGTTATACAGACATTTTCATCACATGTAAAAACCAAAAAATCATAGTGAAAAGAACATTAGATAGCAGTAGAAACGTGTATATATATATATCAAATTTTCTACAAGTGTGATACAAAATGTCAAAATATGTGTTCCACGAAAAATGGCTTCTCGAGCCTACATAAATGCAGCAAAAATTACTTAGTCATATCTATCCTCTAGTTTGATGTTTATTGAAATATGTAACAACTCTGACCACTCGACCTAATTGTCGATGTAGTCTAGCTGAAAACACCATGGTGTATCTCTGATAGAGTAGTGGGATATACAAGACAGCAGAATAATCCAGTATGCCTCTAGTCAGAGCTTAGAGGTTACGCTCTAACTCAACTAAATTGTTTGCACCCTCATCATACACCATTTCCTTTATCTAATGAACAACCTGTCACGCTACTTTACATAGTCGCGGAGTCCTCACTGCTCCAACATATGTAAAAAATAATCATAAGTTAAAATCTCGCGACACATACAAAAAAAAACAAAAATATTGAAAAGAAAAATTAAAACAATTCTTACGAAGGTCATACCACTATCCTCCCAATGGAAGAGGAAGATTAGGATCTCCCCTAAAATAATTCCTTGCATATGGATATTCATTGATCATGATCATCATCTGCTGGTGTATCCATCGAAAGAAGGTAGGGAGGAATGACATATGATACCCGCCACCATGGCAAGGCATCAAATCACTCCAACTCTGAAGTTGTGGATCCCTCGACATAGGAGGTCCCACCTCTATCTTCTGGCAATGAAACAATGGAACCCTCTCTAATAAGTAAGTCACTAGAATCGAACCATATCCAAACTACTTCAACTTCACCATTTTTCACTTGGTGAGTTGATCCTTCATGTTAACGAGAAATCCCTCATACCATTAAAAAATATTTGGAGTCATATAGTCCACTGCATATTGGAAGTGATATTTTCTCACCTTGTGAAGGGCTTGCACCAATGCTACTTGAACAATCGTGTAAGGGCCTGCCCTGAGATCTGGATCATTGAAAATTTGGATGTCAATTTTTCCCCTCTTGGTATTTTGAGACCCATCACTACAGAAATAAGCATGTATTTTCTCTTCCCACCTAGTCTAGACCATGTTAACTAGACCGAAAATCCCCTCCTAAACAAACCGATGATGAAATATATGTGAGACACATGTATCTCTAAGTCCTAACCATCGATCATGAATACTTGGCAGTCTATATCTCACCATATCACCAAGAACTACAGTAGATCCACTTGGGATCACATACCATAAGAAGGAAGACCCATTTCTTTCGAAAGTTCTCCAATCAAAGGTAATAATTTACACAAAGCTATTTATGAGAAGGAAATGTTGGCAATATTACATGCATTAAATCAATGGTCACTTTACCTAATGGGAAGACAATTCAAGGTAAAAAAAAAAATCATGATAGTATTAAATACTTTTTGGAACAAACATTATCTTCAGAGGAGCAACAAAAATGGGTCACAAGGATGTTGGGCTATGACTTTGAAATCATTTACAAAAAATTGTAGAAAGATGGTGTTGCAGATGTGCTCTCAAGAAAGAATGAGGATGTGGAAGAATTTCTTTGTGTTATTTCTATTATCCAACCAATTGGATAACCGAAGAAAGGGATGAATGGAAGAACGAAAGGGAAATGAGGAAACCCATTCAAATTATGCAACCACATCCCAATACACCTGATACATTTAGATGGAAAAATGATTCATTATGGTACAAGGATCACTTATATATTTGTAAGAATTCCCAATTCAAACAAAATATTATTTTGGAATTGCAAACGTCTCCCCTAGAAAGGCACCTCGGATTTTTAAAAACTTACCACAGGGTCAAGAAGAATTTTTTTTGGGATGGCCTTAAATCTGATAGTCAAAATTTTGTGGCAAAATGTTTGGGTGTCCAACAGAATAAAGTGGAGATCATTAAGACCTCAGGTATGTTACAACCATTATTCATTCCATGTTAACGTTGGGAGGAAGTTTCAATGGATTTTATAACAGGTTTAACCAATTCCAATGGAAAGAGTGTCATCATGGTGGTAGTTGATAGACTTACCAAGAATGCACACTTTTTTTCATTATCTCATCCATTTAAATCAAGTACAATTGTTATAGCATTAATGGAAAAAATTCAAAAGTTACATGGAAACCCAAAGATTATTGTAAGCGACAAAGATCCCATTTCATTATAACTTTTTGAACATAACTATTTTCTTGTCTTTGTACTCAATTAGCGCATAAATCATCCTGTCATCCTCAATATGATGGGAAAAATGATATAGTTAAAAAAAATTGGAAAGATATATTTGTTTCTTTGTATCCGATAAACAAACAAAATGGGTCAAGTGGTTACCTCTGGCTGAATGGTGGTATAACACTTCCTTCCATATTGTAGCAAAAATGACCCCATTTATTGCACTTTATGGATATCATCCACCATCCATCACATCATCTTTAAGAGAAAATTCTAAGGTTCAAGCAGTGAAAGATCACGTCGAGCATCAACAACAATTTCTCCAACCCTTAAAGGATAACCTCAATTTGGCATAGAATTGAATAAAACAACATGCATATCAACATCGCAGTGAAAGAGGTTTTGATGTAGGAAACTGGGTATTTTTATGGATACAACCATATAAACAAATATCTCTCAATAAATACAAGATGGATAATAAATTATCGCCAAATTACTATGATCCTTAAAAGGTGTTGAAAAATATTGGTACTATGCAATACAAATTGGATCTTCATGCATCTTCTCGAGTGCACCAAATTTTCCATGTTTCATTCTTAAACAAGGTTATATGTGACAAGCTCCTAGTTAAAAAAATATTTCCAGAAATATGAGGAAGGAAAAATCATATTGGAACCAGAAAAAGTCACGGAAACAAGAACCTGATCGCTACGCAATCAATCAATGTCAGAGTATCTCATCAAATGGAATAATTTACATGCTGAAGATTCCAGATGGGAGGATGATAATTTTATACAGAAGCATCCAAAACTACTCAAGCATTGAGGAAAACACTTTTTTTAAGGAGAGTGTCATGTTAGGTCCCTATAATACTAGTGTAGCCCCTTATTTTAATTGTTAGTGTAGCCCCTTTATTATTATTGGTGTGCCCATGTAGTCCTCATATTGTTATTTTTGTGCCCTTATATTATTATTGTTATGTCGACTTTGATTATATTGTGAGCCCTTAGACTCCTATATATAGAAAGGATGTTTTTCATTTGAATCATCCAACAATTTTTCATTTATGTAATTTAAAGGAGGTTTCCCCCTCGAAGAGGATAATGTTTAAATAGTTGATCTATTTTCTCTTATATTTTGTGAGCCAGTTGCATAACACTCAGAAGCCAACTCGCTCTAACATTGATAATATGAGGCTTGTTACCTGCCAATAATATATATTCAACATATAAAACCCAAATAAAAGGCATACCTTGGACCAATTTTGAAGTACAGGGTCAAATCAGAACATCTTCGAGGATTCACCAAGTAACTTTCAATGTGGACATGTCACGCTCTGGAAGCTTGCTTCAAACCATAAATGTTTTTTGAGGAAACAATATTGACCAAACCAATATGATCAACATTAAACAAATAAAATTAAATAATATTTTTTATCAAGCCTTAAATTCCAAATAAAAACTAATATCGAAACTATAAAATTTCCTGCCAGTATCATTGTTTAACTCTTAAGTCCATGAGCTAGGTAGACCTCACACCCAAATATCAGGTTCCAACCTTATTTATCATCATGTCAACAACTATTATTAAGAAATATAAAAATTCATTGGCCCATCCACATAATAATAATATGAATTGTTTTTTTCGTTATACATGGAGGATAAGACATATAAGTTTCATCCATTCATTGTGACAATTCTGTAATAAAAATAATTGCATACTTAATCATAACAATTTACACTTAAACCAATGTGCCAAAGCCAATGATGCTAATACAAAAGAAATTAATGAATAAAAATAGTCATCATTGATGGTTACTATTCCCATGTTGTCATGTCACATCAAGGAAAATCAACATTGTCAAGTATTAAATCTGATCAAAACCATAACTTGTCATCACTGCGAATTCAATCAACCCATAAGCCAAAAATTATCTATGAATTGTAAAGTTTCCTGTCAAAATCCTAAGACATCATCCAATATCAAAGACAATATTTCTCATCTATACTAAGTCAAGCCAATAATCCAAACCTTGTCAAACCCTTTCAATTATTACCAAATATTGTCATATTAGTTCCCATGATAACATACTGGTATGCATGTTCTAGTCCCCTGCAAACCAAAGATTAGATAAGACATACATATTCCATGTAATAAGTCAAACATTATGTAGACCTCAAAAACTTCCCTTCTCAAATAATTCTCCATCATCTGCTCCATGTCTATAAGTTTGTTAGAATCCTAGCGTGCTTATTATATTGTGCATAAGATTTTATTTTTTGTGTCCTATAGGCTCAATTGCACCCATAAGCCTTCTTCTGTGTAGTTGGGAGGCTTATAACCACACCTTTAAGCCTTCCTCCTAGTGGTTGAGGCTTGGAATAGGATAAACCTTCTTTTCTCAATTCAAAACTTTCCAAAACGTTTTTCCACAACATCAAATGTTTATTCATGACGAAAATTATTCCTTATATGATCAAGTTTCTTATTTTCAAATATTAAAAGGTGTTAAAATAACATGAAAAGTTTTTCCCTCTAAATGGGAAGCCACATCAGTCATAATCATTCAAAACATTAACATGTCTATCATAATATTCTCATGCATCAACAACATTGTCGGGGCACGGAGTCAAACTATATCAGGTTCTAAAACATACCTTCATAATAATCATGAACAACTTCATTGTCACATATGAACATGGCATCAAATATTCATCAAAGAAAAGCGTCATAAAATTAGGGTTGCTCACAATTTTATCTTTATACTACAAAATTCATAATGAAAACATCACTTCTTTATCAAGTGAGGGCATTCATTCATATTTTAAAAAAAAAACTAAAAAAGGTCGACAATAATATCTTGAAATTCAATATTATTGTTAGAATTTTATCACAAAGGTTACCATGCTTATCAAAATCATTAATAATAGTATGAAATCACAATATATCAAAATCAATGCATCTAGGAAATTCATCATGTCTAAGATACTTGCCAAATATCAAATGCACCAATATATCACATGTTCGAAAGATAAAGCTTACTTTCATCAGCATGCTTATGTTCTTGTCATACCTTTGGGCTTAACTAGCCACCCAACATTGTAGCTTAATCACAACATTGAAACAATTGTAGCTCTTACCTGCATATCACAAATTCTAGATGCCACTTTGAAACCTTTTTATCAGGTACCTTCTTTAGTACTATCTCTCTTTTCCTACACCTTAGACAATCCTCAAGAATGATATGATTATCACATCTGTTTAGAAGTATTCATATACTAAAGTATGTAGGAAATATAATTAATAATAAAAACAATAAGTCAAAACAAAATTAGTGTCACAAAAAATAATATATATCTAAAAGGTACTTATATTTAACGAGAAGTGATCATCTTCTATTAAACTAACCTTCAAGAGTTAGTATTTTCGATTATCCATGTAACAATATTTCCTTTAATGATTCCACTGACCTCATCGGTAACCAAGTCTAATTGAGGCTATCCCATCTAGGGTTACACTTAAATATGTCATAAGTGCTAGAGCCACTTTTGATTGACCATGCTAAGGTTTCAAAACAACAAAACTAAATCCTTTATATTATCCCATGGTTTCTTCTAAACTCTACCCTCATGATATCCATCAAACCATAATAACCAAATTTCCTAGGCTTTCCTTCAAACCCTAGTATTATTTTAGGTCTCCTATGTGTTCTCTTTTTCTCATCAATTGTTCCTTAATAGGGGTGATACCAATGAACTTTCCTTAGCAAAACTTTGATACCATGATAATTTTTCTTAAGGATATATTATTTTTTGCTTTAGATAATTACATTTCATTATTTACATATTGAATTCATCCCACAACATCATAACATTATACAACAACAAATATAACTATATAGAAATAAAAATACTATCATCAATGTAGCAGAATGTAAGGGAACAATAGAAGAAAATCATTTACACATACAAACAACAGGATTGGTCAGAGACTAGGGGAAAAATACGTAAAGGCGAAACCATTTCAATTTCATCTTCATATTAGATGGTCATTGAATGATTCAAAAGAGAGAGTATAATAATATAATTATTTTTCCACAATATTATCCAACAAAATCAATTAAAAAATATCCCAGGGATGAACCCAACAGCAATACTAATTAAAATCATTTTTCACCAGCCTGTGATCAATTGTCATCAACTATGAGAATCTGCCATCAATTGTCATCAAATTTCAAAATCAAACCCTAGGTTCCACCCACAGAGAGAGAGAGATCTGTGTGTGGTTGAAACTTTCCAATTTCATGCATAGGATTTTGTGCCTATGGTTGCAACGAAATATATCATGTTTCAACCCTATGGAATCAAATAAAAACTCTAGATCACATATGCAAGCTTTAGGTCCTGCAATTTAGGACCTAAGAAAACCTATTTCCATGAACCAATTCAGACCTGTGCAAGCCAAATCAAATAACATATATGAAGAGGATTCTTGATTATCATGTCCAAATGTGGGTAACTTAACTTGTATTTAGAGCCATCCAAGGGTGTCCAGATAATTCTTTTGGGAAAATATAGCCTTTTATGTACATATGGGTTTTAATATTAAAAAATATATTTTTCCTTAATCAAATTAAATTCTTCCAAGGCCTAGGAGGGGTATTCCTTGATGAGAAAGACTATCCAAAGGGGGGAATTTTTCCCTGAGCTTCTAAATTTATGAAATAATTGTAGGTATGAAATTCTATTGCAGAGGGGGCTCAAAATTATAAGATTAATGCAGTTCTAGAATGGCTTCTCTCTAGTTGACTTGGTCTAAATTTGACCTTATCCTAAGTTCTCTTTGGAGGGATGGCTTGGTGCTACGAGGAGGAATTTGTCTATGGTTTGAGTCTTTTTTGTATCATTTGAAGCAGATTCTATATCAAGAGAATATATTTTCTTGGTTTTCCCATTGTAGGGGTTTTTTCGTGGCTTGGATCTTACTTTATGTGTCGAGTGAATTTACTATTTTTCTCTTAATAATTGTTTTATGAAGAAGAACTAATAAAGAGAACAAAAAATATAAATTAAGATCACAAGCAATTTTTAAGGATAGGAATTAATAGCTTCCATATTGAAATTTTCCAACATCGTATCAGAGCTAAGATGAACAGTAATGTAGATGGAAGGGTCATCTTGTGGAAAAAAAAAGGGTTTTTTTGAAGAATCAGGGTTTTGAAAAGCCTCAAAAGGGCTAAAATTGAAGGTCTGATTTTCAAGATACCAAGCTGCACTATCAAGTTAGTAGAAGAGCATATATTTTTTAAAGGATATCTCTCTCTTAAAGAACAATATTGTACTAGAACTAGGGTTTCTATAGTCATTGCGTAATTGAAGGTGCAAATAAAAAGTTACAAAGTCGAAGCTAATAACGAAGGTGTAGATGGTAGCTAGCTATTATAGGTTTGAATCTTGCTAATATTACCTACCTGGAAGATATCCTTGAAAGAAACATCAAAGAAAACTAGTATCCTTCATCAAGCTAAAGGTATCCTCAAATAGAATCTTGATAGGACATCATTGAAGTCTCTTTTAAGATCTTGAAAGCCTCAAGATAGTTGGAGAAATCATCAGAGAAGGGAATATTCTTGATTTGCAAGTAAGTATCATATTGTTGCTCTATTTCTTAATATAAATGTCTTATAGGTTTCTTTATGAAAGGAAATAAGTAATCTCATTGGCTCATCAAATTTCCTAGAATGCAAAAAAACAAAAGACCTGGAACTTACAGAACATGAAATGATGGGATATGTTCTCGGTGAAGTTACTGAACCTAGAAAATACAAGATTCAAGAGCTAGAAAAATTCAATAAAGGGGAAGTAAGGGAACAAATGATCATTTTTTAATCCTTTAAGGATAATTTATTTCCCTGTGTTGCTAATTTGAAGCCTTATAAGTCTATGTATGACAAACTAGTAAATTTGTTCTCTATAAGCACATCACGAAAATAAAATAATTTGAGAATTACACTATATAAAATGAAGAAATAGAAGAATTAGGACATGTAATATTTTCTAATGAATATTTATTAAATAAGAGATCAATTTCAAGGGCTTGAGAAGAAACCTTCTTATTATTGACCATATGAATACTAAATGATTTTCACCAGAATGGAGTAATTTTGAAACAAGCATATACTTTAAGAAAAACCCAACTCCTTTTGATGAGTTGTGGGATCAATGTATCCTATAAGATATTAGTATCAAGGCAAAGCATGATATCAAATCAAATGAAAAATATCAAGCCTTCATTGTGAGAACCAAGAAGTTGAAGAATGGAAAGTTTGGGTAGTCCAAGAAGAAGAAAGACACGTCTAAGGTTCAATGCTTTGGATGCAATGAATTTGGACACATTAAGACATATTTTCCAAACAAGTTAAACAACAAAATAAATGAAAGAAGTGATGCTCACAAAACTTTAGAAATGGGAGAAACTGAGAAGAATCTAAATAAAAAGATGTCAAATATATTTACTATTGAAGAAGGAATCCTCTCTTTCAGGTTATTAGTGAATTTGGTCATTCATTTAGAATAATATGATTTTTTTACTCAAGAAGGTTTTTGTTGGAATCATAGATAAAAGCATGAGATAGTATCATACTTTGAGTTTACTTCATTTTCTTTAGTAAGAATTTCCTAGTCTTTTAAAATTGAGAAGATTGGGACCATTTTGCATATTATTGTTCATCCAAGCATTATCTAAAATTAGACTAAAGGTAGTCATTGTTGCTAGGGTGGATCATCATGATCCTTTAAGAAAATCAATTTTGGAAGGTTCTTGGAAGAAGTATTATGGAAAGGTTAGCATATATTTCATATTGTATTGAAGCAATACTCTTGAAAGATGAAGGGAAGTAGTTCTTCATGTTGCGGGCTCATTTTAGGGAATATATCGAGATGATTGTATGAAAGCATAGGAATGCATACTTAAAATATCTTTTGGGTAGGATTCATGTGTATGAAATCTTGTAAAAATAATTTTTTCATGAAATATGCTTTGTGTGGTTATATGACGCTGAAAAGATGAATTTGACTTACTCTAGAATGAATAATGGATCAACACTTTCTCTCTACATTATATAGAATAATAATCAACTTCCAATAAATTCTATGGAAAAAAATTTGTAACTTGGTAATCAAGTTCGATCCTTGGGCACACTGATGCATGAAGGAAGGTTCATGTGGGGATGGAACATGAGGATGTTGATTCCTTGATGAGAAATCTATCACGATTAGGTAAGTATAATATTTTTGTTATTGGTTATCTGGTTAACATATTGTTTTTTCTACCTGGAAAGATATTGTAGGAATACGTGATGACCGTTGTGGCAAGTTCAGCCTTATGGATTTAAGATATAATCCTGAAAATTATGAATTCAAGATGTTTCCATCTTCGTATTGAAATGTAGCAATATGAGAAGATAACCCGAAGGTCAAGTTTGTATACCAACTAGGATATCACTTTCATGAGGAAGCTATAACCAGCTTGAAATTTGGAAAGTCTCAACATAATTCTTTCATTGATGATGTCAAGATAAAAGTGGTGTGCAATATTGATATACTGGATCTTCTCATAAGATTGAAGAGGGGAGGTGGCTCCATGATACCTTGGAAGAAAGGAATCTCCATGCACTGAGATGCGTAGGAAAATGCGGCCATGTGGCTATGACGAACAAGTAGTTGATTCACTTATGGAGAAGATATATAAGGCTTGTGGTGTTGATATCCCAAATAGAAATGTGATTGAGGAGGATCTAGATACTATTCCCAAGGAGAAACAAGGTGAATACGAACTCATTGAAGCCTAGGGTTTTGTGAGGATTTTTAATATATTTGTGCTCAAAATTTGATTTTTCATTGTAAAATATAAATTGAATATTTGAGAGGTGTTTCCTCAAAATTAAAATTCTAATTCATGTTGAAGTTGGCGGTTTAAAGGGATTATTCTCAACCCTAAGGTTTTGGGGATAAGGCCCTTGAAAGTAGATATTGATATATTTCCTCCACAGAAATATCATGAGCAAATTTTAAGGGATATGAGGATTAATTTCTTCTTAGAATTAGGGATAAGGAGATATTCCCTCCTTAGTTCTTGGTATCTTAAGAGCTATATAATGCCATTCTATGTACTTGGTAAATGGGTGAGTAAGGAGAGAATTTGAGTGCTTGAATGAGTCGTTTTCAAGCAGATTTTGCAAAGCTACATAAGTCTTTCAGATTTTTTGATGTATAGCTGATAGTTCTCATCTGGCCACCTTGATGTAAAAATCGATGTACTTCTGTCTCTTTTCAGAAATACAATAGATCGATTCATCCAGTTGGAGGCGAATATGGAGAGGTAGCCTAGTGGAGGGGGTGAACTCTGTTATCTAACTTGTTGTGTGCACATTTCTATTTTTTATGGTTTGATTGAGTATTTTCTTACAGCCAATTTTTTTAGTTTCAAATAAGTGATGAAATGAAAATATATATGCATGTATCATAATGTAATCTCTTAATATCAAATTGAGATTAAAACAAGTTTTATATTATACATGGTTGGAGTGGCTCTGAAGGTATTTTAGATCATTTATGGTATCAGAGGGGTTCATTATCTGGCATAGTGGGTATGCTTGTCAAATTATATCCAAGCAAGGATAAATAAACATTGAAGGAAGGTAATCTCTTATGTTTTTAAATGTCTATTTCATCAAACGAATATTCTTCCGATCCTTTTATTACAACTTTTTATAAGGATTCCAAAATGCTTAAAAAATTCTTAACCATGCAAAAAATGGTAGAAGAATTATATGTTGATAAAAGAGAAATCCAAAAGCTACAAAAATAGTTGAAGCACTCTAAGAGGAACCTGAAGAGCTTCAAGGCAGATTGCAAGAATTGGAGTTAAAATTACAAGCTTCCAAAGAGGCTTTAGCAAGATGTCAAAGTGCTATATTCAATGAGGTAAGTAGTACGGAATTAAATTATCCTGAAGAAAATGTTTGTTTGGGATCATTTGAGACACATACTCGAGGTATTGGCTCAACACTATTAAAGAAAATGGATTATGAAGGGAGAGGCCTTGGCGCAATGGTCAGGCATCATCAATCCTACTGAAGTGATAAGGCAACCTCCTCATTCAGGATTGAGTTATATATGCAGATAATATGGAGAATGCTCCGAAGTTGCCGAGGTAAGAAGGAAACTAAATGTTGATTTTGTCTCAAAATTACTCTTACAATTTAATATTGTAGGTGATAATGGTGAAAAGTCTCCACAAGATCCCGAGCATATGAAAAATATTTGTTAAAGTCTAAGTTCAAATGCAACGGTGCAGAAAAATATTGGAGTACATCAAACAAAAGAAGCTAAAAATTATTTCAGGTATAATAGTCTTCCCATAAAAATGACATATTGTACATTTTACAGAAAGCACAATGATTGTTTGGTTGAGTGTTGTAAATTTAAGTCTTATGGAAGAAAACCTGGCGCGAGGAAAAGTAAGTCAAAGAAGAAAGATACTTCACTTTGGGTGAAAAAGGCTAAACAAAAACATTAGAAAGCATGGAGAAAAGTCATGAGTTATCCAACAAATAAAGAAGAATATGTTGTGAATATTCCAAATCAAATTTATCAAGAAAATGAAGATGAGGAAAACAATAATAGTTCATTTAGCTGGCTTAGTAATAAATGGATCATGTTTCTTATGAATTAAGATTTAAGGCTTGAGTAAGCCCTTATTACTCCTCCTCTGGGACATGACTGGACTTTTGCCTCTGAGGATGTCTTTTCACCTTCAAGGATGGAATTGCAAATAAATTCTTCGATCCATGATGTTGTTTATCTACCAATTTACGCATTTTTTGTTGTTGGTAAATGTCCTCGTGGTGACACATTCCATCAGCTCCATGGAGATCTATGCACTATTTGTGGTAAGAATTTTTACATTCATACAGGCCAGTATAAAGGGAGAAGCATATCAAGCAATTTTAACATAATCAGAAACACTTGGAAGTTTTGCAGAACAACCATGAGATTGACTGCAGTGTATGTTTAGACAGTGTACTAACAAAACCAACTACTATTGAACAAAATTGTAGTTCAACATCCCAAGTCTGATATGGTATTCAATATAAGAGGAGAAACGGGGAGAATAGTGGGCAATCAGTGTCAAGTTTGTGATGTTACCTCTCCAATGTTACTAATATTATTCGATCAATCTACTCAGGTTTGCCCATTCTCCTACATTTTTCCTGCAATGATTTCCCCATTGTTCTCCATAGAGTTGTATCCCGTCAGTCTTGCAACATCGACCAGTTCTATTTTTCAAGATGGTGCTCTTGAAGTCCTAGAGTTGTCAGATGAAACTACAAATCATGTTTAGGCCAATGGCACCAACAAAACTCAGGTAGAACAAGATCTCAAGAATTGGCTGCAAATGGTACAATGAAATATTGTCTCTAACAATGGTAGAGAATTAACAAACTTCTTGAATGAAGCATCGGATACAAATGAATATGTAGATGGAGAGGTTCCACCCAAAGTGACAATCATTTCCAAGACGGGAATTGCAGATTTACAGCGTATACAACATGCTGTAAAAATTTTTCCTAACGAAAATCCACGAGGATTTTTCATCTACATACAGAGTGAGATTTAGAGAGAGAATTTTTTTTTCCCCGAGACTAAACTACGCATCAATTTTTAGGAACAACTACAAACAAACTAAATTCATGGCTGAGACAATGGGATTATAACATCAATGGCGGATTTGTTGGAAGCTATTTATAAAAGTTTTTTCCACAGTTCCACGATTTCATCACCTGAATTTAGATTTGGTGGCATATTTTGATGATCCAAAGATTAGTGAGTACGTTCTAAAATTCAAATTATTCAATTTTCCAAGATTCAAGAGGACTCTACCAAGAAGTGTTGGCAGAGTTAGTGGGTAAGGAGAAGGAGGCTATCGTCATCATGTCATAAGGTCAACTTCTAGAGACTCTCATAGTTACAGGTTATGCTCTCTTTTCTTGTTACCATGCTTTTATTTTTGAGTCTCTGTTTTCTCTGTGGATAGACCATGATGGGTTATATGCATGCCTCCTTCATGTTTTCATGCTTCTGCGTCTTATGGAATCGAAATATTTTAATTTACATACCAAGGCCGTGGGATAATGTTGGAATTTTCTGTGGTTGAAAATATGAATATGAAGATGTATGGTCGACCAAAGTTCAATTTGGATGGTTTTTATGTTCTTGAATATCTTGACCATCAAGCGGTGGTACTTGATGGGGTTTTGTCGATCCATAATTCGCTTCCTATGCAGATTTAAGCAAAGTATTCTTGGATTAAGATAGTGCCAAAGGAAACATCATGCATCAGTTGGGAATCTGTGTGATTTGAGGGAAATGGGATGGCCTGCATTTCTAAGGAGTCATTCAGGTTTACCCTTTTCTTTGACTTAGAAGAACGAGTTAGATTTAGAGTTGGCACATGGATGGAGGCTAAGGATTTTAATAAGATAATGGATGTGATATGGAGCATCTCTCTCTTTCTAAGAGGCCAACTAGGAGAACGTAATTTGTGTATGGGTCACATTTGAAAACTATATATCCTGGTTCGAGTCTCTCAGCGCTCTCCAAATAAATTTTGTGGGTCATTTTCAGTTGAAAAAACCATGGTGAAGGCTTATACCACCGTAAGCGAGGAATAAAAGTCTTATGTTGACAAATGTAGGAGGAATATATGAACTCTCATCGCAAATAATAACTCTGTGTTGGTCACGGTTCATATCGCATGGCACAGCGTTAAGAATTATGATTTCAAGAAAAATACCAGAGGGCCTTTCGGGATGATGAGATATGCATTCAAGCTTGCCCATGGTGCTAACAATGGTCTGTACATTGTCATTAGAATCCCAGATCCAAATCAAGGAGCATTTCCCCATAATCTCCTATTTCGACCTTTATCAGTTGGATGATGTGGTGGGTTTTGAGGTCACTGGAGGACCTCACATTCCATTCCATCCCAGAAGAGAAGACAAGCCTAAACCTCCAGATAAGGTCACCTTTATGATGCTGCAAAAGGACCTAATCATCTAATGGATTTTTTTGATGACATGGGGTTTAATGATAATAAAATTGTGGCCTTGTTTGATGCACCACATAAATTATCCATTCCATCATGATCCACTACATATATTTACACATGGGATTCAAGCATCTATTGTTGACAAGCGCAGATCCACTAGATCTTGTAGAAGCTGGCAGTAATAACTTAACAATCTTCTTCGATGGTCAGTATTGCAGCATTTTGTGATGGAATGTGAAATAATTGAAATATGGTTAGGAGTTACATTTGCAACTGTATCCTATGATTTTCGATGCAAACACATATATTGAATTCAGAAAATGAATACCCTGAAATAAGAATCAACTTCAACAATCTTAGATTTTGGTGGACCAAAAGCCTTTTCTGTTGGAAGGTTTAATCCAAGAGGATCTAGATACTATTCCCTAGAAGCACCAAGGTGAATACCAACTCATTGAAGCCTAGGGTTTTTTGAGGGTTTATAATATATTTGTGCTCATAATTTCATTTTTTATTGTAAAATATAAATTAAATATTTGAGAGGATTTTCCTCAAAATTCAAATTTTAATTCATTTTTAATTTGACATTTTAAAGGGATTATTCTCATCCCTATGGTTTTGGGGATAAGGCCCTTGAAAGTATATATTGAGATATTTCCTCCACATAAATCTCATAAGAAAATTTTAAGGGATATGTGAATTAATTTCTCCTTGGAATAAGGGATAAGGAGATATTCCCTCCTTAGTTTTTGGGGTCTGAAGACATATATAATTCCATTTTATGTACTTGGTAAATGTGAGAGTAAGGAGATATTTTGAGTGCTTGAAAGAGTCATTTTCGAGCAGAGCTTGGATAGCTTCGTAAGTATTTTAGAGTTTTTGAGGTATAGTTGACAGTTCTTGGTTGACCACCTTGATGTAAAAATCGATGTACATCTAACTCTTTTCATAAAGACAATAGATCGATTTGTCCTGTTGGAGGTGAATCTGTAGAGGTAGTCCAGTGGAGGGGGTGAACTCCGATATCAAACATGTTGTGTGCACTTTTTTATTCTTTATGGTTTGATTGTGTATTTTCTTACAGTAAATTTTTTTGTTTCAAATAAGTGATGAATAAACATATATATGCATGTATCGTAACTTAGTATCTTAAGCTCAAATTGAGATTAAAAAAATTTTATATTATACATGGTTTGAGTGGCTCTCAAGGGATTTTAGATGAAAATTAATTTTAGAATCTCATCTATATTTGAGAGGGAGAAAAGAAGTCTCTTAGAATAGGAGAAACATCTATTTCCTAGTAGAGAGGGAATAAGTATATCCTCTATGGTTGAGAGGGAGTGATGATGGAAATCACATGTCCATTCTCTCCTTCATGTGTCATGCACTTGACTAGGACTAACAACCATAATTATAAGTGAAGGCCTTGGAGAGAGAATGGTGGAGTATTGGATACGAATTTGTGTTTTACTTGAGGATAAAGCATCCAAGAAAGGAAATTTACTGAAAATATTTAATGATATTATAGGTATCCAAGGTAAGGGCGGTCGTAGAGGACGAATATTATTTGAGGATATGGAATCCAAGATCAGAATAATTCCTAAAAGAACATATCTTGTGAACACATTGATGGCGTATGTGCCTTGTAGAGGTAGTGCGTTATCACACATAAATCCTCCAAATATAATTCTCTAGAATGAATATGAGTTTGTCTAGCTAGGCCTAAAAGACAATGTTGAGTATAATGTTGACTCTTAAAGTTGTCTTATGAATATGAATATTCTTATGAGAACTCTTTAATTTTAGGATGATGTTGTATTGTTTGTACAGTTATGAATATGTCTTTAGTTAATAGGGAGTGTTGGAAATGTAACTAGTTTTAGTCTTCATAATTGTGATTTTATCTAATGTAACAAACAAAATAAGAAAATAAAACTTTATTAATTTAAAGTTGGTTTTATGCTCAGTATTGATGCTTTTCTAGGTAAATTCATGTTATTTGTACTTCTCGAGTTTATTAGGTCATAGGATTATGAGTGAATAGAATCGACAACATGTTTATAAGACCCTTTTGGGAAAAATGTAACTTGTAAAAGATATTTTTTTTAGTCTAAAAATTCCTAGAAGACTCGTATTACATGTCGGCCCTAGAAGTGAAAAGTCGGCCTAGCGAGGGGCTATTCGACTTCATGGAAAGGATATATATATATATATAGAGAGAGAGAGAGAGAGAGAGAGAGAGAGAGAGATATTTGACCTCATTTGAGACACATCACAAAAAAGTTCAATTTGCAATAGAAACAAGAAGAAAAGACAAGCAAAGGACAAAGAATTAATAAGAAAACCTTAGCAAGGAAAGAAGAAACGTTTTGGGGAACTTTCTCTCACACGTGTGATTTTCTAAAGTAGTTGCAGTGGCTGAAATTTTTGAAGTAACGACATGTCTAAAATTATATTGCAGAGGGGAGCAAAAGAATGAGATTAGTGTAGCACTGGAAGAGTTTGTCTCTGGTTGAATTGGTCTGAATTTGATCTTATTGGGAGGCCTATATGGATCACTGTCTTGGTGCTATGAAGAGGATTTGATCTAGGGTTTAGGTCTTTGTTGTCTCATTTGAAACAAATTCTATAAGAAGAGAAGAGTTTTTTCTATGTTTTCTTATTGGAGGGGTTTACCCTTGCTTGGAGGGTAATTTATGCGTCCACTTCCTTTACTATTTTTCTCTTGATAATTTTTAGATGAATAATAACTAATAAAGATAGCATCAAAGAAAATTTTAATATCACAAACAATTATTAAGGATACGAATTAATAACTGTTATATTACAATTTTCCATCATCCCCGTGGTCATAAACTAAACTGTAAATTATCTTTTGGCCCTTGTGGGGAATTTAATGTGTTTAATTTAACGTTATTTTTAGGGTTATTTTTAGAGAGTCTTTATTCACTTAGAGTGTTCAAAAATTTTAAGCTCAAAGAAATTAAGTACCAAGATTCCAAAAGAGGATATTGTTTATACGAAGTTTAAGTGAGCTTAGTGTGTGGAGTGAAGGTGTGTGCAAGAGAAATTGTAAACATACAAAGCGTCAACTGCAATGATGTGGATATGTAGTGATCCTTTAATAAAATTCCCTTGGTTACATTATTTGATGTTTGTTCCTTGCAAAATAAAATATGTGTGGATAATGGGCATGGAAAATTTTAGGGGCTAATATTCGCAGGTGGGCTAATTTTCCATGGTTCTTCCAAAAAAAATATTTGCCAATTTCCATTTACTTCTAAAAGTGATTCGCCCAAATTTTATAGTATAAAATTATGTTATCCTAAAAATCACCAAAAACTTATAGAAATTATATAAATTCATTAGAAATTTTGATACATTTAAAAAAAATTGACCAAACATTTTAGAGCCTGCATATTAACAACTCATAAGATTCGCCAAGGTTTCTAAACTTTAAGATAAATTTCCATCCTTAAATTTTCCCTGATAATGGGACACTAACTTTCAAAATTACTCTATGTGAGAAAATAGGGAGATGGAAAATTAGTGGTTTGGGAAACATTATATCACCATTACAAAATATGTTGAATTACGTAACTTGATAATTAAATCTTTTATAAGAACCATTGAAATATTTGTGTACTTAAATTAATATTAATTTTCCTAATATTTACTCAACTTATACATGTTGATTCCTAGAACAAATCGAAGTCACATGAAACCATTATAGATTAAGCATATGAATAAACAAATTTCATCAAACCAAGCCATTGAAATAGATCAAATTTTTTGCTTATGCATAAATCATGACTTAACTTCAAGGGATGCCAAATTTGAGAACACCCAATAGAGGAACCCCCATGTAAAGGATAAGAAATTTGCAAGCTATTTGAAGGTATGTAATTTGTGAAATGTTTGTAAATTCAATGTACCTATTTCCTAGGAAATCTAATAATAGACAATATTCTCTCTTCACTCTCCCCCAAACTCATGTTTAAGAACAAAAAAACATAAACATTTTGGCATTGGATTTAATGATGTGTGATAAAGGTAATGTATTGTCATATATAACCCCAAAATTTTACTAGTGAATATGTTTGAAGCTTTCTTTGGTTTCAGAAGACACATTTACGAGGAGGAGCATTTGTATTTTTTCAAAAGTAGTTCTTCCTAGAAACATTTTTTTTATTTCTTCAAAAGACTATATAAATCCCAAAATAAAAGTTATCCCTAGAACAAAGATGGCATTATGTCTTTGTTCATATATCTCATTCACCAAACATTCAATTAAAATCCAATGCCTAGTAAAAGGGATTATGACAAGAGAAGGAAATTTATTTAAGTGATTAAAAAATATTAGTTGTTAGGAATAAAATTAGAATAATTGGGGAGTAAATAAAAACCTGAAGAAACCAAAGAGAGTGACTAAAAAATGAGAACACGATGAAGATATCAAAGTTAATGAAGATATTGTATAATAATTTGCAAGTTTTTTGAACTAAATCCTGATAGAAATTAAAGTTCATTCTTATAATATAGAATGTATAAATGTGAATTGAGAGAATTATTGTTAACTTAATTTTATGGAGAATATTTTGAATTTGAGAGAATGGGAGGTTCTTGAAAAATAGAGCTAGTGATTACCAAATTGAAGGGCCAAGTTGATTTCTTTATAGAAAAAAATATATATCGATATTTATAAAAAAAAAAATTATATAAGATAATTTGTGACTAAAAAGTCATACAATACATGAATACACACTCCATACAAGAAGAAACCTATTCAACTAGTTTTTAAGTATGTTAATATTTTAAAATGACTATACAAGATCAAATTAGTTCGAAAAGTTTATCTTCATTACAAGAACCATATCATTTAGTTTTTTAAAATGTGTAAATAAAATTACCATAAATAAATAGGAAGAATAATTTTCTTAAAGGAATAACTTATCATAACTACATAGAATTTTACAATTCCAAACAAAAAATGGAATGTGGGATGAGAAGCATGAGAAGACCAATGAAATTATTATTAAGGAAACAAAAAGAAATCAAGAGATAGAGGTTTTGGTGGATTTAGAGAATAACGAGGATGCTTCAAGGTCTTATCAACAATGGATGTGGATTGTTATCATTTGTGGTGAAGAGGGTGACAAGTGATTTGAGTGCTCTTTTTGGGAGAATGTACATGGAAATTTTAGCACACCAATCAAGTAGGGTGCAAGGAGGGGTAAAAGGATTTAAAAATATATATTTTTATACAAGGAAAAAATTTTATACATGTGCAAATAAGGATATACAATATCTTTTATGTTTTCAACTCTTTTCATCAAATCCTGAAAAAGTTTTATAACCTCTTTTTTACTTTTGAAGCATACTTTGCAATATGTTTCATGATTACACGTTGAGAAACAACTAGACGAAAATGGACACTAGATTGCCACGATCTAAGAAGATTAACATTGTAAACATTTAGCATATCATCAATATGTGCATGCTAATGTATTTAGTTTTCATTTAGAATATACGAATTTAATATTAACTAATCACATGAGACTTTCGTGGAGCATTGTAGTGATATGCAATAATAGAATCCTTTATGTGCAAGAAAAAACCTACACTACACTTTCTATGTATTTAAAAAACATTCTCTCTTTAAAAAATTTGCATAAAATTCATGAGGATTGAAAGAAGAAACTTTTGAGGTTTTCAAATGTAGGGGTTATAGTTTAGGATTCAATGAAATATTATGTTATATTATCATGGATGTCACAAATATTTAATGTTGTCATATGTTTAACGAAAAATTTCTTCTCAACATGCACATTGAAAGGGGGGATACTCTTTCTTCTTCTATATTTTGACACATTTTCTCTCTTTTAACAACTGCAAGGTTATCAAGCTTCAATCAAACTATTGTTTATATGTTTTGGAGCACCTATGTGACAACCCTTTTTGTTGATCCCTCTAGTAAATATTTCGATGAATTGTAATTCATGTAAATAATATATGGAAATGCAATGGTTTTCTTTGGTGAAATCGCATCATTAATTTTTTAGGTTTCCCTGAACCATTACAATTCAAAGGTGGTTCATAATTGGTATGAAATCAAGTGGTTTCAAAAAATTGCAATGAACCATTAATCACACCAACCAATTTTTGTTTAGTTTTTAAATCTCAATTTTTAACTACATTGTATTACTTTCAATGCTTATTTTATCTTAGTTGTATTGTTTCATTCTCCATTTTATTATTGGCTTAAATCATATTTCCTAATGCATACAATGTAGAGTAGGTAATATGAGAAGTAAGGCAACTTTAACTACTTGTATTTGCACGAATTTGTTGAATTGCATAATCTTGTTGTTATCTCAATTTCTATCTATCTTTTTTTACTCATTTCTTTACATTTTCCTCACACTTCCTCTATGCTTGGTGATTTCTCTCATTTTCGAGATATAAATCTCCAATTTCCCATGTTTGTTGTCAATTTTTGTGTAATTTCCACACTATGTTATTTTTCCATGAATGAATGTTTTCTGTTATTTTTCTATGAAAGAGAATTTTCATTTTTTTTTCTTCTTTTGGGGTGGAAACAGGAGCTCGATCTAGCAATAGCTCAATTGAGCTCCTAGGTTTGTATCCTTTTTCATAAATTCCATCAATATAGTTGGTGTTCGGTTGGCGGGTAGAAATGTTTGCAAGGGCTTGGTCGAGGGTTTATTAAACCGTCATGAGCTGTTTGAATTTTTATCTCAAGCACTTGATCGAGCTACTGAGGTCTTAAAAAAGGAGTTTTAGCTCCCCTTCCGTATATTTATCTGCAACACCATTTTTTAATGTGGGGAATTTGACACGGAAATTATCCTGAATTGAGAGAGTTGGTCATGTTGGATTATTAAACGAATCCTCTATACAATGGCATATGATTTTGAAATTTTTGGATTCCTATGATATTTTTCATCGAATTTCTTTTAAACATAAAACTAGAATTTTTTTTGGACAATCTCAAAGGGGATGAATAAAAAATCAATAACATAAAATATAAAAAAGGAATTTAAAAAAAAAATACCACTATATTCATTTATGAGTCCTCTTCAAAATGGTATTGTTTGTTTTTGAACTGTTTCAAATAGTGGAAAAACATCATACATGAACACACGTGTCTTCAAATTCAATTCAAATATTAATTAGCCAACTTCGAAAAATAATAAACAATATATTTTTGCATAAAAAATAAAGTTTTAATATGCATAACTTAGTCCTCTTTATGTGTTTATATATATATATATATATATATATATATATATATATATATATATATATATATATATATATATATATATATATATATATATATATATATATATATATATATATATATATATATATTATATATATATATATATATATTAGACTAATTTATTCTACATGAACACAGGTATACATGTTAAGATGTATGAAAATTTGCAAGGAAAAGAATTTCATTTAATGGAAAATTGATAGATTATATGACACTAATTTTTTTCGTAAAAAATATCGTTAAGACAACACTATAATTCTCCAGAAATTGTATTTTTACTCTAAATCATAATTCACAACACTTATATCCATTTTCAGGGTTTCAATTCAATAAAAGGGTACAATTTTGAAATTTTATCACCAAATTTGACCCAAAAGTGTACCTCATATTCATGCACTCACCCTTATATAAGATATACCATTAGCCTGTACATGTTGTTGACTCTCTAGCTCCTATGACATGTCCCTCTTAAGAACTAAATTTATTAGGTTTTATCAATACCATGCCATCCTAGAATGTGGAAAAAACCCATTATTCTCTAGAGGATGAGAGCAAACTCCACTTGGGTTTCAACACCCACAACACGTGCTTCACTTACATCGTACCTCTTGATAGAATTTGATGTATCATTATTCCATATTGTTTACCAACATTCTTGGCATCATCACCAAACTCCACATGTAGTTTTGACTGCCTCTTGATCACGTTATCAAAATTTTCTCATGCTCCACTCCTCTGCCTTGTGGATCTCCTATCTAGAAGCCACACACCCATTGGAAATGTGCCTAAGGTAAGGTAGGAAAAAAAGAGTAAGTCCACTTCAAACATCATGGTAAACTCCTCCTAGCCTTCTCTCGGTGCAACTACAAAAATTTGTGTGCCTTTTATCCCAATCTTCTTCTCCATACACTATGAAACATAGTGTACCATTTTATGTTAGGAAAAAACTTGACTTTAGTTAGTTCCTTCCTGTTTGTTTATGATTTTGAATCCTCATCCCTGATACTCATAATTTTTGTCCTTTTTTCCTAACTAGAAAAAGCAAGGATCTTATCATCCCCACTCTTATGTTTTCCTCCTAACAAATATTTCTCCTAGATCTCCTTTTGGGTAAAGTCATCCCATGGTCTCTTATATAATTTGGTAACTATTATCTTTTTATAACTCAAGTCAAAAGGTATTCCACGTTTTTGAGAATCCAATCGTGGTTGTATCTACATGCTCACCATTTGAGCAAGGCTACCACAATATGTATAAGTGCATCACAAACCTTTTGGATCCTTGTGAAGTATGATGTCAGGATATGTCATTCAGTCACCTTTGTGTTCTTCAAATTCTTTATTAACACCATTTTCTTATTATGAGTGTCACTATGCTATAGGCTCATTAGAGAGGTAACTGTAGTTCCTTATGCTAGAAACCAAGATAATACTAAGAGGGGGTGAATCAATATTATGGTAAATTTTAACAATTATATACAATAGCCAATTATTGAGCAATCAAATATGTAAATTACATACCAGCACAATAAATTAATCATCATACACATAGGAGAAAAAAAAATTTACGGGGAAACCCATAAGAGGAGAAAAACACAAATCTTATTTTTGTTCTTAATGCAATATCTAATTTGTTGTTACATAAAATCTATTAGAACCAACTAGAAGTAATAACCCACCCCCTAATTTGTAGGTACATACTTGTATGTGGCTCAAACTGCCTTTTCTTACATGCACCAACCTAAAAGAAGCACCAAATCCCTAATGTTTTACAAGATCCAGCCTAAACGAAGCACTAAATCCCTAATGTGTAGGCACCAACATTAACAACCTAGATGAGCCATCTTTCATTTATTTTGACACTGATAAAGATATAATTTTAATTTTTTTTGTAGGAGCCAACCCCCAATCTGTTACACCATGGACCTCCCTTTCATATTATCTTCAAACTAGATCCACATGCTTTCTTTATACAACAAAACTGTTTCATGATTCAATTCCTACTCAAATACCTCTTTTTGGCTTCACACACATTCTCTGAAAACTTTTTGCAATTACACATCTTCGATTGACTTCATTTCACTCTTCTTTATTCCTTCTTGCCACAGAATTCCAGAGACAATTTTTTTCATGGAATTTAATTAATGATCAAGGATTTTCTTCCACACGCTTAGAAACCACCCAGATCTATTTCTCTTATTTATATTCTACCATAGCAATCGAATAAAATAGGGTCAGTAATGAACTTGTATTGTAATTTTTCCTTGCTATAAACATAGTCTACATGGCTTGGATATTACTTAATTCCTTGGACTTTGGTGATTGGATATAAACCATATGATATAATCATATGCCAGAAAATTTGGATCTAAGCCCAAATTATTTCTTACCCCAAAATTTCCTAAAAAAATGGATATCAAATTTTTACTATGTCGTTGTTAATTTTCTTGTCAAATAATACCAAATTTCCCATCTAAGTCGCTGGGTCCCTGACCCATTTTGGTAATAAAAATTCATTTACACCTAGGGTTGCACTACGTGGGATTAGGGTTAATCGCTAAAAAAGGAAACCTAGGCCTTCTTTAAGCAACCTAGATACATTGTTAGTGGACAAATATCTTATCAGACCACTTGGATAGCTTATTACCAACTCATCATTATCAAATAATAAAATTCTACCACACCACTCTTCCTCTGGAACATATTGTTGACATCGTATCGTCATCATGGTGATACCATCCTTTCTTGTGACATCCTTTTATGATGCCATGTGTCACCAAAAAATCGGCCACTTCGTCACCAAAAGATCTATTTCTTTTTCCATTTGTCACACTCATACTGTGTCATGTCATCTATGCCATGTCATCCTGGTTACTTATGTGACATGTCCTCGTGATACCTAGTTCCTCAGCCATTCTGGAGAATGAACATTACATACACCTAGGGTCATTATGTTGATGATTAGGGTTAATCCCTGTTTGATACTTAAGTGTGGTGAGGGAGTAAGGCTAATCCATAATTAGGGTATCTTAAGCATTAATTAAGAGTTCACAAGTGAGTTCCTTTAACCAACCTCTCAAACCAGTCGAGTCTTGCCACATGTCTGGGGTCCATTGTTGGTATCAAGCCATATCCAGAATCTGTTATTTCTTTATGTATTTAACCCATGCCTAATCAAAGGCTAAGAATCATTCCATACCCCAAATTTATTTTATTCATTTAACAAATTGGGGGTTATGGATTTTATTTTTTTTGGGACTAAATACACTTTCACTATCATGATCGTGCCAAATAAATCATACTGATATGTTAGATCAAATGGTATTGACATGACTTCGGCCCCCACGAATATTTCTAAAGTTTAACGAGGCCAGGGGTCAAATTTTTTTCTTATGTGAAACCAATATATACTAGAACCCTACTTTAAACCACAAATATTCAAATTTCATTTTCTCATTATTCATTGGTAGTTAAATAAAGCGCTATATAGCATTGGAAATATCTCTAAGAGAAATATCCAACCAAACACTTAGTTTTATAATTTGAAATGAGGAAGTAAAGGATAATTTCCTTTAAAGATATAGCCTTCATCCTTGACCTCAAGTTGGTTAGAAACACACCTTAACACATCTATGGTGACACACTTATGTTCCTTTCCTCTAGAACCTCCTACGTTATACTACTTGTTTAAAACTTGCAAGGTCTGTTATAGCTTCAATTAAGAGAAAAAAATTTATTCTCACACACTGTTGTTGATGTGCTCTCTCTCTCTTTCTCTCCACTCTGTAAAAAAATTGTTCTAATACCAATTTTTTGGAAAGAAAAAAGTGGAAATTCATAAATTTCACACACACAAACAATACAAGTTGTTTCTTTATCTATTTATCAAAGAAAACTTGATTGATTACAATGCACCCAAAGTGTGTTATTTTTTATTTTTTTTATTAACGACTCAACTAAAACTCACTCGGAATAACTACATCATGCAAACACTCTAAATTTAACCATTCCAAATATAATATTGAACTCGAAATAAAACACACATGACTTAAATCAACTCAAACTCTAGCAAGAGTAATTAGTTGTTTTTAACTCGAAGGCTCAATCCCAATACCATATAATTTAGTGAAATTACACGCCAATTATTTAAAAACCCATTGTTCTTAGTAAAATCATGGCTCTTATTTTATCTTCGCATGATGGTAATGGAACTAATTGTTTGAATACAAATAAATAGTTGCTTACATACAAAAGCAAGGGAAATGAAAAGTAATTATAAAATTGGATTTTTTTTTCATTTTCCAATTTCATTTTTTATTTAAAGAGTTGGAAAGTTTATCCAGCAAAAAATTGAAGGAATAAGAGTTCAAAAGTTCATCAAACACAAAAATGAGATAATTAATGAAACTTAACTAATTCTGTAAGGAGAGATTGAATAAATTAAAAAGAAAGAAAACAAAAAAAATTCAAAAAAGGTAATTGCCAATTTCTTAAAATGAATAAAATAAGAAAATAAGAAAAAAATATTATATATGCAGGTTTTTAATATATTTATAGTCAAATTTTGTAAGAATTGCAGGTTTTAACCCTGTATAGAAATTATCTACAAACGAATTCTTAAAAATAGAAAATAAACAATAGCGAGAGCATAAAGCTTAAAACATATATACACACAGATTTTTCCTCTAGTTCCCAAATTGGGACTGCCAGCTTGATTTTTCATTATATTCCTTTTAGTGCTGCAACACACACACACACAAATATATATATATATATATATATATATATATATATATATATATATATATATATATATATATATATATATATATATATATATATATATATGTTTATTGTGTGTGTGTGTGTCTTTATGTAAAATCAATTATAAACCCTAATCCATTAACCCTAGATTAGAACATAATCGTAGTTCCCTTGACCCGATCTATAAAACAGCAGGGGTCAAAAAACATGAAGCCCCAAAACCATGTGCAAACCCATGCTAAAAAACATAACTGGGTTAACCAACCTAAAATAGGGTACAAAAAAATTTCTCAGGGCACTGTTCCAGACCCCGTGCAGGGCGCTACCCACCCCTTTCTAACCCCTCGACAAGGGGGGATTTCACCCCACCTATGACCCCCCCCCTCGCTATGCTCGATTCAAAAAACAGGGGTTGCTATCAGCCCCCTTGTGAAACCCCCCCTCGTGTGTGTGATTATTCGTGTAAATAATATAACACATACCCAACATTCTCCCACTTGTGGTTTTCTTTCCGCAGGGGGCCACATGAGAGATTGGTCTTTATTCCAACCCTACAACACCCGTTGTTTCTCTGCACAAAGAGAAATTCTAAGTGCTCACAGACTTCGTCAATGCATCTGCAACATTCTTCGAAGTTTCTACCTTTACCAGCAACACATTTTTACCCTCAACCATATCTCTCACAAAGTGATATTGAACATCAATGTGCTTGGTATTTTAATGATAAGTAGGTTTCTTAGCCAAGAAAATTTCACTTTTGCTAACACATTCTATCCTTATAACTCACTGCACCAACTCCATACTTGAACACAATCTCTGCAACTGAACTACTTCCTTGCTTGCATGAGTAGTTTCCATGTATTCTGCCTCTGTAGTTGAAAGAGCCACTATAGACTATATTTTACTCATCCAACTAACTACACCCCCAAATAAGCTAAACACATACCCACTTGTAGATATTGTTTGGTCCATATCTCCAGCTGAGTCTGCGTTAACAAAACCACGAATTTCCAAAACTTTGTCCAATCCTGTTTTTCCCTTGTAGCACAAACCATAATCACTATTTCCATGCAAATACCTGAAAACCTGCTTTACTGTTATCAAATTCTTCTTCCATGGTTTTGACAAAAACCTGCTCAGTACTCCCATTTCATGTGCAATGTCTGGTCTAGTATAGACCATTGCATACATCAGGCTACCCACTACACTTGCATATGGAACATGAGACATATCCTCCTCTTCCTCTTCTGTTATGGGACACTGTTCAACAGATAAATTTACACCTACAGGAATAGGAACTTTCACCAGTTTACTATCCTGCAATATTGTCTCAATATACTTCCTCTGGTTTAACCAGAGCTTCCTCTTTGCTCGATATCTCTTAATTTCCATGCCCAAAACACAGTTTGCAGCACTAAGATCCTTCATCCCTAATTTGGAGAACAATTGGGTCTTCAAATCCTGGATAATTTCTTTGTCATTTCCAACCAACAAGATATCATCCACATACAAGACCAAATAAATAACATGGTCACCAATTAATTTAAAATAAAAACAATGATCCTATTTGCTTCTATTGAAGCCAAGTCTCGGTATATAGGTATCAAATTTCTGATACCACATCCTAGGTGATTTTTTTAACCCATCGAGAGACCTTTTTTAACCTTCATACCAGTTCTTTATTACCCTTCACCACAAAGCCTTCAGGTTGCTTCATGTAGATCTCCTATTCTAGATCCCTGTGAAGAAATGTTGTCTTCACATCCATTTGTTCTACCTCAAAATCAAATGCAGAATCAATAGATAAAAGTAATATAATAGAAGTAACCTTGGTAACAGGTGAAAAAATATCACCAAAATCAATTCGTGACACCTGGGAATAACCTTTTTCTACCAACTGAGATTTTTATTTCTCCACCTTGCCTTCTACATTCATCTTATTCTTAAACACCCATTTTCTCCTGCTGTGTTTCCTTTCGACCAGCAACTCCACCAGATCTCATGCCTAATTTTTGTGCAAGGATGCCATTTCATCAACCATGGCCTCCTTCCAAAGTGTTCCATCCTCTGAATCCACTACCTCCGTGACAGTTCTAAGATCATCATCAATGATAGTTAAATCAAAATTTGAACAAGAGAAGATGGACTATACCTTTCTGGCTACATTCTTTCCCGAATTGATCTTATCACAACTGGAGTTTGCAGCTCTTCCTCTTCTGAATCTTGTTCTGTTGTAGATTCTAATTCATCCTCCTTTCGCTAAAACTCTATCTTCTCAAGTTCCTTTCATAGAAATTCATGTTTAACAACATATTTCACCTCTCTAAACAAGACATCTCAATTGTACACAACCTTCCTTTTTCCTGGGTTTAAGAGCTTGTAACCTTTTAAACCATCCTTATACCTAATAAAGATACACCTTTCAGATTTATTATCCAAATTGGTCCTTTTATACTTTGGAACATGTACATATGCATCACATCCAAACACCCTCTAATGTGAACGAGAGGGTTTCTTACTAGTCCATACCTCATGTGGAGTGTTATCTTCTAACACTGATGAAGGTGATATGTTAACGAGGTAACATGGAGTCTCCACTACCTCTCCCAAGAATTCTTGTCCTAACCCGGTACCACTAGGCATGCTTCTTGCCTTTTCCATTAGTGTTGTGTTCATTCTTTCTGCAACTCAATTTTGTTGAGGTGTGTATGGATTAGTCTTTTTTCTTGCTATACCACACTTCTTACATAAATCTTCAAATTTCTTCTTGAAGAACTCTCCACCATTATCTATCCTTAACACCATTATTTTCTTCTTTGTATGGTTTTCCACAAGAGCATTAAATTATTTAAATCTGTCAAAGACTCCATATTTATTCCTCAAGAAATATATCCATGTATTCCATTAGAAGTTATATATGACTTAAACATAGTACATAGACTTTCCTAGCGATGCAACCAACATAGGTCCAAACACATCTCTATGCACAAGCTCTAATATCTTGTTCACCCTCTTAGCACCAGAAGGAAAACTCACCCGATTCTACTTCCCATCTACGCAATGTTCACAGAAATAGAAATGCAAAGAGAAATTAGACATACCTTATACCATAGCATTACCATGCAGTATCGAAAGGCCCTTCTCTCCAATATGAGTAAGCCTTTGATGCCATAACATAGTATTTTATCTAGAGACGACTAGGCTTTCCACTCCACTTTCAAGAACCATATAATTGTTGCACCCATCAATAACAATGCTACCCTGAAGCTTGTACAGAGTTCCAATATGAACTCCCCGCATGAATACCGGTGCTCCCCAAACCATCTTGTAGGATATTTCTGGAACATTGGACCCTTGCATCATCCATATTTCTTACATAAATCTGATCTATGACCAATGCCAGAATATGCAAAACTCCAGGAAGTGTTCTAATCCTTCCACCTTTCCGCTTCAACTTAACTTTTCCACATCTCATGATTTTTTCCTTCCTATCATCCCCTAAGAAGACATCACCAAAATCATACTTCTCATACTTAAACAACCACTCCCTATGTGGAGTGAAGTGAAAGGATCCATGTGATTCAATCAACCATGCCTCATGATATACATATGTATTTGAAAAAGAAGCCAAATACACATCCCCACATTCATCTGAGGTGGTTTTTGCCTCTATAGAAGGAGCTTCATCAAATCCCTTTCCTTTCATTTATGAGTCCTCTTCAAAATGGTATTGTTTGTTTTTTAACTGTTTTAAATAGTAGAAAAACATCATACATCGACACGCATGTCTTAAAATGCAATTCAAATATTAATTAGCCAACTTCGAAAAATAATAAACAATATATTTTGGCATAAAAAATAAAGTTTTAATATGCATAACTTAGTCCTCCTTGTGTTATATCTATATATATATATATATATATATATATATATATATATTAGACTAATTTATTCTACACGAACAGAGGTATACATGTTAAGATGTATGAAAATTTGCAAGGAAAAACATTTCATTTAAGGGAAAATTGATAGATTATATGACACTAATTTTTTAGGTAAAAAATATTGTTAAGACAACACTATAATTATCCACAAATTGTATTTTTACTCTGAATCATAATTCACAACACTTATATCCATTTTCAGGGTTTCAACTCAATAAAAGGGTACAATTTTGAAATTTTATCACCACATTTGACCCAAAAGTGTAACTCATATTCATGCACTCACCCTTATATAGGATATACCATTAGCCTATACATGTTGTTTACTCTCTAGCTCCTATGACATGTCCCTCTTAAGAACTAAATCTATTAGGTTTGATAAATACCATGCCATCCTAGAATGTGGAAAAAACCCATTATTCTCTAGAGGATGAGAGCAAGCTCCACTTGGGTTTAGACACCCACAACACGTACTTCACTTACATCCTACCTATTGATGCAATTTGATGTATCATTATTCCATCTTGTTTACCAACATTCTTTACATCATCACCAAACTTCACATGTAGTTTTGACTGCCTCTTGATCACGTTATCAAAATTTTCCCATGCTCCTCTCCTTTGCCTTATGGATCTCCTATCTAGAAGCCACAAACCCATTGGAAATGTGCCTAAGGTAAGGTAGGAAAAAAATATTAAGTCCATTTCAAACATCATGGTAAACTCCTCCTAGCCTTCTCTCGGTGCAACTACAATAATTTTTGTGCCTTTTATCCCATTCTTCTTCTCCATACACTATGAAGCATAGTGTACCATTTTATGATAGGAAAAAACTTGACTTTAGTCAATTCCTTCCTGTTTGACTATGATTTTGAATCTTCATCCCTGATACTTAGAATTTTTCTCTTTTTTCCCTAACTAGAAAGAGTGAGGAATTTATCATCCCCACTCTTATGTTGTCCTCCTAACAAATATTTCTTCTAGATCTCCCTTTCGGTAAAGTCATCGCATAGTCTCCTATATAATCTGGTAACTATTATCTTGTTATAACTCAAGTCAAAAAGGTATTCCACGGTTTTGAGAATCCACTCATGATTTTATCTACATGCTCGTCGTTCGGGTAAGGCTACCACAATATGTATAATTGCATCACAAACTTGTTGGATCCTTGTGAAGTATGATTTCAGGATATGTCATTCAGTCACCTTTGTGTTCTTCAAATTATTTATTAACACCTTTTTATTATTCTGAGTGTCACTAAGATATAGGCTCATTAGAGGGATCACTATTGTTCCTTATGTTAGAAACCAAGATAATACTGAGAGAGGTTGAATCAATATTATGGTCAATTTTAACAATTATATACAATACCCAATTATTAAGCTATAAATTATGTAATTCACATACTAGCACAATAAATTAATCATCATACACATAGGAGAAACAAATTTTTACGGGGAAACCCATAAGAGTAGAAAAACACAAATCTTATTTTTGTTCTTAATGCAATATCTAATTTGTTGTTACATAAAATCTATTAGAACCAACTAAAAGTAATAACCCACCCCCCGATTTGCAAGTGCATACTTGTATGAGGCTCAAACTACCTTTTCTTACATGCACCAACCTAAAGGAAGCACCAAATCCCTAATGTTTTAAAAGATCCTGCCTAAAGGAAGCACTAAATCCCTAATGCGTAGGCACCAACATGATCAACCTAGATGAGCCATCTTTCGTTTATTTTGACACTCATAACGATATAATTTTAAATTTGTTTGCAGGAACCAACCCCCAATCTGTTACAACATGTACCTCCCTTTCATATTATTTTCAAACTAGATCCACATGCTTTCTTTATACAACTAAAATGTTTCATGATTCAATTCCTACTCCAATTTCTCTTTTTGGCTTCACACACATTCTCTGAAAACTTTCTGCAATTGCACATCTTCAATAGACTTTGTTTCGCTCTTCTTTATTCCTTCTTGCCATAGAATTCTGCAGAGACTCTTTTTCATAGAATTTAATTAATAATCAAGGATTTTCTTCCACACGCTTAGAAACCACCCAGATCTATTTCTCTTATTTATATTCTACCATATCAATCGAATAAAATAGGGCCAATAATGAACTTGTATTCTAATTTTTCCTTACTATAAACATAGTCTCGATGGCTTGGATATTACTTAATTCCATGGAATTTGGCGATTGGATACAAACCATATGATATAATCATATGCCAGAAAATTTGGATCTAAGCCAAAATTATTTCTTACCCCAAAATTTCCTAAAACAATGGATATAAACTTTTTACTATGTTGTTGTGAATGTTCCTCTTAAATAATACCAAATTTCCCATCCAGGTCGTTAGGTCCCTGACCCATTTTGGCAATCAAAATTCATTTATACCTAGGGTTGCACTGCGTGGGATTAGGTTTAATCCCTAAAAAAGGAAACCTAAGATGATTAGGTTTAAGCATCCTAGATACATCGTTAGTGGACAAATATCTTATCACGCCACTTGGATAGCTTATTACCAACTCATCATTATCAACTAATAAAATTCTACCACACCACTCTTCCTATGGAACATCTTGTTGACATCGTATCGTCATCATGGTGATACCATCCTTTCTTGTGACATCCTTTTATGGTGCCATGTGTCACCAAAAAATCGACCACTTCGCCACCAAAAGATCTAATTTTTTTTTCCATTTTTCACACTGGTAGTGTGTCATGTTATCTATGCCATGTCATCCTGGTTACTTATGTGACATGTCCTCGTGATACCTAGTGCCTCAGCCATTCTGGAGAATGAACATTACGTACACCTCGGGTCATTATGTTGAGGATTAGGGTTAATCCCTTATTGATACTTAAGTGTGGCGAGGGAGTAAGGATAATACCTAATTAGGGTATCTTAAGCCTTAATTAAGAGTTCACAAGTGAACTCCTTTAACCAACCTCTCAAACCAGTCAATTCCTACCACATGTCTAGGGTCCATCGTTGGTATCAAGCCATCTCCAAACTCTGTTAGTTTTTTATTTATTTAACCCATGCCTAATCAAATGTTGAGAATCATTCCATACCCCAAATTTATTTTATTCATTTAAAAAATTGGGGGGTATGGATTTTATTTTATTTTGGACTAAACACACTTTCACTATCATGATCGTGCCAACTAAATCCTACCAATATGTTAGATCAAATGGTATTGACATGACTTCAACCCCCACAAATATTTCTGAAGTTTAACGAGGCCAGGGGTCAAAATTTTTGCTTATGTGAAACCAATATATACTAGAACCCTACTTTAAACCAAAAATATTCAAAGCTCATTTTCTCATTATTCATTTGTAGTTAAATAAAGCGCTATATAGCATTGGAAAGATCTCTAGGAGAACTATCCAACCAAACACTTAGTTTTCTAATTTGAAATGAGGAAGTAAAGGATAATTTCCTTTAAAGATATAGCCTTCATCCTTGACCTCAGGTTGGTTAGAAACACACATTAACACATCTATGATGACACACTTATGTTCCTTGCCTCTAGGACCTCTTGTATTATAATGCTCGTCTAAAACTTGCAAGGTCTTTTATAGCTTCAATTAAGAGAGAAAAAATTTTATTCTCACACACTGTTGTTGATGTGCTCTCTCTCTGTCTCTTGACTCTGTAAAAAAATTCTCTAATACCAATTTTTTGGAAAGGAAAAAGTGGAAATACATAAATTTCACACACACAAAAAATACAAGTTGTTTCTTTTATCTATTGATCAAAGAAAACTTGATTGATTACAATGCACCCAAAGTGCGGTATTTATGTTTTTTGATTAACGACTCAACTAAAACTCACTTGGAATAACTACATCATGCAAACACTCTAAATTTAAACATTCCAAATATAATATTGAACTCGAACTAAAGCACGCATTACTTAAATCAACTCAAACTCTAGCAAGAGTAATTAGTTGTTTTTAACCCGAAGGCTCAATTCCAATACCATATAATTTAGTGAAATTATTTAAAAACCCATTTTTCTTAGTAAAATCATGGTTCGTATTTTATCTCCACATGATGCTAATGGAAGTAATTGTTTGAATACAAATAAACAGTTGCCTACATACAAAAGCAAGGGAAATGAAAAGTAATTATAAAATTGGTTTTTTTTTTTTTCATTTTCCAATTTCATTTTTTATTTAAAGAGTTGGAAATTTTATTCAGCAAAAAATTGAAGGAATAAGAGTTCCAAAGTTCATCAAACAAAAAAAATGAGAGAATTAATGAAACTTAAATAATTATGTACGGAGGGTTTGAATTAATTAAAAACAAAAAAACAAAAAAAATTCAAAAAAGGTAATTTCCAATTTCTTAAAATGAATCAAATAAGAAAATAAGAAAAAAATATTATATATGCAAGTTTTTAATAAATTTACAATCGAATTTTGTAATAAATCTAGGTTTTAACCCTGTATAGAAATTATCTGCAAACGAATTCTTAAAAATAGAAAATAAACAATAGTGAGAGCATAAAGTTTAAAATAGATATACACACGAATTTTTCCCCTAGATCCCAAATTGGGACTGCCAGCATGATTTTTCATTATATTCCTTTTAGTGCTGCAACACACACACACACACACACACACACACACAGATATATATATATATATATATATATATATATATATATATATATATATATATATATATATATATATATATATATATATATATATATATATATACATATATATACAATTATAAACCCTGAGGATTAACTCCTGGATTAGAACATAAATCTCCATAGTTCCCTTTGACTCGATCTATAAAATACTAGGGGCCGAAACCATCGTTTCAAAACCATGTGCAAACGCATGCAAAACCATAATCCGGTTCACAAAACCTAAAATGGGATCCAAAATTTCTGGCAATCGTAACTAGACTTCGTGTGGACTACCCGTCCTACAATCCCTCGGGATAGGTTCTTTCGTCCTGCCTATGACCCCCCCCCCCCGCTATACCCGATTCAACAAACAACGGGTGGTATCGCACCCTTCTGAAACCCCCCCCCGTGTGTGCGATTATTCATGTAAATAATATCACACATACCCACCATTCTCCCACTTGTGGTTTTCTTTCCGCAAGGGGGCACATGAGAGATTGGTCATTATTCCAACCCTACAAAACCCATTGTTTCTCTACGCCAAGAGAAATTCTAAGTGCATAGAGTCTTCTTCAATGCATCTACAACATTCTTCAGAGTTTCTACCTTTACTAGCAACACCTTTTTATCCTCAACCATATCTCTCACAAAGTGATATTGAACATTAATGTGCTTGGTCTTTTAATGATAAGTAGGTTTCTTAGCCAAGAAAATTTCACTTTGGCTATCACAGTCTATCCCTATAACTCACTACACCAACTCCATACTTGAACACAATCTTTGCAACCAAACTGCTTCCTTGCTTGCATGAGTAGTTGCCATGTATTCTACCTCTATAGTTGAAAGAGCCACTATAGACTATATTTTACTCGTCCAACTAACTACACCACGAAATAGGCTAAACACATACCCACTTGTAGATATTCTTTCGTCGATATCTCCAACTGAGTGTGCGTCAACAAAACCACGGATGTCCAAAACTTTGTCCAATCTTGTTTTTCCCTTGTAGCAAAAACCATAATCACTAGTTCCACGCAAATACCTGAAAACCCGCTTTACTGTTATCTAATTATCCTTCCATGGTTTTGACATGAACCTACTCAATACTCCCACTACATGTGCAATGTATGGTCTAGTATAGACCATTGCATACATCAGGCTACCCACTACACTTCCATATGGAACACGAGACATATCATCCTCTTCTTCTTGTGTTTTGGGACACTATTCAACAAATAGATTTACACCTATAGGAATATGAGACTTCACCGGTTTACTATCCTGCAATGTTGTCTAGATATACTTCCTCTATTTTAACCAAAGCTTCCTCTTTGCTCGATATATCTTAATTTCCATGCCCAAAACATAGTTTGCAACACTAAGATCCTTCATCCCTAATTTGGAGAACAATTGGGTCTTCAAATCCTGGATAGTTTCTTTGTCATTTCCAACCAACAACATATCATCCACATACAAAACCAAATAAATAGCATGGTCACCAATTAATTTAAAATAAAAACAATGATCCTATTTGCTTCTGGTGAAGCCAAGTCTCGGTATATAGGTATCAAATTTCTGACACCACATCCTAGGTGATTGTTTTAACCCATCGAGAGACTTTTTTTAACCTGCATACCAATTCTTTGTTACACTTCACTGCAAAGCCTTCAAGTTTCTTCATGTAGATCTCCTCTTCCAGATCCCTGTGAAGAAATGTTGTCTTCACATCTATTTGTTCTACCTCAAAATAAAATGCAACAGCAACAGATAAAATTAATCTAATAGAAGTAACCTTGGTAATAGGTTAAAAAATATCACCAACTGAGCTTTTTATGTCTCCATGTTTCCTTCTACGTTCATCTTATTCTTAAACACCCATTTTCTCTTGATGGGCTTCCTTTCAGCCCGCAACTCCACCAGATCCCATGCCTAATTTTTGTGCAAGGATGTCATTTCATCAACCATGGCCTCCTTCCAGAGTTTTCCATTCTCTAAATCCACTACCTCCCTGATAATTATAAGATCATCATCAATGATAGTTAAATAAAAATTTGAATAGGAGAAGATGGACTATACCTTTCTGGCTACATTCTTTCCTGAACTGATCTTATCACAATTGGAGTCTGTAGCTCTTCCTCTTATGAATCTTGTTCTGTTGTAGATTCTTATTCATCCTCCTTTCTCTCAAACTCTATCTTCTCAAGTTCCTTTGGTAGAACTTCATGTTTAACAACATATTTCACCTCTCTAAAAAAGACATCTCAGTTGTACACAACCTTCCTTTTTTCTAGGTTCGAGAGCTTGTAACCTTTTAAACCATCCTTATACCCAATAAATATGCACCTTTCATATTTATTATCCAAATTGGTCCTTTTATCCTTTGGAACATGTACATATGCATCACATCCAAATACCCTCTAATGTGAAAGAGAGGGTTTCTTACCAGTCCACACCTCATGTGGATTATTATATTCTAACACTGATGAAGGTGATCTGTTAACGAGGTAACATGGAGTCTCCACTGCCTCTCACCAGAATTCTTGTCCTAACCCGGTACCACTAAGCATGCTCCTTGCCTTTTCCATCAGCGTTGTGTTCATTCTTTCTGCAACTCAAATTTGTTGAGGTGTGTATGGAGTAGTGTTTTGTCATGCTATACCACACTTCTTACATAAATCTTCAAATTCCTTCTTGAAGAACACTCCACCATTATCTATCCTCAGCACCATTATCTTCTTATTTGTCTGTTTTTCCACAAGAGCCTTAAATTATTTAAATATGTCAAAGAATTCATATTTATTCCTCTAGAAATATATCCATGTATTCCATTAGAAGTCATCTATGACTTAAACATAGTACACAGAATTTCCTAGTGATGGAACCAACATATGTCCAAACACATAATTGTGCACAAGCTCTAATATCTTGTTCGCCCTCTTAGCACCAGAAGGAAAACTCACCTGATTCTGCTTGCTATCTAGACAACGTTCACAGAAATCAAAATCGAGAGAGAAATTAGACATACCTTCTACCATAGCATTACCATGTGGTATCTGAGGGCCCTTCTCTCCAATATGAGGAAGCCTTTGATACCATAACATAGTATTTTCTCCAGAGACCACTAGGCTTTCCGCTCCACTTTCCGAAACCATATAATTGTTGCACCCATCAATAACAATGCTACCCTGAAGCTTGTACATAGTTCCAATATAAACTCCCCACATGAATACCAGTGCTCCCCAAACCATCTTGTAGATATCTTTCTCGAACATTGTTTTTACACTTGCATCATCCATCTTTCTTACAGAAATATGATCTATGGACAATGCTGGAATATGCAAAAAACCAGGAAGTGTTCTAATCCTTCCACCTTGCCGCTTCAACTTAAATTTTCCACATCTCACAATTTTTTCCTTTCTATCATCCCCTAATAAGACATCACCACCATCATACTTCTCATACTTGCAGAACCACTCCCTATGTGGAGTGAAGTGAAAGGATCCACATGATTTAATCAACCATGCCTCATGATATACATGTGTATTTGAAGAAGAAGCCAAATACAAATCCCCACATTCATCTGAGGTGGTTTTTGCCTCTGTAGAAGGAGCTTCATCAAATACCTTTCCTTTCTCAAGAGCTTTATATCTATAGTCCTTTTTGAATTTCCCTTCCTTTCCATATATCCAGAACACCTTTACTGGCTTTCCTGGAGATTTAGATCTCTCTCTAGATTTAGATCTCCCACTCTAACACTTATTTTTGTTTATGTTCTGGGACCTTCCTCGTACAGATAAAGCATCTCCATTATGGCCCTCCATCTTGTTTCCTTCAACAGCAAGGCTGAGACAATTTCATCAAAATTCAAGGTAGTTGTATTTCTAGCTATTGTAATAACGAGATTGTTCCACGAATCTCGTAGAGAAAAAAAAAACTGATGCACTTATTTTCAGCTGATATTTTAATATCAACATATGACAATAGACTTGTCACAATATTTAAGGCATTAAAATGCTCCATCACCAAGTCTCCATCCTTCATCCTCGAGTTATACAACTTTCTCCACAAGAACAATTTATTTACTAGAGACTTAAATTGGTACAAAGTCCCTAAATTAACCCACAAATTCTTCGTCATAGCTTCCCTAGATACATTCAACAATACTGAATATGTGATACATAACCATACTGTGCTTTTTTCCTTCCAATCCAACTTTGCCTAGTCTTCATCTGACATTGTCATTGGTTTACTACCCAGATATAGCATGATCCATTGATCTTTGTCCACTAGCATATCCTCCATATTTAGCTTCCACAAATCAAAACTCTGACCATTAAAATTTTCAATCTCTATATTTCCACCGCTCACCATCTTCTTTCACCGCAAGAATCAATCCTGCAGATCTCCCATTGAACAGGGTCTACCACAGGCCCGAGGAAAAAACCCCCCAACAACACATGCATCCCATTGAAGCCAGAAAAAATCTAATACCAAATTTAGGTTTTAACCCAGTACATAAATTATCTGCAAACGAATTCTTAAAAACATAAAATAAACAATAGAAAGAGCATAAAACATAAATCATATATATAGATACATTTGTCCCCTAGATCCTAAATTGGGACTACCAGCTTGATTTTTCATTATATTCATTTTAGTGTTACAACACACAGACACACACACACATATATATACGAAAGAATTCATACACCCCAATCCTTTAACCTTGGTTTAGAACATAACAACAGTTCCCTTGACAAGATTTACAAAATACCATGGGCCAAAATCCATCAAGCCCCAAAACCATGTGAAAAGACATGCACAAAACCATAGGCGGATCCACCCACCTAAAATATTGTCCAAATATTTTTTCCTGGGACAATGTCCCAAACCCCGTGTAGCGGCCTACCCACCTCCAGAAAACCCCTAGACAAGGGGATTTGTCACCCCACCCCCATTGCGCTTAATGCAACGAACAGGATGGACTATCGCATGCAAATATTTGTGTAAATAATATAGCACATAACCAACATTTACCACCCGTTTGGAATCATGGTTGTCGTTAGACCAAAACCTGCATGTGTTAATCAATGATCACATCGCCAAATTTAAGGATCCACGAGAGGCGGTTATTCCAAGTTGCGAAACACATGGGGAGAGTTGGTTTATCCAATGTCCAACAATATCCCCCCCAACGTGAGCAGGGTGTGTATCGAACTCGTGACGTGTGCTCTGATACCACTTGTTTGGAATCATGTTTTTTGTTAGAACAAAATCCGCAAGGGTTAGTCAACGATCGCATCTCCAGAGAAGGATCCGTGAAAGGTGGTTAGTCCATGTTGCGAAACACATGGGGGGTGTTGTTTTATCCAATGTCCAACAAGAATTGATTTTTTTTATCTAAATTTTTGTCGTATAGAAACAATCAAACTCGTCGCCTTTCAACTATGACCAATTAATCAAACCTTCATAAGTAATTGAGACTTTCCCTATTATAATCATTTATATTTTAATAACATCATTTCCTCTCGTAGGATTTTGTGGAGATGGCCATCCCTCACAATTTTCACAGAGGGAATGAGGGAGATTGTACTATTGGAATGGTATATTCTCTTTGCAAAAAATGAAGAAAATCCATGGGAGATTAACGTTGGCACAAGACATTGATCTTATGCCCTCAACGAGATCGATATTGTGGATGCCAATAATAGTAAATCGAAAATACACGGACATTGTGAGTGATATCAAGATCAATGAGATCAGGCCTAATGGTATTACAAAGTGTCTAGAAGATGAAATTGAGTTCAAGGCGTAAATAGAATATAAAATTGAGTCCACCGGTGATAACAGTTGTGTTGATCAAATGTGTACATTCAAGAAAGCTAAATAAATAAAGGCTAATAAAATTTTGAACTGATATCAGTGTGTGATATAAGAGGATGGACGTATTATCACTTTGTTCACGCAGAGCTTGGTTACTTCAGAACATGGGACCTGTTGAGATATTTCAACTTCTATGAGTCAATGGAAACATCCTATTCTTGGTTTTGTCAACCTTTTCTATGAGTCTTCTATTGGGAGGTTTTTCATAGATATAATATGTGTTCCCTTGAATCATTACATCATAACCATGTTCCATCAATTTTCCTACACTAATAAGGTTATGATTCAGATGTGGAACATAATAAACATTAGGAATGTTTTTTGTTGATTTTGTTTAGTAAGAATATGGATAATACCTTTCCCTTCAGCTTGAATACAATAATGATCTTCAAGTGTAATTTTTTTTGTCATTGAAGCATCAAGAGAAGAAAGAATTTTTTTGTTACCTGTCATATGATTGTTGCAGCCACTTTCCAACAACCAAAGATCCTTGTTGTGAGTGTCTTCAAAAAGATCGCAGGAAAGAAACATTGTTTCAAATGATTCTCTGCCATTGCTGGAGAGATAAACACTACCTATCTGTTGATCTAACAATTTCTTCTACATTCATGTTCATAATTCAAAAATTTCTTGCAGTAATAGAATTTGAAATTATATTTTCTCCATGCTCTGCTTCTATGAGTTTGGTTTTGTGGAGGTCTACATTGCTCTGTTGCATGCTGATGTTTTGGCCTGCCTCTCCTTCATCCTCTACCTCCCTTTCTCCCACCCCTATATCCTCTACCTCTTCCTCTGCCAAAAGAGACTTGTGCTTTGAAATCTTGTTCCATGGAATCTTCTACCAAGTTGAGTCTTGTTTCATGTGCCAAAGGTGATTCAATCAGCTATTCTATTAAGAATGTTGTAAAATCTTTGGATTCTAGAATGGTTGTTATAGCCATGTCATATTTCTTTTCAAAATACTTTTTCAACAATATTCTAATATGTAATGCTTTCACCAATGATTTTCATCAAATTGACTATTCCCATGACTCTAGCCATTAACTGATCCACATTATTTATGTTAGTCATCTTCAGGGTTTCAAACTGTGCTCTCAATTTCTGCAATTTAATTATCTTCATTGAACCAGTACCTTGATACGCAACTTTCAAAATATCCCAAGCTTCTTTTGTTGTTGATGCACTGGTTTCCTTGTCGAAGATAGAGTCATCGACTGAGTTTTATATCCAACATTTGGCTTTTTTCTCCTTCTTTTTGAGTTTTGCATAAATATTTCTCTGATTATTGTTCATGGCTACTAATTTTTCTTGGGTCGGCTCTACATAACTGTTCGACAGGGTATCCCAACATTCTTGGGCTTGTAGAAATGTTTTAATTCTTAAATACCAAAACTCATAATTTTTTCCAAGGAGAGTTGGGGTAAGGCGTTGGAGGAAGCCATTTCTTCAAATGTGGATGTGTGTGCGTTTTTACAATCTTCTTTCCAGGACTTTCTAAAAATTCTCCTTTAAAAAAAACACAACGCCCTCTTCCTTTAAAAAAAAGCTTTAATAGAGACGTTTTTTTGTTTAATAAAAAACTCCTTTTTTTTTAATAAACTCCTTTTCACTAATCCAAAACCCATTTCTAAAAAGACTCTAAACGCCTCTAATCTTGAACGGAGGCATAATAAACCTTTAAATAAAGACCTTTTACCAAACTCCTCCTCTTTAAAAACAAAAAAACATGAGGAATTCAAAACCTTACATGAGCATTTCAATAAAGTCATTCCTTTGTTTTAAAATACATAGGGCACCTTCGAAAACTTCTTTTTAAAAAGAAATTGACACCTATGTACTAGAATTTAAGTAAAAATGAAATGTCTACCACACCTAGCACACAAGAGAATCAAATGTGATGAGACTTATGAGACAATGAGATTAATATTTTAACATCTCATCCTAATATCAAATGTTACAAGTGGAGGCACTTACAATATCTAATTTTTCTTTTTATTTTGCAAACAATGTATTAAGAATGTGTTTGAATTTCAAAAAGAAAAATTAGACATTGTAAATGCCTCTTGTAATAGTTGAGATTAAATAAGAATGCTGAGATATTGTGTCATCACATTTCATTCTCTTATCTTCTAAGTAGAGCAAATAGTTCAGTCATAGCTCTTGATGTTTTTAGTCATAGTTCAGCAATCTCTGCTACACTTTTCATTTTTCATTCTTTATTAAGACCGTCATCACATTTAGTTTCATTCATTCTTTGAGAGGACATCATCAACAACTTGATAGATGGAGATTCAGTGGCCAATATTATCTATTGCAATAACATGCTCGGTTTTGCTGACATGACACAGGATTTCTATGGGTCTTAGGGAGACCATGATGTTTGACAGTTGAATTGATCCAATCATTCAAAAATATTTTGAATTTCCATGGCAAGAAGTTGGAATGGTAGTCAGTGAAGCAAAGTTTCCAACTTCTAAGCGACGATCAGAAAGCAATGTAATGTGCTGAAAATAAAAAACTGTGGAATTGAATGTAATGCGTTGAAAATAAAAGAATTGGAATTGAGAATTTCTATAAAATATTGATGTCTAGTAACAGAAGTTTATTAATGCCATTAAAGCATATCATGTTCACAATTATATTTAGTTTTTACTGAAAGTGGCATTGGCATATCATAGTGATGTTATATTTTGGGTACATTATTATCTGATAGGGTATCGAATCAAATGATTGTTATTGGCATTTTTCCTTGACATCCTGAAATGTGAATCATCGAATCCTTGAGACCTTGGAATTTAAATCACCTAATACTTGCAATCGAGACATGTTTTGAATATTGATGTGTTAACATCAGTTTGATTAGCTTTAAATCATTGTCTTATGCAACAAACAGCCCTATAAAGTCTGATATATCGTAGCGAAACTACTTTGTTACCACGAGCGGCATATTATAATGAATGAATTTAAGCCACCTCCAACAATGCACGGAAGCAATGATCGTGTAATCAATTTTTAAAGGTTGATATTATTATAGCATAAGGTTTTGGGATGAGGATAACTAGTCGCAATCCTCTTACAGATGCTTTTTTCTAACTCAGAAAACTAGCTGACACAATGATTTTGTGATGTCACTATGCATTTTCATTTCAGTGTACTTTTGGAATTCAAGTAAAGCTGTTTAAAGCTTCAAAATTTGTCATTATCCCACTATGGAGTAAACTTTTGGCAACCAACAAATCATAAGCTATTGGTTATTAAATTCTTTCTTAAATCATAAGCTATTGGTTATTAAATGCTTTCTTAGAGTCTTTATTAGACCCCCATACCATAGCCCCATCTCATCCACGCAATGGCCACCCATCCCATGGGCATATATAAGTCACTATATCCATTCCCTCACCTGCCGAACCCCGAACCTCTGCCTTCGTACAAGCCGTGTATTTACGTTCAGTGTAATTAATGCAGTTACTACTCTAGGGTGGGTATACACTACAAGCATTAATGAGATAATCATTTGAATTTTGAAAATGCCCGCCCAGATTCTAGATATTTTAATTTCAAATTCGATAATGGTTGAATCAGTTTCATCTCATGGCGTAGAGCAATGCACCAGGAGCTCAACTTGCTGTGGCAAAGGAAGCGAACTCAAATATTTCAAAGCTTTTGGTGTGGGAGGCCATCACCACACATCACTTTTTCAGATGTAATAACATCTCCAAAGTCATTACAGGCATTGCCATTATTAAGCTTATTCAGGTTTTGCACTCAAGGAACCGAATCTAATTATAAGCTACTCGAATTTCCTCTGCAAAATTTATAAACAAAATGTTATCAATAATATTGTTCGGTATCGGTGACAAGTGTTGTTGCAAGAAATTTATATATTAGTATCGGTGACTAGAATTGTTGTTGCAGGCGGGTAAAGTGAGTATGGAGGACAAGCCATTCCTTTTCTTGGAGAATCTCGATCCTCCAAAAGGTGGTATGTACACAATAGGTTGCTGAATATCAAGTTACAAAATTTGTTACAACAAACTGGATGCTGGAATCGATCTTTAGAAGGAATCGATGTGGTCGGCATCCCAACAGCTCTATGCATATCACAGCCATTAGGGCTCTCATCTCCGCCGACTCCGTTAGAAGAAATTAGCTTCATGAAAGGGTTAGCTCTGGACTTCGATCCCAAGTTTGCAATGGAATACTCCAACTTTGACTACGTAGTCCTCGGGAGAGTTATTGAGAATGCTACTGGGATGAAATACAGGGAGTATGTCCAGCAGCACATCTTCAATCCGCTGGGAATTACAAAGATAAAATTGGGGCAATCCATGTTGGAGCACATGGCTCATAAAAACGTTCGTTATCTCGGAATCAAAGGTGAATACTTACCATTTTTTTCAATATTTTCAGGGTAGGGATTCGTGAATACGGATCTATGGAGGTTGGGTAGGAAGTGTCAACGGTCTTTCTAGGTTCGTGGATCATATTGACGGGCTTCAGTTCCCTGCAATTCTGAATAAATAGATGGTATACGCCTTTGTTCAATGCTATGATTCCATGTTACCTGCAATTCTGAATAAAGGGATGGTATACGGCTTTGTTCAATGCTCTGATTCCATTAACAGAGGGACATTGGCACGAGATCCTCTTTCTGATCAGCCGAAGGGATTGGATGTGTTCGTGAGCATTGATAAGAAATCGGCGAAGATTACCACTTTTCTACATAGTGGCGGAACTCATGGATTTCTTTCATGATAAGATTAATGGGTGAGAATACTACTTTTTGGTATGTCTTCAATACTCATCCACGTTTGGAAGATTTGACTATGTTGCAGTGGGAAATTTGAGCCAAGTTACTTGGGTTCCGTAATATGGAGGCAGGCTTTTAAAATCAATAAAGAATTAAATAAAGGAAAAAATTATGGCGAGAAATCAAGTTTTAATGGCTGCATTTGCTGTTTGAACTCCTTGTTACTTATTTCATTGTTCTGTACATTCTCAAGATAGTATTGAACTTTGTGTTTTTTGTTTTTTTATTATATCAATATTTGTCACTAACGATTACTATTATGTATATATAGTATTTGGTGTTTTTTTTATGTTCTGAATTTAGAATATATGATTTTAATTAGATAGTATTGAAGTTTGTTTTTGTTGTTTTTTATTATAGCAATAATTGTTACTCACCATTACTATTATGTAGATGTAGTATTTGGTGTTTTTTTTTTATATCTCGAATTTAGAATATACGATTTTAATTAGATAGTATTGAAGTTTGTTTTTGTTGTTTTTTATTATAGCAATAATACTATTATTATATTTTGTATTTGGTGTTTTTTTTATATTTTGAATTTAGAAGATATGATTTTAATTGAGATTGTAATTTTTGTGATATAAAATGTATTTTGAATATAAAAATGAATTATGTGAAGCTAGGTTACACTTTTTGCCCTTTTTTGAGAAAAAAATTTCATTTTTTTCGGTTCTTCAACTTTCTGCAAACTATAACAATTTTTCTGTGTAGAATTTCATATTGCGATAAAAATAAAAGTTGTGAGAAATTTTGTTAGCTTTCTATTACTTATTTTTTGAAATTTTTTTATGCAGATTTGATATGTCAACTTAGCGTTTCTTTGAGTGTGTGTTTCTTAACAATCAGAGGATTCATAAGAAGTCATGTTATGTCGCAACGCTGTATTCATTGAAAATTTGTGTTTTTGAAAAAACAAAATGTGTTACAACAATCTAGACAGAGTCTACTTTGTTTTCGTCATATTTACAAAGCTAATGGATGCATATCGTAATTACTAGAATTTTTTGAACTTGTCCAATACGAAAAAATGCGTATTTTGGATATGTTTCGCGTCGCAAGAAATTTCTTAACATATAAGTTATAAACTAAAAATCTAAAAGCTACCCATTAGAGATGACGGAACAATGTAATGCCCCATAATTTTTTCAATTTTTTTTACAATGTATTTTGGGAGATACAAAATTTTGATTTCACTGAATCACAATGACCCTCAGAAATTGTTTGCACCCATTTTATTAGAAAAATAATTAAAATTATTAAACGTTTATGAAATTCCATAAAAGTTATATTTCCTGAAAGTAGATTCAATTCTGAAAATGCTTGTCTTGGTTCCAACAGTTAATTAACAACCTTTCATGGATTTTAATCAGTCCAAAGTTGCAGAACCGTATTCAGAGCCTAGTTTTTGCGTAATTGATGACGCGTTAGTTCGGTTGAACTTTTAGTAAAGTTCGGCCGAACTATATTTTCCGCTTAAGACCCGTTAAATCTAACATCTTAATAGTTCGGCCGAACTTTTGATCAAAATTTCGGCCGAACTATTGTATAACTCTCCGTCGGCCGGAGAGTTTTGCGGAGCCCCCTACTAAAACACATTTCGCGTCAATATAAATTGGCGCGAAATGATTCACAATTTTCACATATTTCGCACACTTCTTCTCATTTTACAAAGATCTTGTTTTGAATTCAAAAAATTTTCTTCAAAATTTGGATTTAAGAGCATTTCTTGGTTGATTTTACAATTTTGGGTTTAAAGAATTTTTTTGGAGGACATTTCTTAGAGGCGGCGTGATTTTGGTGAAAATAGTAAAAAATTTCTTGGACGTACATTCAAAAGACATTTCTTGGAGGTATGTACATGTTTTGAGTTAAAGTAAATCTTTTGAGCTTCGTTTCATTTTTATAAGACATTTTTCTCTCGAATTTTTTAAAGTAAGTGTTTTGGATTGGAATATGTATTTTTTGCAAAAAATTTACACTGAATTTTTTTAAATTAAATCTTTTGCGATTTTTTTTGTAATTGAGTTATTGTCCAATTTTTTGAAGGAAATTTTTTGAACTTCATACCCTATTATCATGGGAAATTGAAGAACTTGTGCGAGAAAATATGATCGAAAAAGAGACCCTGAGACACGTAGAGAAGAGACTAGACAATCTCGCAAAAGAAAGTTAGAAGCTCTCTCAAATATTGAAGAGGAAAATCAACCTCAAGAAGAAATTGAAGCAGGTATGTAAATGTAAATATTATGATCTATTGATATATATTTAAAATTTTCCCAATGTAAAATGTGAAGCTTATTTTTTCTTTGATGAACTAGTTTGAAAAATATTTTGTTTAATGTAAACAGACAGAGATATTCCTCAGAATATTGAAGAAGAAAATCAACCTCAAGTAGAAATTGAAGAAGGTATGTAAATTTAAATATTATGATCTATTGATATATTTTTAAAATTTTCCCAATGTAAAATGTGAAGCTTAATTTTTATTTGATGAACTAGTTTGAAAAATATTTTGTTTAATGTAAAAAGACAAAGATATTCCTCAAAATATTGAAGAAGAAAATCAACCTCAAGCAGAAATTGAAGCAGGTATGTAAATATTATGATCTATTGATATATTTAAAATTTTCCTAATGTAAAATGTGAAGCTTAATTTTTATTTGATGAACTAGTTTGAAAAATATTTTGTTTAATGTAAACAGACAGAGATACTCCTCAAAATATTGAAGAAGAAAAACAACCTCAAGCAGAAATTGAATCGGGTATGTAAATGTAAATATTATGATCTATTGATATATTTAAAATTTTCCTAATATTTATTGACATATTTATTAATTTAGTGATTTATTGAATATGTAATATTTTTTCGAATATGTACAGATGAAATCACTATCGATAATGAGATGTTAGAAAATGTTGACACTCACACATATGGAGATAAAAAACCTGACCATGTTATACGATATCGTGTCAACCGCATTTTTGAAAAGTATTTCTTAAATGAGCGAGTGACAATGCAGGCTCAAATGTTGAAAGGTCTCATATCATCAAGGAAATTAAAAGAAGCGACGACACTATTGGGTATTCGAAAATCAACCAAAGATTAAAAAAATGAAGGAAGAGGTGATAAAAAATATGAGTAGTGCTATAAAGTCAATTAAGAGATCTAGAGATAAAGATGTTTCAAATGTACGTAGAGGAATACAGATGGCAATGGTTTCACCAAGTACTCAAGAGAATCGTTTGATAACATCTATGGCATGAGCACTGGGAACCTCGCGAAAAACTCTGCACAAACATCGAAAATTTCGACTGCAAATAGATGTAAATGATGAACTCGCTTGTTGGAGAGCTATTTGTAGGCAACCATACAAAGATAGAATTGGAGAAAATGTTAAAAAAATAATATATGAATATTGGAAGAACAATTCGCGTGTTTCACCAACTACAAGACATGTGATGCGAAGAAGAATAGCACGAAATCAGTACGAAGAACATGAAAAACATCTCTTGGAAACCACTCAGATAGAGTTATTCAACAAGTTCAAAGAAGAGAATCATTAAATTCATGTTTCACTCAGTGCTTTTGTTCAACAAAAACCATGGTATGTAAAACCTATCACCGTACGCGACACTTGTTGTTGCCGTTATCATGTGGAATTTGAGTTATATTATGACACATTCCTTGATTTCGATAGAACATTATGGAAGGATTCACCTCCTCCTTCCACTATCCGTGAATTCATATCTCAAATTCTATGTGAAAGAGAAAGCGATGAACTATTTTACAAAAAGAAATGTGTTGGTGGTAAAAAAATGCGATGATTGTGGAAATTTGACTAAATTTCAAAAAAAATATCGTATTGATATAAATGATCAATCATTGTCCAACATGAAAGTGAAATGGAAGAGATATGAATATATCGGTACATCGATTCAAGGTGCAAATAGTGTTAAAAGAATCGAATTACGAGAAGACGAAATTTTTCTAATAGACTTTTTGAGAAAGTTTGAGGCAAAAATTTATAAATACACCAAGCATTCCCATAGAGCTCGATGGCAAGACTTGTAATTCAAAAAATCTCGTGAATTTTTTCCACCAGGGACCATTTTTTCAGTGATTGATTTTGCAGAAAACTACACATTTGTTCCACAAAAAGAAATTCAGAGTGAATACTATCATTCTGACCAAGTCTCCATGCTCATCCATATTCTATATAGACATGCTGAACAAAATGTCGATCATATATAAAGCACGAGTGAAAATTGACATATCATTAAAGAATATCACTTTTATATCAGTGACGATCGTACACATGATACATGTTTTGTACAACATTGTTTTGGAAGAATTTATGATTCATTGAAAAATCGTGGAATAACATTCAATGAAAATTGGATATGGTCAGACGGATGCGCAAGTCAATTCAAATCTGCACGATCATTCTTTTGGTTGTGTTGTCTTCATAAGAAAACCTGCATTAAACATTGTTGGAATTTCTTCGAGACTGGCCATGGAAAAGGAGAACATGACGGTGCAGGAGCATGCATAAAATGAGTACTTCAAAGATATCAAATGAACCACTCTGCACACCGACTTGTGAACGTTGAAGAAGTTGTTCAATGGTGCATCGTTGCTCTAAGCCATGAGAAAAACCCATCAAGAGAAGTGTGAAGGTACATTCAATTTAATTTATATTGAAAATCTAATTTTAAACATTGTACATTTATCATGCAATGATTATTTTTAATTGTATTTTGATATCATATTTACAAATTATTTTTCTAATTTTCCATATAAAAGTTTTTCTGGCATATTGGAATCGGAGACGTAGATAGATCAATTGGAAATGATGTTGAAACAATAAAAGGGACTCGAAAATTGCATTCAATTCAAACAAATTTGTCCAGAAATGTGTTTGCATTGGATAAAAGAAAATATTCTTGTTTTTGTGATGTTTGCATAGACAACACAAAATCCAATGACGTTTGTGAAAACAAAATGTATGTGAACGATTGGAAACATACAGAGCTAAATACAAATGGAAAAATGTCTGTTGCAATGTTTGAAGAAATGCAATCATAGGAAACTAAAATATCATCCAATGGTGATCGAGTTTCTGATCTTGTTAGAGAAGGTAACATTTGAATTACTTTCTAATGATTTAAAGATCTAGAAATAAATTTAAATATGCATAATTAAATGTTAAATTTATTTTATTGTGCAGGATATGTTTTTGCTGTAATTGCACCTATTGACAATGATGAAAATGTGAAGTATTATTTGATGCGTTGCACTGAACGAAAAATGAAATTATTACAAGACTATAATGATCATGGATTTCAGTATGAAAGAGGGTCTATTATACTGAAAGGTTATTTTTTTAGACAAACTCATCAAAGTGGAGACTTTGTTTACTTTGAATACTATGAACTTGATTCCATAAGTTTTCAATATAGTCACTTGGTGTGTGCAGCATGCATAAATTTGATAGAAGTTCAATCAAAGAAAAAATTGAAAATTAAGAAATGTAAAATGTCAAAATATGATCATGAACGAATTATTGAAGATGGAATTCCATTAGAATTTTTTTGAGTGAAGTGTCCAACAATTTATTATCTTTGGATTAAATATGTTTCAGAACTTCCAATACTCAACTAAAAATTGAGCTGCTTATGTTATTTGTGGTTTGCACATGTTACAAATTGTTAGGGTACAAGCACGTGCTCTAGTATCCATTGAAAGTAGTTTTTCTATACATGTGCATTGATGAAAAATGTTATATGTATTGGATATACATATTCTAGAATGAAATTAATTGTTCTTGTATATGTTTTTCGACCGTATGGTACAAATTATTTCACTTTATTTTGTACGGTCAGATTCGGTCCCCATATGGCCTAGCCTCCAAGGGATGAGATAACAAGTGGTTGTCCCCACTTGCCCGAATCTTAGCGTTTAAGTACAATTTTACTGTTTATGGCGGACATCTTACATGATGTTCTAGCCAAGGATAGATTCTCTTTGTTTCAAGTTTTCGGTAAAATTTGTCACCGAATGACCTACTAGGATATTATAAATACTAGCTTTGTAAGATCATTTGGCATTCGTAAAAATTCGAAAGTCTTGGACTGTAAATCAATTTAAAGTATCATTCACCCTAGGGAGTGTAAAATATTCAATGTAGGTTGGTGACGATGCTCACTCCTAGCTTGAAGCAGCTCCAATGACCAATTCTTTAACGAATTCCAATGCACTAGACCAAAGTTGGTGACCCACTTGGTTTTTCACCCAAGAAATTCCAAGGTACTCTTCTTACCTTTGGCCCCCAAAGCTACAATGGATTTATAGGAAGGTGAAGAAAAAAAAATTCACTGATAGGAATTTGGTCACATCCCTTATCTCCCCTTATCAAAAAGTTCCTATCTACTACATTATCCAGCGTGTACTCAAGATCACTATTTCGTAATTAGAATATCACAATATCATAAGTTATCACAAAAATACTTGGAATGCCATTACGACACTCATCTAACAATGGGGAGCTCAAAACCTAGAAAGCTCCTCATCCCCTTAATAATAATGTGTTTAATTTAGTCTTTTAGGTGAGGATTAGGTGTGAATCTTGTTTTCACATACAAAAATAATTAATTGTTTAATTCCATAAAATTGATTATTCACCAAAATACATGTCATATCCACTATTTGTCTCTCCTACAAATTCCCATTATTTTATTAAAATATATGATTTTATCTCACCCAACTATCACATGTTCCTAAATTTACTCCTAATTGTTCCCTATGCCCTAAATCTACTCCTAATTGTTCCCTATGCTACTTTTCCCTTACTTATTTTTAGAAATATATTTTCCTAGATCCATCATAACTATGGATCTATCAAGCGCTGAGAGGGATCAAATATCTAGAGGTGCAAACCTCTTTTTTGAGTGCAAAACTTGAGGAAAGGTTTGCACCTCGAGAGATTTGATCCCTCTCGGCCCTTGATAGATCCGTAGTTAAGATGGATCTAAGTTGGTTTCAGTTGTGTGCAACCAAGGAAAAACTATCGATAATATGAGAAACATATGATTAATTTTATCAATAATATGTAAATACATCTAATATTAATATAACCATTTTAAATATGCTAAATATGTCTGAGATTTATCAAGTCATTTTAATTTTAAATTTTCTTAGTTACCTCAATTTGTTGAGATGATAAATATTGTAGAATAACTTTAATAATGGAAAATGATCAAATAAAATTTTGAATGCAAAGTGACAATGTAATAATATTGAATGATAGAATGTGAATAATTAGAATGTAATCAATTACAAATAGCATTTATTGTGATCAATCTTAAACTATTTTCTTCTTCTATTCCTATTGTCACCCTTATTAGTTTTGTCATCTTTCCGTATCGATTATATTAAAAAGAAAGTAAAAATCATAAATCATAAACCATTTAAATATTTAGCTCGAACTCTTGTAGTAAACACCATACCTCAAGTCTCTCTTTCTCTCCAATATTATTAGGTTTAATTATTATAACACAAAAATCGTTCTACATTGTCGATAATTTTTGTAGGTTTTCTAAAACCAGCGTCTGGGTCTCAATCCGCGCCCTATCCTGTGAATAGGAAACCTACATACACAATGCACATGTACTTGAACATTAAAATTTGAAGTTTTAAAAATAAATGAGAATATATATATCTAGAACTTCATGTAAAAAACAAAATATAACAAAAAAATCATTCAATACCTTGTAAGGTTCCCTCTCCATTTGATGAACAGGTTCTCCCATACGAACATCTGCAGTGGTAAACTGTACAATATACATGTACAGTTAAATATATATATATATATATATATATATATATATATATATATATATATATATATATTAAAAACTTTCAAATTAAAATGCAGTTGTACATATATAAACTTATTTTCAATAATATTAATAAAAGGAACTAAAGACAACTTGTTCAAATGTTGTGGATGTTCCTATCTCTGTCGCTAGAGTCTGCGGATTAAATAAATCTTCTATAGGAACCTAAATTAAAAAAATTTTAAATAACTCAAAATATGGATCTCTCTCTCTCTCTCTCTCTCTCTCTCTCTCTCTCTCTCTATATATATATATATATATATATATATATATATATATATATATATATATATATATATATATATCAATTTTTAATGGAACTTTTTGAGGTAGAATATATATATATATATATATATATATATATATATATATATATATATAAATTTTAAACATAAATTTTAAACTTGTGAAAAATTGTCCATACTTGTGGCATATCTCCCAATGAAGTAGAAGGTATATCTCATAAGGAAGAAGAAGGTACCGCCATCCCAAAAACATTAGACGGAATCGGTACCTGCTAAAACATTTTATCAAATTATATATATACATACATGTACATGTGTGGAAACAATTATTTATTTTAGAGTCACTTAAAAAACACTAACATACATGTGCCAACATATCATGATGGTCAGACCCATCTGCATCGTTTGAACTGGAGGTCCCAAACGTAATATTAACATTTTCATCACGCATCATGCCTGAGAATTGCAAATGGTGTTTTAACAAATAATCATACATTTTTGTTAGATTAATGTACACATACAAATAAATGTATATGACATACACATGTATTTATTACAAATTGTACACATGTATATGTAAAAATAATTTCAAACCCTAAGGTCACTAACACATACTGTTCCGGTGCCCTCTTCCTCATGAAAAATTAGGTCTTGCAGAACATTGCGACAATTTATTGCATATGTTCGGAGATCTTCAACATTCGTGTTGTAAATCTCCTCATCTGTACGATAAAAAAAATTGGCACGTGCATTTTCACGTGCTCTTTTTCGATTTAAAAAAAGATCGACTCCACTCAACCCGCTATGAACATTGTCGATCATAACATCTCTTGCTTCTTGACTTATTTGAGAAGTCGCATCCATCTCTGATCACAGGGTTTCCACTCGAAACGGTCGACTCACCAATGGCGGCTCAGGGCGAGGCAACTCCACATCTCGCTTAACGCCCTTACATTGATATAATCGACTTCTCCCCAGGCCAAAAAATTCTAAAGGAAGGTCATTGTAGTCGGGTTTCATACCGAAAAAAAAATTCTGCATAAAACATTTGTGCAAAATAAACAGGAACCTCATCGTTCCATGGAAGCCTTCCAAAGGCCGCAAGATGTCGATCATACAAATAAACAGCTTTGTCTGGGTGCTTGAAATACTGCACCTTCAACATTTTTATTTTTGGCCCTTCCTTATAATTAAACATTGACTTGGCCTCTGCTCTTGTAACTTTTTGTTTTATGTCCTACCATTTATCGGGACCTATCACTGTTTCTTTTCTCTTTCTCATCATTTCTACAAACGAATCAGTCGTTGGCCCCAAATTTTTGTACACCTTTACCATTTCACCCAATGAATGTGTAACTATTTCAAGGCTTTGTCTACTCTCAGCAGCTAGAGACAAAGCCATGAGATCTCTTTGTAATTTTGCATGAAGGCTTTCACACCTTTGTAAGGTGCATTCCACCATGTTGGTTTCCCATGGTATATCAGTAATCTCAGTCGGATAAGTTGTGTTAGGTTGACAGCCTTCTTCTTGAATGTAGCGAGCTGCTCTGCATTTATTTTGACCACTAGCTCAAACATTTTCGGCCTCTGCATCAATATATATATAATTTCGTATATTAGAAAAAACACGTGTAAAAAAAGTTGTACAAATTTAATGAAAAAATATTGAAATTGATGGCAACCTTGATGTTGTTGGTTAACATCTTCTCCAACATGACCCTCCTGAGAACTAAACCCAGAATGACGCTACTGAGAACCAGACCCACAGTGACCCTATTGAGAACCAGCAGTCGTTGATTGGCCTTCGGGGGAATAAATATCACCCCATTCCCGCAACCTGCTACCACTCATACCTCGACCGGTTGAACCTTGGCCACGCTCCATGGATGGAGTAGAAACCCTTGTCCTCTTGCCTCCTAAAAATTAAAATATGAAACTTATTAACAACTAATTTCACTCACAAAGTTAATAAAAAAATCAATTCCATATGTACACACATGTATGGAGATTTCATATTATATTTAAATATTGTGAACATCCTCTGATCCCTGAACCTCCATATGGGATTCGGCTGATCTTCGTCTTTCATCCTCCATGATATATATCTATTGGTTGACATTTACAAAAAATAGATTTCAAAAAATAAATTTGTAGTTTAGTGTACACAAATTATGTAGAACACAACTTTCAAAGCAATAACTGATCATGGGTGAAACTAAATTTAATCGAAAAAGATATTATAAAAATGATAAGTTCACCAAATTGCGCTTTACATGGTGGGAGCACACTTGGTATAAAATTTACTACTTATACACTTTAGTTTGTGGAAGAAATGACACATGTACATAGTTTACCTTAAATTTGTTGTGTTTTACGGATATTAAAATGAAGAACTTCTATTTAGATCCATTCCAAAGATTGACTGTAGGGGCATTTACTAGATATGTCACCTTTCATAAAAGATGAGATCTAGAGGCTACCTGGCCCTTTACAGACTCTGCCTATAGAACTTGTAGAAGTAAACACTAGAGGCATTAACAATATCAAAGAACGTTTTCATGCTCAGACATGGGAATGTGTCTCTTTCCCTATGAAAAAAAATAGTTCAAGGTAGTTAATCTTCATAGACATGTCATCAAGCAAGTCAATGTGATCATCCCCAACTTACTTTTTATGAAATTAGGCTTGGAATCCTCTACAACCTGGTGGATGGAGTTGAATGGGAACTAGGTTGAAAGGCCTTTACAAAATACATGTTAGTGAATAACACTTACTAGGTTATGCCAACAAATAAAGTGGGAGAAATGTTTTCTCCTCGATGTTGTCCAATTGGGTGTGTAATACCAACTTCACCCATTTCCTCACAGGTTTCTCTCTTAGGTTACAAATGTCTTCCACCTTATTAGTTATATATTTTTCAATTTCCCGAGGATTCCTTGATTTTCTTTCCTACCATCTCCCTCTCTCACTCCCCAAATTATTGCCATCAAACATGCCCCATTGAGGATCTAGAGCAATGTTTGCACCATACTTAGAACTGTCATTGCTGCTAATTAAAATTGGATTCATGTATACTAGATTGCTTGCTTAAGTGGCTCTTACTTGGACAATATCCTGAGATTAGTTTGACATGATGGTCATATGAGGTTGGAAGCTACTTGGTGTAATTTTCCTTAAATCTTCAAAAAAATAGAGCAAAAATGTCATTTTCGATCATTTTTTATTAGCTTCTGCATACAGCAAATTTTATCAGAATTGCAACACAATCATGTTCCATGAGCATGAATTATGAATGTCGCAAGCCAAATGGCAAGGAAATTTGCATTCATTTAGGCAAAAGAAGGCTATGACATTAAGGTCCATGCTAGAAAAAATTACGCAAATAAATGGATATCTCCTTTCATCTATACCTTTCTCTACCATCTTATTTCCAAGTGAAATGGGAATTTTCACATTTTGAATGCCATTACCATGTAATTTGGTAGCCTGCTAGCTAGACCTATCACAATTAATGTTGTCATACCAAACTATTTCTCTTGCTCAACTCAGTGACCATGACTCTCTTCTCACACTGCTTACCATATAAGATCTTCAATTGTACATGTCACGCAAAGTTGGGGGTTCTAGGTCTACACCTATTAGGTAAAGTTACATATTTTATGTCATTGTGGTCTTTAAATTTGGAGGTGTTCCACCTGAAAATGTAGGCATTAAATATGGATGAAAAGCATTTGTTTTAACTTTGATAGAATTTCCTCATGGAATTACTGAATTTCTCGACGACATCATGCTAGCTTTGCTTAGAGAAGAAGGTTTTGGAGGAGAAATTGAATTCTTTCGACTTATTTTTGGCATTGAAGTTTGAAATAGTAGTTTTGATGACTCCATTGATGATCTTGCTGAGGAATTTGATGCACACAATATTGACCTTGAAGATGGTTTAGAAGATGTTGAAGAAGTTGTAGATTTTGGTGTTGTCCCTGAATGTTTATTTGTTGTTGGACTTGATCAAGACATGTAATTTAACTTTATGAGCAGATTGAAGACCTTGAAGAGGTTTTAGATTTTGTTGTTCTCACTGAAGGTTTTTGTAGTTTTGTTTCTTACACCATCATTTCCATAGGACATTTTTGGTGAATAGATTCTTGACCTTGATGAGAGGATATGATACCTTGAAGAGGCTACATCTTCTAGTGACGTCACTAATTGTTTCTCTATTATTATGTTTGTTAAACATCTTGCTTAGGGCAAGGAAACTCCACATATATTGTACAATTTATGGGACAGAAATCAATATGTAGAAATATTCACTTGGTTTTTATAATTGGATAGAAGAATGACTTAAAATGACCTTATATATCTTCTCATTTTAGAGCTCAAATTTTTAGAAAGGATTTAAGTATCCACCTTTCAAGAATCACTAGAAGAGGTTGATAAATAATATAGGAAGGAAATTTGTACATGAGCTCTATTATTTGACTTGAGAGTCAGTTGTTTGAAGAGGCATGTTTTGTCGACTTGTGTTTGGTTGATGGTTTTGTACACCAATATGTAAGAGTACATGGAGATATTCACATGATGTGAATTTTTTTTCTTTGAAGGAGAAAAATGATATGTCAGTGACCTATGTTTCTTGCATGATGTGTTTTTCAGTTTGATGGTTTTGTTTGTGACAAGACGTCACAAGATTTTGGGAAGGTCCACTCTTGAGCAAGAGCCTCATGATTACAACCTAATCATGAGAATCAAATGGGAGTGCATCCTTATTTTGAAAACAAATAGGATTCTGAGCTACCTAGGACTCAAACCATTATTTTTAAATTTGAAATATCATGGTGTGTTGTTTCAATGCCTGAATCCACAACCCTAACATAAATTGTTTTATTCCTTTTTTGCAGGATTTAGTTGGTTATATTAAAAGTCAGCTGAATTTAAAATTCTTGGCTTAGTGGCATGAACCAAACATATTGTACATATTAAATGAGGAATTTCGCTCTCCCAATCATTTCTAAATCACCCATATCACCAAGAAAACATGTTTTAAAAGAACATACTTTGGTATGGGAAATACCTTAGGTTTCAAATATTATAAGATTGTATAATATTATAAGATTGGATTTAATTATATTATTTTTCATATTATATTTTGATGCTTATAGAGTGAAAAAACTGAAAGAATCAACTTGTAGGGTCATTTTAATGGTGGGTGGAGAATTGGGGTCTAAAACCTTTTGGAGTCATTTTGAGGTATTAAATGACATTTCTGTGGGTCAAAAAATTATCCCTTGTGCCGAAATCTTTGCCATTATTCTACACTTAAAGACATATATCCAATGGTGCAAGAAAAACATCAAATGAAGTTCATTCAAAATTTATGCCTTTAGTAAGTTGTCCTATCATGTTGACCAGGTCATGGTACGAGAGAATGAAATTTTAGCCCCATTACTCATGCATGGCAAGCTAGCTACATGTGGAATTTTAACAAGACTCTAAAAGGTCTAAAATCACAAACCTCGTTAATGGTTGACAGTCAAATCTTACACCTAATTGGCTATCATGCTATGTTAAATACTTGGCCACTAGGAGGAATAAGAGTTCCATTTTGTGTTATTGTATTTTGTTCCATAGTTGAAAATACAACTAGGAGTGTGAAGTTAGAGAGAAAAATGAATGAAGTTAAGTTTTTATAGCAACCTTACACGCTAAAAGTCTTAGCTAACTCTAGAGAGATTACCTCTTTCTTTGTACTCACATATTTTCCATACCAGAAAAGAGAGTAGAGCATGTTTACATTTTAGTGTTGTTTTTCTCCCATAAGGATTTCCTAGGGAAAAAGGAGTCTAAAGCATCATTACTTTTTAGGGTTGCTCGTCTCCCATAAGGATTTCCTAGGAAAATAATTGTGTTGATTGTCTAGAGATATGTATGTGTGTGTTTCATTATATTCTCTATTTTTTACGTTGTGTTTCATTATGTTTTATATTTCTTACATTTCTTCCCTTCTATTTTTCTTTCCAATCAAGGTTTATAAAATAACATGAGAAGCAACATGAGACTTGGAACAATCATTTTCATTATCTATATGGAAGGCAAGAAGGATTATATCCCCTTAAGCTTAAGCTTATGCAGTTTGTCAATTTTTATCATATATTTTTTGGTAAGGGTAAATGTTTTTTTATCTATAGTACAAGTCATGAGCTCCCCAATTTTACCTTATGTAAAGCATGATTCTAGGATTACTACAATTTGTACTTGGTTTTTTAAGAATATATCAAATAAAGTTTTTGAGAAGCAAATATGGCTTGTTCCTCAACAACATCCCTGAACATGGACACATCCTTGACTATCTAAGGACATAATGATCGAATGAACCATTTACATAAGATATCATCAGGGAGTTTGGTTTGTATTAACCCCTTGCGACATCACCAGTCATGGATGTGATTAGAAATTAGTATGGCATCATCTTGTTTTAAATTAGAAAAGAGATCAAAATTGATGCCATACCTCATCGGTAACTAAAAATGAGTTAAAGGAGTTTGAGCTAACGACGAAAAAATTAATGTAATATTTTTTGTCTAATTCAATATACATTTAGCATCATCTCCAAGCTAGTACAGAAATTGTATTTTCTGAATAATGGAATCATACATCATTAATTTTCTATGACCACCACATATCACATGTTGGAAATTTTTAACATTAATTTGATTTTTCTTAATCTCTTCCAAATTCTTTGGGGATATTGGAAGGCAACTTGGAAGATGGGTGGCCACCAAGGATCATGATGAATGGGGTCATTAGTTAAATTCTCCAAATTTGAAAGAAAAATGGAGGATAAGAAAGGATTATGAATTTGACTAAATATGATATAGGAGGATGATCACCTTGAACAACAGTTAGGTCCACCCATATACTAATTCTAAGGATTAGGAATAGTAGGTTAGGAAAAACTTGGAGTTAAAATAATTGATCCTATAGGATAATCAGACAATCTCACCATAGACAGTGGTTAAGAAGCAGGTATGTAGGAACACTAGGAAATTTGTAACATCCCATATAAGATATCACTTAAGTGTCCAAGAATATGTGAGAGGTGTCAATTGAGGTGTAGCTCCTACTCAAGGTTAATGGTGGTAACATTTATTACATCAACAACTTCATGCAGAGGGTAAAGAGAGGAGGCATCCTCTGCTTGGTAAATATTCTAGGAGTGTAAGTGTAAGTAGGTGTAGTATTGTCTGGGTTTAGCCACAGTAACTATAGTTCTAATGGATCAGTCAAAGGTGGATTTACAAGAGAGCCATAATTGTTCACCAATGTTTCGATGGAAAACAAATCACTACAAGGAGGACTAGGTATAGAATCCATAATTATATTTTTGTCTAAGTCTTGGGTAGTGACAGGATATATCCGAGCAAGAGATAAAATTCCACCTTGTTCAAGAGGAAAACTATAAATTCAACATGACTGACAGTTACTAGGTTCAGCTAGGGTGAATATATGTATATGAACCAAAACAGGTTAGTACAAACACCCATAAGGCCAAACCACTTACTCAAACCAAACAACATGCACTAGAAAAGTCTTAGAAGGTAGTCACACATGAAAACAAACCCTAGTATTATGTCTTAGATGGCCTTCCATCTTGTTTTAAATTAGAAAAGAGATCAAAATCGATGCCATACCTCATCGGTAACTAAAAATGAGTTAAAGGAGTTTGAGCTAACGACGAAAAATTAATGTAATATTTTTTCTCTAATTCAATATACATTTAGCATCATCTCCAGTTAAGGTGCATTAGAACAGACGTATTTTAATGGAATCATCCACAAAATAATTTTATGACCACCACAGATGATAGGTGGTAATGCACATTAATGGATTTTCTCTAGAATTCCCTTCAAATTTGGGGATATTGGAAGGCAACTTGGAAGGTATGGGTGGCCATCAAGGACCATGATGAATGGGGTCATTAGTTAACTTCTCCAAATTTGAAAGAAAAATGGAGGATAAGAAAGGATTATGAATTTGACTAAATATGATATAGGAGGATGATCACCTTGAACAACAGTGAGGTCCCCCCATATACTAATTCTAAGGAATAGGAATAGTAGGTTAGGAAAAACTTGGAGTAAAAATAATTGATCCTATAGGATAACTAGAGTTAACTACCATAGATGGTGAAGATAAAGATGTAGGCATAGGAACACTAGGAAAATTTGTAATATCCATATAAGATATCAGTCAAATGTCCCAAGAATATGTGAGAGGTGTCAATTGAGGTGTAGCTCCTACTACGTTTAATGGTGGCAATGATGACATATCAACAGAAACTTCAGATGCAGAGGGCAAAGAGGAACTAACATCATTCATTGGTAAAATAGGAATGTAAGTGTAAGTAGGTGTAGTATTGTCTGGGTTTAGCCACAGTAAATATAGTTCTAATGGATTATTCAAAGGTGGATTTACAAGAGAGCCATAATTTTTCACCAATGTTTCGATGGAAACCAAATCACTACAAGGAGGACTAGGTATAGAATCCATAATTATATTTTTGTCTAAGTCTTGGGTAGTGACAAGATCTATCTGAGCAAGAGATAAAATTCCACCTTGTTCAAGACGAAAACTATAAATTCGACATGACTGACAGTTACTGGGTTCAGCTAGGGTGAATAAATGTATATAAACCAAAACAGGTTAGTACAAACACCCATAAGGCCAAACCACTTACTCAAACCAAACAACATGCACTAGAAAATTCTTAGAAGGTAGTCACACATGAAAAAAAATCCTAGTATTATGTCTTAGATGGCCTTCTTTTCTAGCAATTTTACAATCATTATCATAGCAAGGTTCATTGCTTCACTTTTCATTTACATGACACTTCAATAGAGAACTTGTTCACGAAAGTAGATATGGTTGTACAGTAAATTTATGATAAAAGTTTTTTCTATTATCCTTATAGGTTAGGAGATGTAAATCTCTATTTAAATTCTTTTAGAAAATATCAATTTGAATTTTATCGAAAAGTAGGTGCCTTCCATTCACACAATTCTCTTGCATGGGGTTTTTTTGCATGACAAAGTTTAGAGTTAAGGTTGATGATATATGATCAAATTTAGGCCATGGCCATTTAAGAGGTAAAAAGTTACTATTTGGTTAGAAATAGGGGTTTCGGATATGACATAATCCACAAAACTACTAGGCCCATGGCACAAGTCATTTGGCAAAGAAAATGACATTATACCTAATTATGAGAGGCAAGATAGTAAAAAAATGGCATTATATAGTGAGCATTAGTTTCAAAAAACTATAGTATGTAATTAAATGGTATGTCAATTACCATATTGCCAAGAATTAACAATACACATAACACATGAATTCATGTAGAAATTTACAAAAAACAAGATATCTAAACTTTGAGAAGTTTCAATCAAACATCACATAAAATAACATGTGAATTCCATGAATGAGCATGATGACAAGAATTAATATGGTTCTCTTTAGGAATCTAACATTGTTTTTAAGTGTGGAGATACTTGCGGCTAGAAATAAGCAATAAAACTTGAATAAATTGCAAACATCAAGGACAAGTATAAGTTCCAAGAACATAGAGCAATGTTGAATAAAAAGAATATTAGCATGCAATCAAGATCAAGAAAAAGGAGATTAAGAGTTGAAGTGTCTGGACAAGAAAGGTGGAGATGAAGCTTCACTAACAAATGAACAAGCATGGACCCTTTAGCAAGAAGACAAAATGAAAGCTTAGTTATAATCAAGTTATTCTATATACCATTATAAGTGTAGCTAAGACTGAGACCAACAGAGGTATCTTATTCATGTTGTGCTTTGATTCATTTCTCCAATAGGGGTATCTTATTCATGTTGTGCTTTGATTCATTTCTCCTTTAAGAGAGGAACTTGAACTTGGAATTAATGAAGAAATATAGAGTATTGTAGAATGTATTATTAGATGTTTTTTGAGATTATGGTGTCTCACTCAAGTTGTGAGATTTATTTAAGATGCAAATATTATTTATGAGGAAGTTGTTCCAACTCCTAAATAGATTTGTAATACCTTAAATGTATGTGCTTTCTTGCTAATAAATGTTCATTTTCTCCATTTTTTGTCTCTCCTAAATTTTAGTTTTTTCATTTTCTCCATTTTTTGTCTCCTAAATTTTAGTTTTTTTCTCCATTTTTTGTCTCCTAAATTTTAGTTTTTTTCTCCATTTTGTGTCTCTCCTAAATTTTAGTTTTTTCTCCATTTTCTGTCTGTCCTAAATTTTAGTTTTTTTCTCCATTTTGTCTGTCCTAAATTTTTAGTTTTTTCTCCATTTTCTGTCTGTTCTAAATTTTAGTTTTTTTCTCCATTTTGCCTCTCCTAAATTTTAGTTTTTTCATTTTCTCCATTTTCTCTCTCCTAAATTTTTTTTTTTTTAATGATTTAAATGAATTTTCAAATACATAAATAGATCTAGAAAACCTTTTAAATACTTAAACTTTACAAATTAAACTATTTAGACTTTAATTTATGATTATTATAAATCTCTACTAAATTTTGATAAAATCTACTAAATTTTAAAATTTAAACAGATTTCACCAATTTTAAACTTTAAACAAAATTCACCAAAGAAAAACCCTTTTCCTTTTTGCTCAATTTTAAACTTTAAACAAAATTCAACAAGGAAAAATTCGTTTAAATTAAATCTTAGAAACTATTGCCCTTAAGTGCATTAAAACAACAATTAAACTGTAGATTCAAGCATTAGAATGTTATATCTCAGTTTAGCTTTCATCTAAGCTTTTGTGGCAGCATAGTGGCTTTGTTTCTTTCTGTTTTTGAAACTAAACATGATATTGTCGTTACAGTTTTAATCTTTGTGGTGCCTTTTTGTTCGGAGTTGCCTCGTAGTGGTGACACTATCACTTCTTTGTCTCGCCTATGGGCGTGGAAAACTGTGTTTGCTTATTATGTATGTGTTTTCTATAGCTGTTGGGACTTTATGTTTAAAACTTTGTAAGATCTTGGTGTGACTACTTCAAGACAGTTTTTGTTGGTTTGGATGGGACTGCTATTAGTGCATTGTAATGTATTTTCCGTTCTGTTCCTGGTACTCAATATAAAACAGGGTATTTTTGTTACTGAAAAAAAGTATAATGAGTGTAGAAAGAAAGAAAGAAATGAAAATTTGAATGGGAAGATAATATACCTAAGGGCAATCATCTCAGAAAACTATAAACCTCTTAAAAAATTCAATTAACACTAGTGAAATTTTTTTCCAAAAAATAATCATGGGGTTTACACAATGAGGAAAAATTTGACCACATAGGTTGAGGCCCATTTGGAGACTAACTTTGCATAGGTGCAAAAGAAAAAATGTTGTATAGTTAAGGATAACTTGGCCTGTGATAGTATCAAATCAAGTGTTGAACAAGAAGGTGGCTACCTAGAAGAAAAGACCAAAAAAATACATACTTCTTCATATCAATAAAGAAATGCCAAACTATGTGGGACAAAAACAACTGAGTAGAATATTTAGAGGCTAATCCTCAAAGTTTATTAAACTGGCAACTAGGACTGCCTAGAGCTAAGCTAGCTAAACCCATTAGTTGGTGTATACTTCATGAAGCTTTTAAAGTAATTCCACTGTGTATATGGACATATTCTCAAAGTTTATCTCAATTTCTGTTTGAACGTTATCTAAAAAATAAGTAAAAAAAAAATTTTAACCCCACAACTATGTAAATTCATTTTTACATTGGAGTTTACCACTAACATGTTAAATAAAATGATTGATATTTCCAGTGCACAAAAGTTGCATTAGAAAATTCCTCTGTAGAACATACCTGTTGAATTAGTTTGGCCGACGAGGGGAGTAGCAGCGCTGAACGGAGCAGCCGGAACGCGCGAACAGAAGCAGCGCTAAGGGAGTAGCGAAAATTCCCAGGAATAATGAAACAGGTAAAAGAACAGTATTCGCGAGCAATTTATTTATAGGAATTAGTTCGGCCGAACTTTTGGTACGAGTTTGGCCAAACTTTTGTTGCCGGTTTTCCAATCTCCAGCAAAAATTCTGTTGGCCCGTGCCGTCTGTGTGTCGTCAATCTTAACGGAATCAACAGTTCGGCCGAACTTTCTAAGAAAGTTCGGACGAACTTTAGAATAAGTTCGGCCGAACTATTGCCGAAAAAAGTTTTCGACCCCCGATTCTCACAAAAGTGTAACCCAGCTTCACGTTTCCACCCGTGTGTTTTGTATATTGAATTTAAAATATATGATTTTAAATGAATTTAGTTATGTATATGTAGTATTGGGTGTGTGTTTTATATTGAATTTAGAAGATATGATTTTAAATGAGATTGTAATTTTTGTGATTTAAAATTTATTTGGAATTTATAAATGAATTTAGTGTTTCAAGATTTTTATGTTATTTTAAATATATTTTGAATATATAAATGAATTTAATGTTCTGAAAATTGATTGTGAAATATAGATTGGATAGAATAAATTGTCTATTTTTTTATATATTAATTTTAAAGTAAAATAAATAGAAAAAATTTAAAGTAATAAAATTATTTCACATATAAACAGTGATTTGGGTCTGGAATGTGCCCTAAAACTAAAAGTCTTTTTCTTTGGCTAAGAGCTTGTTTTTCTAGGAAGTAATGAAAAAATTTAACAACCCAATACCGAGAGACATCTACAAAAGTGAATGGTAGTCATTGATGATTGTCTTCCTTATTAATCTAACCATTAAATTATGATATATTCTCCTAATATTTAAAAATACTGATAAATTAATAAAATCTCTTGACATTCTTATTAAATAAATAAAATTTAATATATTTTTAATATTTTTAAAAAATATTTTATATATACATATATTTTAATTTTTAATTAAATTATTATTAATTTTTCACATATATTTATTTATATTAAAATGAAACATCTTAATATTTAAATGGAAATGTAAATGCACATGAATACACATCCCTTACCAAAAAAATCATTACTATTATTAACCATAATATTAAAATACAGTGGATTGCGGTGAATATTTTTATAAAACGTCAATAGTTATAAGTCGTTTTTCTAAAACAAATAAATATTGGGGGTACTTCATATAAATATGACATTTTCCACATAGATTAATATTTGTTAGGTTATATGAGTTTCTAGATGATACTTTTAAGAGTATAATACTATAATACTACATTTGTTACATAAGTGATGGTAGGTATTTTTTTTGGTTTGAGTAGCAAAGAAAATAAGGGCGTAGACTACATTTGTTACATTATCGATGGTAAGTGTTTTTTTGTTTGCTAGGTTACCTAAGTTCTGAAATGGATTGCAAGCCTAACTAGTGGTTTGAGTAGCCACAATCCAAGGCTATCTAAGCAGTCAAAATCACTTGGGTATCACATCTAGCCTAAGCAAAACAAGTCCTTAACATGGTTAGCTTTTTCCCATAAAATTATAATCAGTAATCATTAAACCCCAAAGTACCTTAACAAAACACCACCATGTCTACTCTAGGCTCCTAGGCCTTAGTGATGGTAGGTATGAAAAATTTAGGTGTTTTTTGGTTTTTCTTAAAATTAAATGAAACAATTTTTAATAAATTATGAATTTTTGTTTTGTAAATAAATGTGAGATTTTAAAAATTATGGATATTTTCTTTTATACATAATATATTAGTGCATCCGTCTAAATAGTTTCTATTCTTATTTAATTTTTAAGTGGTTAGTGGTCACTAATGAGTGCTCCTAGGCATTAGTGATGGTAGGTGTAAGAAAAATTATGGTCAAGTTATTTGTTTTTGGTTTTTCTTAAAATTAAATGAAATAGATTTTGAATAAATTATTATTTTTTGTTTTTTAAAATGTGAGATTTTAAAAATTATGGATATTTTATTTTATAAATAATATATTAGTGCAACCATATAAATAGTTTCTATTTTTATTTATTTTTGAAGTGGTTCATGGTAACTAATGAGTAACTGCTATGTCCACAGAATATTAGTACTAACTAATCAATCTAATATTTTAACTCCTCATCAATAATGGAGGTACTTCCCATCCCATATGACAGTGCAAGCCTCATCCTGAAATAGGTTGATTGTCATATATATATTAACAATATATTCATCCCAATTTTTTTTATTTTACCGACTAATCCCAACTCACCAGATCTAATCCATATAGGATGTAGACCCGTTGGCTCATTTATAGACCACATTTGGTTAAGGAATAAAATCCCCTTGTCATGTATGTATTGGATGATCTCCATGGGAAAAGAGAGATTTCCAAGAAATCGCCAGAATGTATCCAACCCAATCTCCACTTTAGCATCTATAACAATCACCTAACAAATATTGCCAAGTAACCAATGCTTTAATTTCATGAAACCATTCCATATGTATGAACATTTTTTTGATGAATTAGAACCATTTTTTATACAAACCTAAAGAGATTTCTCCTTTAAATATTTTTCCAAAATGATCTGCAGCCATAAGACAGATCCGAATAATGCATGGGAGAAGCTCTTTACATTCAGGGCCCAACAAAATTTCTCCATGTTTTTCAAACCCCATCCACCTTCTTCTTTCAACTAAGAGAGAACCTTTCGTCACACTAGATGGATCTTTTCTTTCCCACAAGCACCAAACCAAATAAAATTTTAGAGGATAAAATTGATTTTTTTTATGACATGCTTGGGAATCAAATATAAGTGCATCTACTATATCTAGATACTCTATAATACCGATTGAGAAAGTGTCAGTATTTCACCAAGGAACAACCATCCATGTGCGCACAAATTCAATCATGCTTCATACTTTTTAATAAACCACTCGAAATCCTTAATTTTATAATTATTTGGTTTTAAATTAAACCAAGGTACTTTAACCCGCTATCAATATTAGAAACATTGACAAAAAAAAATTTGAAATCTCACAAATATGGGCTTAATCCTCAGAAGCATGAATGAGCAAGAATTTTTTTTTTTTCATGAACAACCTCGATGTTTCCCCAAACTTAGAAATGATAGAAAAAATATTTTCCCATTGAGACGAGGAAACCTATCAAAAAAGAAGAACGTCATCTACAAAAAGGAGATGGGAAAAAAAGGTATTTATCGTGACCAATATGCCTAAAAAAAACCTTATGTCTGGCATTCGATATATTCCTATTCAAGCCATATATGGAAGTTGCACATATACAGAAGATATGCGCTTACACTAGCGTTGCGCAGAACTCCAACCTCTATATATGCGCATGTCTTCCATATTTGCATAACTTCTGTATATGTGCATATGTTCCGTCTAAGTGCTTCTTCTATATATTCAATTATTTATTATAGGAACAAAAGATATGCAGGTTTTCTTATATGCATATATAGAATATATGTGTATCTATGGAAATTGCACATGCACAGAAGATATGTGCATATATAGAAGATATGCACATGTACGAAAGATATGTAAAACTTAGATATATATGCAACTTCTAGATATGTGCATATACAGAAGTTGTGCGTAACATCCGTAATATCCATACACAAATATCTATATATGCGCAACTTCCGTATATGCACAACTTATGTATATGTGTATCTTCTGTATATGCACAACTTCTGATAGCCAACGAACACAGAAAAGAAGGTCCCAAAGAGTCATGATCACCACCTTGGAATTGGTCAGAACACCATTGTTCCAACTAAAAATATAATATTGATCTAGCGAAAAAACAATATATGTGCCACAACCACACACCCTTTGTTATGCAACCCCATTGAAAAAACCAACATGATATTTTCCCCAACAATCAATAGGTTAAAATAATTTGTTAATCCCCTTTTTAGCCACATACATATTCCTTGAAGTATGAGCATATTTTGTTGCAATCCTTGTCAAGATCAAAGGGAATATTATAAAAACATAGATAATTTTTGCATCTCCAAATACCCTGAAATATAAAGAAATGGAGTGTTTTGACATCCATGTATTTAGTATTCCAATCCATAAAGCACCCATTAATAGGTGCATAAATCTAGCCAACTTCAATGTTTAATCATTGTAAGACCCCAATTCAAATGGCCACAACGAATGGGCATTTGAGTAATAAATGTATAACATTCTCAAAATAACCCCGACACATATGACATATGCCCGAACCTAGGAAACCTATCCTTCGCAGGGTCTCCAAAGTAAGAATCTTGTTATGCCATACCAACCATCTAAATAATTTTAGTTTCAGAGGAATATGCCAAGATCATACTTTCCAATACAACCTATTCACCGAGGAAAGCATATGAGAATCCGATAAGTGACAGTGAATATCCTCCACATAAGTAATATACTGAAGGGTCTTCCCATCCCATATGATAGTGCCAGCCCCATCTCGAAATAGGTCGATTTTCATATATAAATTAACAATATATTCATCCCAATTTTTTTTATTTTATTGACTAATCCCAACTCACCCGATCCAATCCATATAGGATATAGACCCGTTGGCTCATTTATAGACCACATTTGGTTAAGGAAGAAAATCTCCTTGTCATGTATGTGTTGGATGATCTCCATGGGAAAAGAGAGATTTCCAAGAAATCCCCAAAATGGATCCAACCCAATCTCCACTTTAGAATCTATAACAATCACCTAATAAATATTTCCAAGTAACCAATGCTTTAATTTCATGAAACCATTCCATATGTATGAACATTTTTTTGATGAATTAGAACCATTTTTTATACAAACCTAAAGAGATTTCTCCTTTAAATATTTTTCCAAAATGATTTGCTGCCATAAGATAGATCCGAATAATGCATGGCAGAAGTTCTTTAAATTCAGAGCCCAACGAAATCTCTCCATGTTTTTCAAACCCTGTCCACCTTCTTCTTTCAGCTAAGAGAGAACCTCCCGTCACACCAGATGGATATTTTCTTTCCCACAAGCACCAGACCAAATAAAATCTTAGATGATAAAATTTATTTTTTTTTATGACATGCTTGGGAATCAAATATAAGTGCATCTATTATATCTAGATACTCTGTAATATCAATTGAGAAAGTGTCAGTATTTCACCAAGGAAAAACCATCCATGTGTGCATGAATTCAATCATGCTTCATACTTTTTAATAAACCACTCGAAATCCTTAATTTTATAATGATTTGGTTTTAAATTAAACCAAGGTATTTTAACCTGCTATCAATATTAGAAACATTGACAAAAAAAAGTTTGCAATCTCACAAATATGGGCTTAATCTTCAGAAGCATGAATGAGCAAGAATTTATTTTTTCATAAACAACCCCGATGCTTCCCCAAACCTAGAAATGATAGAAAAAATATTTTACCATTGAGTCGAGGAAACCTATCCAAAAAGAAGAACATCGTCTAAAAAAAGGAGATGGGAAACAAAGTTATTTATCGTGACCAATATGACTAAAAAAACCTAATGTCTGGCCTTCGATATATTCCTACTCAAGCCATATATGGAAGTTGTATATATATAGAAGATATGCGCTTATACTAGCATTGCGCAGAACTCCAACCTCTATATATGCGCATGTCTTCCATATTTGCATAACTTCCGTATATGTGCATGTCTTTTGTCTAAGTGCTTCTTCTTTAGGGAAAAACAAAGAAAATGCACACAAAAAAGTGTTGTTCCCTATAGGGAACAACAGAAGAAAATACACACGAAAAAGTGTTGTTCCTTATAGAGAACAACAGTTGTTCCCTATAGGGAACATCAAATAAAATGCACACGAAAAAGTGATGTTCCCTATAGGGAACAACAAAATAAAATACACACGAAAAAGAGTCGTTCCTTATAGGGAACAGCAGTTGTTCCCTGTAGGGAACAACAAATAAAATACACACAAAAAAGTGTTGTTCCTTATAGGGAACAACAGCCGTCCCCTACAGGGAACAACAAAGAAAATGCACACAAAAAAGTGTTGTTCCCTATAGGGAACAACAAAAGAAAATACACACGAAAAAAAATGATGTTCCTTATAGGGAACAGCATTTTTTCCCTGTAGGGAACAGAAAAAGAAAATACAATCTGAAAAGGTGTTGTTCCTTATAGGGAAAATTAGTTTTTCCCTGTAGGGAATAGCAAAGAAAATGCACACGAAAAAGTGTTTTTCCCTGTAGGGAATAGCAAAAGAAAATACACACGAAAAAGTGTTGTTCTTTATAGGGAACAACAGTTGTTCCCTGTAGGGAACAACAAAAGAAAATACACACGAAAAAGTGTTGTTCCTTATAGGGAACATCAACTATTTCATGTAGGGAACAGAAAAGAAAATAGGGAGAGGAAAAACACTGACAAACAATCATCCCTACTACTCTAAACAACAGAAAGACAATCGTAAAAAGAAAGAAAAGCAATAGAGAAAAAACAGGAAAAAACAATTGTATTTACAGAAAAACAGAGAAAAGCAATCATATTTGTAGTTTAAAAAGAAATAACTTTTTACAGAAATGAAGTTGCCGAAGGATTTCCTTCTGCGATTGAAACTTGCATGGTGGGGTCCTCATTGTTCAATTACCAATGGAGCGGAAACTGCAATTTGAAGGAATCAACACCTAAAACAAAAAAACATAAAAGAAATCAGAAAATGAACAACACTTTATTTAAAAACAGTATATAAATAAATAAGTTAAGTTACAACAGCTATGATGTTATTTTCTAAGGGAATATCAATCTGTCAATGGAAGAAAAAATGATCTTTTAGAAAAATGTATTGACAGCAATGACATGAATCTTCAAATGCGAATCAATTCTTCATTTTTTCTATTATGAATCCATTAGGTAATGAATTGGATGAAATGCCCTTGTTTCATTAAAAAAAAAATCAAGAATCGCTCGTCCATAAGTTGACCTTCTTTATTCTCCTAAGACCTGCAAAAAACGAGTGTCTACTTGAAATAAAACATTAAATCATGGAGAAAGAGAGGTGATCGGGCTCCCATAATCCAAGAACTATGCAAAAAAAAATAAGTATCTACTCTGCAAAACAAATCCATAGAAAAATAAAACAATTTTATTTGTCACCTGCGGGAGACCAGCAGTCGACCATACTAACCAACAGTGTTTTAATCATAACTTATTTGTTTTTCGTCTGATTTGAGTGATTAAAAAGCCAAATGAAATTCAATTCAGGGAGACATCTCCAATAGAAACAGGTTTTAAAAATTCCATGTAATGGTATGTTAAATTTTCTTATAACAACCTACATAATAGAGTCATTTTTTATTTTCCAACTGAGAACAACAGTTGATATTTCAAGCATAACTTTTTAGTTTGATGACGAATTAAGCCAATTCAAGTTGGAAATGAAATTAAATTCACTTATTTATCTCCAATAGAAATAGGATTTGAATACAAGAAGAATTGATGGGTCAAATACTTTAATGAACAGCTAGAAAACAGAGTTTTAAGAGTGTTGATTTAGGATAGACAATCAGTATTTGGGTCATATTTTCCTCATACGATATCTAAATCAAGTGATTAAAATTGCCTTGTAAACTATATTAATAGAGGAATATACCATAAAAACAGGTTTTAAAAATATAGTCATTTAGGCCTCCAAAAATGTGTTGTCCGAACTATGTTCCTGAGCTGCCTACTAGATGCCCTGTCAATAGTTTGGTTATAAATTTTTTGTTTCAAATAAAAATGGAGTGACTCAAATTGGGTTGGAAATGAGACATCAAGGGCTACTTAGGATAGAAATATTTTTTTTAAATGTAGTCATTTAGGCCTCCAAAAATTTGTTGTCCCAACTCTGTTCCTGAGCTGCCTACTAGACACCCTATCAATATTTTGGTTATAAATTTTTCGTTTCAAATCCAAATGGAGTGATTCAAATTGGGTTGGAAAGTAGACATCAAGAGCTAATTAGGATAGAAACGGGTTTTAAAAATATTCACTTTTGGTCCCTCAAAACATGACTGTCCCGACTCTTCTTTTAGAAATTTTATCAAGCCCGCAAGCCAAAAAAATATGATATTCAAGCAATTTTTCCATATTAGTAATAAAAATGAATATGAGTATTTGTAGAACTATTATTTTCAATATAATACATATACATACACAAATAAATTAAAATATTTATCACCGATGTTGATTTTCACAGTGTGTTGCAACAAAAACAATTTTTTTTTTTTACATAATAATAAAAATGTATTTATTTATGTCCTTATTTATTTATTTTCTACACTAAACTACTCTTCTTTGAAAATTTAATATGCTTACGTATAACAATACTTCTAGTGGAGCCATTTTCGAAATAAGGCTTCTATTATGTAGATACCCAAATTTGCAAAATGCATGTTAATAAATAGTAGAGTATGAGAAGCCAGCTTCCCTTGAAAAGATGGTGTCAAAAATTGTTGAAGTATGGAGTGATGCTGCAAACAAATGGAGTGAAACCAATCTTCAATGTATCCCTTACTTTCTTGATTTCCCATAACCGTCATATCATAAAGTTCTTGAGTGTTGAAAACGACTTGTTGATACAGGCTAGAAGAAACCTCATTTTCTTTCATAACCTCTCAATTTTTGGATTTGATACATTCTGAATCTCAGTATAAGTTTTCTCCAATGGTGCATGTGAGATAGAATGGGTGGGAAGGGTGAGTAAATTTTGCAGTTCAACACTCTAAGCATGTTGTATTGGTTTATTATGGTGAGGGTGTGGAATGAGTTGAACAGGAAATTGTGTAGAGAATGGAGCATTTTGATGATGTAGTTGATTGGGTTGAATGGATGATTTTGATAGGCAAGCAAGATGTTGTGGAAGAGTTGGAAGATGTGTCTGTGCTACAAGATGAGGGAGAGTAGTCATGCAATCATAAGATGAACCGTGCCAAACTTGTAGACAAGATTGGTGGTGGTTATATTGAGATTGGCATGGTTGCCCTAACATATGAGTATTCTATAATGGATTATGCAAGTAAGAGAATGCAGAGGAAGTATTTTGAACCATACCTGTAGGCCACGATTTCCATGGTTTGGACATTGTTGTAGCTTTCCCATCTCTTTGATGTGCTACTTCCATTCTAGATAAGGAAGAGTGAGTATCTAGGGGATGCTCCTTTTGGCAATGAGGGAAAAACACTTCATCAAATTCTTGATTTTTCTGAACTTGAAAAAAAAACATTGTTACCGATGAAATAGGTAACCTGACTTCAAAACAGGAACTTTAGCCCAAAAAGACTCAAAAAACATGAAAAAACACCCCAAAAACAAAAAAAATGTATTCGAGAACGCACTTGGTTTTTTTGAAAGTTAAATTTCAACATTTTATAAAATTATGCTTAAAAACAAAATTTTTTCTTGAAAAAAGGATTGAAAAAACAACTTCAAAACAAAACCAGTTGATGTTGAAATAACAAAAAAAAATTATTTGTCATATTTTCGACATTTTTAAAATAGAAATAACATTTTTTAATTTTTAAAATTCAAACATTAAAAAAAACCTAAAATTTAAGAAAAAAAGAAATTTAAAAAATAAAAACATTTTAAAGCTTAAAATTTAAAAATATATAGAAATTAAAAAAAAATAATAATAATAATAATAATAATTAATTCAAACATTAAAAGAAACCTAGCCCACGTGGTGTAGAACAGTCGGTGATGGGGTGCAATGTTAAAGCACTCCCTTCTGTAAGGTCACCGGTTCGAAACCCGTGGGTGGCATGGGAGGAGAAAAAATGGAAAAAATTAGGATTAGTCTGAACAAGAAAAAAAAAAAACATTAAAAGAAACCTAAATTTTTTTAAATTAAAGATTAAAATTTCAAAATATATAGAAAAACAAAAAAATTATATAAGAAAGAAATTATAAAAAATAAAATATAGAAATTAAATTTAAATAAGAAAAAGGAAATGTTTATCAAATTAAAATATATATATACATATGTATATATATACATATATAATTTTAAAATAAAAAATTAAATTTAAAGAAATATATTAAATTTTAATAAATTTAAAACTTTTAAATAAAAATTAAAAAAAAAAATACATTATTTAAATTAAGAGTAAAAAAATGAAAAATTAATTAAAAATAAAAAAATAAAAAATAAAATACAATAAAAATATTAAATTTTAAAAAATATATATTAAAAAAATAAATTAAATTTAAATTATAAAATATATATATATATATATATATATATATATATATATATATATATTAGATTTTATTAAATTTTTAAAAAAAATGTTAATATTAAAATAACAAATTAAATTTCAAAAAGAAAAATATTAAATTTTAATAAATAAATGAATAAACAAATAAATTTTGAAATAAAAAATAAATTTTAAATATAAAGAAAAAAAATACAAACATTGTTAAAACAAAAAGTTAAAAATCAATTAAAATTGAAAAATTAAAAAAAAAAAATATTAATTAAAAAATAAAACAAAAAACAAATTAATTTAAAAATATTAAGTTTAATTTAAAAAAACATATCTAATTTTAAATATACAATTTTAATTGAAATAAGAAAAAAATATAAAAATTTTATGTAAATAAAAAAATAATATTAATAAATTAAAAAATTAAAAAAATATATATTAAATTCAAATAAACTAAAAAGAAAAAAAAATACAAAATTTATTAAATTTTAAAAAATTAAATGAAAAAGCTAAACATAGAATTTATTAATAATAATAAAAAAAATTCAATTAAATTAAAAAAAAAAATACGAAATTTAATAAAAATTATTAATAAAATTTAAAAAAAAAATTAAAAACAACAAAATGAATAAAATTTAAAAAAAAATAAAATAAAAATAATTAAAAAAATTTAAATTTCAAATATAAAAATTAAATTAAAAAATAAATAAATAAATAAATTTTTTGAATTTAAAAAATAAAAAATCAAAATCAAAATCAAATTTTAAAAAAAAAGATCGTTGTGGCGCCACCAATCGGCCTCTCGCACTGGTGGCAGCGGAGGCCGGCTGCTGGGCAGGCGAGGAGGCTGCATGCAACCCCCCGCCCGCCCAGCGGCTGGCCTCCGCTGTCACTTGGGCGGGAGGCCGATTCCGGGAATCGCCCTCCGGCGGCGGGAGGAAGATTCCGGGAATTGCCCTCCTGCGGCGGGAGATCGATTCCAGGAATCACCCTCCGGCGGCGGGAGGCCAATTCTCGGAATCACCTTCCCGCCGCTGGAGGGCGATTCCTGGAATCGCCCTCCCGCCCAGGTGGCGACGGAGGCCGGCCGCTGGGCTGGCGGGGAGGCTGCATGCAGGCTCCCCGCCCGCCAAGCGGTCGACCTCCGCCGCCACCTGGGCCGGAGGCCGATTGGCGGCGCCACCACAATTAAAAGTTTTTTTTTTAATTTTTATTTTAATTTTTAAATTTTTTTTTTTTTAATTCAAAAAATTTAAAATTATTTTTTTTAATTCAAATTTTTTATTTTAAATTTAATTTGTTTTAATTTTTTGTTTTTTTTTTTTAATTTTGATTTTAAATTTAATATTTTAGATTAATTATTTTTTAAAATTTAAATTTATTTATTAAATTTATTAAATTTAAATTTAAATTAATTTTTTTTTAATCTTTTAGCTGATTTAGTTTTCATTTTTAAAATTTATAAATTGTTTCATTTAAAAATAAATAAATAAACTTATGGATATTTGTTTTTTAATTATTTGCACGTGGTTTTTTTCATTTTTTTGTTTTTTAATGATAGTTTTTTTTTTTTTTTAATTTTCTTTTTCAATTTTCAATTTTGTTTTTTTTATTTTTTATTTTTTATTTTTTGTTAATTTTAAAATTTGTATTTTTTTTCTTATTATTATTATTTTTTTAATTTAATTTTTTCTTTTTTGTATTTTATTTTTTTTATCTAAATTTTAATTTTGTAATTTAAATTTTATTTAAATTTTCTATTTAATTTTTTTTTTAATTATATGGTTTTTTTAATAACTTAGAAAAAAATGTTTTTGATGTTTTTTTTTTTTAATTTCTTTGGTTAATTTTTGCTTTTTTTTTTTAAATTATGTGTTTTTTTTTCAAATTTTGTCATTTCTTTTGATATAATTTTCGATTTTTTTTTTTTTTGTTTGCTTAAATTTTTTATTTTTACGAGTTAATTTTGTTTTTTTGTTTACATTTTTATTGGTTTTTTTATTGTTTTTATATATATTTTTAAATCTAAGTTTTTTGTTTTATTACCAACATGAAAATCACCACTCTAAAAAAAAAAAGGTTGATGTTGCATCAATACGTTTCAAAATTACCATGAAAATCATCGCTCTAACAAAAAAAAGTTAATGCTGCATCAATATGTTTCAAAATTAGCATCAAAATAACTAACATTTTAAAAGAAATATTCATACCTCATAAATAAAAATATTAGAGTGTCAAAAATGTGCACCAACAAAAAAAGGGGTTATTCTGCATCACCACTTTCCAAAATCGGGTGCTTTTTATGCTACCAAAAAAATTAGGTAACAGTGCGGTTACCTATTTCATCAGTAACAGTGTTAAAATTCAATTTTGAATTTAGAAAGCTAATAAAATCATATTTAAAATTTTCAAATAAAACATTGATTTCAGCTCTTATGTCTCTTGTTCTTGTAGTAAATTTGGAAAAGAAAGAAGAAACTTCTCTAGAATTCTTACCAACATTGAAAATTCCTCTTGAATACCTTATTCACAATTCACAAACATCATCATATGATAACTGAAAAACATCACATTTTCCTATCAGATTTAAGAGTTCTAAAAATTCATCTTTGATTCCTTTAAGGAGTGTTTTCAAGATCTCTTTTTCCAAATGCTTATGCTTTGATTTTTGAAGGTTATATTGAAATCACTCTACACAGTCCTCCAAGCTTTCATCTTCCCCTTATATCATAGAAAAAATATCTTCTTTGGATTTGCAGTAGTCTTGGTACTTCTTCAAGAATATGTTCTTCATGTCCTCCCATTTTTTGATGCAGTTTCCACCTAGGCTCATGAACCATCGGAGGGTTGCTCCTTTTAGAGTAAGAGGAAACACTTTCAACCTTCTATCATTAGTACGATAATCATATCCTCTACAAAGTATTTCAAACTCAAATGAGAATATATCTGGATTCTCATTTGTCAAACCATGAAAATTTGGTAGAGACGATGGAGGAATTATGTGCATTTGTATCACTCCTCCTAGATATTTGATAGGGAATTCAAAAGTTGCAATGTGAGCCATTTCTTATCATAATAGAATATGTTCTTCATGTGTTTCTTTGAGGATCCTCCTTAAAATGTTCCTGTCAATTGGTTAGTGAAATGGGTGGTGCTTACATCACCACTTGAATGGAATTACAAGATTTTTTTCAAAAATTCTACCTCTAAAATTCCTACTTTAATTCCTATGCAATTCTGCTGAAAAGCGGGCAGAGGAGCAAGCACTTTACTTGCTCGTTAAGTAGGTTCTTACCTTCCATTTTTAATACCCAATTCTTTCCCAGCAACAAATATCAAACATACATCACTCTCTCTGAAATGACAACACTCTCCCCGAAAATGGTGCCAAAATGCTGGGTGCTAAAAGGTGTCTTTTAAAACTCCTAATTGCCTCACATTAATTATCAACTAGGGTAAGTCACTTTATTTCAAGAGCGTACACAATATGTGCAAGCTATAACCTAGAGAGTAATGTTTCCTAAATTGTAGTATAAATCTTGACACAAGAATAAATGGAAGCATCTAAAAAAATCCAATTGCAATTATTAAAGTGAAAATAAAAGTTAAATCTTCTATTGAAATCAAATATTTAAAAATCCAAAGAATGGCATCATCAACTAGGAGCACAGTAACAATAAATCACTCCAACTTGGCTGATTCAATTCTAAATTATATTAACATTCTGCAAAGCAATTAAGACAGAAACAATATGTGTCTAGAAGATGTGTCTGTGCTACAAGATGAAAGAGAGTAGTCACATTCCATATATGTACAAATTCTGTATATGTGCAACTTATGTATATGTGTATCTTCTGTATATGCACAAATCTTCCGTATATGCGCATATACTGAATATATGCACATATGCGAAATATATGCACATTTACAAAACTTGCGCATATGCAAAAGATATATGTATATACGAAAGTTGCACATATAGGGAAGTTGTGCATATACAGAATATATGCACATATACATAAGCTATGCATATATGCACATGTCTTCCATATTTACATAACTTTCGTATATGTGCATGTCTTTCGTCTATGTGTTTCTTCTGTATATGTAATTCGTTATTATAGGCACAGAAGATATGCACATATACGGATGTTGCACATATACGGAAGATATGCGCATATACGAAAAATATGCAAATATACGGAAGATATGCACATATACGAAATATTTACGCATATACAAAAGTTGTGCATAACTTCCATAATATGCATACACAAATCTCTATATATGCACAACTTTGGTACATGTGTAACTTATGTATAAGTATATCTTTTGTATATGCACATATCTTTTGTATATGCGCATATACTGAATATATGCACATATATAGAAGAAGTTCATATACGAAATATATGCACATTTACAAAACTTGCGCATATACAGAAGATATATATATACAGAAGTTGCACATATGAAAGATATGTGCATATAAGTAAGTTGTGCATATATAGAATATATGCGCATATAGATAATCTATGCATATATGGAAGATATGTGATACACAATATGCAAATATATAGAATTTGTGCAACTTCTGAAGTTTCACATCTTTCGTACATGTACAACTTCTATATATCAGCATATCTTCTTTATGTTCGCATATATTCCATAATATTTTGTATACGCACATACTCATATGCGCATATATGGATGTTACACATATATCTTTTGTATATGCACATACTCATATGCGCATATACGGATGTTGTGCATATACTGAATATTTGCGCATATACTGAAGTTGCGCATATACAGAAGATATGTACATATATGAAAGTTGTGCATAACTTCTGTAATATGGATACACAAGTCTCTATATATGTGCAACTTTCATATATGCACAATTTCTATATATGTGTATCTTTTGTATTTGCACATATCTTTCGTATATGCACATATACTAAATATATGCACATATACGGAAGTTGCGCATATACGAAAGATATGCACATTTACAAAACTTCCGCATATACAAAAGATATATGTATATATGGAAGTTGCACATATACGGAATTTGTGCATATACAGAATATATGCGCATATACATAAGCTATGCATATATGCACATGTCTTCCATATTTGCATAACTTTCGTATATGTGCATATCTTCTGTCTATTTGCTTCTTTTGTATATGTAATTCTTTATTATAGGCACAGAAGATATGCGCATATACGGATGTTGCGCATATATGAAAAATTATTTGCATATACGGAAGATATGCGCATATACAAAATATTTATACATATACGGAAGTTGTGCATAACTTCCATAATATGCATACACAAGTCTCTATATATGCGCAACTTCTGTATATGCACAACTTCGGTACATGTGAAACTTATGTATATGTGTATCTTTTGAATATGCACATATCTTCCGTATATGCACATATACTGAATATATGCACATATATGGAATAAGTGAATATACAAAATATATGCACATTTACAAAACCTACGCATATACAGGAGATATATGTATATATGGAAGTTGCGCATATACGAAAGATATGTGCATATAAGAAAGTTCTGCATATATATAAGCTATGCATATATGGAATATATGTGATACAAAATATGCAAATATATAGAATTTGTGCAACTTTCGTACTTGAACATCTTTCGTATATGTACAACTTCTATATATCCACATATCTTCTTTATGTGTGAATATCTTTCATAATATGCAAATATATTTTGTATACACACATACTCATATGCGCATATACGGATGCCGCTCATATACAGAAGATATGTGCATATACGAAAGTTGTGAATAACTTCTTTAATATGCATACACAAGTCTCTATATATGTGCAACTTCTGTATATGTGTATCTTCTGTATATGCATATATCTTCCATATATGCGCATTTACTGAATATATGCACATATATAAAAGTTATGCACATTTACAAAACTTGCGCATATACAAAAGATATATGTATATACGAAATTTGCACATATAAGGAATTTTTTCATATACAGAATATATGCGCATATACATAAGCTATGCATATATGCACATGTCTTCCATATTTGCATAACTTTCATATATGTGCATGTCTTCCGTCTATGTGCTTCTTTTGTATATGTAATTCTTTATTATAGGCACGGAAGATATGCGCATATATGGAATATATGAAAATATACGGAAGATATGCGCATATACGAAATATTTACGCATATACGGAAGTTGTGCATAACTTTCTTAATATGCATACAAAAGTCTCTATATATGCGCAAATTTTGTATATGCACAACTTCCATACATGTGCAACTTATGTATATGTGTCTCTTTTGTATATGAGCATATCTTCTTTATATGCGCATATACTGAATATATGCACATATATAGAAGAAGTGCATATACGAAAGATATGCACATTTACAAAACTTGCACATATACAAAAAATATATGTATATACAGAAGTTGCGCATATACGAAAGATATGCGCATATAAAGAAGTTGTGCATATATAGAATATATGCACATATACATAAACTATGCATATATGGAAGATATGTGATACAAAATATGCAAATATATAGAATTTGTGCAACTTCCGTACTTGCACATATTTCATACATGTACAACTTCTATATCTTCGCATATCTTCCTTATGTGCACATATCTTTCATAATATGCAAATATGTTTTGTATATGCACATACTCATATGCACATATACGGATGATGCGCATATACTGCAGATTTGCACATATACGAAAGTTGCGCATATACAAAAAATATGTGCATATACGGAAGTTGTGCATAACTTCTGTCATATGCATACACAAGTCTCTATATATTTGCAACTTCCGTATATACACAACTTCCGTATATGTGCAACTTATGTATATGTGTATTTTCTGTATATGCATATATATTTCGTATATGTGCATATACTGAATATATGCACATATACGGAAGTTGCACATATAAGAAAGATATGCACATTTACAAATCTTGTGCATATACAAAAGATATATGTATATACGAAAGTTGCACATATAATGAAGTTGTGCATATATAGAATATATGCGCATATACATAAGCTATGCATATATGCACATGTCTTCCATATTTGCATAACTTTCGTATATGTGCATGTCTTCCGTCTATGTGCTTCTTCTGTATATATGTAATTCTTTATTATAAGCACAAAAGATATGCGCATATTTCTGTAAGATATGTGCAGCTTATGTATGTGTATCTTTTGTATGTGCACATATCTTCCGTATATGTGCATACACTGAATATATGCACATATATAGAAGAAGTGCATATACGAAAGATATGCACCTTTAAAAAACTTGCGCATATACACAAGATATATGTATATACAGAAGTTGCGCATATACGAAATATATGCGCATATAAGGAAGTTGTGCATATACAAAATATATGCGCATATACATAAGCTATGCATATATGGAAGATATGTGATACAAAATATGGAAATATATAGAATTTGTGCAACTTTCGTACTTGCACATCTTTTGTATATGTACAATTTCTATATATCCTCATATCTTTCATATGTGTGCATATCTTCCATAATATGAAAATATCTTTTGTATACGCACATACTCATATGCGCATATACGAATGTTGCACATATACTAAAGATTTGCGCATATACAAAAGTTGCGTATATACCGAAGATATGCGCAAATACGGAAGTTTTGCATAACTTCTGTAATATGCATACACAAGTCTCTATATATGTGCAACTTCCATATATGCTCAACTTCCATATATGTCCAACTTATGTATATGCACATATATTGAATATATGCACATATACGGAAGTTGTGCATATACGAAAGATATATGTATATACGGAAGTTGCACATACAAGGAAGTTGTTCATATACAGAATATATATGCATATACATAAGCTATGCATATATGAAAGATATACGATACAAAATATGCAAATATATAAAATTTGTGCAACTTCCGTACTTTCACATATTTCGTATATGTACAACTTCTATATATCCGCATACCTTCTGTATGTGTGCATATCTTCCATAAATGTGTATATTTTCTGTATATGTGCAACTTTTATGAAAATATATTTTTTATATGTGCATATACGGATGTTGTGCATATACGGAAGGTATGCACATATACAGAAGATATGAACATATACAGAAGTTGCGCATATACGGAAAATATACACATTTATGGAAGTTGTGCATAACTTCCGTAATATGCATACACGAGTCTCTATATATGCATAACTTTCGTATATGTGCAACTTATGTATATGTGTATTTTCTATATATGCACATATCTTTCGTATATGCACATATCGAAGAAGCGCATATACAAAAAATATGTACATTTAAAAAAATTGCGCATATACAAAAGATATGTGCATATACAGAAGATATACACATATAGAGAATATATGCATAACTTACATATATACGCAACTTCCATATATGTGCATACAGAAGTTGTGCACAACTTTAACCTCCTTATATACTTAGCTTCGATAAGTATATAATATAATATTGATAAAATATAACATCAATTCAATATCATGAATTTAAAATTCAATGAAGATGTTGTCATAAATACAAGTCTAAATTCATGTATCTGTATTCAAAATTGGTCCAACTATACGTTTTTATTTTTTGCAAAATGGTACTTCATTCCCAACATAAATAATGAAATCTCATGCCCATAAATGACATAATGAAAAAATGGGATCATGATTTATCTACAATATGGCTCTATAAGTCACCCTTGCCCCTCTTGGCACTCCCAAGTGCATTTCTAAATTGATATTGCTGCAAAAATTACATTAATCAATTAGCCGTAAAATCAAAATGCATAAGATTAATTTCATGTACATGATACATTTACATCAATATCATGTACATAATATATGCTCTATTCTAGGGAAAATTTTGAAAATAAAAATTTATCTTAAAGTTTAGAACCCTTGACGAATATTCCTAGTTCCTAATATGCAAACTATAAAATGATAGGTGATATATTTGTAAAAATATTGAAATTTCTAATGATTTTATGTTGTATCTATAAAATATTGACTATTTATAGGGTAAAATAAAATAATTCATAAATTTTGGGCAAATAATCTTTTAGAAAATATGGAAATTAGTGAATTTTGTTTTTTTAAAACATGGAAACTTAGCCCACTTGAATCTTTTGGTGGGTGTGGGTGACGATACATCTCCATTGGTTGTACAATTTGGGGAAGCACCCTCGGGGACAAAATTGGGATGCTAATGGTTGGAGCAATTTTTCCAATGGTAGATCTTTTTTCAGTAATTTGTTAATCAAATAATCTAATTTGACAAGTTGGAATGCTGTGAGATGTCGGTCCCTCAACTGTAACAATAAAAAAGTTCATATAGTTATGCAAATTTATTGAAAATCACAATATATCACATATCACGTAAAACAATGCATATCAAATTTCCTTACCAATTTTGTCTATAATAGAATGTTGCACTAACTCAGGCATGTGTTCCACATTTCTTTTTTTTTTATAAGATAACTCCAATTGTTCATCCATTCTTTATTTTTTCTTTGCATGAACTCATCCAACCCTTTCAAATTGTAGTTTATCTTTCCCTGATTTTGACTTGCGACCACATCGCCTTTTCTTATTTGCTAGGCTCAAGAAACTATGCTTTCTCTTGGTAGTGATCTTGGATGGAGTTATAGTATTGAAAAACATTTTGTTGTATTCTTCACACGCTTTGTCTACCACGTTTTTCAATGCATATGCCTGTTCCAAATTTGTAGGTGTTATGGATCTCAATTTCTCATGAGTTGATGAGTTGACACGTTTCATCTCATCATCTTCGGAGAATGCATTATCTTGTCACACATTGGTTGAGTCAACATTATACAAGAAATTCTCTAAACCATCAATGCTTGTTTTATTATGATAATTCAGATTGGGAGGGGAATCAAAGCATAGTGGAAGTTCTGTTTGGATTTCTGGGCCTAATATAGGTGTTTCATTCAAATCAAATAAACTATTAGGCCTGTCTGTAGTAGGATTAGTGATAATAGGTAGTACATTTTCACCGAAAATAGTGTTACTCACCAACATCTCAACTTTTAATACATGCTTACATATATTTCCATTTAGGGCCCAATTGCAATTACAGAAGTGGAGATTAGAACTCTTATAAATTACATTGTACCAAATGTCACGAGTATCCTTATTTTGGTTATGAACCCAATAATCATTGGTACTCTTGTCACCAAGCACACAATCTTCATTTTGGATTTTGTTAGCTCTACACTTGGATGAATTCAATTGTTCCTCAATTTTCCTGGGTCGTACAAAACTGACTTCTTTTAAATGTTGCATATGATTGTAATATAATAAAACCTTTTTCAACAACACATAGATTAACCAATCAACTCGTCTATGGCATGCATTATTCTTCTCACATAGGTACCTTTCCTTGATTTACCTATGGTAAGATTCAATTGCATTGTTTGTATCTTGATTGGAGTGTGGAAAATTTTTGTATGCTTTTGCCCACATATATGTAGAAATAAATTTATTAGTTATGTATTAATAACTATACATATGACATGAAAAATAGATTTATTAAAACCACCAACAAGAAACTTACATATTTTGTTGTTGCCTAGCCAAGTGGTTTTAAAATAATTATGTTCGCTGAATTCTTCAAATAAACTTTCAACTGTCTTTTTTACAGATTCATCATCTTGACATGTGTGCATGATTTCTCCTAAAGTATGAAAAATGCAGATTTGGTTTTCCCTTCCACGGACCTTATTTCCAACATTCTTCAACCATGCACGACGAACATGCCACACACATAATAATATTTTACAGTTGATTGAAGACCTGGAATAACATAATTTTTAGAGAGAATATACATTAAAAATATTATTTATGCCTCTGATAAAAAGAATAAATGCATCACCTTAATGCTTCAATTTTAGCAGTAGCATCATCTGTGATGAAGGCTTGAACATGACAATCTGGTCGCTCTTTGTTTTCAATGGAAAATAAGGCCAATATCCATTTAGAAATATCAACGATAGTATTGTGTGATGATATCACCCAAGCTATTGGGACGCCATTGTGATGTTCGTCGAAAACCATTAAAGTGTAAAGTTGATACTACATTACAAACAATGTGCATAATTATAATTATATAAGATACATGCAGTAATATGATATTGAATAAATGAATCGGATTTAGGATAAATATGTACTCACCCCATACTTATTTGTACTAAATGTTGAATCCATTGAGATAATATTATTGTGAGAGCATTTTATCATCATTGAACACATCCACTTTGTTTGTATGCGTATGATAAAAGGGATGTTTTCAACAATATCTTGTTTCTGGTATAAGAAAAAACTCTCAGGGTTTTCCTTATACCAACATTCTACACTGTTTGGATCACTTTGATCTTTAACATACTCTAGCCTTATGGTATCATTGTAAATGCTTAATATATCTTTTCTTGTCATGTATGTATCTCGAGATATCCCTGTGTATAACTCACCAGATCCATCCTTCACATCAAAGATGAACTTGTCCCATATCATTGAAACATTAAAACCTCTTTGAACGAAATCTTGGACACTAGATCGCATATCCCTTGTTAAATGCAGTGCATAATTGAATCTCATAGGCTTACCGATTGCATCTTTCCCGTGACAAACAACATTAGATTGATCAATATGCCTACATGCAGTATATATTATTACAGCATCATCTGGTCTAAGTTGAAGTCATCGCACAATGACGTGACATTGACAACCAACTTTAATACTTTCATGTTGATTGAGGTTTGTCTTTTGATATGAGGATGCACAGATAATTTTATTTTGCGACCCCGGACCATATGCACACCAATAACTATATGTAAAAATATTACAACAAATTAGATATAACATTTATGCATATTGAAATAATTATACGTATATTGAAAAAATATATAGAGACTCACATAGCATACTCCAGCTATGTTGAACAATATGTGTGTTTGATATCCTCTACATTTTTAATTTGATGAGACTTAAGAAGAAACTAAGTGGGTGCTAATTCATTTGATTCCTCTCCACTTATAAAATGATCAAGTCGACAATATGGAATAAGTGCAACTTGGTCCCCATCAACCTCTATCCATGTTAAGTGTTCAACTGAAAATATTATCATATCCTCTGGGTCTTCAACTTCCAACTCGTTAATTTTCTCCCACTTACTCATCCTTAAAATACCTATAAAAATTGCATTGAAACTAATTTAGATTGAGTAAATATTATGGTCTTGATTAATGCATATCACTAAGCAAGGAAGTCTCACTTTTAGGTAAATATTTTATACTTTTCAGGTAAACCACTTTGGGCTTAAGTAATATTGAGGGGATCTTATATGACATTGTGCGATAAGCAAGATCATAAGAGATTGGCCATTACTAGGAAGAGATGTTCATCCGGTAGCGAATCATTGATTGGTGATCCTATGGTATGACTTGGGAGGTCCGTAATGAACTCAGCTAAAATAAAATCCTTCTTACTCTTAGGGTAACGAAACTGTAAGTCTAATTCTTACATAATGACTAACCAGCGAGCGTACTTATGTTTCATTAAACGACGCGTGAGCAGGTATTTTATGGGGTTAATATCTGCAGTGACAGTTGTAGTCCTTAAGATAATGTAGTGGCGAAGTTTTTGGACTGCATGTATTAATGCTAGGGAAGTCTTTTCTTCAAGCTCATATATTAATGTGGGGCCTGATAAGGTTTCACTAACGTAACATATTACGTGTTCCTTACCATCTGGGCCTTCCTTAATCAATACCCCAGCCAAAGCGGTCTTGGATGCTGATAGATACATGATGTAGTCCTTGTTGTAGTCTGGGGGACTGATCAATGGTGTTGAGGATAATGTGTATTTTAGTGCCTCAAATGGTTTTTGGGCTCGATCGTACCATTTTAACGAGATGCTCTGATGAAGGAGACGTAGGAATCCTTGAGCACAAGTGGCGTAGTCTGGGACAAAACGTCTGAGAAAGTTTGCCTTTCCCTGCAAGCTTTGTAGTTACTTGAGGGTTCGAGGTGGAGGTACCTCTTTGATGGCTTGGACCTTATCGAGCTATCCATGGATTCTATGTCAGAGTCATCTTCTAGTGAGAGGTGAACTATGGTCGTGCTTAAACTGGTTAGCGCTAAGCGAAACCGAGGGTTGTAATGGAATTGCTCTAATGGGTGATTGCCAGAACATATTGGACATGAAAACTGGGTTTCTCGTTGGCCAACATAGTAGACTCAGTCCACTAGATACCATCTTTGGATGAGCTCCAGGGTTGCATAGCCGTCGATGAAATGGTCATGTTCATCGCAAAGTGCACAACGTATGATAGGAGGGAAGATGAATGGGAGACGTTGTGGTGACTGTCGTGCCTCCTGCAAGTATAAAATGATGTGAGGCTCTTCTCCATTTGATAGCATGGAGGAATCATATTTATATGATTTTTGGTGCGCAATGCCTTGCCTTAGTTTTTGGCGGCTGGTTCCTTTTTACGGGAACTTTTTGCCGCGATATTTCTTTTGGAGCTTAGGAGTGGTTTTAGTTCGTCCAACTTCGGGCAGATATGGATAGGGTGGCCTACTATGTCACATATCGCGCAAGGTTGTAATTCCTGTTGTATGATGGGATTTTCTACCTTCTTCCCCCTTTTATGGATTTTTTTGGTCGTGACAAATGGTTGTGCGACAAGATTTTCCTTATATGGTATGGTTGCAGCCGTTTCCTTAATAGGTGGGGCCTCCTCAGGAGTGAGGGGGATTAACCCTGTAGATTCGATGCTTGTGTCTCTCGACGTGGTAAGTGGGACCAGGTACCAAACTAGTATTGGAAAAGATACATTTGACAACACTACTGTTGCCAAGACCTGTTGTGACACAAAACAAGATGGAGGGTATAGAAAATGAGTTTGGGAGATAGCGTCAGATAAATAGGTCATTCTGGCAGAGGCCTCGGTGTCAATAGTGCTTGTCTCTGCCTCTTGGCTAGCTTCGGTGCTTGATGTAGACATCATGCACACTGGAGCCCTTGTGATATCATCTGATGATTTTGGTATGACAGGGGGATCTCCTAGGAATGATCTGAGGACAGACAATGGTTTGAATTGGCCAGGGCCATATTCTTGGTACCGTGTAAGCGTATCAGCAGATGTGTCTACATAGGGTAGAACGACGTTGGAGTTTGTCAGTATCGCTTGTCGTGGTATGTCAATTGGTCCACGGTAATGATGCGGTCCTCATGGGGGAACATCATGGTTTAGAAGATGGAGGATGCTATGGTAGACATGGCATAGATATAACTCCACCGAAGGAGTATATTGTAATATAGCTAAGCATCCAAGACCTCAATGTCTATAAGGACCGTCTTTCCATCCAAACAGATAGAGACCGATGGGAGCAAAATGACGCCGCTCGTATGCTTTGAGTGTGATGTCCGATGGCTTCATTTTGGGAGACCCTAACTTCTATTATACATTCTTTGACATGATGCATGTGCATGCACCTTCGTCAATGATACAACGGTGGATAGTGATATTATGGACTGACACCAGGGTCCCTGTCCTTGGCTTGTGAATGAATGCTGGAGGGGGAGCTCTTGTGTCAGCATTTCTAGATGCATATTGGGTCCCCTGCGTAGGAGGGTATGGTCCTCCTTGCTGATGATGGTATGAATGCACCCTATTGGTCATGTTCTGCGAAGGTGCATGATGACTCTGATGGTGGCCTAGTTGCGGGATGTTCTGGTTAGAATCATATGCGTAACCGAAGTATGGATTATTGCTGCCTAGGTGATTTTAGGTCAGCTACACTATCAATCCATCTACAGTTTTCAACGTGTTTGGAAATTCTTTATAAGTTTGCAGGTGCGGGGTGTTGGGCAGGATGTTATAAATTTATCTTGACTACGTGTATGTCAGCTCGAGTTGTTGGGATTTGCTGATGGCATCCTCTTTAGACGTAGGTCCTTGAGTTTCCACATCTTTCAAAATCTCTACAGTGAGAATTTTCAAGAATAGGTCCAGCAAAACTCAATCGTCGAGTTTGGATTTAAAAAAATTTCTATGTCACCGCCATTCATGGAGATGGTCCAAGATATGGATGGTTGATGTCTATCTAAAATGTGTTAGTAACTCCATTCCTGAATCATGGTGGATGGGTAACTGAAAATATGTGAGGAACGCAGTAGCAAGGGAAATAAAGGTTCCATGTGTAGCAGAAGGTCACTCCACATACCATTTCGCGAATGGTCCGGTTAAGGTGCACTGAAATATTCTTAGCCCAATAGTATCAATAATAATACTGTTCGAGGAACACGACAAGTGGAAAGTCATTGCATGATCGCGGTTAGTCCGATTAAGGTGCGCTGAAATAGTCTTAGCCCAATAGTATCAATAATAATATTGTTTGACGAACAAGACAAGTGGAAAGTCATTACATGATTTCTGGGGTCTTCTTCTTGCTTTCCTTCGAATTTTGGAATGTCCAAAGGGAGCTTCGTAGGCATGGGGGGCCAAGTGGGGTTGTGTGAAATGGGTTCATTCATTAACTTTGATAGATCGGTTAAGTTCAAATATGCTAAGAAAGGTAACTGTGTGTTGAGCACCATTGTAGATTGTGAAAGAACAGGGTTATGGTTGGGTATGGGGTTAGTGTGTGATGTACTCGACTGTGTGTTCTGCTGGATACTCAAATGGGTAGCGCTCCTCTGCACCCTAGGGGTTGTGGGAGTGGTGTGTGGTGACCCTAGGGGGGTTTCCACTGGTGTGGTGTTGGGTGACCCTTGGGGGTTCCCTACTAAATATTCCCTAACAAAGGATGAACCGATAAGGGTGGCGGTGTTGTATCTTTGATGCCTAAATGACGAAAGACCTGGAACTCCTCCCGCTAATGGGGGTAGGTCCAAAATATGTCTAGATTGTCGAGGTCCCGTTGGGTCCGTTATGGTGTCGACTAGGTATGGTTTTGGAAATATTTTTCAGTTCTATGAGAGGAGAGAGATTATATATCAAAGAAAAAAGGTGATCACATACATAAAACAAAGTGAAAAAAAAGGTTAATTTTCCCTTTAGATTATTTCTATGTGATCAATTAATCAAAAAATGGTTATGGTTGTTTGCGTGTGATACTCAAAATCCTAAAGACCTAAACGTCCTCACACTCTCAATTGTAACTGGGCCTTGCGAAGATATCTTCTGGTTGGTAATGGGGCTAACGTCTTGAAAGAACTAGCAACGTCTTCCAGCAGATGAAGAATCGACCAAGGTAATGGGAAGAGGATCTAGTGTTTCCTGCACCGTCACCTATAAGGAATAATGTCGTAGATTTGGCCACTAAGAACCGTCGTTCCATGTGAGCGTTCAAGTCTTGAGCTTCTTGGTAATCAGCTACCAGTATCGAGCATTAGATGGGTCAGGTAGCCTCAAATAATACCGCACGCACTGGGCCTAAGCTTAACCCCCTCTAAATCGAGTCTTTGTGATGCTCGGGTTTTCTTTTCCTTGGGTGAATAGACGAGTTTAAAGCTCCCTATAAAGTCAACTTCTATGTTTCAAGATGTAAATTGACCATGGCAGCTTATTGGATGTCTACCCCCATGGTCCTAACCTGAGCTATTAATTATCTTGTGGCCCCTGTGGGGAGATTTAATGAGTTCCCTTATGCTTAGTTTTAAGGTGGCTTACTTTTCTTATGGTGTGGCAATGTGTGTGAGAAAGTAAACAATCACAAAAGTTTGTAAGATGTGGATATGCGATGATCATTTACACATCCCCCTATTTAAACTATGTTTTGATTGTTCCTTGCGAAAAGAAAATGATGTGCGGATAATAGGCTGCTTACAATTTTTCCTATTAAACTAAATGTTTGACTAAAGGGAGATGGAAAATTATCAAAAGAGAGTGTTCATATGCATGCCCAGGGTCACCAAAAGGTGCAAGGGCAACAGAGATTACTTGCTCTCTAAGATAATTTAGTCTTGGTCCCGATTCCTAGTGCAAAAAAATAAATTAAAACTAATGATAAAACTAGGAACAAATAAATGGAAACTAGCTAAGCATGCATGGATATGAAGCACTTACTCCTTGATAATTACCTATGTAGCTTAATTTTATGATTCTAGTGATTTTTTTTGAAATTCTAATAAAATTGACCAAAAAAATATACCCCTAAAAAAACCAAAATATAAAATATTCTAATTAAACATTTATTTTTTATAAACATTAATTTTGTAGCTAAAAAGAATACTAATCAATAAATAAGCATACTCAATTTTCTTATTAACAAAAGATAAAATTCAGTTTTAATCAATATATTTCTAGGAAAAATTCCTCTTTAAAGTGGAAAGAAACTTTCAAAAAAAATATTGAATTTAACAAAGTTATTAATATATATTTTTTTGTTGATAGAATTTTAAGAATTAAACAAATTATTAGATTAAATATAATATGCAAATTTAATGTAAATAATATTAAATAAAATTAATATCTCTAATAATCATTATTAAAATTATTTTAGATTGCATCATATATTTTCTTAATAACATTTAACTATCTTATATTAAATTCATGTAAATAATATTTATAAAAAAACCAAAATCTTTTATAATAATTATTAAATTGCATTATATATATTTTTTAATAACATTTAACTATTTTATATAAAATTCATATAAATAATAATTATAAAAATGAAAATCTTTTATAATTTTTATTTAATTATTTTATACAAAAACTTATATGTTTTAGATAAATTTTAACTATTTTATATAAAATTCAAATACCAACTTAATAACAATTTAATATAAAATATTTACTTATTAATTTATTGCATAAAAAATTATAAATCAAAAAAATGCAAATTTTAAACATTATAAACTTAAACATTATCGATCTAGTTGGTAAAAAAAAAAAATCCCAACTCCAACCATAAAAACAAAAAATATTGATATATAAATAAACATATAAAATTAAATATTACCACATATTAATATATAAATAAACATATGAAATTAAATATTACCACACCAATTCTTGAGATCAATCAAACTTAACAAGAAAAACATAATTCCACAGGTTCAGTTGCAAGGAATTTCACATGGTAGAACACATTGATCGTGTGTAGAAACAACACCAGACAAACTAAAAAAGATTGTTGGAATTATCCTTGATTTTGTTTCATTGTTCTCCACAGACTTCTCTGATATAGAAATAATTGATGGATGTATATAATAAAATAAAATTAAAAACTATATAATAAAAAAAAATAACATGGTTCATAATATTGCAACATACTTTATTTAAAAGTTAGAAATCTATATCTATATAATAAACTAAAAGTTAATCTTAAATTTTTTTATATATTTTTTAATATATATAATTATAATTTATATATCGCATCTTTTTATAAATAATTAAAATAATTTAAAATAAATTATAATTTAATTAATCTATATGATTTAATTAATTTATATAATTTTGACAATGTAAAATATATAAATAAACAAGTATTTTAATATTATTTATGTGTACCATTTTTTCATGTAACTGTATTTAAAAAACAAAAAATTATTATGTCCTAACTATAACATTGCATATGCCCAAAATACCATTATCTTGTGAAAAGACATTGATATCTTATATATTAAAATAGCTATAGTATTCTTAGGAAGGTGTTTGCCATGTATATTTAAGTTGAATTTGTAATTTGAATGTATTATTATTGGTGTTTGTGGATCAATGGGCTAGTAGCTAAACTGTGTTTTTACAGTTTAGTTGGAGTTAAACTTTTACTATTTCACACACTTTAAGAACCGGAAGGAGTAACGCTTGTTTTTTTAACCAATATTCTTGAAACTATTTTTAACCAATATTCTTCAAAATACACATTCAATCAATAGTTAAATGAAAAACAATTTTTTTGAGAATTTTTGTATTCATTCATTCACCCAACTACACCATATATTATATATTACTCAATATAAACTGAATTTCCTTACAAATTTTATATTATAATGAATCACATAAATTTCATATTATCAAGAATTTTAACTTTGAGATAAAGTCATATAATAAACTTGTACAAATATTTTTCAAAATATACATTTATATTCTTAATTTATAATTACTCATTTCTCACAAGAAACAAAATTCTAATTTATAACATATAATAACCATAATACAAAACATTAAACCTTATAATTTTATATTTACTCAAAATGAATTTTACTATAACAAAAATTATGAAATTTTGACTTCAATTTTTTTTTTTTTAATTTAATAAAATTATAAATTACATACAAAAACCATTATTTCAATAAATATATATATATATATATATATATATATATATATATATATATATATATATTTGATTTTTTACAAATTTCATTAAAGCCCTCCTAACTAATTTCTGGTTGAATAAAAAAAATCAAACAACTTCTCACGTAAACAAAAAATCAAACAACATTCTCCCATAACCATATCACATTTCCTGGAAAAAAAAAAATCAATCAAACAACATTGTTATTGAATTAAAAAAATCAAACAAAGTTATCGCGTAATCATATCACATTTCGTGATTTGGGAAAAAAAATCAAACAACGTTGTTATCACGGAACCATATTCCATTTCCTAAATCCGGAAGGGGTTTTGGAGAGCAAATTTCGTTTAGAAATCTGCGCCAATTTTACTATAACCAAATATTACTGTAAAATTCAAATTTAAGTATTGACAAAATGGTCTGAAATCACTAATTTTACTATAGCTAAATATTATTGTAAACTTCAAATTTAAAACTTCAAATTTAAGTATTGAAAGAATGGTCCAAAGTCACCAATTTTACTATAACCAAACCAAATATCAGTGTAAACTTCAAATTTATGTATTGACAGATAACCAATGGGAGTTTTCAGATTTACTATAACCAAACAAAATATCACTGTAAACTTCAAATTTACGTATTGACAGATAACAATGGGGGGTTTTCAGATTTGGTTGATTGATGAGAACAAAGAAAAACAAAAAAACAACTAATTAATGCTATTCTAATCTATACTCAATCTAATTGGAAAACTAAAAAAAAAACTCCCAAAGATGCCACAAGGAAAAATTCACTAACAGGGCATCTAAATTTCAACCATTTTCTCTATTTTAAATAATAAAAGAATAATTTTCCACCATTTACATCATGCATTGGATGTTCTTAAATATTAACTTAGTGATGTAATTTAATTGTAATTTTTCAAACAGTTTTGAATAGAAAGCAAGTATTTTAAATGCAACAAGAAAAAAATTGGGGGGTTCATGATTGTGAAGTAAGTGTCCCAAATTTGGATTTGCTTGCTTGCTTGCAAATTTTCAATGGATGAATGAAAAAATTCAGTGAATGAAAAAATCTTCTTAAATGTTTTTAAATTGCTTGCTTAAAATATTGAAAAATGCATTATGAAAAAATGTTTCGTGAATAAAAATTGCTTGCTTAAAACAATTTTGAATAGAAAGCAAGTATTTCAAATGCAACAAGAAAATTTGGGGGTTCATAATTGTGAAGTAAGCGGCCTAAGTAAATAAATATATTATCGAGTGAAATAAAATTTTCTTGCTTGTAAATTTTCAATGGATGGATGAAAAAAAAAAAACTCTTAAATGCTTTTAAATTGCTTGCTTTAAATATTGAAAAATGCCATGAATGAAAAAATGTTCGTAAATGTTTTTAAATTGCTGGCTTAAAATATTAAAAAATGTCCTGAATGAAAAAATGTTCCGTGAATAAAAATTGCTTACTTAAAACAATTTTAAATAGAAAGCAAGTATTTCAAATTCAAAAAAAAATTGGGTGCTGAACTTTACCGGTTATTAATCTCAACAATCTAGTATAATATTAACCTCAACGACAATTTGGTATAAAACTTTGCAAACCATAGACGTCCTGCAATCTCTGATCAGTTGAGCTCATAGATTGCAATTGCTCAATTTGAAAAAGTAAACCAGAAGAATTTATTCACCATTCCGAGCCAACAACCAGTTTTAATGGAAAGGGAGGATAAATTTATTCACCATTCCGAGCCAACAACCAGTTTTAATGGAAAGGGAGGATAACCATCATACCAGATCAATCAGCCATTAAATGTTAACACGATATGGCCGCTGAGTTCACACATCATAAGGATTCGCGATTCAATCTCCAAATATCAATTGTACGAAAGTTCATTGATTAGTAACGCTCTCCCGCATGGCCATTCAATTTCCCGAAGGCAAAGGCTCGAGGTTCGAAATGTAAAAGGCCATGGATGGAGGCACGGCATCCAGAGTTATATATGCCATGCCATGCGATGGAGAGCCATATAATAGATGAGATGGGGATGATGGACATAAGGTATAATAAAGACTCTATAGGAGCATTTAATTTAATAGCTTATAGATTATGATTTATGGATTGCCTTAAACTTTTATCGAGTACGTGTGAATGTGACTCGCGATTCTCTCAAATCAAATCAAATCAAGAACACTCTGCCTCAAAATCCTCAAGTATTTTCATTGAAGCTTAAAGTAGAATTTGTATCTACGTTTTCTAATCTGATCAAATATTCAGTTCCTGCTTGGCGATTTGTCACTAGGTAGATGGAACTTGGAAGGGGTCTCCACCGAATTGAGTGGTATAGGGCTATCGAAAGGAGCAATCGATGGTGTTTGCAAGCAATTAAAGTGTCCCTATCAAATCGAGGTGATGGGTTCATCGGCATTATGTGCTGGAAGAGAGTTTAGCCAGCGTTATCAATCGCACGGACTAGGCAGTTCGCACTCTTTATGACAGGAACAGCTGAAACATATTATTTTTTGGATTTAAATGGGTTGGGTAAGTTATTTATTTATGACCATTTTCTTGAGAGGTAGTTGTAATTAACTAATTTTTCATGATTTTTGAATAATCTATTTAGCACTCAGTACCTCTTGTGATGAGAGGTGAAGATTTCTCATGATTTTTGAATAGTTCACTTAGTAATCATTGCATCACATGATGATCATAAATGTGGAGAAATGAAATTGAAACTAGCAAATTACATAGTATCAATGGAATGAGGTCACCCATCTAACTTAACTATAAATATTTTTCAACATTCAAGCCCACTTAAATTGCTTCCTTATTTGCAAAACCTTATAAAATATTATGTATCATTCTTATTGATTATTTATGTAATTCATATTGACAACGTCATCCACTTTTTTTAAAGATGGATGCTCACTGAGAGTCACGGTTAGAAAGAAAGTTCCAGAACATTAACAATAACCATGAAAAAATATGAAAGGTGTAGAACGTCAAGAATGTCCATTGATAGGATTTAGAGAGCTCATGTTTTGAATGCAAAGGAGGTGGTCGATAGATTGATACTGAGAACCACTGTGCATGGATAATACATAAAGATTTTATAAAACGCAAGACATGTTTGAAACTAAAAATAAAGAAGTCATTTCCAATTTCAACCGTACAAAATATAGTCACGGGAAGTCTGGTCATTCTACCACCAAATCTAACGTCTAACCTATCTAACCACGATCAAAACATAGTCACGGGAAGTCTGGTCATTCTACCACCAAATCTAACGTCTACCCTATTTAACCACGATCAAATTATATGGCCCTCTCTAGTCCTCAGTGGTTAAGATTCTTTGAAAAATATAAACTAATATTAATTAGAATCATAATTCAATTTCAAATTATCGAAAATTTGTCAGATGGATATGTTTGCCACGGAAGATGTGAAAATGTAAAAGTCCATCCGTCATGCATATGACCTTTTGCATGGGAGAAACGCTATGAATTTGCAGAATAATATCACAAAAGCTGGTTAATGCATAATATCACGTGGTGATGGGGACGTTATAAGAATAATGATTTTGAAAACTTCTCAACTACGCTTTGGCATGGCATATTAATTGTGTAATATTTTTTTTAATTATGCAATATCTTAAATAAAATCTGATCATTTAAATATTAATATCTATGGTAATCAAAACATATTGATTTTGCATTATAATTTGTCAAATTTGGAATCACTACGGTGGTGGGTTGTTGTAATGAAGTTAATAGGTCAATCACTCATGTCATATTATAAACATCTAATAGTTATTATCTTATTAATATTTTAATTAGGGATTTGGTTTCTCTAATTTAAAAGATTTAATTTTTATCTGATTATTTTCAATTTTCATATATATATATATATATTATATTATATTATATTTAATGTTTTAATGAAAAAAACTATTTTATTAATAAAAAATGTTTTGGATAGTTTATCAACATTATAAATTTTTCTATTTAATAAAAATCACCATAATTTTTATTTGAATAAAGAATTAGATATATTGGGATATAAAGAAGAATTCAATATGGAATTTCAAGAGGGAACACTGTTGATAACATATAGAAGCATCAAATTTTGAGGTGAAAATTTTTCTTTTAGAGTGAAAAGCTTGATAAAGAAGTGCACCTTGACAGATTTGATCTTTCCACAAATAATATAGATCATGAATCTATGCATGTGGGATTAGGAGTTAAGATGATTTAGTCATTATAATCTAGTGTTAATATTGATTTAATTTTTTTAACTAAATTTTGTTTATCTGATCATTTATAGAAAAAAATGGAAATTGATAAATATTTTTAGGAAAAAAAACATAAAAAATTAACCCATGAACAAAATTGAACCCCTAAAATTGTTAACACAATAATAATGTGCATGAAAATAAGTATAACACATGAAAAGTTAATAGAAATGTCTAATTAATATTATGATTATAATATAATATAAAACTTATTAAAAATAATGAAATTTACTTAATAATATGTTTGCTTGAAATTTACTCTACAATCATGAGACTTATAATTAAATTATAATTTATGAACAGAGATATTTATTAAATTCCATATAAAGAAAATAATCAATTTGTTAAAACAATTAAAATTGATGCATTAGCTACAAAGACAAAGTTTAATTTAACATTTCACAAAATACTTTCTATCATATATATAAAAAAATTGATAAATAAAATTTAAATTTGATTTATTATAAATACATTATCAGTAATAAACACCAAATTTTAAATAATTACACGGTAAGGCATTTTTATTCGAAAACAACTCTCCTAGCTGCCATTGTGTTTATGTCTAGTCATTAAATCAAATGTTAGACGATCGAAATGTTTTAGGCCATTAGATCCACAAGTAAAATGTTTATATATGTTTTTTTATTAAGCTTTAAACAACTCTCCTAGCTTCCACTGTGTCTATGTCTGAGCCATTAGATCAAATGTTAGATGATTGAAATGTTTTAGGCCATTAGATCCACAAGTAAAATGTTTATATATGTTTTTTATAATGTTAATTTTTTTTCTTTTTAATAAGTTAGATTGAATTTAGACTTTGGTGACTTTGTCAAATTACACAAAAATATAAATAAATGTAAATTAAATAAAAAAATTGACATAATGTAATGAACATTCTAACTAGGTCAAATAAAAAATAAAAATAATAAAATAAAATTATTATTTCACAGGACATGCTTTATCTTGAGCAATAATGATGAATGTTCATAATTCTCATTTCTTAAATAACAATAAATTTACCTTTAATTACTTAATTGTAATAGTTTGTAACTACATACATACCCTTTCGGATTTTTTTTCGTTAATCAATATCAAATTTCTTCTGTTAAAAAAAATATATATACATATCTTTAATTACCTAATTGTAGCTTAAAAAATCTTACATGTTTTTTACTTTATAATCATAAACAACTTTCATATCATATGATGTCAAACTTACTCAACTTTTTATTCTGAAATTTTAAACAAAGTTTCTCACTACATAATTTTAGCTTTTAAATTTTTTTATTTTATTTTTCAATTCCAAACAAAACTTACAAAAGAAAAAACCCACTCAGTCTTTAGTGTAGATTATAGTTTTACAAAATTGACACTTTGTGATTAACAATAGAGTAAGTTGAGACAACCTTAAGGGGTTTTTTTGTACAATTTTTATCATAACCTTTCCCTCCATCCAATATATAATGTAGAATCTTTTGAAGAGAGAGTATATTCTAGTTTATAACTTGATCCACAATAAAATAAAATGGCTAGGGATTTCACAATTTATTATTTTATAACTTGATCCACAATCAAAGAAAATGGCTAGGGATGTCACAAGTTATCATTCGCACAATGATGTATTGAAATTATTAGTTGAAATGGATCCTATTAGATGCATGGTGGCTAGAGACACTAAAAGATCCAATAAAGATATATGTTATGACATCCATATTGTCTATAAACCATCCAAATTTCCCATCCTATAAAACAATTTATAACAATAATCACTCAATTTACTCTCCAATTTTTGAAAACCCCACCCATGATGGGGAGATCACACTGTAAAATCAAATTTTCCTCTAGTTTTTTTAAAGGGTTCATAAACAAAACAGACAACACGAAAGTCAATATTGTGGTATAATAATTAATTTTTGAATCATTGTGACAAGCAAAACATCACATTAGCTCACAAAATATATATAATGCGATAAGGATCTAAGATGATAACAAAGTTTTGAATCATGAGAACTAGGTGAAAACCAAAACTAAGTTGTAGTCACAAGCAAAAAATCACAACAACTCACAGAATATATCCAAGGTTGCAATGAACCCAATACATAGTGATGGACCTCATGGGAATTTTAGTGCACATAGAACACCACCCTAAAAATTCTATACTCTTGACCACTTTAAAATAACCTAGGATGTGTAAAATATTTTAATAAGAAACTAAATTTGTAATTAGAGAATATAAAACTATAACTTGAATTTGTGAATTTACTTTGTTTTTTTTCTTATGTATATAGAGAAAGAATAAACCAAGTTTGGAGTTAAGAAAATAAACCATAGCATAAAGAACAATATCACCTCCCAAAAATGTCTCCATATTAAAATGACATTCACTTTCTTGTATACTAAGACTATTGTTCTTCATATACAATTTCTGATAAGCATGCAATTGGCTCTCGGATATGTAGATGAACTTGGAGTAAACTCTATTTTTGTTAATAAAAAATCTCTTTATTTACATTTATGGTAGATAGATTGTACTTGAATGTATTTAAAATATCTTATTTGAGTTACATGCTTGTTTCAGAGGATTATTAATCACCAAAGGATTTTCACCCCCAATTTCCTATTTCAATATCTATAACAAAATTTGTATATATGTGAATTGATTTTTGAATCATTATAATAAACAAAACATCACATTAGCTCACAAAATATATATAATTCTATAAGGATCTAAGATGATAACAAATTTTTGAATCATGATAACTAGGTAAAAAACCAAAACTAAATTGTAGTCACAAGCAAAAAATCACAACAACTCACAGAATATATCCAAGGTTGCAATGAACCCAATCCATAGTGATGGACCTCATGGGAATATTAATGCACATAAAACACCACCCTAAAAATTATATACTCTTGATCAATTTTGAATAACCTGGGATGTGTAAAATATTTTAATAAGAAACTAGATTTGTAATTAGAAAATACAAAACTATAACTTGAATTTGTGAATTTACTTTGTTTTTTTTTTCTTATGTATATAGAGAAAGAATAAACCAAGTTTGGAGTTAAGAAAATAAACCATAACATAAAGAACAATATTTCCTTCCAAAAATGTCTCCATATTAAAATGACATTCACTTTCTTGTATACTAAGACTATTGTTCTTCATATACAATTTCTGATAAGCATGCAATTGGCTCTCGGATATGTAGATGAACTTGGAGTAAACTCTCCCCCGATCGGGGTGTACACATGCCATCATGACAAGGGGAGGCGGCAACTTGGCAAGCGCTCCCTTAAATAATAATTATGATCATTTAACATGACTTGTCAGACCAACGAAGTGGAGTGTGCGAGCGCCGGCAAAGGATTGATGGCGCATGATGGCCAGGGTGTATGTCAGGCCAGCGGAAAAGCAGGTGTGAACTTGGTAAGTCTTTTAACACCGCCCTTTCAATCTTGCATGCATTATCCCTTGCATGCGAAAGACTGGAGGAGGCAGCGAAGGAGAGCTACAGCTCTGCAACCAGGATATAGCGTGACTCTGTCCGGGTATGTTTTTACAATAACCTTAGCTCTTATGATGTTATATGCAGCAGATATGGTCTATAGTGAAGATGGTAGTTTAGATATTCTGTCGTTTCTTTCGTTTGTTAACTGTCTGGAACCAGAATTGAACCCGGTCCTTCCTTGTTTCCGTGACCCTTGTTACTCCCTTGCACCTGATGCAAGCTCTGTGCGAATCTATGGGAGTAAAACCCTCAGTTTTATGTGTAATCAGCATGATAGCCAGGCTCTCATAGGGCGACAAATCCTAAATAGAAACCCCCTTGTGTCCAATCCTGGTAGGTGCAATGGTAATATGAGGAGTCAAAGCAGTAACAGTGGGCTAGACTCCCTCAGTCAGAGTCATGGCCTCATCTACTTAACTGTAGAGAACCTCTGCCATACTATGTTATTTTCATGTCTGGGCGTAGCAAATCCAAATTATATGGGTGTTAATGTTTATTATATGAAGGGGACGACAGAGTGGTTATGGTCACCCGAGCAGTGTTTGCGCCTGCCTGAGTCGAGAGACCAAAACTCGTTTTATCCTGAGGATAATCTCCAGAGTCAAACCAATGCCCGAGATAGGAGTTATCCCAGTCATAAGAAGTTGGCCGAATCTCCACCTCATCTTATGTTTCAGAGGTATAATAATGAAAAGAAACAAAGGCGTTTACCCAGATCAGACAGACAAACGTCCAAGGGCACCGTAAGGTGCATGCTGTGTCTTAATACTTTTTCTTATTCTGTTTACTTTTGTATGCCAGTGTTAGTTCAAAAATCCCACTCAGTAATGGGAAAGCGACATCACAGGGCAGTCACTGATAAGGGGAAGCAATCCGCTCAGACTGAACCAGCTCCTAAGAAAAGGGGGCGGAAAACGTATTTGGAACAGCTGGAAACATTGGCAGTTAATTATGTCATGAGCAATCCTTCTGCAGTCAGAAATGATATCCGTGGATGGGAACAAGAAATTCAGCAGGAACCAGAGGATAATGAGACAGAGGCAGAGATCCTCGATTTTATTACTGATCCAGGTCATACACGAGGCAGGCTTACATTGTTTAATCAGACAGTCCATACATATTGGATTGTAAAATGCCTGATAGCAAAAGCAATCCAGAGTAACCATCCAGTTCAAGTAAAGACTGAAGCAATGCAACCAGACCTACGTACCCAGGCTCAACTATTGGAGATTCGGGACAATCAGCAGCATCTAAAGATCACTCAATACCAGACTGCAGACAGAGTTAGCAGACTAGATGACAAAGTGGGACGCATGGAGAAAATCCTTCAGAAGATTCTTCAGCAACTCAATCAAGCAGAAATGCCAGGGTCTAATGTCAAAGACCCTGCCCCAGTCTCCTCATCTGAGGGTTAAAAGATTGTCTTGATTTGATGGTTTTTTTGTTAATCTTGAACTTTTAAAAGTTGTTATGTTTGTACATATTAAAGTAGAGAAACAGGTAGTGCAAGAAAATCATAGACGTAAGAGACAATTCCAGTTTTGGGATGCAAATCATGTTTTCAGAAGGCCAACAAACCTGGTTTCCCTCTCGGGCAGGTTGAGGCCAAAGAATGACTTTATATTTTTTGTAACATGTCTTAAAATATACATAGAAATGACAAGGTCCCACCGAATTTACAAAAAAAAAGAACTTGGAGTAAACTCTATTTTTGTTAATAAATAATATCTTTATTTACATCTATGCTAGAGAGATTGTACTTGAATGTATTTAAAATATCTTATTTGAGTTACATGCTTGTTTCAGAGGATTATTAATCACCAAAATATTTTCACCCTCAATTTCCTATTTCAATATCTATAACAAAATTTGTATATATGTGAACACATTATGTTGGTTTACATATATTTTTTCACCCCCAATTTCCTATTTCAAAATATATAACAAAATTTTCTGGTTGATAACTCTTATCATCAATAACTTTGAAACTTCCACGACCTGCTTCCATGGAAGAAAAAAATTCCTTCCATTCCTTCATGATGGCTCGTTCCCTGCAACATCTTATTTCTTCTAGGTTACTCTTTCCTATGCTATTTTCTTATTATTTCTTCTAGGCTACTCTTTCCTATGCTATTGTCTTATTATTTATTCTAGACTACTCTTTCCTATGCTATTGCCTTGCGAGGTTTCTTTTGCGACATGTAGTACAATTGCTAGTATATATAATTTCCAAATCAATATAGGCTATAAATAACCTACATACTAATTTCTACCAAACTTTGGAGATCTTCATAAATGTTATGATTCCTTTTAACTTTCATCTTCATAAAGAAAAAGTCAGTCCACAAAATACTCTATTTTATATATATATATATATATATATATATATATATATATAAATAAAATTTAGATTTAGTTTATTATCCGTACATTATCAATGATAAACGCCAAATTTTAAATAATATATATAATTTCCAAATCAATACAAACTATAAATAACTTACACCCTGATTTCTACCAAGCTTCTCAGATCTTCATAAGTGATTTCTACCAAGCTTCTCAGATCTTCATAAGTTTTATAGTTCCTTTTAAATTTCATCTTGATAAATTTTAGGGTTCTTTTTGAATTTCATGATGATCAATTTTAGATATTTTCATGATTAAAATATTTATATCATTAATTACTCTAATTCACTTCATTATTTGAAAAAAATATTTTATTAAGAATAAAAAATAAATGAAAAATATTTTACGAATTCAACAATGGACACTCAACACGTAAAATATTTAATCACATAAAATCTAATTAATGCATATGCTTGTAGTTAGTGAGCTTCAACTCCATACAATAATGATCGGCTGCCCGTACCAAATATATTATTTTCCATGGGGATTTGAAAAAATTATATGGGAGAAGTAATTTCTATCACAATGTAATAAAAGAATATAAGTCGAAAGAGTGATAAACTTGCCATCCGCTTTTTACACGATTGACTAGATCGACAAAGGTGCTTCAACATAATTTTCTCAAAATGATGAAATATAATTAAATATGTAACACACTGACTGTTATATAACTCGGTAGTTTGACTAATTTCAAACGTGCGCATTCGAAGTGAAGGAGATATCAGACTGGCTTGGGTAGATTTTTATTTAAAAAATTATAAGAGACCATAAAATAAAATAGGTCAAATTTAAAATAGAGAACAAAGCAATATAAAACCAAACTTTTTGAAATTTAGACCAAGCCCAAATATAAAAATGCAACTACTTTTGTTTTATTAAGTACAACTACTTTTGTTTTATTAAGTAACTTGTGGGTTAAGGCAATGCGATTTTGACTGGAAGGTGGTTTTACGTAAACCGCTAATGAGGTTTCGTGCGCGTCCATAAATTAAATATGTTAATTAAAAAGCAATAAATTGGTAATGGATCAGCCAGATACTTCTCTATATATATGGCTACTATGGCAACTCTAGTTTTCTACATGAAGAAGGGGCGGTGCGAAGTTTATAAATGTAATAACCCAAATCCCTAATTCACATTTTCTGTGGTAAGTGTTTCTGTCTTAATAGCATCGTTTCTTTTGCAGAGATGGCCGACGCCTCACAAGTTTCTCAGCGTAAGCGAGGGAGAGATGAAGACTATTGGAATGGCAATTTGGCTTTGCCAGACACTAAGCGAATGAATAGCGGATTAACGGTGGCGCGAGACAGTGATCTTATGGCCTTATTCGACCAGATCGATAACTTGGATGCTAACGATAGTAATCCAAAGGGGACAGATGCTGCGAATGAGCTCGAGATTTGTGAGATCGAGATGAACAGGATTATAGAGTCCCTGGAAGATGAATTTGGGGTAAAGGGTCAAACAGAAAACAAAATTGATACCACTGACGAGAAGGGCGGTGGTGATTGGATGGGTTCCACCAAGCAAGACAAATATCCTGAAGAGGGATCAAATGCTGAAGGGACCTCAGCGGGTGATATAGGAGACTACAAATATTACAACGATGTTCGCGCAGAGTTAAGCTACTTTGAACAAGATTTTTCTGCAGACGATCTTGGGTTCACCATCGACAACTACATCTATGGAGATTCAGCGTCCAACATTATGTATTCTGATACAGTTCATGGCTATGTTGAGACCACAGAGGATTTCTATGGGTTTCTGTGGGAGGATGATATTTGGCAGTTGAATGAACATCCTGTCATTCGAAATGATTTTGTATCATCACAGGAAAAAGAAGTTGAATTGGTAGTCAGTGAAGCCGAGCTTCCGGACGTTTGGAACGATATTAGAGCTGTCTAATGTCTGAGCGACGATGAGAAAGGACTGTAATGATTTAAGCAAAAACTGTGGAATTGACATTTGTAATAAAATACTCATGTCTTCTCTTAAAATACCGGTATTTTAATGATGTCATTAAAGCATGTGTTGTATTTTATAGTCTAGTATGAAGAGACATATAAGTTTGTTTATATACCCAAATTTATATCTATTTTATATAGAAAAATAATATTAATTATAATAAAAAATTAATATATTATATAGTAATTAATAAAAAAAATACGTGTAAGAAAAAACATGTGTAATCAAAATATTTAAAAATTATATTTAAAAAAAAAAATTAATAAAAAATTTAAATAAACTATTTAACATCTATGTTAACTAATTTTCTTTAATAAAATGTTTATTTGTACATATTATTTAAAATACGTATATAATAAATTAGAATTAGAATGAATTGAAACCTCTGTATCGAACAGTCCTAATCCTCTCTCAGATGCTTTCATCTAACTCTGAAAATTAGCTGTCATCTAACTGTAAAAATTAGCTGTCACCGGGATGCTGTGATGTTGTGATATGTACGAGGTGTTTTCATGTCAGTACAGTGAACTATTCATTTCCAATACAAATAACTTGTTTAAAGTTCTAGTCCTCATTCCATTATCGAGTACGTGGGACTCACGAATCTCTGAAATCAAATGGCCGTGTAGAATTTTGTATTTGTGTTTTCTGATACGATCAAATAATCAGTACTTCGTTAAGAGTTGGGTCATTAGGCAGATGGAAAGGGTCTCCGGCTAATGAAGTGGGTGGTCTCAGACAATAGAGAGGTGCAATCAATGGCGTTTGCGGTGATTCAAGGGTACCGATCAGTTTGAGGTAGTGGTGTTTGTCAATATCCGTAATCCATGCGGTAGCCATCAAAAGGTTTAGTTAACATTATCCATCACTATGATTGGGGTGTATCAGCATGAGTAGGGAGTATGCACTATTTATAACTATGATGAGGTTTGATAGGGGACGGTTGAACAATCATACTTCCAATATACGTTACCTTTTGACCTTTAAATATTTTTAAGTTGGTTTAGACAACTTTGTTCATTATTTATACACCGTCATCATGACAAAATTATCAACTTTTTAATGGATGGAGCCGATCGTCACAATTGAAAATAAAGATCGAACATTGATAATAATCATGATAAAAAAGAATAGTCCATAATGTCAAGGTTAATTAATAATATATCGAAGTTTTTCTATAAAGCACGCCACGTTTCAAACTAAAAATAAACGAGTCATTTCTGATTTGGACCGTACACGACATGCGCACTTATTGAATCGTGGGAGTGGATACAGCTCTTCAGAAATCAAAGGTCATTAACACCCGTTCCTGTTTTTGTGAGATTGTAGAGTCCAGATTTGTATGTAAGAGACACGTATGTACGTCATCAGACGTCATGACAGAAGTGCATTACAACCACGGTAACTGCAATGTCCTGTCATCCTCCCACTAACTCTACTGTTAGCCGTGTGTAGTCAACATAAAAATGCACGCATCCTTGTGAGTGACTAAGGTTGTGTGAAAGTAACCGACGAGTAGTCTAAGAGTCCACAATGTTGGTTTAAGAAACAATGGAAATTACTTCCTGATTTTAATATAATATGGCAGAAATTTTGGAAAATTTGAGTTATATAGCGTTAGTATTTTCCATGTCACGAAAGTTTTTAATGGGGCTAAATCTATTTCAGTTATTATGAAAATTATTCAAACACTTCGATGATCAGTGTTTTGGAAAAAACAAGCCCAAATTTCTAGGAAAAATGACCTTTCAGGTGAAATTGTGGCCTGAGTAGACAACACCCAAGAAAAGTATTCTAACCCAAAATAGCAAATAATAGTCATCCATTAACATAGTATTAATTCTAACACAAAATAGAAAATAATAATCATCCATTAACATAGTATTAAATCACTGATTTAATGGGAGAGTGGCCAATATTCATGTGTTGGGGCATTTCCTCCACTAAGATGTGTCACATGAGTTTGCTTGATGTTATTGTCTTACGTAGTGTGTTTTTTTGCGTAAGTGTTAGGATTGTAAGAGTATTCTATTACTCATAATGTTGTGTAAAAGTACATAGAAGGCCTCCATTGTATAGCAATAGAGGAGACCAAGTGTCAGTTAAGGATAACTATGAAAATTGGGCAAATGTAAGTCCTTATGTGAGCCTAAAACTCACCATACTTAGCTCCTTGGGAAAGAAAGTGTCGGAAAAGACCAACTCTAACATCCCCCCTTAAGCGAAACATAAGGAGTAACTAAAGAAGAAAGAAAACGAGGAATGAGCCCCAACAATGAGGTTTAATTAAGTACCCATGTAAAAACTCTCATAAGAAGAGAAAGAGAGAAAAACCCGTGGGAAAAAACTCCTTGCCCCCCCCCCCCAAAAAAGAGAGAAAGATTTAAATGCTCAAATTATCTTGGAGTTAAAACTGTAGGTCTTATAACGATCCACTAAATGGAAAGAACAAAGAATTGCTCGAATCAAGAACTACAAAATGTTGAAGCACTAGAAATATGAATACGAGAGGCATGAAACATCAATGAGATCGCTTGATCTCTGAAGTAGGATTATTGCACAAGCAGAAGGGTGGAAAACGTTGCCAACTTCTCCCAAAAAAAGATTCACAGAAACTACATATCGATAAATAACCAAGTAAAATGATTCAAATCGAAGAAACACCATCAACCAATAAACAAACAAGGATTCATGTAAGTATGGAAAACTGAGCTCAAACGTTGTACAACAACACTCCAAAAGTTGTCTAAACTTCATCACCATCACACTGATCAAACAAAAAAAATGACAGTTTTCAAGAAAGAAACAACAACAATATTTGTCGCCATCTAACGACCCCCCTGAAACAAAAATGAGGGGAAAATGACAATAAAAAAGAAAAATAGATGCAGGGCGACGATTTGAATTCTGCAACCATTGGTTGAATTGATGCCATAACAATCCATCAATACATCCACAAAAAATCTTGGTGGTTGACATTGGTCCATGATTCATTCTCTCACATCTCTTTTGTAACTATTTGAATGCAGGACTAGGAGTTGACCAAGAATTTTGATGCTTAGGTAATTTATTTTAATGAGAATCTGCAGATGGATTAGCTTTTGCCTCTACATACTAAAACTTGAGTGCAATAAGACTATAATTTCGAGGGACATCAACATCCATGTCTTTTATGTGTTTATCATAATGAGTAGGAGCAATTTCTTCAAACACCTCGGTCTGAATTTCTCCTACTACAAACGACATCTCTCTAGTCTTAAAAGAAGAGGATGTAGATTATGAGGAAATAACACGATCATATCCAAGAACTTCTCTTGATGTTTTCACAATAGGGTTAATAGGAAAAACAATTCCATGTCCATTCTTCCCAAGTCCTCCTCCAGTATATCCCATTTTTCTTAGCAATCGAGATCCAATACCAGTAGTATGTTTTTCAAAATTGGGTGCAACAAAAGCATGTGATGGGTCATCATCGTCAACTCCAGGTTTCTAACAATCAACATCATGATGTGTGGAAGAAGGAGAGTTAGGAAGTCCAACATCAATTTTCTCCATCACAGATTTATGAAGACGACTAACTTCTTCTTCAAGTTGCATGTTAGATCTTAGCACTTTTGAATAACTACATCCTTCTCAATCATCTTTTGAGACAATGCATCGTAATCTTGTTTCAAAAGTTGATATTTTTCCAACATTGTTTATTTTAAACAATTAATCTCCATAATATGTTGATTACTTTTATTTTCCATCTGCTTCAAATTTTTCATTTTTTCAGTTAGAAAATGACTCAACTTCCTCCTCCAAGTCATAAAGGAGGTTAATCTTCTCCTTAAATTCATTTGCAATCATTTGGAAATATTTTCCCATGATTGAACCCAGATGATCAACGTCCTTGATTTTCTCAGTGAATGAAGTTTGCAACCTATTCTTAAGAGTTGCATTCTCTCTTTGCAATAGAGTTACTACTAACTGCAATTGAACGACTTCATTACGAAGTTCATATGTTGTCTTTTTCTCGCGAATTTTTTGCAATATTTTACCCATCTTGAAAAGACTAAGCTAGCAAATGTAATAGCCACATAAACAAAAAAAATTAAATAAACTGTAATGTGATTCTTTCAAAGCCCTTGAACAGTGGTAGACAGTGGTGGAAAAAGAAATAAGGAAAATATTGGATTAGGGTTCATAGTGCCTCATTGCGCTCTTAAAAAACCTAAGCAGGGCACATAACCATTTCCATATGAACATTTGAATCTTGTGAGCTCCACATGTTTTGTTGTTGCGTGAAAACAATTAAAAAGACTGTAATGTGATTCCCTGAAAGCCCTCAAACACTAGTGGAAAAAACGACAAGGAAAATACTCGATTAGGGTTCGTAGTGCCTCATTTTACTCTTAAAAAAACCTAAGGAGGGGATAGAACCATTGACATTTGAATTTTGCGAGCTCCACATGTTTTTCCATTGTGTCATGTTGGAATATGTAATTCCTACTTGTCTACGGTGTTGACTCTCTATGCTATTGTATAGCAATAGAGGAGGGGCCAAGGTCCATGCCGCTTCAAATTTTGACTCTCTATGTCTACTTGTATACGGCCTAGACCTCCGCCCCTCCTAGGCTAAGGGAAATAAGAGAGAAAGTATATTTTTTGGTTTACCTTTTTTTAGTTTGTCCATTCGAGTTGAATGGAGCAGAAACTCTTTGTCCATTGTGTGTGTAGAGGCACTGTTTTCCTGCTGGGATTATTGTGGCGATCGCAGAGAGTATGTTAGTGGCGTCGACAGCAGGGTTCGAACCTGAGTGGCGTGATGATGCAGTGTGGGTGGAGAAGAAGTTTTGTTGGCTATGGTAATTTGGTGAGGTTGCATGCTTCATTTGTTTTAGAGGTTGTTTGCTGCAATTTGAGCTTCGTAGGAGATGGCAGCCTCTGGTGTTTTTCATACCTATGTGTGAGGACCAAGTTGGCATCGACGGGGTCGTGAATCGCTCCAAAATTGTTGGTTAATTGCTCTAGGTTTGTTGCATGCATTCGATCGGTGAGATCTAAGATAAGCTAGATCTGCTACTGCTGCTCAAATACCAATGATAAATTGTTGTGAGGAGCATGCATGAAAGAAGATATGGAGATCCGTGAAAGAGGTTATCAAAAAGCGTGATCTTCGTATTGTTGTGCAGATTATAAAGTGGATTCGAGCCATCGTGGATCTCTTGGTTGGTTGCCTCCTTATGTTGTTTCTACTGAAGGAGAAAAAGGCGAGCCATTCCTGAAGCATGGAAGGGCATTAATCTGCGGAAGGCAACGAAAAATGGAGCTGAGTTGTAGAATGAAACGATAGAATTGTGATTTTTTTTTTGGTAACCACTGCTCCCACCAGCAGAGAGAGCTCTTCTTTGACGAAGGTGTGCCAAGAAGCCGAGGGAGGTGTTCGTGCCTTTGTACTTGTCGTGGATATGTCCATAGTGGATCCCATAATTTTTTAATCCATGAGTGGCATGCCAACGTGGAAGAGAAGATGTGATCGATCTATGCGTGATAGTCATGGTGAACTCGACGTGAGGGAGGTTCAGTCAAAGTTCTCAGTCGAATTCCTACTCATGGCATTTAAATGTTGTTATTGTTGTATGAATCAATATCTATTAGAAGGATACGTAAGAAATACTAATTGTTTCCTTGAAGGAGAGTCGATGTGTGGCTCAGAAACTGCATGGATGTGAAGATTTTGTTCGCCACGAGACCAGAATTGCGAAAGCCCAACATTTCTCCAGTATTTCCATTCACGACTATGAATGTTGCTGCAATGTCATATGAATTCTTGCATGAAGGTGAAAGGGTGTTTATATTGTTGTTACAGCCTCCTAGCCTGGGGATTCTGTTTCCTGTAGATAACTTAAGTGTGTAATCATGGAATATCATTGATGATCATTGATGATCGCTTGGAGTTGTGGAATATTGTTGTCTAGATTTATTATAGCCATGAAGAAATTGCTGCCAAAGTTCTGTAAATTTTCCAGCAAGGATGAGAGAGATGGGGAGCTAAGTCATTGATATCGTTTCCATTGTTGATTATGTAGAGTTGTATGTGTTACATTTGTTACCTAAACTGTCCGCCGATTAAGAAAATCTCGAGCAGGCAGGTGATGCTACCCCTGCAGTTCTATGACTGGGATGAGTAGAAGATGATGCATAAATCATAACATTCGAGCTCCTGTTGTGGGTGGTGTCCTTCATTGCAGATACATGTCAACTGCAAGGAATGGGTGGCGATAATGGTCATGATCCATTTTATATATCCCAGTGGTTCTTTGCGTTTTTAAATGGGATCACAATGCGAGGTTGTTGATCGTGTTAAATGTGAATTACTGGATGCTGATGAAGCCATTTTTAGGCTGAAACTGATGCAAGTAAGAGAGTTTGATGGAGCTCTAAAGCTCATGGATCTCTTGGTCACTGACGAGTCCATGGTGGAGCGTGTGCTGCAAGGTTTGAGTTCCGAGCAGGTGAGGTTGATGCAGCAGCAGTGGCTAAATTCATCGGGTGCTGGATCTACAAATATTTCCAGGAAAGGAGTCAATGGCGTTGGGAACCTGGTACTAGAGGTGAATTTTCTAGCAGTGATGCCATTTCGAAGAAGGGAGTGTTTACTCTGTGGTGTTAGCATAGATTTTGACCCCGATTGAATGATTGTACAGTTAAGATAATGCAGTCATGGTTGGTGCTTTTTCCTTAATGCATAAAGTCACAGTCATATTTAGATTTTGGAATGTGGTTTTATTATTATTTCATATTGATTTGAAGGGAATATGTCTTGGAAGTTTGTACACATATTGAGATTTTCGACCTAAATATGCAGTCATTTTGTTAGAATTCACGACTCTTACTAATGACAGGTTAAGCATGGAGTTCCAAAATTTAATTAACAAAGACAAATATGCCCAAGATGTGAACAACGAAAAGATGAGGTAAACAAGAAGCAACAATTATTATTATGGAGCACGCGGAGTTTTCGGGAGGCTTCCAACTTCCTGGGTTTGGGATCGACCTGGTTGAAGGTTGAACACATTTTTATCATGGTCTCATGGGGCAGCGTTGAAGTGTGGTACAACATATTTGCTATAGTGGCTGAGGGTTGTTTTGTGAGATGCCTAGATGTGCCTTTGTTCGTATACCAGAGTGACCTCTAGTAAGTTCAGCTGAAGCATGGTTAGTTGCAGTTGATGGCAACGTTTTTTGCAGCATTTGTGGTTAAGGAGGGAGACAGGGTGAAGATGAACTAAAAGTTCCAACACATTTTATTTTATGAAACAAATTGTCTTCCTGAATTCTTTTGTTTTCATGTTGAGACCAATCAACTTAACATTTAAATGCATTCATGAAAATCTGGTTAAAAGAATTAGACGTTGTATTATTGTGACATTTAGTTTGGAAAACTATTGTCACGAGTGTGAATCTATGTTGGAATTTTCCATTCCAACAATAGACAGATTTATTTTCAGGAATGATTTACTACCAGATATGATGAAGACACTAAAAGTGAAAATGGAATCAAAGGATAGTGGTTGGATCTACATCAGAGATTGGAGGAGGATGGAAAATAAAGCTTGTGTGAGTTTTTTTCAGTTTCTTGGAATAAACTCTTGATGATGAGTCACGCAGTTCAATGGTAAGAAAGCCTAGGATGGTTTTGTAGTGGTCTTTGTATGTACCTAGTAACTCCAAGAGTTGGAGTGTGTAATGTAAGCCTTGTAAAGGCATATGTATCCCTGTGAAGTTCGTGGTTATCTAAAAACCACTTCGTAATTCCCACTTTATAATTACAAGTTTGTGGTCAACCAGAAACCACTTTTGTCACTTTGAAGTGATTGTTTTTGGTGACCCAGAAACAACATGTGAGCCCTCATGGCTACAGAGTCTTCATGAATACATAGCCTTAGTGGCTACGGTGCCTCATGTGCACACAAGAGCCTTCGTCCTCACAATGGAGTAGGTGGTCTGCAGAAACACCTTACTCACAAGAGAAACTTAGTTTCTCATAGGTCTCAGTTTACTGAGCACAAGCGGTCAACGCTTATTTGGGGGGGATTTGAAAATACAGGTACATGTATGCAGTGATAATGGTTGGCAGAACCATGTATATGAAGGACATCCTACAATACTAGCGGTTGTAGCGGTTACTACCCATGTATTTCGGTGGATGGTTGCTCCTTTATATGGATGTCGACATATCTTGTTGGTTCCGCACATGGGATTTTCCCATTTGTGGTGGATCTGAGTCTCAAACACATGTTTTGTTGGTTTTGCACATCAAATTTGCCTGTTTGTGGTGGATATGAGTCACAGACACATATTTTGTTATGATTCACCACAACTAGATTTTGTGAATCGCTATCGAGACAAGTATTCATTAAGGGGGTGTGTTGGAATATGTAATTCCTAATTTTTTGCAGTGTTGACTATCTATGTAAGGAGTTTGTTCCGATATCATAGGAGGTAGCTAAATATAAATATTCCTAGTTTTGGGTGTGGTTGAGATATTCTCTCAACCACCTTATTGTGCATCCAAGATAGTTCTCCTATCTTGAAACTATTTTTCATATATATATATATATATATATATATATATATATATATATATATAATCATTTTGATTAAGATAATATTGCGTGCATAACAATATTTTATCTCATCAACCTTCGGATCTCGGACCAACGAATCAATAATTTCCTCACCCTATCCAGCTCCTTAAAAGGGAATAATTTTTTTGAATGAGGCGTTGAAAACAGTGAGATTGAGGTTGGATTATATAGAAGGAATGATATTCTTCCTCGATGATCATAGCCTCCACGCTCTTCCTGCTTGTCTTCAAGAACTCTAGCAGTACAAAGGAGGAGGATGACAATTCTTAAAAAGAAATTGATTTCTCCAATAGATATTAAAGTTGAATAAGCCTTTAGGAGAAATTTCGATCGTAGCATTCGCGAATGGGAACAAAAAACCTATAAAATGCAGAATAATATCCCGCAATATCCCGAAATTAGTGGAATTCCATCAAAGTTTGACACTTTTCAAACTGTAAATCACGACCATGGAAAGAGTTGACACTGATAGTCTTGGTTTTTGTGTTTTTGGATTTTATTGGTGGCAATTTTGGCTTGAACCAATGGCTCTACATGCCCATCTAGTCATATCTATGCCTCTAGATTAATCTGACGTTGCATTGGGTTTCATCATGCACTGAGCACCGGTCCCCTGTATTACTCTCGAAGGACACCATAAGAGAGGATGTGATTAAAGCTATGCGGTGTGCAATCCTTTGTCAGCATTTAAAAACTTATCAATTCCATTTCATTATAATTAAGTGATTAAAAGAGGATCAAATAGATATAAGCAATGATCCACAAAACAGATCTAAGAGCTGGAAACACATGTACAATATTGATCAATATGCCACGGATCTAATCAAACTACAATCCGATATGGGTACTCACGATCACATATAAATCCCAGAAAAAGAGGATTTGAAGTTAAGAAAAATGCGAAACTCCATTGAGTCACATAGTTAGAACCAAAAAAAATTGAATACCTACATTACATCAAAACGATCATCACTCAAAAATATATGTAAATATATTTGTGTCTATGTTTCAGGTCTACATCAAGACCCATCATCAGGACAAATCCTGTCAAAAAGAGATAATGTTAGATGCAATAAATATAAACAGAAGAAGTTCCCGAAGAGTGAGCGTGAACTGACCAATACTTGTTAGTGTTGGTCGGTTCACGCTCACTCTTCATGCACTTCTTTGGTTTATAATTATTGCATCTAATCTTCTCTCTTTTTGATAGGATTTGTCCCGATGATGGGTCTTAATCTAGACCCGAAACGTAGACGCAAAGACGCATGCCATGGAGATTTTGAACTCAACAACTCAAAACTCACACCACAGAAACCTTAAAACTATAATATGTAAATATAGATAGGAAATTTGGAGAACACACTAAAAATTCTATTAAGATCATAAAAAAAAACAAAAAAGTAAAAAAAAAACTACAAGAATCACTCGCTCGCTCTTATACAACTCGCTCGCTCTTATACCATGTAAAATAATTATATTACTCACAATGTTATATAAAATTACATTAAAAAAAATCTTTCATGATATGAAATGGAAGAGACTCACTGTCGATTAAATATAAATGCAAGTCTCAATATGAACTTACAACTCACTTACAATATGAACCATACCTAACTTTTCTTGGGAAAGCAAGTATTGGAAAAGGCCAACTCTAACAAGTATTTGTAACTTTTACTCAGAGTGAGATAATAAATTTGAGTGGTTGGCATATTTTGAAAAAAAAATCTACCATATGATATATATATCCATCATGAAATATTGCAAGTTTGGGGATTTCAATGATTAAAGGAATGGCATCCTCGAAGATGTTTCATTTATAGGAATGTGGGAATTCATCTCATTCCTCGGTGATATTATTTATATTTTAAGGTAAATGTACATTGTACCAAGATACATGTGGATGTTGGCTACCCAAAATATCAATCTATCATGATCATTGATGTTTAGAAATAAATTTCGTGATGTGATTCAATGTTTTGAAAGGTTTCGAATAGATTGGAATTTGGAATCATGAATAATTCAATAATTCATAATTTTCATGATGATTTAACTTGACATCATTGAAAATTTGTGTAATGGATATGTTCGGAATGCTGTCAACGAGAGGAGATATGAAGGGCTAGAATAGTATTACAAATGGATCATTATTATGTGATCAAGTTATAACATTAATGATTTTGAAAATCTTTTCACATATTTTTTTCGTATGGTACATCATTCTCATTTCTAATTTATATTTATGTTGTGGGTAAAAATATGGTGCTGAGTTACAGTTTTTGGCAAGGTAGGATGCATTTAGGTGAAAAAAAAGGTTTATTTGAACATTTTAATTGCTTGGGGTGGAAACATGAAGTTGGGTTACAGTTTTGTGAGAAACATGCACAAAAAATTCACACTCGAACTTTTTGGGCCGAACAAAGTATTTTTTCGGCTGAATTATTAACACTGACCATTAATTTTATTTTTGGTTGGAATATTCACAAATCGACAATGATATTTTGGCCAAAATAATATTTCGATCGGAATAATATTTCAGCCGAAATATTTTTATAAATGTAGCAACCCTCAAACCGCAGAGAGATTTCATGCTTGTTAGTCAACCGTTATTGGATTTTCTACCTTGTGTCCTCACTGAAGGAATTAACCAAGAGTGAAAACGTTATTGGATTTGTCTACCCTGTGTGAGTGGAGGTGGGATTTTTCTTCGAGGAATTCGCAGAGAGCGACAACATTATTGGATTTTTCTTCCCTGTGTGAGTTGAGCTGGGATTTTTCTTCAAAGAATTTACTAAGAGAAACAACATTATTGGATTTTTCTGCCTTGTGTGAGTTGAGTTGGGTTTTTTCTTCTTATTTGGGATTTGATTGTTTTTACTACATTTTTTAAAGCAGTTTTTAATTTTGTAAACTTTTGTTGTTTTGCAAGTTTGATGGAGTCATGGTCGCCGCAACATCAACCTCCTCCTGTTAGCCAGCTAATCCTCTTCCCTCCTGTCAGCTTCCTGGTAACTAGCTCATCCTCTTTTCTCCCGTCAGCCTCCTCATCGTCTGGACCAGACCAACATAACATATACTATAAAAAATTTAGGAATACTATGTCTGTTGCAATACTAAAATTTAGGAAAACTACTATAGAGGTTTTGGAGATATATTTCTTGGTGTACCATGCTTTCAATAGAATTTTTATTCTGAAATTAGGAGCCACCCATTATAATAAGGATATTGTTTGATGAATATTAACCCTCAGTTTTATAATGAGGTATGTTGTTTGTTATCATATTACATGTTAACAAAAAAAATTATGTACAGTTATGCATTATTATCATGACTCAGAATTAGGTGTTAAAAAATTAAATACATTTTGGATGAAATACATATTTTTAATTCCCTAGTCTGGAATTTTGGTGAAGGGCCCATATCCACTTGTTGTTATTCTTGAATTTGATCCCTGTAGTGCATGTGCATTGCTAAAAATTTATATACATCTCCATGGAATGAACTTCTACCAATAACATGGGTACTTTGTAGCAACCACTATCCCGGACCTCGTGTAACGGCTTGCCCACCCCCTTCAAACCCCTAGACAAGGGGGGCTGCCGCCCCCCCATTGCGCCCGGTGCAATGAATATGGTGGACTATCCGTGCGACTATTTGTGGAAAGAATATAACACATACCCAACATTTACCACTTGTTTGGGATCATGATTTCTGTTAGACCAAAACCTGCGGGTGTTAGTCAATGATCGCATCGCTAGATATAAGGATCCATGAGAAGAGTATATTCCATGTTCAGAGACACACGGGGAGCTTTGGTTTATCCAATGTCCAAAAATATCCCCCTCAACGCGAGCAGGGTGTGTATCGAACTTGTGACCTGCGATATGATACCACTTGTTTGGAATCACATTTGTCGTTAAACCAAAACCCACAGGTGTTAGTCAACAGTCACATCACTAGAGATAAGGATCCATGAGAGGCGATTAGTCCATGTTGCGAAACACACAGGGAGTGTTGGTTTATCCAATGTCCAACAAGAATTCATTTTCTTTATCTAAATTTTTGTTGTACAAAAATAATCAAACTCCTCACCTTTCAACTATGACCAATTAATCCAACCTTCATAACTAATCAATAATTGCCCTATTGTAAGAATTTATATTTTAATAGCATCGTTTCTTCCCATAGCATTTTGCGGAGATGGCCACCTCTCACAAGTTTCTCAGTGGGAGCGAGGGAGATTCTACTATCTGAATGGTATATTTCCTTTGCAAAAAATGAAGAAAATCCATGGCAGATTAACCTTGGCACAAGGCATTGATCTTATGGACTCGACAAGATTGATATTCTAGATTAAATCAATAATAAGGCCTCGACGAGATCGATATTGTGGATTCCAATAATAGAAATATGAAAGACATAGACATTGTGAACGAGCTCGAGATCAATGATATCGGGTCTAATGGGATTACAAAGTGCCTAGAAGATGAAATTGGGTTGAAGGCGCAAATAGAAAATAAAACTGAGTCCATTGATGATGATAGTTGTGTTAAACAAATGAGTTCATTCAAGAAAGCTAAAGAACTAAAGACTAATAAAATTTTGAAGTGATCTCAATGTGTGATATAAGAGATTGGACATATTACGACTATGTTCATGTGGATCTTGGTTACTTCAGAACATGGGAGCCGTTAAGATATTTCGTCTTCTAAGAGTCAATGGAAACATCCTATTCTTGCTTTTGTCAACCTTTTCTATCAGTCTTCTATTGGGATGTTTGTCATAGATATAACATGTGTTCCCTTGAAACATTACATCATAACCATGTTACATCAATTTTCCTACACTACTAATGTTATGCTTCAGATGTGGAACATAATAAACATGAGGAATGTATTTTTGGTGATTTTATTTAGTAAGAATAGGGACAATACCTTTCCTTTCAGCTTTAATACAAGAATGATCTTCACGAGTAATTTTTTATGTAATTGAAGCATCAAGAGAAGAAAGAGATTTTTTGTTACATGTCATATGATTGTTGCAGCCACTTTCCAACAACCAAAGGTCCTTTTTGTGAGTGTCTTCAGAAATATCGCAGGAAGGAAACATTGTTTCAGAGGATTCTCCATCATTGTCGGAGAGATGGACATTATCTCTTCGCTGATCTAACTATCTATTTCTACATTCATGTTCATAATTCAAAAATTTCTTGCAGTAATAACATTTGAAATTAGGTTTTCTCCATGTTCTTCTTCTATGAGTTTGGTTTTGTGGAGGTTTCCATTGCTCTATTGCATGATGATGTTTTGGTATGCATCTCCTTCATCCTCTACCTCCCTTTATCCCTCCTTTATATCCTCTGCCTCTTCCTCTGCCAAAACAGACTTGTGCTTTGAAATCTTGTTCCATGGAATCTTCTGCCATGTTGAGTCTTGTTTCGTGTGCCAGAAGTGATCCAGCCAACTTTTCTACTAAGAATGTTGTAAAATATTTGGATTCTAGAATGGTTGCTATAATCATGTCATATATCTTTTTGAAAGAATTTTTGAACAATATTATAATCTGTAATGGTTTCACCAATGAGTTTGATCAGATTGACTATTCCCATGACTCTAGTCATTAACTGATCCACATTCTTTGTGTCAGTCATCTTCAGGGTTCTGAACTATGCTCTCAATTTCTGCAATTTATTGTCTTCACTGAATCATTACCTTGATACACAACTTTCAAAATATCCCAAGCTTCTTTTGTTGTTGATGCACTGGTTGTCTTTCAAAGATAGAGTCATCAACTGAGTTTTATATCCAACATTTGGCTATGTGCTCTTTCTTTTTGAGTTCTGCATAAATATTCCTCTGATTATTGTTCATGTCTACTAATTGTTCTTGGGTCGGCTCAACATAACTATTTAGCATGGTATCCCAACATTCTTGGGCTTGTAGAAATGTCTTCATTCTTAAATACCTTAGCTCGTAATTTTTTCCACGTAGAGTTGGGGTCTGTGGCAAGGCGTTGGAGGAAGTTATTTCTTCAAATTTGGACGTGTGTTCTTTTTTACAATATTCTTTCCAAGGCTTTCTAAAATAATATCCTTTTAAAAAAACATGACACTCTCTTCCTTTAAAGAAAAAATTTAATAGAGACTCTTTCTTGTTTGAACTCCTTTTTTTTAAATAAAATCTTTTTCACTAATCCAAAACCCACTTCTAAAAAGGCTCTAATCGCCTCTAATATTGAATGAAGGCATGTTTCCTTTTAAAAATATAAAACCTTTAATAAAATTTTAAATAAATACCTTTGAGGAAACTCCTCTTCTTAAAAAAAAAAACACGAGGCATTCAAAACCTTACATGAGCATTTCAATAAACTCCTTCCACTTTTTTAAAATACATAGGGCACCTTTGAAACCTTATTTTTAAAAAGAACTTGACACCTATAAACCTATGTAGTAGAACTGAAATAAACTAAAATGTCTATGACACCTAGCTCACAAGAGAATCAAATGTGATGACACCTACGAGACAATAATATTAATATCTCAACATCCCCTCCTAATATCAAATGTTACAAGTGCGGGCACTTACAATGCCTAATTTCTCTTTTCTTTTTCCTTTTACCTATAAATGTGTCAAGAATGTATTTGAATTTCAAAAAGAGAAATTAGGAATTATAAGTGCCTCGTGTAATAGTCGATAGTTGAGATTAGGTAGGGATGCTGAGATATTAATCTCAGTGTCGGTTAGGTGTCATCACATTTGATTCTCTTCTCTATGAAGTGTCGTAGATAGTCTAGTTTTACTTCAGTTCTACTTCATAACTGTTGATGTTTTCAATGTAATCTTATTTAACTGTTTTAAATATTGAGAAGAGCAATCTCTGCTCCACTTTTAGTTTTTCATTCTTTGTTGTGACCGTCATCACTTTTAGTTTCATTCTTTGAGAGGACCATCATCGACAACTTGATTGATGGAGATTCAATGACCAACATATCCTCCATCTTTAGCTTCCACAACTCAAAACTCTGACGACTGAATTTCTCGACCTCTATCTTTCCATTTCTTATCATCTTCTTTCAATGTAAGAATTGATCCTGCAGATCTCCCACTTAACAGGGTCTACCACAAGCCCGATAAAAAAACCCCCCAGCAGCAAATGCATCCCATTGAAGCTGAAACAACTCTAATACCAAATGTAGGTGTTAACCTTGTACATAAATTATCTGCAAAAAAAATTCTTAAAAAGTGAAAATAAAAAATAGTAAGAGCATAAAACATAAACATATATACACAAATATTTTTCCAATGGATCCTAAATTGGGACTACCAGCTTGATTTTTCATTTTATTCCTTTCAGTGTTACAACACATATATACATGCTGAAGCATTCATAAACCCTAATCCATTAACCTTTGATTATAACATAATAATAGTTCCCTTGACCAGATCTACAAAATACCAGGGACCGAAAGCCATCAAGCCCGAAAACCATGTGCAAACCCATGCACAAAACCCACCCAAAGTGGTTTCCAAATATTTTTTCTCGGGGCACTATCCCAGACCTTATGTAGTGGCCTACCCAACCCTTGCAAACCCCTAGACAAGGGGGGTTGTTGTCTCCCTGTTACACCCGACGCAACGAAAAGAGTGGAATATCACGTGCGACTATTCATGGAAAGAATATAACACATACCCAACATTTACAACATGTTTGGAATCATGATTGTTGTCAGACCAAAACCCACAGGTGTTAGTAAATGACCGCATCGCCCGAGATAAGGATCTATGAGAGGCGGTTATTCCATGTTGAGAGACACACAGGGACCGTTGTTTTATCCAATGTCCAACAATATCCCTCCCAACGCGAGCAGGGTGTGTATTGAACTCGTGACCTACGGTCTGATACCACTTGTTTGGAATCATGCTTGTCGTTGGACCAAAACCTGCAAGTGTTAGTGAACGATCGCATCACCAGAGATAAGGATCCATGAGAGGCGTTAGTCCATGTTGCGAAACACACGGGGAGCGTTGGTTTATCCAATGTCCAACAAGAATCGATTTTTTTAATCTAATTTTTTGTCGTACAGAAATAATCAAACTTGTCACCTTTCAACTATGACCAATTAATCCAGCCTTCATAACTAATTGAGACTTTCCCTATTGTAATAATTTATATTTTAATAGCATCATTTCTTTCCGTAGCTTTTTGCGCAGATGGCCACCTCTCACAAGTTCATCAGAGGGAGCGAGGGAGATTCAACTATTAGAATGGTATATTCTCTTTGCAAAAAAAGAAGAAAATTCATGGCAAATTATCGTTGGCACAAGATATTGATCTTATGGAGTCGACGAGATTGATATTCTCGATTAAATTAATAGTAAGCCCTCAACGATATCGATATTTTGGATGCTAATAATAGTAAATCAGAAAGACAAAGATGTTGTGAATGAGCTCGAGATCAAAGAGATCGGGCCTAATGGGATTACAATGTGTCTAGAATATGAAATTGGGTTGAAGGCGCAAATAGAAAATAAAACTAAGTCCACCGACAATAATAGTTGTGTTGATAAAATGGGTTCATTCAAGAAAGCTAAATAACTGAAGACTAATCAAATTTTGAAGTGATCTCAGTGTGTGATATAAGAGACTCGACGTATTACAACTATGTTTGCGCGGAGCTTGGTTACTTCAAAACATAGGAGCTGTTGAGATATTTCGACTTCTAAGATTCAATGGAAACATCCTATTCTTGGTTTTGTCAACCTTTCCTATCAGTATTCTATTGGGAGTTTTGTCATAGATATAACATGTGTTCCCTTGAAACATTACATCATATCCATGTTACATCAATTTTCCTACACTAATAAGGTTATGCTTCAGATGTGGAACATAGTAAACATGAGGAATGTATTTTTGGTGATATTATTTAATAAGAATAGGGAGTAGACCTTTTCCTTCGTCTTTAATACAAGAATGATCTTATGTTATTGAAGTATCAAGAGAAGAAAGAAATTTTTTATTACCTGTCATATGATTGGTGCAGCCACTTTCCAAAAACCAAAGGTCCTTGTTGTTAGTGTCTTCAGAAAGATCGCAGGAAAGAAACATTGTTTCAGAGGATTCTTCATCATTGTTGGAGAGATGGATACTACCTCTTTGTCGATCTAACTATTTATTTCTACATTCAAGTTCATAATTCCAAAATTTCTTGCAGTAATAGCATTTCAAATTATATTTTCTCCATGTTTTGCTTCTATGAGTTTGGTTTTTATGGAGGTCTCCATTTCTTTGTTGCATCATGATGTTTTGGTCTTCCTCTCCTTCATCCTCTACCTCCATTCCTCCCGCATTTATATCCTCTGCCTCTTTCTCTGCCAAAAGGGACTTGTGCTTTGAAATCTTGTTCCATGGAATCTTCTACCAAGTTCAGTCTTGTTTCATGTGCCAGAAATGATCCAGTCAGCTGTTCTACTGAGAATGTTGTAAAATGTTTGGATTCCAGAATGGTTGTTATAATCATGTCATATTTATTTTTGAAAGACTTTTTCAACAATTTTCTAATTTGTAATGTTTTCACCAATGAGTTTGATCAGATTGACTACTTCCATGACTCTAGTCATTAATTGATCCACATTCTTTGTGTCAGTCACCTTCAGGGTTTCGAACTGTGCTCTCAATTTCGTCAATTTAATTGTCTTCACTGAATTAGTACCTTGATACACAACTTTCCAAATATCTAAAGCTTCCTTTTTTGTTGATGCACTAGTTGTCTTGTCGAAGATAGAGTCATCGAGTGAGTTTTATATCCAACATTTGGGTCTGTGCTCTTTATTTTTGAGTTCTGCATAAATATTCCTCTGATTATTGTTCATGGCTACTAATTGTTCTTTGTTCGGCTCTACATAACTGTTCAATAGGGTATCCCTACATTCTTGGTCTTGTAGAAATGTCTTCATTCTTAAAGACCAAAAATCGTAATTTTTTCCAAGCAGAGTTGGGGGTTTGTGGCAAGGCATTGGAGGAATTTATTTCTTCAAATGTGGACATGTGTGCTTTTTTACAATATTCTTTCCAAGACTTTCTAAAAAAATCTCCTTTTAAAAAAACATGACACCCTCTCCCTTCAAAGAAAAACTTTGATAGAGACTCTTTTTTGTTTAATAAGAAACCATTTTTTTTTATAAAAATTTTTTCACTAACCCAAAACCCACTCCTAAAAAGGCTCTAATGGCCTCTAATATTGAATGAAGGCATGCTTCCTTTTAAAAATATAAATCCTTTAATAAAATTTTAAATAAAGACCTTTTAGCTAACTCCTCTTCTTAAAAAAAAAACACGAGGCATGCAAAACCTTACATGATCCTTTCAATAAACTCCCTCCTTTTTTAAATACATAGGGCACCTTCAAAACCTTCTTTCTAAAAAGAAATTGACACCTATACACCTATCTAGTAGAACTGAAATAAACTGAAATGTCTACGACACCTAGCACACAAGAAAATAAAATGTGATGACACCTATGAGACAATGAGATTAATATCTCAACATCCCTTCCTAATATCAATATCAAATGTTACAAGTGGAGGCACTTATGATGCCTAATTTCTCTTTTTATTTTGACTTTTTCCCACAAATGTGTGAAGAATGTATTTGAATTTTGAAAAGAGCCATTAGGCACTATAAGTGCCACTGGTAATAGTTGATAGTTGAGATTAGGTAGGGGTACTGAGATATTAATCTCAGTGTCTGCTAGGTGTCATCACATTTGATTCTCTTCTCTGCTAAGTGTAGTAGATAGTTCAGTTTTACTTCAATAATTCATAACTATTGATGTTTTCAATGCAATCTTATTTAAATGTTTTGAATATTGAGAATAGAAATCTCTGCTCCACTTTTAATTTTTCATTCTTGGTTAATACTGTAATATTCCCTTTCTTGATTCGGTCAAAGTGGACGAAAACGATCCATGGTATTACCATGGTATTTTCCCATGGTAGTGGCCCATGGTATTTGTTGTCGGTTTTCGAGGAAAATAATAAAATAAGGTTCATCGGGCCTATAAAAGGGGATAGAAACTAGGAATTTAGAATCATTCTAGTATTATCTATCTTATTGTGTTTGGGTTGAGAACTTGGCCTGGCCAGTTCTACCATTGATCCAGGGATGAAAACCCCGTGGCGAATTTGTCTGGTGGACCCATCCAGGGTCCACAATTGTGCTTCAATATTGATTTTTTGTTTTAATTACCAGGCGAGCATGCCACTGCAAAGGCTCAGGTACTTTTGGTGTGGGCATGTATCTTTTTTTTAAGTTAATAATATAAATAAAAGGTTGCATTTCCAAATCCCGTCTATGTTCATGGTTTTTACTGAATGAATTTTTATTGAGAACACTAGAATGTTTTATATCAGACTAAATTATTAAGGTTTCAGATCTTACAGTGGTATCGGAGCTATGCATCTTGCCAACCTGAGGGTTTCATGAAGGAAACTTCAGTGGGATTTATTCTCACTCTAGTTGACATCTCCATCTTCGGTGGTATTTGGTATCACCCTAGTTGGTCTTATTTTTCAGTCGATTAAAAGAGAAATTGTGTGTTGTAAAAAGAGTACAGCAGGAAAAACATTACCTTTGCCAAATTATTGGATCAAGGTTTGCTGGGTCATATATGTCCATTCAGGGTTAAGAGGCTGAAATTTAAATCTTCAAGAAAGTTTAGCCCTCAGATTTTTCAATATCTGATTTCATTAAATCACTGCAAAAGACAAGAGGCATCACACCAATGTTTGAGAGGAAGCATTCGTGTTCGAAAGGCTGTGGGTTGTGGACTTGTTGAGGAGCCTGAGTGACACCCATTGACCAGGCAAGGAGTAAGGAGCCAGAGCCGATCCCGTATCGCCGCAGAGATCCTCAGCAACAACTAGAACGCATTGTTGACTCGATTATGAGGGGCATAGATGTGCAAAAGGGGGTAGGACACCCTCAGATCTGAGAGTTGGCCGCACTGCTCTCACAACGATTATCTGACCGCAGGATGAACTAAGAGGTGGTTAGGTTTCATGCCATCCACCACACATACCCTGCATTCAAATCATCATTGACTGATAAAGAACCATTGAGCAGAACAACAAAACACCCTGGTCACAGAGAATGGTCAAAGTTGACAGCCATGAGCATTGACCTCACCACTGAATTCAGTCATAACAATACCCTGGCCATGTAAAGAGGTCGAGTATCATTGTTAGCTACAAAAATCATATTTTGGAGGTTGAAATTAATTATTATTCAGGTGGATTGAGCTCCTTGTCTGAGGACCGAATCATGCTTTTTTGGAGGTTGATTTTTGTAGGAGGCATTCATCATTTTGTGGCAGATTTCTGGGGCTGATTTCACCTTCGGATAGCTACATTATCAGTTAGAAACAGAGGGTCGAATTCGCTTACTGTTGGAGCCAATTTCTCTGCCATTATATTCATCAGATCGAAAATATACTTTAGGGGATGAGTTTAGCATTCACCATAATTATTGGGAGATTGTTGTGAATCAAATTAGAGATTAATATTGCATAGAATATCATTTCTATCTCTGGTGATCGAAACTCTCAAATTCATGGAGGTCGAGTTGGTTTTTAAGAGACTGAGTTCAAGAACATCAATCAAGAATCAGAGTTGTTATTTATCTCCTATATTTTTATTAGTCGAAGCCATTCATTGGGAGCCAAAATTATCAAAATTTACAGAAATCATATTGAATCATTCATAGGGACCACCTATGGGTTAACCAATCATATAGGTTTCCATTCGTCAATAAGGCATACATAGTATTAACACTTCTATTCCAAATAGAAAGGCGATCGATTTCCTTATGGAGGTTGAAGATTCAAGCCGAGTTCTCAAAAGGGTGTAAGTCAGTTTTATTGAAGAAAGCTAAGGAGAGAAGAAAAAGTATTGAGATCTATTGATGCCAAACCACACTGTCATCATTTTACTTTTTTAAATGCCACAAGAATCAGCTTAATGATACATCACTCGATTATATATGCTACAATACTTATGTGGATCACATATGGCAACAATATACATATCAAAAGCTAGAGCAGAACAATAGGCCTTTCTCTCAAAATTTCCATGTTATCCTTCAACAGTTAAATGATATCCGGAAGGAAGATGTAACAAGAAAGTGTCTCTTCGAACCTGGATCCAAATTGCAGGATACAAAGTTAGAAGATGTCCTCATACAACTAGACACATTAAATATGGCTTTGAGCTTGATAGAGCAATAAGAATGGAAAGGGTCAAGTTGGGCCTTGAAGCCATCCAAGCTTGCTTTGATACAACCTAGGTTCTTGGAGCATTCTTGTGAAAAGGTTAGACTCACAATCACCTCTTGTCTCAGTAAAATCATAGCCTTAACAGCACCGCTACTTCCCTACAATGATGACATCATGAGTAGGACTTTTCAAGTAATGGTAGAAGCGCTCCAAGGGTTGGAAAACACCACCCTTCTTAGTTTTTTTCAAAAGCGCAAAATTTCGGAATGCATGGTGAAATTCAGATTTGGTATACTTATGCTGGATTTAGAGTGTGATGACTTAATCCTTCAGATGCTTCAATATTTTTTCACTCGAATTACAACATCTCATCCAAACTTCTTCAAAACAGACATGCAAAATATCATGTCTCCGATCTTAGGAGAAGATAGGGCCATCTGCAAATAATTGAGATCCAAATTGTTGGCCATTTGGAGGAAGCAGCTAATTGTATCATCTGCTACTTATGAACTAGCTGAGGGGTTGATCAAACAGAGCATCAAACTACTTAGAAAGAAGTTAACCAAGGAGGAACTAACAAAGATTTGTGGAGACAACAACAATGAACTTAGGAGGAAAGGTTTATGCTTTGTATGCAAGGGACCTTGGGCCCTTAACCATTCATGTCAAGGTGATAAGGAGGAAACAAAGACAAAACAAGAGGAGATTCGTTCAGATCTGGGGAGTCTTTTCTAGCCGGGTCTATTGATCTTCAAGATGGTGAGCAACAGTGTGACATTATTCAGGGAGGGCATTTGGAAGGGAATGAGGGAATTCTATCTAATGGTATTGATGAGGTAGACTCCTATACAACTGAGTCTGTAGATCCCCAGGGGAATGTCCATAAAGAATATGAACTGTCAATTATAGATAACAGTCCATCAGTGCATCCATGTTCAAAAATTGAAGATGATGAACAACTTGTTGTCTTCACAGATGGACGATACCGGAATATTTAAGTGAGGAGCTAGTTATAGTGAACCAGCATGATGAGCAAGATCACGAGGAGCAACATGACAGACATAATGTGCCAAATGAACCATTCCTAGAGAGTCGATCAAAGGCTCAAATTTAAGTTTTGGTTGTTGGGCATCCGGTGCAAACAAGTACAGAGGCATTCCGTAGGACACCATAATTTCTAGTAGAGGATTTTCAGGAAAGGATCATGCATTTCAAGACATATATGATAATGTTGAAGCAGAGAATCAGGATAGTCCGAGAATTTTCTTACACGAGAACGAAAAAATTGAGGAGCTCATAGGAGTATGTTATGAATCTATGACCAAGCTATCTAGTATTGAGAAACAACTCAAGTTCCTCACAAGGTAGCAAGAGGATTATAGTTTGGAATTCCATAGCAACCCTCTACAGGAGTACATAGATAAGTCTTGCAACACTACCAACAACCCACTTTTATACATTGGGAAGAGCAGGTCAGAGTTCTCCAAATGCATCATGTTGGGTAACCAAGTAGAGAAGCTTGAATTGAGCATTGAACAACATCAACATAGTATATTTGCAGATATTCATCCTTCCCCAAGTATGGATTAGCGATAAATTATGAGTTGGTATTCTATTGATAGGTTGATTCTTTGGAGGATACTCACAACCGAGGGAATATTGCAGCTTGGGCCCTTTGGTGCGGGCAATGATGGAGGGTTTAAATGGTACCATAACCCACAGGTCCCAGGATTTAGGTGGCATTGGGATCCGGGAGAATCCATTGGGGGCAGGATTGGCGAAAGGATTGTTTGGGATCTAGGTAAATCTATTGAGGGGAGGATTAGACGAAGGATTGTTTGGGATATAGGTATCAGAGGATCGATTCAGGACCATTCGACAAGGAGGGATAGAATAGTACATCGGGTTGCATGGTTTCCTGGTATCAATGTACAAATGTTTCTGTTGTGGATAGAAGTGGATTGCTTGAGGACAAGAAATCTTTGGGCCAGAGGATTTGTAATATTCCCTTTCTTGATCCAGTCAAAGTGGACAAAAATGATCCATGGTATTACCATGGTATTTTCCCATGGTAGCGGTCCATGGTATTTGTTGTCTATTTTCAAGGAAAATAATAAAATAATGTCCATTGGGCCTATAAAAGGGGATAGAAGCTATGCATTCAGAATCATTCTAGTATTATCTATCTTATTGTGTTTGGGTTGAGAACTTGGCCTGGCCAGTTCTAGCATTGATCTCGGGATGAAAACCTCATGCTGAATTTGTCTGGTGGACCCATCCAGGGTCCATGATTGTGCTTCAGTATTTATTTTCTGTTTTAATGAGCAGCCAAGCATGCCACTGCAAAGGCTCAGATATTTTTGGTGTGGGCATGTATCTTTTTTTTCAGTTAATAATATAAATAAAAGGCTAAATTTCCAGATATAAATAAAAGTCTATGTTCATGGTTTTTACTGAATGATTTTTTATTGAGAACACTAGAATGTGCTAGATCTGACTAAATTATTAAGGTTTGGGATCTTAGAAAGACCGTTATCACTTTGAGCACTTTTAGTTTTTCATGCTTGTTAATACCATCATCTCTTTTCATTTCATTCTTTGAGAGGACCATCATCGACAACTTTATCGATGGAGATTCAATGACCAATATTATCTATTCTGATACTGTGCTTGGTTACGCTGACATGATGGAGGATTTCTATCATAGTTACCAAATTCGAATTCGAATTCGATTCGATATGAAAAGAATTCGAATATATAAAATTCAATATGAAAAAAATTCAGTAGTATAGATCTTACACATACTTAAATATATTAATTTTATTTTTATAAATTTAAATGAACAATCATTATATTCAAAATTTTAATGAAAATATAAAAGTTATAAAAGTTAATTTTTTTTCATAATAGAAATTACTATTTTTTTATTTTTATTTATATAAGAATTACTGATTTGCAACCAATTTTCTATTTTAGAATTTTTCTTAAAGTAGGAATTATCTTTTTTTTGAATTTCAATTTCTCATTTTATAAAATTTTCTAATATAGAAATTACTGTTTTTTAATTTTTTTTCTATAAAAATTATAGTCTTTTTCATATTTTTTTCCATTAAAAATTACCAATTTGCTAATTTTTATATAAAACTTTATAAAATTTAATCCATCCTACATTAGCTTGGCCTTTCTCTACATCATTTCAATTTTTCAAATTTCCCATATCTAAACTTGTTTTTCAGTTCCCTACATTATTTCCACTAGGGCTGCCCACTTCCATTAAACTTGTATTCTTCCAATGCATATCAAGTAAGCAAAGTTGGAACCAGACTGATTCCTATTCAAGTGTTAGAAGAGTAAGTTCAATAACCTATTTCCACCATAAGTGAGTAGGTCAAAACTTGTATTCTTCCAATATTCTTTCAAATAGATAATGAATGCCAAGATTATTCCTATTCAACAATTGAAAAGTAAGATTTTGAGTCATTGAAGTAACCGTAAAATTTTTTATTTATTTAAATAAATAAAAAGAAAATAGATCAATACTTTTCAATTTAGATACATATCACATTATTTTCTGAATTTATAAAATCTATTTAAACAATATTTGAAAATTTTCAATATGAAATATATTTATGTATTTAGGGTACCCATACATATCTGTATTATTAAATAATAGAGTATAGTAAAATTACAGATTAAACTAGCAATTGCACTGGGGGTGCAAGGGAACACCGAAAGGGGGAGCCGAACTTGATCTTGATTGTGCTGAAGCGGTTTTTTGGATTTTGAGATATCCATTGAAGGTCGAGGCCATTTCAAAAGTATATGTCCTAGTTTGTTTGCCGCCATCGTCGTGTTGATGCCATAGCCCTACCGAATAAAAGTAAAACCCAACCTGAGTTGACTGTAAACCTCTTTCTTCCTGATAGTGGGGAGGAGAAGAAAGACAGAATGTAGAGGAATGAGATTCATTTATCTCCTCAATAGTATTTAGTGAACCAAAATTTTCACCGGAGCACATTTATTCATTTTCCACGGTACCAAGTACACACAAATAAGCCATGCCTTCTCCAGGTAACTTTCCAGCTGTATTGGAGATTAGAACCTTCAATTGCTCCTCGGAGCTATTAACTTCTCTAATTCCTAAATTAAGCCAAGTTTTCAGTGAAGTGGCATGCTTTACAAAGGAATTAGATACTGTTTTCCCCTTTAGAGAAAATTTTCCAAGTAAGCCATTCTATTGTACTTCATCCATAATTTTACCAACATTGCCCTCATCATCTCTCATATGTTGCAGTTCTGCTTCTGGAGTATCTCTATCATGGTGACCCATTGATCCTTCCTTGTCCTCTAATTTTACTTTAGAACTACTATTATTCACCCTATTTTGTCGTCGCCTTCTCATATGAGACTATCTCTTAGAATTGAAAGTATTACCTTGAACATAGTCCTCTTTATCCACATTATTCGGGTACAACAAGTCACTAAATTTTTGGAACCATGCACTTGAATCCTCTTTCTTGAGAAGTTATATTCTGTGAAATAAAGACAAGGCATCTGCCCTATCATTTTCACGAATATCTTTTTCATCCTTTCTCTGGCTTTCACTTTCATGCATAGGTGAACCAGAACCATGCTGTTCAACACCTTCAGAAAGCAAATATCTCTTATGATTTGGATCCTCAATTGAGGCAAGTCGAGCTATCCTTTTCTACAAGAGAGCAAATTTAAAGAGTGAAATAATCACCAGAATGACGAGAAAAAGAAAAAGAAAAGCAACAACAGGCACAGAAAAAAAATGTTAACATGTTTTCTGAACATGGAAATAAATATTGTTTTTAATAAAAAAAACATCTAAGTTCCAAAGGATATGTTGAATTTGGTTTTCAAATTAGAAAGTTCGTATATGAAAGGATACATTTTAAATAAAGAATGAGCAATAAAAGTAGCAATATACAACATATGGTAATCAAAAGACAGAAAATTGCATTGTTGTGACAGGGAATCATAAACATTGGCATCAAGCAGACATTCCATAATGATTAATATGAAACGTGCATTTTGCATGACTTACCTTTGCCTTCGATTGGAAAACACCAGAGCTATTGGCTTCGTGTTGCTTTCTAAATGTTCCCAGCTCACTATTGACATCTGAATGAATTTTATCTTTTGCAGGAGAATAGAAACCATAGCCAAGTGGTTGCATCTGTCTTCTTGCTACAATGACTTTTACGGTCCAGACCTCCCTCCCACTGATCACTTTATCATCTAATTTCAACTAGGGCAGTAACAAAATGGCAAGTTACACCTCTCAAATAATCTCGGTGTAATCAGTTTTTGCATGACACAAACTTGAATATCCCTTCAATTTATTCCCACAAATGGCAGAAGATTATGAAGGAAAAGTTGAAACGGTTTTCCAATTTGAGTTATTAGGAAATAAAGACTGTTATTAGGATAAAAGACTATTTTAAATTTTATAGTTTAAACAATTAAACCCTTGAATTAAAGAAAATAGGCAAGAATGATGTGGTTGTTGGAATATATAAGAGTAAGAGACCAGAAACATGAGTAAAAATGGGTATCCCTTCTTTGCCACTAAAGGTTGTAATGAGATGGATAAAGAGAAGATATCTGCCAAAACAGGATAATGAAGTACATAAATAGGTGAAACCAAAGAAATGGATTACTTGACTTACTTTATCTAGATTGGAAAAGAAGCTGAAAACTTGTTCCTGATATAATCGAGGACAAATGATTGGATTTCCTTCCAGCCAGACACTTTCAAGAACAGGTAGATTAGACAACAACTCGATCTCAGCAAAATTAGAGATCATATGAAATGATAGATCTAGGCCTTCGAGTGTGGCTATGTTTTCAATCTCGTGCAATGTTGTCAAAGAATTATTTCTAAGAATAAGCTTGGTGATCCGAGCTGTGACCTACTCCAACCAAAATGAATGACAATGAGAAAAGAAGACAGTAAACATTAATGCAGGATAAGATAAACTTCAATTTGAGTCTACAAGAATTTTGATAACAAAAAACACAACTGCACCTACTGGACATCTCCAAATTGGTTTAGTTATAAGCATAAAGAAGTACTCCAGCAGATAATTGCATCAAGCAATAACCCGCTCTTACAGTCTAACCCCGAAACAAAATTGAAATGAATCCCACCTCATTTAACGATGATATTGTCCGAATACTATTGAATCCAAGGTCTGAGTACTTAAAGTGCATGCACTTGTGCAAACAGGAAATTTTCACGAAATGGTTCCGACTCAAATTCAGGGTCTCCACAACGGGAAGAAATTGAAGAGACTCATCCATTAGAACCATGTTGTTGCTAGCACAGGAGACAAAAGATAACCGAGTCCATGTAGGGAAATCCTGTATTTCAACAATCCTTCCAGCAAAAATATGCCTGAGGGCATCCTGAAAATAGAAAATAATCACAAAGGACCAATCGTCCCATTAATCCAAAAAATAAAATAAAAAACCAAAGCAATGCAGAAGCCTAAATGCAAGATTTCAATTCAGGAAAGGCACCCAGCAGGAATCTAGAATTAAACAATACATAACTCTAATGCAAAGCAAGCACAAACAAGATTAAAAAATTAAGCAATGCATAATTCCAATTCGATGAAGGTGAACAAGGTATTGATTCACTGGTGATGTTGATGGAATGTATTTCTGAGCAAAGAGGCGTTACAAGGTCATCGGTGAATAAATGACTCTTGGAGCACGAATAAATGAATGGCTAGAGCGACCCTTAAACCATTCATAGACACAACAATCAAATTCAAACCCAATACCACATCCCTTAGGGTTCCGGGCGAGATATTGCTTCATATGACGGCCATGAGACTCTTGGGAATCTTCATCCCGATGTCGAGCTCACTCATGTAAAGCACAAATTGTTCTCCTCTCATGAACCTGTAGTTGTGCACCAGCATGAAACCTACCCTCACCGCGTGCCCACAGATCGCAGCAATGGTGGGCACCTTAACCCTCTATTCAAAGAACACAAAATACACAGCCATAGCCCTATTGCATAAAAGTAAAACCCTCTGTTCAAAGAAAAAAAAATTAAAGAAAACTCCCACAATTTAGCAGAGAAAAATTGAAGTACCTGCGTTAAACAGAGCTTCGCACTTAGCAGCAGTTGGCACTTATCAGCGGTCATGCGAGAGGTCCATGATTCAGCATCCATAATAATTGCGAAGGAATTTGAAGCAATAATAACTTCTGCTAAAATAAATCCCATGTATTTCTATATTTCTGAGCAGAGAGGCGTTACAAGGTCATCGGTGAATAAATGACTCTTGGAGCACAAATGAATGAATGGCTAGAGCGGCGCTTAAACCATTCATAGACACATCAATCAAATTCAAACCCCATGGTTAGAGAGGGATTTGAATCTCTAACCCTACAAGCAGAGACAGAAACCAAAACCCACATAGTCATAGCTTGGCAGTGGTAGGAAAATAATAGGCATCACGATGGGCATCAAGCTCTTCAATTACACCCAGGAAAGCTCCCAACCTGAGCTGACTATAAACCTCTTCCTTCCAACCCCTGCTCGCCAATTTCTGAGCTTCTCTAACGGCGACCTTCAATGTTTGACATGATTCTGTGAAAATAGAATCCACGATCCCTCCTTCCACAACCATCTGAACACTAAACTTGTGGGCGAACAATACCACATCCCTTAGGGTTTCGGGTGAGAGCTTGCTCCGTATGATGGCCATGAGACTCTTGGGAATCTTCATCCCGATGTCGAGGTCACTCGTGTAAAGCACAAATTGTTCTCCTCTCATGAACCTGTAGTTGTGCGCCAGCATGAAACCTCCCCCTGCCGCATGCCCACATATCACAGTAATGGTGGGCACCTTAAACCTCTGTTCAAAGAACACAAAATACGTAGCCATAGCCCTACTGCATAAAAGTAAAACACTTTGTTCAAAGAACACAAAATACGTAGCACAGATGTGTAAGGAATTCATTAATACGAAACAAAGATGTGTAAATATTTCATTGGACAGATAAATAACCAAATGTAAAATTCTAATTGGTTGGAAGGGCGATAAGCAAATATTTTCATTGGATAGAGTGAACAGTGTTTTCTTACCCCAAGCCAACAAAGAAAACGCCTCCGGCATAATAACTCTCTTAACTACTTCATTGTTTTCCAAATTACGATTTACGATTACATACTTCCAAATTACTATTATATTACATGCTTCATGGCAGGAAGCATATTATAGGTTAAAGGTTGGAGATAGCACATGAAAGTTTAAAGGTGAAGACAGCGCACTCGAACAGGTGAGAAGCTTTGAAAAAAAACTGGTGAAATTTTTTGAAAAAACTGTATCCCCATACCGAATTTGCATTTTTCGAATTAATGACCGTACCCAACTGAATCCACAAATTTACGATTTTTTTTTGGCAGTATAGCCGCACTTGGTAACTATGATTTCTATGGGTCTCTGGGAGACCATGATGTTTGACAGTTGAATTGCTATCCAATCATTCAAAAATATTTTGAATTGTCGCGGCAATAAGTTAGAATGGTAGTTAGTTAAGCTAATTTTCCAGCTTCTGAGGGGCGATCAGAGAGGGATGTAATGTGTTGAAAATTAAAAACTATGGAATTGAATGTAATGGGTTGAAAATAAAATCGAGTTGTCTATACTGCAACTTTTTGAAGGTTTTTACGGTGGTTTTTTTCGGTGTAATTTCTCTAAAATTTGGCAGGAATTTATTGAAAAGAGAAATTTGATTGCTAACCTTGCACAATCAAAGTGCCCTAGGGGTTTTCGAGGGTGTTGAATCCATATATAGAGTCAAGAAACCAGTTTAAATAACAAAAACCAAGATTTTACCTCAAAACTTTTCACCGGATTCTGGCACTTGAAACTCCAAAAAGTCGCACTAAAGACAACTCCAAATAAAATGCATTGGAATTGAGATTTTCTATAAAATATTGATGTCTAGTAACAGAAGTTTATTAATGCCATTAAAGCATATCATGTTCACAGTTATATTTAGTTTGTACTGAAAGTGGCATTGGTATATCATAGTGATGTTATATTTTGGGTACATTATTATATGATAGTGTATCGAATCAAATGGTTGTTATTTGTTGGAAATTAATTCCAACTACTGATGACAAACAGCAGTAATTGCAAAATGAGTGAAGTACGACACATTGATGCCTTAGCAAAGGCGGTTGCCATTTTCTTGAAGCAGTTGCAAAAGGATTGGAAAGCCCGCACAAGTGAAGTGCAAAGTAGATAAGAGTCGGCCCCTTGATATTTATCAAAGGCAGTAGCTGACTTCTTAGTAGCAGAGTAAATGCTCAGACTCAAAGTCTCGCCAACAGCACAGAGATTTGATTACAAAGTTGAAACAGGCTTTAAAGCCTCACCAACATATCGGCGGAGTTAATGTATGAGGCGGCATAAGTTCGATGCAATACAAAGCAGCGATGCGATGCAACGATAGTTTTAACACTATCGCATCGCAAAATCTTCAAAAACTTAAAGAGTGCACATTTCACTATTTCCGATCTCCAATGCGATGTGGACCCCGCTCCAATCGCAATCGCAAGTTTTATAATAAGTGTCTTGTTGATATGGATTGTTCCGATGCGATGCGATCATCACAATCGCATAAGGAACGAAGTACCTCACATATGTATGTTCTGCTGATTGAAGTTTGCGATGTGATCCCACCACAATCACAATCACAAATCGTAAAGGGACAATAAATGTTCCGCCATCCGTAATATGGATTGCTGATTGAATTCCGGATGCGATGACTGTTTTCAATGGATTTCATATATTTTGAAGTTCGGGTTTTATGGGTTGGTTTAGTTGTTTTTATTAACTGCGCCTTATAAAAGGAAATGAGCCCGAAGGCTAATGTAACAAAATAAATGAATATGAAAGTTTTTTCTGTGAACATGGTCCTTATGTATTAAGATGTTTTTTGAGAAACAGTGAATTGTTGTAGCCCGCAAGCTGATTACACAGCAAGTTTGTAAGCACTGTATGTGCGGATAGAGGACAGAGAAGTTTTGTGTGAGCACTGTTGTTTTTACAGTCCACTGTAATACTTTGTGAATCCCTCTCAAGGAGGAAGAATCAGATTGTTGATTATGTATTTCTTTTATTCTTTTATGAATTAAGAAAATTGTCCTAAACTATTTCTGTTCATTCTGAAAATTAAGTTTTAAAACTCTGTGTTGTAGAGGGAATCTTCATTCTCTCTTGTTGTTTTGAAGCTATCAGAAATTTAAAACATGGTATCAGAGCTAGTCTAGGCACTCAGTGAAACAAAACAGAGTTTTTTTTTCACTGCAGGAGCTGTAAGAAGCTTATTAATCAGATTTCTCCAGCAGAGAAAGTTCTTGCTTGTTTTAATTATACAGTTAGTATCCTTCTTATACAGTTAAGATGACAGATGCTGGAACTGGTTTGAAAAATTCCCAACTTCCACAGTTTAATGGGAAGAATCATAGTTATTGGTCCATAACTATGAGAGTTTTGTTTGCTTCTCAGGGATTATGGGAGCTAGTTGAAAGTGGCTACCCTAAACCTGCAGATGCAGCAGCGCTGGCTGCTTTGACAGTGGCAGAAAGAGACCTATTGAAGGGAAATAGGAAGAAGGACTCCAAAGCCCTCTTTTTCCTCTTTCAATCAGTACATGAGAGTGTTTTCCCACGGATTGCAGCAGCAACAAAATCCAAGGAGGCATGGGATATTCTCAAAACTACCTATCAAGGCATGGAGAAGGTGAAGATTGCAAAGTTGCAGATGTTGAGGAGATACTTTGAAACACTCAGCATGAAGGAATATGATACAGTAGATTCATTCTTCACTCAAGTTATTGGGTTGATAACCCAGATAAGATATCATGGTGAAGCTCTTGAAGAAAGAAGGATTGTAGAGAAGAACTTGAGAAGTTTACCCTCAAGGGTTGAATCTATTGTGGTAGCAATAGAAGAAACAAAGGATCTCTCACAGTTCATAGTAGATGAACTAAGTGCTTCTCTTATGTCTCATGAACATAGACTGAGTAGAGGAACAAATTCCTTTTTTGAGCAAGCATTCAAGACTCAGATGTCATTTGGCCGAGGTAGAGGTCGAGGCAGAGCAAATAACAGAGGTCGTGGAAGAAGCCAAAACAAAGGCATAAATAATCTTGCTAGCACAAGTGGAAGGAGCTGCAATCAGAACCAAGATGAATGTTCAAGAAAACAACACGCTCATGGACAAAGGTATGACAAATCCCAAGTCCAATGTCATTATTGCAAGAAATTAGGCCATTATGCCAATGAATGTAAGAAAAAGAAAAATGACATGAAAAATAGGCAAAATGCTAATTTTGCAAATGAAGAAGATAAGAACCCAAAGATTGTGATGTTAACATGCAACATTTCACAAGACAAACTCGAAGATTTTTTGTTCTTTGACTCAGGTTGTAGTAATCCCATGACTGGAAACATTGAAATGTTTGCCAATATGGATGAAAATGTGAAATCTAAGGTAGCAACAGGAAATGATAGTAAGATATCTGTCAAGGGTAAATGCAGAGTCAGTATCCTGGCGAGAAATGGAGAACAGATGATTGTGCCAGATGTATATTATGTACCTGGTCTGAAATGTAATCTTTTGAGCATTGGACAACTCATTGACAAAGGTTACAATGTGTTCTTCAAAGATGATGTGTGTACAATCAGAGACATACCTCCAAGTAAGAAGATCATTGCAGAGGTGCAGATGACCAGCAATAGAATGTTTCCACTCAAACTCAAGGCAGATTTGAAGGAAGGAAGAACTATTGCAGCTGTAACACAAGAAGTCTTTCAAGAAGAAGTGAAAGATGAAAATTGGTTGTGGCACTTGAGATTTGGACATCTCAATTTCGGAGGCTTGAATTTGTTGCACAAAAAGGGAATGGTAAAGGGATTACCATTGATTGAGAAGCCGGACAACCTTTGTGAAGACTGTATCTTGAGAAAACAACATAGAGAAAGCTTTCCAGTAGGAAAGAGTACAAGGGCAAAAGCACCCTTGGAAATTTTTCACTCTGATGTATGTGGACCGATGCAAATACCATCATTTGCTGGAAATAAATATGTTTTAACCTTCATTGATGATTACACCAGAAAGACATGGGTGTATGTGTTAAAACAAAAGAGTGAAGTGTTTGAGAAATTCTGCCACTTCAAAACTCTTGTTGAGAAGCAGTGTGGGAATTATATCAAAGTGCTCAGAATAGACAGAGGTGGAGAGTACATCTCTAAGTACTTTCTGCGTTTTTGTAGAGAGAATGGCATACAAAAGCAATTCACCGCGAGGTATACACCTTAGCAAAACAGCGTTGCAAAAAGGAAGAATAGGACCACTATGGACATGGTTAGAAGTATGCTGAAGGAAAAACACTTGCCGCATGAGTATTGGGCTGAAGCTGTCACTTGCACAGTTTACATCTTAAACAGATGCCAAACTAAAGCTGTCATGAATAAAATACCAGAAGAAGCATGGAGTGGAAAAAAGAAAACTGTCACTCACATGAGAGTATTTGGCTATGTAGCATATGCACATGTACCAGATCAGCTAAGAAATAAGCTTGATAGTAAGGGGGAGAAGTGTGTCTTTATTGGCTATTGTGATGAGTCAAAAGCATACAAACTTTATAATCCATTCACCAAGAAATTGATAGTAAGCAGAGATGTGCAGTTCTGTGAAGATGAAGCTTGGGATGGAAGTCTAGAAAAGACTGTGAACGTGAAGACAAATCTGTCTCACGAAGAAGAAGAAGAATGAACATCAATCGTTAACCCTTCTTTGGTGGTTCCTCCTCCGCCACCACAAGCACAACAAACCACACCACAAGCTGGAAATTGAACAACCTTGAGAAGTCAAGTAAGTGCTACTCCAAGCACATTGCAGGGATCTGGAACGCCCTCAAGTTTGAATGAAACTTCAAGCACACCAAGAAGACCAAGATTCAGAAATCTGAATGAGATTTATGAACAGGGAGAGGTAAGTAACAATACCAGTCTGAATTCATTATTCGCTTTTTATTGTCATGTTGATGACCCAATTCATTTTGAAGATGTTGTAAATGATGATAAATGGATTGAAGCAATGAATGAAGAAATTGGTGCAATTGAGAAAAGTAAAACATGGGAGCTAGTGGACCTCCCTGAAGGCAAAGATGCCATTGGAGTTAAGTGGGTCTATAAGACCAAAAGCAATGCTGAAGGCAAGATCAAAAGGCACAAGGCTAGACTTGGTGTTAAAGGTTACAAGCAGCAACAAGGCAGAGACTATGATGAAACCTTTGCACTGGTGGCAAGATTGGAAACAGTCGGAACAGTGTTGTCTATTGTGGCACAACACAAATGGAAGATTTATCAGATGGATGTTAAATATGCATTCCTGAATGGAGTGTTAAAATAAGAGGTTTATGTTGAACAACCTCCAGGCTATGAAGTTGAAGGCCAAGAGCATAAAGTATGCAAATTGAATATGGCTATTTATGGGCTGAAGCAAGCTCCAAGAGCATGGTACAACAGGATAGATGCTTACCTGATTGAGAATGGGTTTGAGAAGTGTGATGGCGAACCCACACTCTACATAAAGGAGAATGACGGTAAGCTTCTTATCGTTGTATTATATGTAGATGATTTAGTTTTTACTGGCAATGATTCTTCTCTCATTGCTAATTTTAAAGCAGTGATGAAAAGAGAATTTGAAATGACTGACTTGGGTTTCTTGAGATATTTTCTTGGAATTGAAGTAGACCAAAGTGAAAATGGTGTTTTCATTTCACAAGATAAATATGTAGAAGCAGTGTTAAAGAGATTCAACATGAAGAACAACAAAGCAGTTGTGACTCCAACAGTAATGGGGTTGAAATTAAGAAAAGAAGATAACAGTAAGGATTTTAATCCAAACTTGTATAAGAGCATAGTTGGTAGCCTTATGTACTTAACTGCAACTAGGCCAGACATTATGCACGCTGTTAGCTTAATCTCCAGATTCATGGAAAGACCGAAAGAAACTCATTGGCAGGCAGCGAAGAGAATTCTAAGGTATGTAAATGGAACGAAAGGGTTTGGTATATTATACTCCTTTTCTGAAAGTTTCATGTTGATAGGTTACATTGACAGTGATTGGGCTAGAAGTGTTGATGATCGGAAGAGCACATCAGGATATGTGTTTCATTTAGGATCGGTAGCAGTTTCATGGGCTTCCAAGAAGAAACCGATAGTTGCTTTATCTACAGCAGAAGCAGAATATGTTGCAGCAACAGCAGCAGCATGCAAAGCAGTATGGCTGAGAAGAGTTCTCAGAGATTTGTGTCATGAACAAGAAAATGGCACAACCATTTACTGTGACAATAGCTCAGCGATAGCATTGTCTAAAAATTATGTCTTTCATAAAAGGACAAAGCACATTGACACCAAGTTTCACTTCATACGTGAATTGGTTAACAATGGAGATATAGTTTTGCAACTTTGCAGAACAGAGGATCAATTAGCAGATATCCTCACAAAGCCACTTACGGAGAAAAACTTTGATCATTTCAGAGAATGCCTGGGTATGCAGAAAAACCCAGTAGTTGAAATTAAGGGGGAGTGTTGGAAATTAATTCCAACTACTGATGACAATCAACAGTAATTGCAGAATGAGTGAAGTATGGCACATTGAAGCCTTAGTAAAGGCAGTTGCCATTTTCTTGAAGAAATTTCAAAAGGATTGGAAAGCCCGCACAAGTGAAGTGCAGAGCAGATAAGAGTCGGCCCCTTGATATTTATCAAAGGCGATAGCTGACTTCTTAGAAGCAGTGTAAATGCTCAGACTCAAAGTCTCGCTAGCAGCGCAGAGCTTTGATTACAAAGTTGAAACAAGCTTTAAAGCCTCGCCAACATATCGGCGGAGTTAATGAATGAGGCGACATAAGTTCGCTGCAATACAAAGCAACGATGCAATGCAACGATAGTTTTAACACTATCACATCACAAAATATTCAAAAACTTAAAGAGTGCAAATTTCACTATTGTTGATCTCTGATGCGATGTGGACCCCGCTACAATCGCAATCGCAAGTTTTATAATAAGTGTCTTGTTGATATGGATTGTTCCGATGCGATGCGATCATCGCAATCGCATAAGGAACGAAGTACCTCACATATGTATGTTCTGCCAATTGAAGTTTGCGATGTGGTTCCACCACAATCGCAATCGCAAATCACAAAGGGACAATACATGTTCCGCCATCCGTAATATGGATTGTCGATTGACTTTCGGATGCGATGAATGTTTTCAATGGATCTCATATATTTTGAAGTCCGGGTTTTATGGATCGGTTTAATTGTTTTTATTAACCACGCCTTATAAAAGGAAATGAGCCTGAAGGCTAATGTAACAAAATAAATGAATATGAAAGTTTTTGCTGTGAACGCGTTCCTTATGTATTAAGACGTTGTTTGAGAAACAATGAATTGCTGTAGCCCGCAGGCTGATTACACAGCAAGTTTGTAAGCACTGTATGTGCGGATAAAGGACAGAGAAGTTTTGTGTGAGCACTGTTGTTTTTACAGTCCACTGTAATACTTTGTGAATCTCTCTCAAGGAGGAAGAATAAGATTGCTGATTATGTATTTTTTTTATTCTTTTATGAATTAAGAAAATTGTCCTAAAATTGTCCTAAATTGTTTCTGTTCATTCTGCAAATTAAGTTTTAAAACTCTGTATTGTAGAGAGAATCTTCATTCTCTCTTGTTGTTTTGAAGCTATCAAAAACTTAAAACATTATTGACATTTTTCCTTACGATCCTGAAATGTGAATCATCGAATGCTTAAGACCTGGAATTTAAATCATCTAATACTTGCAATCGAAATCAATCATCTAATACTTGCAATCGAGACATTTTCTGAATATTGATGTCTTAACAGCAGTTTGATTAGCTTTAAAGCATTATCTTATGCAACAAACAGCCCTATAAAGTCCGATATATCGTAGCGAAACTACTTGTTACCACGAGCGGCATATTATAATGAATGAATTTAAGCCACCTCCAACAATGCACGGAAGCAATTACCGTGTAATCAATTTTTAAAGGGTTGATATTATTATAGCATAAGATTTTGGGATGAGGATAACTAGTCGCAATCCTCTTACAGATGCTTTTGTGTAACTCAGAAAATTAGCTGACACAATGATTCTGTGATGTCACTAGGCATTTTCATTTCAGTGCACTTTTGGAATTCAAGTGAAGCTGTTTAAAGCTTTAAAATTTGTCATTATCCCACTATGGAGTAAACTTTTATTGAGTACGCGTGATTCACGATTCTCTGAAATCAAATCAAATCAAATCAATGACACTCTGCCTCAAAATCCTCTAGTATTTTCATTGAAGCTTGCAGTAGAATTTGTATCTACGTTTTCTAATCTGATCAAATATTCAGTTCCTGCCTGGCGATTTGTCACTAGGTACATGGAACTTGGAAGGGGCCTCCACCGAATTGAGTGGTATAGGGCTATCGAAAGGGGCAATCGATGGTGTTTGCTAGCAATTAAAGTGTCCCTATCGAATCGAGGTGATGGGTTCGTCGGCATTATGTGCTGGCAAGAGAGTTTACCCAGCGTTATCAATCACACGGAATAGGGAGTTCGCACTCTTTATAACTTGATGAGGTTTGACAGGAACAGTTGAAACATCATGTTTATAGTTATTATTAATATTATTTTTAGGATTTAAATGGGTTAAGTAAGTTATTTATTTATGACCATTTTCATGAGAGGTAGTTGTAATTAATTAATTTTTCATGTTTTTTGAATAGTTCACTTAGCACTCATTACAAAATTGATGAGAGGTGAAGATTTCTCATGATTTTTGAATAGTCCACTTAGCAATCATTGCATCATCTGAGGATCACAAGGGTGGAGAAATGAGATTGAAACTAACAAATTACATAGTGTCAATCCAGAGAGATTATCCATCTAACTTAACTATGAAGATTTTTCAACATTCAAACCCACTTAACTTACTACCTTATTTGCAAAACCTTATAAAATATTATGTGTCATAAACCATTCTTATTGATTATTTATGTAATTCATCTTGACAACGTCATCCACTTTTTTAAAGATGGATGCTCACCGAGAGTCACGGTTAGGAAGAAAGTTCCAGAACATTAACAATAACCATGAAAAAATATGAAAGGTGTAGAACGTCAAGAATGTCCAATGATAGGATTTAGAGAGCTCCTGTTTTGAATGCAAAGGAGGTGGTCGATATATTGATGCTGAGAACCAGTATGCATCGATAATACATCAAGATTTTATAAAACGCAAGACATGTTTGAAATTGAAAATAAAGAAGTCATTTCCAATTTCGACCGTACAAAACGTAGTCAGGGGAAGTCTGGTCATTCTACCACCAAATCTAATGTCTACCCTATCTAACCACGATCAAATTATATGGCGCTCTCTAGTCCTCAGTCGTTAAGATTCTGTGAAAAATATAAATTAATATTAATAAGAATCATAATTCAATTTGACATGATTGAAAATTTGTCCGATGGATATGTTGGCAACGGAAGATGTGAAAATGTAAAAGTCCATCCGTAATGTATATGACCCTTTGGCTGGGAGAAACACAATGATTTTGCAGAATAATATCACAAAAGCTGGTTAATGCATAATATCACATAGTGATGTGGACATTATAAGAATAATGATTTTGAAAACTTGTCAACCACGCTTTGGCATGGCATATCGTGCTCATGCTCCATTCACAGTTATAAGAATAATGATTTTGAAAACTTCTCCGCCACTTTTTGGCATGACATATTATACTCATGCTCAATTCATAGTTATGCCATGATTTAGTCACATTTAGATTGTTTTATTTATTTAAAGAAAATGTTATACTTTTTATTCATAAAAAAATCTATATTTATGATTTTAGTAGCAATTTAGATTTGGCCATGGATTTGATTATTGAGAGTTAATTTTTATTATTTTATCGATCAAGATTTACAATTGAAATGAATTTTTAATTAGTATATTAAATATATAAATAAACGTGCGCATTGTCGCAGTGAAGGGATATCAAATTAGCTTGTGTAGATTTTTAGTGAACAAATTATAAGAGAATAAAATAAAACAGGTCAAATTTAAAAATAAAGAACACCGCAAATTTAAAACCAATCTTTTTGCGATTTAGACCAAGCCCAAATATAAAAATGCAACTACTTTTGTTTTATTAAGTAACTTGTGGGTTACGGCAATGCGATTTTGATTGGAAGGTGGTTTTACGTAAACCGCTAATGATGTTTCGTGCGCGTCCATAAATTAAACATGTTAAATTAGAAAGCAATAAATTGGTAATGGATCAGCCAGATACTTCTAGATACATGGCTACTACGGTTACTCTAGTTTTGTAGATTACGAAGGGGCGGTGAGAAGTTTATAAATGTAATAACCCAAATTCCTAATTCACATTTTCTGTGGTGTGTTTCTGTTTTAATAGCATCGTTTCTTTTGCGAAGATGGCTGCAGCCTCACAAGTTTCTCAGCGTAAGCGAGAGAGAGATGACTATTGGAATGGCGGATTGGCTTTGCCAGACACGAAGCGAATGAATATCGGATTAATGGTCGCGCAAGACAGTGATCTTATGGCCTTGTTCGAACAGATCGATAACTTGGATGCTAACGATAGTAAACCAGAGGGGACAGATGCTGCGAATGAGCTCGAGATTTGCGAGATCGAGATGAGCGGGGTTATAAAGTCCCTGGAAGATGAATTTGGCGTAAAGGGTCAAACGGAAAACAAAATTGATACCACTGACGAGAAGGGCGGTGGTGATTGGATAGGTCCAATCAAGCAAGACAAATATCATGAAGACGGATCAAATGCTGAAGCGACCTCAGCGTGTGATATAGGAGACTGCACGTATTACAACGATGTTGGCGCAGAGTTAAGTTACTTTGAACAAGATATCTCTGCAGTCGATCTTGGGTTCATCATCGACAACTACATCTATGGAAATTCAGCGTCCAACATTATGTATTCTGACACAGTTCATGGCTATTCTGATACCACAGAGGATTTCTCTGGGTTTCTGTGGGAGGATGATATTTGGCAGTTGAATGAACATCCGGTCATTCGAAATGATTATGTATCATCACAGGAAAAAGAAGTTGAATTGGTAGTCAGTGAAGCCGAGCTTCCTCAAGTTTGGAACGATATTAGAGCTGTACAATGTGTGAGCGACGATGAGAAATGACTGTAATGTTTTAAGAAAAAACTGCGGAATTAATATTTGTAATAAAATACTGATGTCTTCGGTTAAAAGCATTTTAATGATGTCATTAAAGCATATGTTGCAGGTTGCAGTTGATTCAGTCGAGAGGCATATTCTGCAGCTATTGTGTATGTTTGTCAATCTTTTCTTTTAGAATTAACACTTTAAATAGAAAAATAATATCAGTTATGATAAAAAGAAGAGAAATGACTTTATTGTTTTAAGAAAAAACTGCGGAATTGAGATTTGTAATAAAATACTGATGTCTTCGGTTAAAAACATTTTAATGATGTCATTAAAGCATATGTTGTAGGTTGCAGTTGATTCAGTCCAGAGGCATATTCTGTGGCTATTGTGTATGTTAGTCAATCTTTTCTTTTAGAATTAACACTTATTTTAAATAGAAAAATAATATCAGTTATAATAAAAAGAAGTGAAATGACTGTATTGTTTTTAGAATTAACACTTATTTTAAATAGAAAAATAATATATTTTTATAATAAAAAGAAGTGAAATGACTGTATTGTTTTAAGCAAAAATTGGGGAATTGAGATTTGTAATAAAATACTCATGTGTTTGGTTAAAAGCATTTTAATGATATCATTAAAGCATATGTTGTAGGTTGCAGTTGATTCAGTCGAAAGGCATATTCTGCAGCTATTGTATATGTTTTTCAATCTTTTCTTTTAGAATTAACACTTATTCTAAATATAAAAATAATATCAGTTATAATAAAAATAAGAGAAATGACTGTATTGTTTTAAGAAAAACTGCTGAATTGAGATTTGTAATAAAATATCGATGTCTTCAGTTAAAAGCATTTTAATGATGTTATTAAAGCATATGTTGTAGGTTGGAGTTGATTTAGTCCAGAGGCATATTCTGCAGCTATTGTGTATTGTATGTATGGTATATGTTAGTCAATTTTTTCGTTTAAAATTAACACTTACTCTAAATAGAAAGCTAAATAGAAAAATAATATCAGTTATAATAAAAACAAAAAGAAATAAATATATTGTAAAATAATTAGTTGTAAAAAAAGTTGTGGGCAATATTTCTAAAATTTATATTTTTCAAAATATTTTAATAAGAAATGTAAATAAATTATTAAAGATTTAAATAAAAGGTTCATTGATATTTATTATGTAGAATGTTTTAATATTAATTATGTATATATTATATAAAATTTTAATATTAATATTAAATAATTATGCATATATTATAAAAAATAAATTTTAATGGTTAAAATTTTTATTTAGCCTTTTATATACTTAATATAGCATTAAAAATATAATTTGATAAAAAAAAATTACACGTTATTGTTGGAATTTATGAAAATTCCAAAAGAAACTAGAGAATAATACTCTCCTCTTTAACATAGAGAATAAAAAAAATAAATTTGTTCACAGGAGACAGAGTTTGAACACAATAACACTTCTATTCATTAACCAAACACTAACTATTACAAAGCTTCCTCACGCACAGGGATTACAAAAAAAACTGGACTGCTTCAAACGCAGTGCACAAAACAGACTGTCTTTGTTTTTCCAAAATACTCTGTCTCTGTGTATTTCATACACTGCTCTGTGTTTCACAATAAAAACATTACCATAGCCTTCATGACTTTTTGCACTTTATATATCACAGCACTATAAAACTAAACTAAACTATATAACGCCCATTCGGGCCCACCATTACAAAGCGCATATAGTATACATTACCCAAGGTTTAAACAAACCTTTGTGCCCATTGTATATTAAAACAATACAACATAAAATACATAACAAAATAACGTAAAACCTTTGCAAACCCGCCGGACTTCAAAACTTATGAGCCAAACTACATCAAGCAATTTCGAGTTACAATCTTTGGCTTCCGATGTCAGCAAATGTGCGTGTGATGGATTTTTAAATCCATCGCATAATCTCTCACCGCGTTCGCCAAAACATTTCTTGGCACGGAGGTTTTGTGCGTGCGATCAAAATATAAAATCCACCCTATAAAAGGATCGGGTCCGGAAATTCAACAATGCGAACAGGCCAAACAAAAACTTCAAATTGATTGCGATGGATGCGTGATGAACAAATTAAAATGAGTTCATAAAATGCACTGGGTCCCGACTTCACAAAACAATCGGGCCATGTTAAAAAAACGCTTGCGATTCAAAACTTGTGATTCATTATAATAATGCCGCGTGGTCTGTGGGACCACTCCTCCTGCGGACCTTGGCTTAAGGCGGAGGGTGATTAATATAATTGCGATTGCGATGAATGCATTGCATCGGAACACTTCCATCAGTAATATAACAAATGGCGGTGGTAACATATGTGACTTTCGTTTGCGATGATCGCATCGGAACTTCGCCACATCAACAAGACACTTGAACTTCAAAACAATTTTGCTGATTGCGATTAAAATAAAACTTGTGGGGGACCACTGTCCTTCAAATAAAAATGTCCGTGTGTACAAAAAATCAAAACACTCTGTTTACAAGGAAAAGCTCTGTTTCTTTTAATAAACGAAAGCTCTGTTTCTTTTAATGTACAGAGACTCTGTTTTCAAATGGACCAAACTATTTTCAAATTGTGCAGAGGATTGTAAGGATTAACAACGACTGTGCATCTATTTTGGAAAGCGGCTGTAGTCAGAAACCCTTCGATCAAAAAATAGAAAGCGACTGTGTGGAGGGCTTTGTTAAAACAGATCTGGAAAGCGGCTTACTATACAAGAGCAGTTGAAAGTAACATTTCAACACTCCCCCTTAATTTCAACTATTGGGTTATCAGTCATACCCAGAAATTTCCTCAAAAACTCAAAACTCTTCTGCCCCAATGGCTTGGTCAGAATGTCCGCAAACTGCTCCTGAGTTCTGCAGTGTTCTAAAACAATTTCACCATTGTTCACTAGCTCCTTGATGTAGTGAAACTTTGTGTCAATGTGTTTCATTCTCTTGTGAAAAACAGAATTCTTGGATAATGCAATAGCTGAGCTATTGTCACAATAAATCATTGTTCCTTTTGCTTGATCTTGGCATAAACTCCTTAGCATCCTCCTCATCCAAATTTCTTGACACGCTGCTGCTGTAGCTGCCACATATTCTGCCTCTGCTTTAGACAATGCTACAATAGGTTGTTTCTTAGAAGCCCATGAAATGGCTCCTGAACCCATGTGAAAAACATAACCAGAAGTGATTTTCTGATCATCTACACTTCCAGCCCAATCACTGTTAGTGTATCCAATTAAATCTGAACATTCTGACAAGTCTTCTATGATACCATGGATAATCCGATTTCTGATTACAATAACTATAACCACGGAAGTTTAAAAACCAGTATATAAAATACCAAACCTTTTAGTACCTTTAACATACCTCATAATTCTCTTCGATGCCTTCCAATGTGCTTCTTTTAGCCTCTCCATGAATATGGAAATCAAACTTATAGCATGCATTATATCTGGCCTAGTTGCAATCAAATACATGAGTCTGCCAACTATGCTCTTGTACAATCTAGGATCAAAATCCTTGTTGCTGTCCTCTTTGCTGAGTTTTAATCCCATCACTGTGGGAGTCATTGTTGTTTTTCTCTCCTGCATATTAAATCTTTCCAACACTTCATTAACATATTTTGCTTGTGAGATAAAAATCCCATTTTCACTTTGTTCTACTTCTATTCCTAAGAAGTATCTCAACAAACCCATGTCAGTCATTTCAAATTCTTCTTTCATGACTGTTTTAAAATTTTCAATAAGGTAATCATCATTACCTGTGAAACTAACATCATCAACATATAACACAACAAATAGCATTTTACCATCTTTTTCTTTGATGTAGAGGGTGGGTTCTCCCTCACACTTTTCAAATCCATTTTCCAGTAGATAGGAATCTATCCTACTGTACCACGCTCTTGGTGCTTTCTTTAGCCCATAAAGAGCTTTCTTCAATTTGCACACTTTTTGCTCTTGGCCTTTCTTTTCATAGCCTAGAGGTTGTTCAATGTAAACCTCTTCCATTAACACTCCATTTAGGAATGCTGACTTCACATCCATTTGGTAAACTTTCCACTTGTTTTGTGTTGCTATGAACAGCACTGCTCTCACAGTTTCCATTCTAGCAACCAGTGCGAAAGTTTCCTCATAGTCTCTCCCATGCTGCTTCTTATAACCTTTGACAACAAGTCTGGCTTTGTGTCTCTCAATTTTCCCTTCAACATTGCTCTTGGTCTTGTAGACCCATTTAACTCCAATGACTTATTTTCCTTTTGGGAGTTCAACCAAATCCCATGTCTTGTTTCTTTCTATGGAATTAATTTCCTCATCCATAGCTTCTATCCATTTCCTATCTTTAATATCTTCTTCAAAATGGATAGGATCATCAACATGACAATACAAAGCAAGCAAAGAGTTCATACCTTCATTGGCTACCTCTTGCTCATAAATGTCATTTAAATTTTTGAACTTCTTTCCTCTTTCATTAGGTGTATGAGTGCTTGAAGTAGCACTCGAATTTCCTCCTTGTGGTGTGATTGGAGAAGCACTTTCATTTCTCCTCAAAGGTGTCTCTTTCTGCCTTTGTGTTGGTTTTGCTGTTTGGGGATGTATTTCAGCCAAATCATCATCATTTTCATCATGAGATAAATAGTGTTTAACATTCACTGTTTTCTCTATGCTTCCATCCCAAGCTTTCTCCTCAATAAATTGAACATCTCTTCTCACAATAAACTTATTGGTGGATGGGTTGTACAACCTGTAAGCTTTGGATTCCTCACTGTATCCAATAAAAATACATTTCTCCCCCTTGTTGTCCAACTTCTTCCTTAGCTGATCTGGAATGTGTGCATAAGCCACACATCCAAAAACTTTCATGTGGGACTCCTTGCTTTGTCCCACTCCATTCCTCTTCCGACACTTTGTTCATGACTACTTTTGTAGGGCATCTATTCAAGATATACGCTGCACAATTTACAACTTCAGCCCAATAATCATTAGGAAAATGCTTTGCCTTTAACATAATCCTTACCATATCTATGATTATTCTATTCTTCTTTTTAGCAACTCCATTTTGCTGCGGAGTGTATCTAGTTGTAAACTGCTTATGAATCCCATTCTCTCCACAAAAACGTAGAAATTCTTTGGAAATATATTCACCTCCACTATCAGTCCTTAGGACTTTGATATGCAGCCCACTTTGGTTCTCTACAAGTGCTTTGAAATTGCAGAATCTTTCAAACACTTCACTTTTGTTTTTCAAAAAGTAAACCCAAGTTTTTCTAGTAAAATTAGATCAATAAATGTGAAAATATAATGGCTTCTAGCAAGTGATGGAGTTTGCATTGGTCCACACAAATCTGAGTGGACAATATCAAAGGGTGTCTTTTCCCTTATGCTTTTCCCGGATGGAAAACTTTCTCTGTGTTGTTTCCCCAAGAGACAACCTTCACAAAGGCTGTCCGGCTTCTCAATCAATGGTAATCCTCTTACCATTCCTTTTCTATTCAACAAGTTAAGACCTCAAAAGTTGAGATGTCCAAATCTCAAGTGCCACAATGAATTTTCATCTTTTGGTTCGCTTTGGAAAGCCTGTTGTGTCACTGCTGCCATTTCTTCTCCATTTTTCAAATCCACTCTCATTCATAGAGGGAACATCATGTTCCTTGTCATCTTCACTTCAACAATATATTGTTTGATGGGTGGTTTATCTATGATGGTACATACATCATCCTCAAAAAATACATTGTACCCCTTTTGAACAAGCTGTCCAATACTTAAGAGGTTACATTTCATTCCAGGAACATAATAAACATCTGCTATAGATTTCTTTTCTCCTTTCCTTGTTAAAACATTTATTTCTCCTTTTCCCATAACAAAAACTTTACTATAAGTTCCTAAAGTGACTTGTGACTTCACATTCTCATCTAACATAGAAAACATTGCTATGTTTCCTGTCATATGGTTACTGCAACCGGAGTCTAGAAACCATAAATCTTCACTCTTTTCCTCAACCATATTACAAGCTAAAAACAATTTATCTGGGCTGATATTTTCTCTAGTGAAATTTTCATTTGTTCTATTACTCATATCATGCTGCTTCTTCCTACGTTCATTTTCACAATGCCCATATTTTTTACAATAGTGACATTGGACATTGGATTTATCATACCTTTGTCCTTGAGCATGTTGCTGACCACTTTGCTGGCTGCTGCCTTGGCTTTGGTTCTAATTTGGATTTGCTGCCCCTTCCTTGAGCATTTGCTGGACTGTTTCTTCCACCTCTATTTTGGCTTCTGCCTCTTCCTCTCTTGTTTCTTCTGCCTTGACCTCTTCCTCTTCCAAAGGACATCTTGGTCGTAAAGGCATTCATTAGAGATGAATTTTCATTTCTACCCAATTTCTGCTCATGTGTCATCAGTGATGCATGTAGCTCATCAACTAAAAAGTTTGTGAGATCATTAGTCTCTTCTATGGTGGTGACAATCACATCAAACCTTGAGGGTAGGCTCCTCAAAAGTTTCTCCACAATCCTCCTTTCTTCAAGAGTCTCTCCATGAGACCTTATCTGTGTGACCATTCCAATCACATGTGTGAAGAATCCGTCAATGTTATCTGACTTCTTCATGCAGAGAGTCTCAAAATCTCTCCTCAACAACTGTAGTTTTGTTGTCTTCAATTTCTCCATGCCTTGATAGGTTGTCTTGAGAGTTTTCCATGCTTCTTTGGATCTCTTAACTACTGCTATCCTTGGAAACACACTCTCATGCACTGCTTGATAAAAAAAGTAGAGGGCTATAGAATCCTTCTTCTTATTGCTCTTCAATAGTTCTTTCTCTGCCTGAGTTAAATCATCAAACTCATTTTCATCTGATGGATCTTCAAAGCCATCCTCAACAAGTTCTCATAATTCTTGGGAAGAAAACAGGGCCCTCATGGTTATTTCCTAGTAGTCATAGTTTTTCCCATTAAATTGTGGGAGCTGAGTATTACCAATACCCATGCTAGTGCTAGCTCCAACCACTCTTGCAATCTTAACTATGCTTCGAAATACTTGACTGTGTATTTAAAATAAACTGACTGTTCTGCAAACAATAACACAAATAAAACTATCTTTGAGAAATACCTTGAATTCTTTTGACTGAGTCTTCACTCTGCTAGAGAAGCTGCTGCAACAAGAAATCCTTCCTTCAGCTTCTTTGACACCTTCAAAGAGCCTGAACTAGCTCCGATACCCTGTTGGAATTTACGAGAATTCTAGAACAAACTAAAGAGAATAATACTCTCCTCTTTAACACAGAGAATAAAAAAAAATTGCTCATAAGAGACAGAGTTTGAACACAATAACACTTCTATTCATTAACCAAACACTAACTATTACAAAGCTTCCTCACGCAGAGGGATTACAAAAAAAACTAGACTGCTTCAAACGCAGTGCACAAAATAGACTGTCTCTGTTTTTCTAAAATACTCTGTCTCTGTGTATTTCATACACTGCTATGTGTTTCACAATAAAAACATTACCATAGCCTTCAGGCCTTTTTGCACTTTATATATCACAGCACTATAAAACAAAACAAAACTATATAACGCCCTTTCGGGCCCATCATTACAAAGCGCATATAATATACATTACCCAAGGTTGAAACACACCTTTGTGCGTGTTGTATATTAAAACAATACAACATAACAAAACATAACAAAATAACGTAAAACCTTTGCAAACCCGCCAGACTTCAAAACTTATGAACCAAACTACATTGGGCAATTTCGCGTTACAATATTTGGCTTCCAACGTCAGCAAATGTGCGCGCGATGGATTATAAAATCCATCACATAATCCCTCATCGTGTCCACCAAAACATTTCTTGGCACGAAGGTTTTGTGCGCGCGATCAAAATATAAAATCTGCCCTATAAAAGGATCGGGTCCGGAACTTCAACAATGCGAACAGGGCAAACAAAAACTTCTGATTGATTGTGATGGACGCGCGATGAACAAATTAAAATGAGTTCATAAAATGCATCGGGTCCAGACTTCACAAAACAATCGGGCCATGTTAAAAAAAACGCTTGCGATTCAAAACTTGCGATTCATTATAATAATGCCGCGTGGTCTGTGGGACCACTCCTCCTACAGACCTTGGCTTAAGGCAGAGGGCGATTAATATAATTGTGATTGCGTTGAACACATTGCATCGGAACACTTCCATCGGCGATATAACAAATGGCGGTGGTAACATATGTGACTTCCGATTGCAATGATCGCATTGGAACTTCGCCACATCAACAAAACACTTGAACTTCAAAACAATTTTTCTGATTGCAATTAAAAGAAAACTTGTGGGGACCACTGTCCTTCAAATAAAAACGTCCGCGTGTACAAAAAATCAAAACACTCTATTTACAATGAAAAACTCTATTTCTTTTAATAAACGAAAGCTCTGTTTCTTTTAATGTACAGAGACTCTATTTTCAAATGAACCGAATTATTTTCAAATTGTGCAGAGGACTCTAAGGATTAACAACGATTGTGCATCTATTTTGGAAAGCGGCTGCAGTCAGAAACCCTTCGATCACAAAATAGAAAGTGGCTGTGTGCAGGGCTTTGTTAAAATAGATCTGGAAAGCAGCTTACTGTACAGAAGGAGTTGAAAGTAACATTTCAACAATTATTAGTCTAAAAAATTTAGAAATGAAGAAATTTCATCCCTATTTGATCGACAATTAAAATGAACCTATATTAATATATTGAGTTTGTTAGCACATTGTATTTAGCCGTTGAAAGAAATTTGAAGTATAGAAATTTCATCCCTATTAGATCAACACTTAAAATGAGTCTATACTGGTACCTTTATTTTATTTGTAAGAGTGGCACTAGCATATCATAGCAAAAGTTCTATTTTAAGTATGTAACTATATAATTATTTTCAAAGGGCTGTTATTGCCGTAGCATGAGTTTTCCTTCAGATTTTCGAATTCGAATGATCGAATCGTCGCAATTGAGGCATGTCCTAAATATTGATGTGTCTTAAGAGCAGTTTTGAGTATAGGGTGGGAATACGTTTGAAGCAAATATCATATGCAACAAACAACCTTATAAAGGCCGCTAAATCATAGCAAAATTATTTTTCTATCACGAATGTGATATCATAATGAAGGCATATTTAAGCTTTAAGCCAGCTTTGAAAATGCATATAATGAGTTAAAATGCATAAAAATGAGTTACTGTGGAATCAATTTTCAAAGCGTTGATATTGTCCTAGCATAATAAATTGGAATTGGAATGAATCGAGACCTCTGTATCGAGCAGTCGCAATCCTCTCTCAGATGCTTTCATCTAGCTGAAAATTAGCTGTCATCTAACTGTAAAAATTAGCTGGCACCGGGATTCTGTGATGTTGTGATGTCTATGAGGTGTTTTCATTTCAGTACAGTGAACTATTCATTTCCAACACAAATAACTTATTTAAAGTTCTAGTCCTCATTCCATTATCGAGTATGTGTGACTCACGAATATCTGAAATCAAATGGCCATGTAGAATTTTGTATTTGTGTGTTTTCTGATACGATCAAATAATCAGTACTTTGTTAGGAATTGGGTCAGGTGGTCTCGGATAATAGAGAGGTGCAATCAATGGCGTTTGCGGTGATTCAAGGGTACCGATCAAATTGAGGTAGTGGATTTTGTCAATATCGGTAATCCATGTGGTAGCCATCAAAAATTTTAGTTAACATTATCCATCACTATACTTAACTATTTATAACTATGATGAGGTCTGATAGGGGACAGTTGAACAATCATACTTATAATATACGTTACCTTTGGACCTTTCAATATTTTTAAGTTGGTTTATACAACTTTATTCATTATTTACACACTGTCATCATGACAAAATTGTCCACTTTTTATCCACTTTTTAATGGATGGAACCGATCGTCACAATTGAAAATAAAGATCCAGAACCGACAATAATCATGATCAAAAAGAAAAGTCCATAACGTCAGCAAGGTTAATTGATAGGATTTAAAGGTCAAGATATTGATGCTGCTATGTAATGCACGGATAATATATAGAAGTTTTTCTATAAAGCAGTCATTTGTGATTTCAACCGTACACGACAGGCGCACTCAACGAATCGTGGGAGTCGATACAGCTCTTTAGAATTCAAAGGTCATGAACACCTGTTCTTGTTTTGGTGCGATTGTAGAGTCCAGATTTGTGTGCTAAGCGATAATGTCTATGCCGGGGATAAGATACATAGGAGAGACACCTATGTACGTCATCACACGTCATGGCAGAAGTGCATTATAACCACGGTAACTTGCAATCTCTTGACATCCTCCCACTAACTCTACTATTAGCCGTGTGTACTCAACATAAACGTGCACGGATCCTTGGTCAAGTACTAAGATAGTATGAAAATAACCGAAGAATAGTCTGAAGAGGCTACAATGTTGTCAAGAAATTAACGGAAATTACCATTTGATTTTAACAAAATTTTGCAAAAAATTTGGGAAATTTGAGTTACAGTTGTCAAGCTTCAGTGTTTTCCATGTCACAAAAGTTTTTGATGGGCTAAATCCATTTCCACTATTAAGAAAATTATTCAAACATTCCCATAATCAGATTTTTAGAAAGAAAAAAAAAAGGACAAGCTTTTTAGGAAAAATGACCTTGAAAGTGAAATAGTGGCCTCTCTAGGCAACGCGCAAAATGAGTATTCCAACACAAAATAGCAAATAATAGTCATCCATTAACATTGTATTAAATTGTAGATTTGACAAGAGAGTGGCCAATGTTCATGTGTTGTGGCATTTCCTCCACTAAGATGTGTCGCATGAGTTTGCTCGATGTTATAGTCTTCCGTAGTGTGGTTTGTTGTGTAAAAGTGTTAGGATTGTAAGAGTATTATATTACTCGCAATGTTGTGTAAAATTACATAGAAGACCTTCATTGTATAACAATAGAGGATACCAAGTACTAGTTAAAGATAACTCCGAAAACTCATGAGATGCAAGTCCCTATGTGAGCCTAAAACTCACCATACTTAGCTCCTTGGGAAAGAAAGTGTTGAAAAAGACTAACTCTAACACTCCCCCTTAAGTGAAACATAGGGAGTAACTAAAGAAGAAAGAAAACAAAGAATGAGCCCTAACAATGAGGTTCAATTAGGTATGCATGTAAAAACTCTCATAAGTAGATAAAGAGAGAAAAACCCATGGGAACTCCCCCCCCCCCAAAAAAAAAGAAGAGAGAAAGATGTCAATGCTCAAATTATCTTGGAGTTAAAACTGTAGGTCTCATAATGATCCACTAAAAGGAAAGAACATACGATTTCTCCAATCAAGAACTACAAAATGTTGAAGCACCAAAAATCTAAAGACGAGAAGCATGAAACATCAATGAGGTCGCTTGATCTCTGAAGTAGGATTTTTGCACAATCACAAGGGTGGAAAACGTTGTCAACTTCTACCGAAAAACATTCACAGAAACTACGTATCGATAAATAACCAATAAAAAGGATTCAAATAGAAGCAACACCATCAACCAAAAAATAAACAATGAGTCCTGTAAGTAGGGAAAACTTAGCTCAAACGTTATACAACAACACTCCTAGAGTTGTCTAAACTTTGTCACCATCACACCAATGAAACAAAAGAAATGACAATTGTCAACAAAGCAACAACAAAAACAATTGTCACCATCTAAGGACCCCCCCTGAAACACAAATGAGGGATCAATGACAATCAACAACGAAAAATTAATGAAGGGTGATGATATGAATTCTGCAAGCATTGGTTGAATTGGTTCCATGACAATCCATCAATCTATCCACAAATTTTTTTTATGGTTGACATTAGTCCATGATTCATTCTCTCATGTCTCTTCTGTAATGATTTGAATGTAGGACTAGGATTTGATCAAGAATTTTGATGTTTAGGTAATTTCTTTTGATGAGGATGTGCATATGGGTTAGTTTTTGCCTCTACATAATCAAACTTCAGTGCAACAAGACTATAATTTTGAATGACATCAACATCAATGTCTTTGATGTGTTTATCGTAATCAGTAGGAGCATTTTCTTCCAGCACCTCGGTCTAAATTTCTCCTACTAGAAACGACATCTCTCTAGTCTCAAAAGAAGAGGATGTAGATGAGGAGGAAATAATAGGATGATATCCAAGACTTGCCCTTGATCTTTTCACTATAGGGTTAATAGGAAAAACAATTCCATGTCCATTCTTCCCACACGTTCAGTAAACAAACGTATTTGAGCTGGAAACACATGTTCAGTATTGATCAATATTGTATATGTTTTAAGAAAAAACAATGGAATTGAGATTTGTAATAAAATACTGATGTCTTCAGTTAAATTTTTTTTTAACTATGTTATTAAAGCATATGTTATAGGTTGGAGTTGATTCAGTTGAGAGGTTTATTTTTCCACCCAGTATGAGGGGTAGAAAATAAATTTAACTATAATAAAAAGAAATGAATATGTTGTAAAGCAATTATAAGTAAAAAATAGAAAAATAATTTTAACTATAATAAAAAGAAATGAATATGTTGTAAAGCAATTAGCAGTAAAAAAATTGTGAGCAAGATGTTTAAAGTTCATACTTTTCAAAAATATTCCAATAAGAGATTTAAATAAAATATTTAAGATCCAATATTGAGTAGGGTACTTGTATTTGAGCTGGAAACACACGTTCAACATTGATCAATATGCCACTGATCTAATTAAACTACGATCTGATATGGGTACTCACGATCACAAAGAAATCCCAAAAAAAGAGGATCTGAAGTTGAGAAAAATGTGAAACTCCATTGATTCACAGTTAGATAAAAAAAATAATTAATACCTACATTAGATCAAAACCATAATCACTTATAGATATATGTAAATATAGAATAAGAAATTTGGAGAACACACTAAAATCTCTATTAAGATTATTAAAAAAACAAAAAAATCCAAAAAACAAAAAATGCAGAGCAAGAATCACTCACTCTAATACCATGTAAGAGTATTCTATTACTCACTATGTTATATAAAAATAAATAAAAAAACCTTTCCTTATATGAAATAGAAAACACTCACTGTCTGTTAAAGATAAATGCAAATCTCTATATAAACTTAAAACTCACCATACCTAACATCTTGGGAAAGCAAGTATTGGAAAAGACCAACTCTAACAAGGATTTGTAACTTTTAGTCAGAGTGAGATTATAAACTTGAGCGGTGGTCATATTTAGAAAAAAAATGCACCATATGATAACTATATCCATTATGAAATATTGTGAGTTTGGGGCTTTCATTGATTAGAGTAATGGCATCCTCGACGATGTTTCATTTATAGGAATGTTGGAATTCCTCTCTTTTGTGGGTGATATTATGTATATTTTATGGTAAATATACATAATACCAAGATACATATGGATGTTGTCTACCCAAAATATCAATCAATCATGATCGTTGATGTTTAGAAATAAATTTCGTGATGTGATTCTAAGTTTTGAGAGGTTCCAAATAGATTGGAATTTGGAATCATGAATAATTCACTAATTTATAATTTTCATGATGATTTAATTTGACATCATTGAATTTTTTTGTAATGGATATGTTCAGAATGTTCTGAATGAGAGGAGATATGAAGGGTTAGAAAAATATTACAAAGCTCTAATTATTATATGATCAAGTTATAACATTAATGATTTTGAAAAGTTTTGCACATATTTTTTGGGAATGGTATATTATTCTCATTTCTAGTTTATAGTTATTTTTTGGGTAAAAACATGGAGTTGGGTTATAATTTTTGACAAGGTAGGATGCATTTAGGTGAAAAAAAGAAGGCTTGATTGAACATTTTAATCGCTTGAGGGTGGAAACGCGAAGTTCGGTTAAACTTTTGTTAGAAACATGCTCAAAAAATTCACACTCGAACTTTTTCGGCCTAATTATTAACACTGACCATTAATTTGATTTATGGCTAGAAGATTAAAAAATTGTCAATGATATTTTGGCAAAATAATATTCGATCAGAATAAAATTTCAGCCGAAATATTTTTTATAAATATAGCAACCCTCAAACCATAGAAACATTTACATGCTTGTTAGTCGACCGTTATTGGATTTTTCTACCCTGTGTCCTTGTTCGAGGAATTCACCGAGAGCTAAAAAATTATTGGATTTTTCTACCCTGTCTGAGTGGAGTGGGATTTTCCTTCGAGGAATTCGCGGAGAGCGACAACATTATTGGATTTTTCTTCCCTGTGTGAGTTGAGTTGGGATTTTTATTCGAGGAATTCACCGAGAGCAACAACTTTATTGGATTTTTCTTCCCTGTGTGATTTGAGTCGAGATTTTCCTTCTCATTTGGGATTTGTTTGTTTTTACTACACTTTTTTAAAACAATTTTTTATTTTGTAATCTTTTTTTGTTTTGTAGGTTCGTTGGAGTCATGCTCGCCACAACATCATCTTCCTTTTGGTAACTAGCTCATTCTCTTCCCTCTTGTTAGCTTCCTAGCAGCTAGCTCGTCTTCTTCACTCCTATCAGCCTCCTCCTCGTCCAGACCAGGTCAAAAAAATGTATACTCTAAAAAATTTAGGAAAACTATGTCTGTTGTAATACTAAAATTTGGGAAAACTACTGTAGAGGTTTTGAAAATATATTTCTTGGTGTAGCATGCTTTTCAATTGACATTTTCTTTTGAAATTAGGAGCCACTCGCTATAATAAGGATATCATTTGATGAATATTACCCCTCAGTTTTAGAATGAGGCATGTTGGTTGTTATCATATGTCATGTTCACAGAAAAAATTATGTGCAATTATGCATCATTATCGTGACCAGGTATTAGGTGTTAAAAAAATAAATACATTTTGGATGAAATACTTATTTTGAATTCCCGTGTCTGGAATTTTGGTGGAGGGCCCATATACACTTGTTGTTAGTCTTCAATTAGATCCCTTCAATTCATGTGCATTGCTACAAATTTATATACATCTCAAGGGATTGAAATTATACCAATAGCATGGGTACTTTGTTGAATGCTCTACTCTGAAATTCTAGTAAAGAACTAATATCTAAAGTTACGGTGCTAGTACATTGTTACAATGCCACTTACAACTTCGTGGATTGAATTTCTACCAATGATGTGGGTTTCCCATATCCAAAGTGGGTCTTAATTCTTTAGTACAAAGGGTACATTCAAATTTTTAATTGAATGTTGACAAGCACAAATTAAGGGGGGATAAGTTTGCATTAAGATATTTGGGAGCGCTTTGGAGTGATTCCATGCAGTTAAATTACATTTACACCCATTGGTGGTAATCAATACTAAGAATTATGATGGAAGAGTGTATATCTATAAAATATTTCAAGGGTTTTGAGTATAAAAATGTAAATCCAAATGTTTAGTTACTTTCCTGCGTTGCATCCATATTTGATCACTTGAAACATGTTATATATTTGATAGCACAATGGTTACAATTGTTACCCATAAATGATATTCAAGAGAAAGCATGCATCATAGAAATTCTCATTGAGATGCAAATGTTGTCCTCAATGAATAAAAGAGAGCAGAATATTCTTGCATGAATACAATTGTTCTTATTAATGTGAATGAAATTAGAGAATGAATATTTTTCATTATTTCAAGATCTAATGTTTGCATTTTGAATCAAAATATCTTGTCATTTGTATTACATTATGAGAAAATACCCAATATTTGTTAATATGGGAAATGGATTCAAGATAAAACTCCCTAGGTTTGGTTGGGTTGATGTGATAATCATCTTCTGTGAGGTCCAACACTAACATTTTATTCTGTATCTTTCATCAAGTAATTATTGTAAGCTCGACACCTTACTATGCGGGTGTCTGTACAATATAGGTATTGAAAAATTCTGATCCTTATCCAATATTGTAGTTATTGACAGAATTTGTTCCAAGTTATATTCAATGGATTTTTGTCAGAAGGTTTTTATCATTTCCCTTAACCAATCTGGAGCTACACCAAGTTGGCATAGTATGTTGTCTTATTATTTTTTTCTAGGAAATATTTTGTATGTTGTTATGTTATTAGTTCTGCTGCCATCTATGTTCTCTCTTATAGAAGGAAGATTCAACTTCATTTTTAATATCTTTAGTATCTTCATCCTCCCACCTGTTGGCAGGCTTCATAATATTGGACTATTGTTGAAGGATCAATGCTTTCTAGTAAGGACTGTGTTGAAAGACTTTGGTCCTCATTTTGATGGAATATTTTTCCCATGGTCATCACCATTTACATGAAACAATGTTGATGGCCACACTAAGCTGGCATAGATAGACAAATAGGATAAGATAAATGTACTAGTATCCAACAAATAACCACTCAATTAGGTAAATGGGTCGGTTAGGTAGAATGATGTATATACAGAGTGGGAGTGCTAAAGCAAATCCTATATCAAAGAAAGAAGCAGGAAGTAAAATATAATGACAACCTTGCGACAACAGTCAAAGCAGTATCGATCGCTATATACTTGCTACTTTCGGTAGGTATAATAACTAGCCTTAAACAAGGACTCCTTAATAGCTTTTTTAGTTGCACTTTTTTCCTCAAGAAATATAGAAAGGCCATGTCAGTTCATCTATCTGGTCCGATTAATGCATAATGTGTAATTAATTGCATTTTTAATTTAGTTTGTACCTAATGTGTTAATTGGTGAAGGGTTAATTTAATACGAGAACTAGGTAATGGGTACATTTCCTTGTTTTTGGAACTAGGTACTGAGCTGAAATCAGTTGATTGGATAAGCATTCCTTATATATTAACTTTTGGAATTTTTTATTACATGAGATTTTGATTATATAATATATATGAAAATAAAATGTGCAATCTTAGAACATGTTTGTTTGTTCATTCAATGAAAGTATTTTTTTCTTTTTTTTTCTTTCATATTTGCTTGCATCTTTTCTTTTGTCTTGGTTACTACTTTTTGTGATATTTTTGAAAGGTCTGAGGCATTTTTTTATATCAATTTTTGTTTTTAATTGTTAAAATTATAATCGATAACTAACAAATTGATTTATGTTTGTGTCGCAGATCCTAAGTGTAGTTTTTTTTTCTTTAGAAGCAATGTATTATTTGTCGCATCTAACTTAAATGTATATGGGGTTTTTTCCAAGCTTATAATTTTTACCCATAGCATCCAAATTGTCCTTTGAATTTGTACTTCGGCCTAATACCTTCACTACTGTACAAACCAATTTTATGGTTCCCTTGCTAAGGAATTTTAATTGTTGATAATTTAGACTCATATTAGTATGTACAATGTCTATGTAGAGTAAATTCATAATGAGGGACTTATAACCAACTCACTTAAGTAACACAAATACTTTGAGGAATAAATTTCCAATATTTATTATTTTTTAATTTCTTTGAAAGATTTATGCTCACAAAATGGTTACAAGGCCTCTGTTGTCGATTTATTTCTAAGTGCAACTATTAATAATTAAAGATATGGTATACTCTCAATTGTAACCTTAAAACATCAACTAGTTAATGACACAATAATAATCAATCAAATAAATACCAATACTCAAAGACTACTATTCCATTGAGAACTCTACCTTCAATGGAAATTATTTGCATGTAAATATCCAACTAATATAGAATATACTTCAGCCTAATATCTTCACTACTGTACAAACCAAATTTATGGTGCCCTTGCTAAGGAATGCTAATTGTTGATAATTTAGACTCATACTAATATGTACACTGTCTAACTAGAGTAAATTCATAGTGACAGACTTATAACCAACTCACTTAAGTAACACAAATACTTTGTGGAATCAATTTGTAATCTTTATTCTCTTTCAATTTCTTACATAGATCTATGTTCAAAAAATGGTTACAAGGCCTATATTCTCGATTTAGTTTTGAGTGCAAGTACTCTTCATAATTAAAGATATGGTCTACTCTCTATTGTAACCTTAACACATCAAATATTTAATGACACAATAATAATACATCAAATAAATACCAATACTCAATAGCTACTATGCCATTGAAAACTCTACTTTTAATGGAACTTATTTTCATATAAATATCAAACTAATATAGAATGTACATCAGCTTAATACATTTGAGAACTCTACCTTTAATGGAACTTCTTTTCATGTAAATATCCAGCTAATATAGTATGTAATTCAACATAATACCTTCACTGATGTACCAACAAATCTTATGGTGCCCCTGCTAAGGAATTTTAATTCTTGATAATTTAGACTCATACTAGTATGTATAATGTTTAAGTAGGGTAAACTCATAATGAGGGAGTTATAACCAACACACTTAAGTAACTCAAATAATTTGTGGAATCAATTTCTAATATTTATTCTCTTAATTCTCTTTCTAAGAAATTGAAACAGAATAAAGATTATAAATTGATTCCACAACTCTTCATAATTAAATACATGGTCTACTCTCTATTGTAACCTTAACACATCAACTAGTTAATCAATCAAATAAATACCAATACTCAACATCTACTATGCCATGAGAACTATACCTTCAATGGAACTTCTTTACATGTAAATATACAACTAATATATAGTCTATGAAAGTTAGCAAAGCGATCAGGACTAAGGTTGGGCTTATTTGATCATTATATGGGAATGAAGTATCTACTCATACTTGGGTTCAAACCTTGGCTATTCTTTTGGTACAATATGCAAATAATAACCATCAACGATTTCGCATGGCCGTGCTTATATTCATAGCAAAAACTCAACCTCTATTGTGTTACTTAACACATCCCAAACTACCATGACTACGCCAATGAATGCATTAAATATTGATCTAGTTATGATGTAGTTAGGCTAGATAAATAACAGCGAACCATTTAAATACCATGACTATGCTTCTTACTACCATGAAGGCATTATAGTTAATGCATAAATTTTTTTATTCATCATATACGCTAGAAGTGGAACATAGCACAATTTAAGTATTAAAAACACATCCCGAACTACCATGATTATGCCAATGAATGCATTATATATTGATCTAACTATGATGCAGTAAGGCTAGGATGTGTTTTTACTTTCATTTTCATTGGCGCTAAACTATTATAAAGCCTTTAGCTAAATGTAGGGAGGATCCTAGTGTTTTTGGAAACCATGTATGTCATTTCTCCCATAAACTAAGAAATTTTAAATAAATTAATTTAATATTTTATTGGATTTGATTTTTACAGGGATTACAAAACCCACTAAACATGGTAAAAAGCAGTGATAAGGAAAATGAAAATGAATGTAACTCGAAGAACAAAAATCATCGAAGCATATTATATTGCATTGATAGAAGGCTTAGGAACAACTAGGGAGTATGGATCCAATGGAATTGTAGTTTTCACCAATTTCGAACTTGTGTGCAACTAGACGAAATATGTGTATCGTGTTAAGAAGGAGAGGCTCAAACAATTGCATGGAGAATAAAAAATTAACAATTTCAATCATTTAGTATAAGACATTGTGCAAATGTTAATATGATGTATAGTGATCTATTGTATGGAGCAATGCCAATTCAATATTTGTGGGAGAAAGATGAATTAGTGTTAAGAAGCACTCCATACAAATTTATTGATGGACATTGTAATATATATTTGATATGTCTATGTTTTTTAGCTATAAATGTGTCATCTTTAATGACCATGTATTTTTCTCAATTATATACCAAGTCTGCCCCTATTATGTAAGCACAACTTGGTGATATTCATGTTTTATAAAATTTAGTATTCAATTTTCAAAATGTGAGTGCTTCAACGTTTGTGTTCTTAGTCTTGAATTTTATATCAATTTATTCTTCAATTTTTATTTTTTTTACATTTCTGCTCAAGTTGTGCATCAACATTTGTGTCTTACATCAATTTTTTGAATTCTTTCATAATTTTAAATAGCAATTTTAAAAATAATTTTAAATCAATGAGGTAAATTTTTAAATATTATGTATCTATGTATATATATATATCCATATCATGGATGGGCATTTACCATATGATTCTTTGAGGTGAGCATCAATCGAGTCTCATGCATCTACGAGAGGGGGAGATCATGGGTCAAAGAGAATATCAAATGAATTGGGGGATGTTGTAACAACCCAATAATTTAACATGTAACTAATTATATGAAATATACAATTAATAATCAACAGAAAAACTCTTCAACTAATTAGCATAGAATTTTGAAAAACATGAGCAGAGACAACTTACCTATAGTGACAATATTCCTTACTTGTGAGTTCGTAGTTGAACACTATTTTAATATCTCTAACCACATCAAAGATTTTGGGGACGACTCTCCGCCCAACTGTAGGCTCAGAAACACATAAAATTTTTACAGCGGGCCACCCCCGGTCCCTCAATCAACGTACTACTGCCAAGGAATCCTTTGTCTTCACAACACTTTTCTCCCAAGAGAATGGATGAAGGAATGATGAAGTTCATCTTCCTCAACATCTATTAAATAGACAACACAGTGGAAGGGAACCACATGCACGCATTTCCTGTGTCAACATGCAACTTTTATTTCCTTATTTTAAGTTTTACTTAATTTAATGTTTCTCTTAATTTAACTTTTTCTTATTTTATTCCATTTTAATTTTTGTTAACTTTACTTATTTTTACTATTTTTATAGTTTAATTTTATATATTTTTATTTAGAACTCCAGTTTACTATTTACTATTTTATTTAGAACTCTAGTTTTTTGTTTACTATTTTATTTATTTATTATTATTATTCTCTTTATTATTTATTGTGTATTTACTATTATTAACTTATTATTTATTTACTATTTATTTAATAATATAATATAATCTCATTTATTTGTTATTTATTATTTTTATTATTATTATGGGACATTACATACTCCCCCTCTTCAAGGAACTTCGTCCCGATGTTAAGTTGAATCATTTAAGGTTTTATTTTTTTAGTTATTTATTACTTCACGTTTTCCGAACACCCTTTGTTGAACTAGTATAACCAGCAGGAATCGAAATTTTCCACAACACTTGGGAAATCTCAAGGAATCTCTGTCCTTTTTCCCACTTTCGAAACCAGGAATAGGCCTCATTAGGCTGTACCATAGCCCAATGTTGGCCCCAAGGCTCGTGCCTAGCTCAGACCTCATCTATCCCAAGGCAGGCACCCGGATCAGTACTCCATGTAGTAGTACTCTAGGCATCTCGAAAGGCTAACCCACTCCATCCACATGCACTAAGGTGAAGAGTCGTAGGCATCAAACTCCTTACACCGCTTCTAGACTTCGACATCCTAATCTAATACGAGGCACTTGGCCTGCAATATCAAGTACTTGGTCTCTTCAAAATGGTCCCATAGCCACTTAAGAGCTATCCATCAAGGTCTATACAAGACAAAGGAACCACTGACATATTTAGTGTTGATTGAGTATGTCCCCAACCCATATGGTGATACATATTCTCCCTCATAGCCATGGGCTCGAACGAGATCATCAAATAAATTGTTCCTCTCAGCCCATTTGTGGATTTCCTGCCAATCGCCACATCTCAACATGCATCCAATTCATTAGTTATAACAGTAACATCATATAAAATAATTCACATGGAAACTCCTTCATTTCATCATGATAATATAGCATCATTATTGATAACCACATTCTAAATAGTAAAGAAATCCATGCTCATGCATGCCAAAAAATTTGTATCGATTCCACATGCTTCACATCATGAAATATCATCATAAGTTATAACATCAACATATATGAATCATGACTTCACATAATAAATGAAAAACATGCCAATACACATCATATCACAACATCATGATCGTTATTCATATCTTATCCATCATTAGCATACAACATCATTATCATAACAAATAAATAAATAATAACCACATGTGCATCATCAACCTCTCATAATAACTATATCCATTTACCACATACCATCACATCATGAAACATCATTAATATGAGAATCATCTCAATAATTATGAAATATAGAACAAAAATACATTATAAGAATTCTTATCATGAATTAATTTTATTTAATTATATAAACAATTAATACTAACTATGAATTAATATTATTCAACATCCCTCTAGGATCTATTTTATATACATATTGCACTTATCCAAATGACACATTTACATGAGGTCATCCTTATTTAAGTCTTATGTTATGCTTAATCCACCCACATGAGGGCTTTCTTTCCCCTAGTAACTTCTCCATCACTCGCATGATTGTCATTGTTAATATTAAAATATTTTCTTATCTCATCAAGTTCCCACTTGATTTTTTTATTGTATATTCATCCATCTTACAATAGTCTTATAATAATCTTTGGGTTTCCATGTAGCTTTTTAATTTTTTCCATAAATGCAGTAGAAATTGTACTTGCTTTAAATGGATGAGATAATGCACAAAAGTGTGCATACTTGGTAAGTCTATCAATTACCACCATGATGACACTCTCTCCTTCAGACTTAGGTAAACCTGTGATAAAATCATTCAAATCTCCTCCCAACGTTGACTTGGAATGGATAAAGGTTGTAGAAGATTTGGGGTCTTAATTGTCTCAACTTTATTTTGTTGGCAAACCAAACATTCTACCACAAACTTTTGAATATCATATTTAAGGAAATCCCAAAAAATTTCTTTCTTCACCCTTTGGTAAGTTTTTAAAAATCTTGAGTGTCCTCCTGATGGAGAAGTGTGCAATTCCAAAAGAATATTTTATTTTAGTTGGGAATTCTTACAAATATATAAGTGATCTTTGTACCATAAGGAATCATTTTTCCAACATATCAGATGTACTAGGATCTTGCTGCAAATTTTGAATGAATGTCCACATTTCTTCTTCCTTCTTCCATTCATCCCTTGATTCAGTTATCCAATTTGGTTGGATAATAGAAATGGCACAAAGCAATGCTTCCACCTCCTCATCCTTTCTTGAGAGTGCATCTGCAACAACATTTAACTTCCCTTTTTTGTAGATGATTTCAAAGTCATAACCCAACATCTTTGTGACCCATTTTTTTTGCTCTTCTGAAGATAGTCTTTGTTCCAAAATTTTTTTAAGACTATCATGATCAGTTTTTACTTTGAAGTGTCTTCCCATGAAGTAAGGTCGCAATTTATTTAGTGCATGTAGTATTGCCAACATTTCCTTCTCATAAATAGATTTTTGTATATAATTTCCTTTAATAAGATGATTTCCAAAAGCTATAGGTCTTCCTTATTGCATTAAAACAACACCAATTCCATTTCCTGAGGCATCACATTCCAAAATAAAGGTTTTTGTGAATTTTGGCGTAGCTAAGACCGATGCTAGGCACAATGCCTCTTTAAGATGTTCAAAGGCATTATTTGCTTCAGGAGTCCATGAAAATGCATCTTTATTCAATATTGTTGTTAGAGGTGTTGATATTCTCCCATAATTCTTAAAAAACTTGCGATAATACCCTGTTAACCCCAGAAATCCGCGCAAATACTTTATGGTTGTGGGGAATTTCCATTCCTTGATGGATTTAATTTTGTTGCGGTCTACCTTAACACCCTTGTGAGATACAATATGACCAAGATATTCCACCTCTTGTACTCCAAAGAAAAATATGGATGTTTTTGCATGTAATTGTTTCTCCTCCAATAGTTTGAGCACCCTGTCAACATGTTGAACATGATCCTTCCAAGACATGTTGTAGATTAGCATATCATCAAAAAATATTAGCACAAATTTTCTAAGGAAGGGTTTTAAAATGGAATTCATCAACCCTTGAAATGTGGAAGGTGCATTGGTAAGGCCAAAAGGCATGACCAAAAATTCATAATGACCCTCATGAGTTCAAAATGTTGTTTTCGGAATATCTTTAGTCTTCATTCTAATTTGATGATATCCTGAACAAAGATCCAAGTTGGAAAAATAAATTTATCGATGTAATTCATCCAATAATTCATCAATCATAGGAATGGGAAATTTATATTTAATAGTGAGCTTATTAACCTCCCTATAATCTGGACACATGTGCCATGATCCATCCTTCTTGTGAACTAATACTACTGGAGGAGAGAAAGAACTTTGACTAGGTTGAATTATACCAAGCTCTAACATTTTTGCAATCATACATTCAATTTCACTCTTTTGGACATAAGGATATCTGTAAGGTTTGATGTTTGGAGGGAAACTTCTTGGAATCAAATGAATAGCATGATCATGATCATGAATAGGTGGGAGTGCTTTAGGAGTTTCAAACACCTTGGAATGATTGTCCAAGAATTTCTGGAGATTTGGAGAAATATTTGATATTGATGTTGGAACTTCTAGTGAGCATAATTGTGAAATTAGGCCTCGTTGTTCTTTCTTCAGAAGATTTTTCATGACATTAGAGCTTATTATCTTTCTCAGCTTCCCTGCAATACCCCGTAATTCGACTTCCTTTCCTTCTAAAAAAATTTCAAGAAAAGTTCTTGAAAATTAAAATCTATCGTCCCCAAAGATTTTAACCATTGTACTGCTAGTACAACATCAACACCTCCCATTGGAATAAAAATCATTGGACTATTCAATACATATTCCCCCATGGTTAGCTTGATATTATGGCATTTTCCAGAGTAATTTATAGTTCCTCCATTTTAAATCATCACTTAACATTCTGGTGCTGAATATGGGAAACAATTCAATTCCTTGGCTACCTTACAATGAATAAAATTATTGGTAATACCCGAATCAATCAAAACTATTACCTTTTACTTCTTGATATGTCCTTCTATCTTGAGAGTTTGAGGAGTGATGATTCTTGGAAATGCATTACACGATATGGTCGGACTCATTTCTTCTTCTTCTAGGGTTGGCTCTTGGTGTGTATCCTCTTAGTTTGAATTTTCTTGTTCATTTTCTTCCTCCTCTTCACAATCTGTGTAAAATAATTTCTTCTCAGCACACTTATGACCCTTAGTGTGTTTGCTATCACAACTATAGAAAAGCCCTTTTTCTATTTCTTCTTCCAATTGTTGTGGTGTCAACCTTGTAGGTTGTGGAAGTCTATGAGTAACAAAACTTCCATCCTTATAAATATGAGTGGTAGGCTCCATTTTCGCCATAATTTTACATTAAATTTTTCTTTCCAACCTGAATGCCTTCTCTAATGAATCAAGTTCCCAAACGTGAACCTCATGTTGGATGTTATCCTTTAAAGTCCCTATGAAGACATCAATCCCGTGTTCTTTGGAATATCAGTTACCCTTATATTCAATTTTTCTAACTCCTCAATGTGCTCCACCACTGAACCCTTTTTTTTTATATTTATCAATTGGCTAAAGAATGTGTTTCTCTTCGTATCCTCATAATGCGCTATCATTTCCTCCATAAAAATTGACCAAGTGAAATTTTTTTAACGAGAGCAAAGCCATTGATACCATACAAATGCATTTTGTTCTAAATGTAAAGTTTCAATGCGTACCTTTTGTGTGTTTTTCACATTATTGAGATCAAAATATTGCTCCATATGTAGTATCCATGTTATGGGATCCTTGCCATCAAAATTCGTCATATTCATCTTTAGAATATGGTGGTTCTTCCATCCAACATTAGAGTTTATGAAATAACAATTAACATTTATTTTGTTCTCATCATGAGTTTCCTTTACTGTATTTTCGCCATTAGGAAAAATTTCTTGTATCAAATTTTTTGAACCTTTCATGTCTGCTTTTAGATCATTCTTCATGTTTTCCATGTTTTCTTTCATTTTTTCATCAATCTTAGCTTCCATGTCATCCATCTTAGATTCCATGCCTTTCTTCAAAACGTCCATCTTAGCTTCCACGCATTTCTTCAAAACTTCCATTTAATTTTTTGTTGGTCTTTGCGAGAGCGAAATTTGGTGCACTTTCTCTTGTAATTTTGACATGTCATGTTGCAGTTCTTCGTCTTCATGAGTCATAATAGAGCCTTATGAATGCTTAATTGGTGTTAAATTATTTTTAGGGGGCACTTTAGAACCCAATACTGATATCTATTCTGCATTATTCCCTTGGAATCAATTCAAACTGATTTTTCAAACAAGACTCATGAAATTTGAAAAACAATACACACCTTTTTCTTGCTTTTGAGGATCTAGATATTGAAGCTGAATTATCTCTGTGATTTCATCTATTCAATATCTGAAATTTGGTCCTGTAGTAGCCCTCTAAATATTATTTTGAATACCACAAGTTTGACTTGATTTGGATTCTTCAAGGAAAATTTATGCCCAATTTGTTGCAATGACTTAATTATGGACTGGTTCAATAGAGCAAACTTGTACGACATTCCACGTGTCACTGTTTCCTTCTTAGGCTCTGAAATGGATACATAGGAAAATAAAGTCAGTGTACTTGCACCCACTTTTTACAAAATTCCAATCTGATGCTCAGAGAGAGAGTTATGATGATTTTCCCCACGGTCACCTCTTAGAGATGAAATTCGGGAGCCTGAATAAAGCCTAACTTCCACAGAACATATCTCATAAAATATTGCAAACCAAGATCTGAACGTTTTACAGGATGTTCCTCAAGAGTTTTTCTTCACTCTGTAGAAATTTTAGCTTTTGATGATTTCTAGAATGAAATTTATAGCACAAATTCTACGATGCCCTGTTTTAGGTGATATTCAGGAACCTAAAAAAGCCCTAACTTCCACAGATCATATCTCTGAAAATATTGCGAACCAAGATCTTAAATTTCTACACGATATTCCTCAGGATTTCTTCTTCGCTCTGTCAACATTTCAACTTCTGAATCTTCGTAGGAAAACAATTATAGCGAAAATGCCACGATGACCTGTTTGGAGCAGTGAAACCCTAGAATCCAAAGCTATGATACCAAATGTTATGAAACCAACTCCAAAAGTGGAAGAAAAGAGAGATAAACACCTTATAAATCAACCACTTTGAGGGGTCAACCTCTAATACATCACATAAATGAACAATTCTTTTCGATGATACAAATGACAAAACCTACTTCTATATATAGGCATCCATGGGGTCACAATATAATCCTAGCCGACCTAACAACAATAATGTAAGGGAACAATAATAACAATATTGGGGTTACAGGGTTACAACAATAATAATAAGGGGGTTACACTGATAACAATAAGGGACTACACTAGTAATATAGGGACCTAACATCGATTATGTGATCGTGAGGGCACATTACGGGATATTGAATTGCCTTACGCTTAACCACCTTTGGTATGTCAGCCTCATTGTGTGGTAACTTTGCGGTCAGAGATGGATTCCACTTCTCAAATTGGTCAAGAAGGAAGGGATGCCATCATCAAAAACATCCAGAGTGGATTCACTGGTATTGATATCGGTCTTAATTGACAAAGAGTATGAACTAATGCACGTACTAATTTTGTATATAAAAGAGATCAGGAGATCAATAATATGAATATATAGGAGCTTAAATCATATGCAAAGGGTTTTTGTAATGGTCTACAAGACCTAATTCTTCATGAGGAAGAGGACATGGGTTTGGTATTTTTTAATGATTAGGGTCAATATTTTAATGTAATATGTAATTTGTATGTGTTAATCTAACACAAATGTATCATATGTTCACTATTTGTAGTTAACTCGTTTATTGAATGAAAATTTTGATAATATCAGGATTCAAGGTTCAGGTTCCAATCAATATGATATTTTGAGAAACGATAGTTTTTTTTTAAAAGTTCATGTTGATAAAATAATTATTATACTTTTATTACATCTGTACCACAAGGACATATTTTTAAAAGAAATAATTACATGTACATGTATATAATGAAAAATTAGCAGGTTCTGATTTTGTCTGACATTTTTGATATGGTGGCACTCTCTTCTTCCTTATTAGGAGATGTGTCAAGTATTGCATTGTCACAAGTATTGAATATTTCAATTTTGTTTTGTTATAAATTGAAACTTTCAAGTTTCATAAAAAATGGGATAGATTTATGTTAGCATTTAAAAATTTTCAAATTTTAGGGTTGTGGAGATGATTTTCATTCTCCACGGACTTTAGCGATGGAGTCAACGATGGTGATATGATCATCTAAACAATTTTAAAAATTCGTCTAATTTTTTTTTTAATAAATTTTGAGTTTATGTATTTTCTTGTGCAATTTTAAATTTTTAATATATATATATATATATATATATATATATATATTGTACAGGGCATCCATGTGGGACAAATGCAAGAGGAACACCATGAGGTATTGTATGGAATTTGAAACTTTAGTTGATTATAGGGATTGAATCGTCTAGACAATTTGAAAAAGTTGATACTCGATTTTTTAATATTGATCTAGTTTACGCATTTTAATTTGAAATTTTAAAATTTTAATATATACATATAAATATATTGTACAATTTATCCAAGAATGCGAAATACATGGAAGACACTACAAGGGAACAATGGATGGGGAGCACCATGATGTATTGCATAGAATTTGAATATTTTTTAATTTTGTTTTTATGATTACATTTTAATTTAATTTTAAAACATTAAAAATTAATTTTAAAGTAAAAAATCTTATGTATATATGCAATTACGTAAGTTGTGCAGGGACCCCATGATTCAGATGAGATCATGAGGAGGTTGATGGATCATATATTTCAACGAGATTCTCTTAATTGATGCAACTTTGTATTTGACAATATTTTTATGTTATACTTGATTTTGTGATGATATAAATTTTGGACATATTTAAAGTAAAACACTTTATTATGAATTAATGCATACTTATATTTGAAATTTTTTTATTATATATTTACTTTTATAATGATATAAATTTTGGACATATATTAAATCTAGAATTCTTTATTATGATTTAATACACGCTAATTTTGTAGTTTATGTACATTTTGAATGGTACAATTTGCATGATGCATGTTTTGATGCTTAAAAGTTGGTTTTACATATTTAAGTTCATGAATATGTAGCAATGAAAGTAAATTTTCATTTAGTTCGTACATTTTGCATGATCATTGTTATATTGGTAGACAAATAATTCTTAGGTTTTGTTTAAAATTGTTTTTTCACTTGTATTTAAATTGAATCTCTTAAATTTGCAAATTACAAAACATGGTACATTTTGTATTTGAATGAATCTTATAATTATATGTATATGTATAAAACAATCATAAAATTTCTTTATAAAATATGGTATGTACATTTTGCATTCATGCTGCTATGTATGTGAGTTGATAGTTAAATTTTAATATAAAGTTGTTCACGGAAAAACATATTGTAATATTGCATTATAAAACATGGTACATTTTGCATGATGTATGGTTTTATGCTTAAAGGTTAAATACATATTTATGTTTGAATGAATATTAATAGGGGATAAATTATCCCAATAATGCATAAGGAAGTCAGACCAGGAAGAGGCAAGAAAAAGGTTAAATGCTTCACTTATTTTTCTTAGATCGAAAGCCAGATTCAAGCTAGATCAGAGTGAGACGGTCAGGAGAGTGCATATGTTTCTCTGTGTGAGGAAGAAAATTGTATTGTTTCATTATATTAACCATATGAAATATATATATAGAGGGATTTGGAGCAGTTTCTTTCCCCAGATACATCTTGAATTTTGTGACTGATTTACTTATTTCTCTTACCTTTTATGTGATTGTGCTATCATGTTTTATTTCCGCAAATTGTGGAAGGATTCGATATATTGTTTTAGTACATTATAAAATTGGATTTAATATTGTTGTTAGATTTTCTACAATGTATTATATCGCCATGAATCATAATAATAAGAGAAGAAAAAATTTGTTTTGAACAGGTGCATATTTGCAGATTTATTCTCACGATCTAGTAGCAGATCAAGATGACTTTCAATGGTTTGAGACTCGAATATGCACTTGAGGGAAATTTAAATTATATAGCATGGAAGGAAAATATGGACACAATGTTCAAGGATAATGAATTGAAGGAATTTCTAGACAATGATATTCCCCAGCCCGCAGGAATATATGCTCAACTTCTTGATGCATGGAAAAAGAAGGTAGCAAAGGGAAGAAGGATCTTGTTAGAAGGAGTTTGAGATTATATTGTCTTGAGTATCCATGGGGAGGTGACTCCATATTCTATGTTGAAGGCCTAGATAGATATGCTTTATAATAGCAATGACCACAAGAAGTTGTCACTGAAAGACAAGCTCAGAAAGATCAATATGGAGGAGGGCAAGACAATACCAAAATACTTGACGAAGTCCACTTAATTTCGGGATGAGCTTAGAAGTGTTGGTGTCATAGTAGCCCAGGATGATTTTGTGAGCCTATATCTTCTAGGCCTTCCCAAGAGCTGGCATAGTTACCAGGACTCTATTAGTGGGAGCGAGAAGCTACGAGACTAGGATCGTTTTTGGTGTAACTCAGTAATAGAAGAGATAAGGTGGAGCACCAAAGATGAGACCTCCGGCAAAGACAGAGAATATTTTTTGCATTGGTCAGAAAAGGAAAGAAAGCCAAGGGAAATAATTCCCAAGGTGAATATGGGAATAGATACTTGTCCAAGCTCAAGTGTTTTCAGTGTCACAAGAGCAGAAACTATGCCTCTAATTATCCACAGAAGAAGGCAAGAAAAAGGCGTTTGCAGTTGCAACAGGTGAAGCACTAGCTTCACAATTCATGCTTAATTTTACTCTTATTGCATGCCTATCTAGCATTGTAATGGGATGCATGTTTTATCTAAACAACGTTGCCTCGTTCCATACGATGGGGAATAGATATCTCTTCAGTGAATTGGACGAAAAGGACCTCCAGCAGAACATAAATTTTGGAGATGACAGGCGGTATAGATCGAACATAATAGGTACAGTTACCTTTCAGAGGGAGTCTAGATCCCCTCTGAGACTGAATTTTTTTTTGTATGTTCCAGTACTAAAGAATAATCTCATCTCCATAGTGGTATTGGAAGACCGTGGTTTTGATGTCATTTTTAGAAAAGGAAAGGTGTTCCATAGAAACGTTGCCATGGGACGGGTGAAACAAATTCGTGTAAGAGTCAAGAATGTGTATGTACTTGAGGTATAATATGCATGAAAAGGTTTAGGAGCAAAGCATAGGCTAGTGACTTGGTGGCTGAGAGGGCGCATAAATTACCTCTTAACATGCAGCCTCAAAAGGAGTCTCAAAAAATTGTGGAGCAGCCACAATTAGAGAAGAAGAGAGGAGACTGAGTGGAAATGCCCATTCAAGCACAGAAGTCCATGAGGGAGAAATTTTGAACCAGATGGGAAAAGGGATCACATGCAAATATACCTCTAGGTTAGAGGTGGGGCGATGTGCAAACATAATCCCAAGAGAAGACATTTGGGTAGGATCCATTGAGATGGATTGTCTCATGGATATGACATGGCTATGGGAAGGCCACAATACACAATATAATGAAGGATAATTAAGATTGATGAATTCAGATGTCAGGAAGACAAAAATCATAGTGAAAATTTTCATATACTAGAGCGCAGATCAAAGTTTGCAGCAGTGTAGAGAGCACAGATGGAGAGTCAGCAACAATGCATGATTTTTAGTAGCGAGTGCAATAAATAGTAGTAGTCAGAGACTTTGATGATGGATGCATCATAATAATTCATTTTTTGAGGCTATTCAGTTTCAGGAGTTGCAGGAGCAAACAAAACTAGAGAAGTGTTACATGCAAAACATTCCAAAGGTACCAGATCGAGATATATTGAATTCCTTTCTTGTTGAGAGGGAGTGTTGAAATCGGTAGCAAGAAAAATTGGAAATGGGAACCAGAAATGAAATCAAGAAAATGGCACCCTGAAATGGCACTATATGAGGCTTCTGATTTAATTTTCCCTTAATTAAATTGGAAGAGACATTGTAATTTAATCTCATGACAACTTGTATTAGTTAACTAAGTTAGTAAGACTTAATTAGCTTAGGAAATTCGAGTTAGAGGTCATAGGGGAGGCATGTAGAGTTCTCCCATGATATAAGGGTGCCGAGTTACATTTATTTGTTAGTTGTAATTAGTTAACTCAATTGGTTGAGTTAAATTCATTTTAAGTAGTTCTAACTGAGAGATGAGCTAGTAAGAGGTCTAGTGAATTAAATTAGATTTAATTCACAAGTAGTTATTAATAAATTAATTTATAATGATATTTAAATAGATGTTTGATGTCATTTATAAGGAAGACCCAGTTGATAATGAGGTTAAAGGGAACTGAACTATCAGTTGTACTATTATAAAATTGTAAAGGTCATGCATGAGGTCTCTTGAGCTGCACTTTTGTCCAAATTTTCACGATATTTATCGCATAATTAGGTGCTTCTACCTAGTGCTTTTTTCCTTTTAAGTTTATGATTAGAGGCATTTAGGGATGATAGAAATTAATTTATGAATTCTTCTTATTAGTTAAATTGATGAAGGTTTCGTGTGTAAATTTTATTAATAAATGTCTCCTTGGTGGCAGGTGAATAATTCTAGTATGAGACTACGTTCAAATATGGATCCATGCATAAAAGCAGTAGCTGGGTAGTTGAGTCTAAGATTTTCGTAGGTGAAAATATCAAATTGTGACCAAATGGAGAAGAATATCTAAAATCTGAGACGTGGGTTGTGTTCAGAGCACCATGTTTCCTATAACCCATAAACCGTTTGGAGAAATTCGGCTTCATGAAAGAGTTATCGTCAGGGGAGACATGAATATTTGAATGGTGGGTTTGCTTTGCCAGATGAGGCTTCACAACATGCTCCACTTGTAGATTGTATTTGTACCAGATGGCCTAGATTTGTATGTTACAATGACCATTGCAAGAGAAATGACAGGTGGAAGAACATCTTGAATTCAACAAGATCTGCAAAAGCTCAAGCTATATTTCCTTTGTTGGAGAATTTAGTTATGAGTGTTGAATCAGTGGGAGAAAAGTACCAGATTCTTCAATGGACCACCAATCTCAAAATACAATGGACCAGTGCCTTAAATTAATCTCCTACCTCTAGTCTTGGGGGCCAAAGTTTTTTCATATTGATAATTTACGGTTTGAACTTGGAATAACTCTTTTCCTTTATGGTGCACTCTTGCGTGATGGTTTGGAAATGTTGAATTCAGATTTTGTTGAATCTGCTACCCTTTTTGGAAAGGCTGCATGATTTTATTAGTACCTGTCCCAAGATGTACTGCCCTCCTTGGAACCTAAGCTTCCTCCAGAGAGGCCACCGGAGGCAACACCATCCATGGCCTCTATTATGAGTCTTGTTTGTTTGGCAAAGGCACGGGCTGTTATAGTTCGAAAAGCGGAAGAAAAAGCTACAAGTATAGGTCTTCTTGCAATGATGCATGATTGTGTCGCACAGTTCGTTGAATGGGATGAGCTATTAGCAAATCAAAACATTGGGGATGTTATTAGCATCTTTCATAATACGACACATCATGCATTTGACCCAAAAGAACTATTGAAGGTAGCATTCGAGCAGATCGGTTCTATGACCACGAATACAATTACAAAACAACGTAAAAAGCAAGAACCTGCAGTCATCACAGAGTTGAACTTCGAGGAGAAAAATGGGTGACTTCAACCAGGCGTTAGTTATCATAGCAGGAGTGGTGTGTGTTGTTGTGTTTCTTTTCAATATTTACCTGCTTATTAACTATCAACACCCAGATGACCTCAAACAAGCATGAAGAGAAGCTTTCTTTTTGGATCGACATTTATAATTCTTTAATGATGCATGCTTATTTGGCATACAGAATACCTCGAAAACAGTTGAAAATTGTGATTTGTTATCATTTTGGTGAACTCGTAAAAGCTTAGTGACTCCTCGAGGTGAAGTGGAAACTGTCGTGGATGCACAAGAAGGAAGCCTAGGCTTAATGTATATGTAGAACAGTTCAAATTGGCTTTAGACTGTTTCTTTGCTGTTTTTGGGAACGTGTGGATATTTGGTGGTCACTCATCCTCGAGTGATGCTCCAAATATTTATAGGTTGTGTATTTTGTTTCTCACATTAAGTTGTATGGGTTATGCCATACCATTCATTTTGTGTGCGACAGTATGTTGCTGCCTACCTTTTATAATACATATTCTTGGATTTCGAGAGGACCAGAGTCAGACAAGAGGAGCTTCACCAGAAGTGATTAATACTTTGCCAACTTACAAGTTCAAAGCAAATAGAACAACTGAAAGTAATGGAAATAAAGACGACAGTGAAGTTGACCAGTAGAAAGCTCAGTTGAGGGTGGCTTTATAGCAGCTGGAACTGATAAAGAAAAACTTATTTCAGGCGAAGATGTGATTTGTTCCATTTTCTTGGGAAAATACCACGACAATGATGAGCTAAGGGAGTTATCATGCACATGCTGCTTTCATGTAGAATGTGTTGATGAATGGTTGAAAATAAATGTATCTTGTCCTCTTTGCAAACATGAAATTGGGGAATCCAGTGTATTAGCATCAGAATCTGTTGCAGAAGAAAGACAACGAAGAGATGGACAATTGGTGTGATGAGCCAAAACCTCTTATGTGTTTTGCACTTTGCTCCAGTCGAGGAAGGGGACAGCACTAGCTGATGCTTCAAGGAGTCACTTATTGCGTGGATTTGCCAGCTACACCTTTCTTCCACCAGCTATACAAATTTCAAGTTCCTCTAGAAACCGAACGCATCTTCCAGTAGAAAATTCCCATGAAAAGAGGAGAAATTTCAAAATTTGACAATCTGTTTCAAACTAATTCTCATTCTGGCAATTTGTAAAATCAATAATTTTCTCTATTTCTGGGTTGAAGCTCCAGTTTGGTAATTAACAATGTATACATAAGTTTTTGTAGTCGATAGAGGGGATATAACTCTACGTAGGAGATAGGTAGTAGATGTCTGTAGATAGGAGAGTGACACATTAAGGCAGTGGATTGAATGGGAGAAGTTGGGTAGCTATAGCAACATTACATTATGGATCGAAGCAGCTCATCATTTGTATCGTTTGATTTAATATTTTTGTAACTTGATTCTTGTAATGTGATTTCATTTGTAATGTGATTTAACATTCAATTTGCATTTCTAGATTCTTTAACTGCTGAAGATGGTGTGTTGATTTTATTTTACAGGAGCTGGGTGATCGGGCCCATCAGTCAGCTCATTGTTTGGATTGCTAGTTCATTTAATTTCATTTCTTGTTAAGAATGATTCATTTTACTACATTTGATTTTGAGTGATTTAAATATTTTTCTGCAATTTCATTCTTTGTGTTTTTCTATTTAATTACTGTAGATTTGATTTTAGTGATTCTAGAATTTATTTCTGAGTTTATTTATGTTAGTCAGCACTTATTTTATTTTTGTTTTCCATCCTCACTATTTGTTGTGTTCATCTATGATCTAACGAAATATATTTCTGATTGCAGAGATTTATAATGGAGATGATATGATGATTTAAAACTAGGATTTAATTGATCCAATGTTATTTGGGCATTCCCTAAAATTTTAAATATCTGTCATTATAATTTCCAGAAATAGCATGAGGATACTTTCAGTGAAAATTACTTGATAATATCTTCAATCAATAAATTAATTTGAACACTACAACTCCATTTCATAATTTACTTTACATTTAATTGCATAAGGTAGATAAATTTCATGCTGATGTTAATTTAGAATTTATTTCTGTTCTAGAAATTAAATAGATTATCAATTAGGAAGTGCTTCTTTTTCTCAATTTCATCCTTGCCCTGTTGAAGTTATCTTATAAATATATATTCAGTAACAGGGATTTAAGATGAGGACAAGATCAAAAAGGTTTTCATATAATTCATTATTTGTATTATTGGGCAGTTATAAACAATTTAAATTATTAAATGAATTGATCTTGGGAATGTAAGGAGATCACATCTATTTAAATACCAAGATTAGTTTAACATATTTTTAACATAACTAAAGTGTCCAAAAGTACTCTTGAAAATATCCTCGCTCAATTTTCATCGAATATTTTCACACTTATGATTTCCTTCCATCAACAATACTTACATCATTTGGAAGCAACATTTTAAGTACGGATTTTAAAGCGGCATTTTAAGAACAAATCTTGAAGAAGCATTTTTAAGTACAGATTTTGATTTCATGCTTTTGTATTTGCGAGTATAGTTGATTAAGAATTTTTGCATTTTTATTTCTTGCATAGGTTTTTAATTTGCGGTGTGTTCTCTTAAAATGTCTTGTTTATTTCCCCGCATGATTTCCTTTCTACATTAGTTCTAGGGTTTTGATTGGAAAAATCCCCAAGGTAGTATTCTTGCATATATTGTGCTACGTCTCTAAGTATTACGTCCCCCCGGGTTGAAAATTTAAATGTGGGTGTAAATCTAGCATTTATACCTCCCACCATTTTGGCGCCGTTGCTGGGGAGGTGTTATAGGATAATTCCTCGTGATTTGTTAAGATTTTTCCCTCTCTTTCGTAATCAAATTTTAGATTAATGAGATTCCCCTTGCTTGTTGAAGCATACTGGACGGTATCGCCAGAAAGCATAGTGGGTTTTGTTTCTTTTACTACAATTGAGTTTTTAAGGAGTCATTTCTTTCATTAGGTAACTTTCTTTTCCATAATCTAGATTATTCACTTTCTGCAAGATGTGATTCTCTTTTCTGCAAAGTGTGGATTGTTTTCTTTACTGCAATTGAAGTTGATTCATTTTTCACTTTTACCTTCATAGGGAAACTAGAGGGCAGAGATGATGGTAAGACATGAGTGAAGAGCCATGCATCCGCTTTTGCTTGGGGTCACTCCAAATTTTGGTTTCCCGTAAACGAAGATTTAAAGTTTGGTGTTAATAAGACTTTCTAGCTAGAAATAAAATGTCAGGAAGTGTGATGTTGTTCCAAGATTTATTTCAAATCCTAGCAGAAGCTGGGGTCTCTACTTCACTTTATCCGACCTAGAAGCTGGGGTCTCTACTTCACTTTATCCAAGATAAAATTAGAACATCTATCTGATCCGACCTTCACTTTAGAGGACAAACAAAGAAATGTGGAGGACTTGCATGATGCACTGAATGTTACTCATGAATCAAGTGAACAAGAGTATATGGATCCCATAGAATCTTGGTTCCAAATGACTGTCAGTATCTACCCCTCGTTTATCATTCAACAATTTGTAGCATCACATGAGTTAGTGGAGCTGGTACCTCATGTTCTTGTATTTTCTTGCGTACCCTTTTCAAATTTGAACATGAGCATAATTATCCTTCTGTTGCGCACCTTGATGCATTGGAGGTACTCCTATACTTAAACTTAGGAGTCTTATGCTTCTTAGTGTAGGGTAGGGTAGTAGAATAAATGAATAAAGTTGTTATAATGCTATTAGGGTTTCGAATTTTAAAGAATAGCCATTGAAATTTCTTTTGATCCGCATTAGTTTTTAACACACATATTTGTGACAAAACTTGTTGAGTACAATTTACTCTAATACCTCGTGATTTTTCAAAAGTAACCATGATTAATCACTTTAATGAGTTGTCGTATAGGATATATAATTTCATTTTCCCTTAGAAGGTACTATTTGAGAGCCCCCTATGGTGGACCACTCTAGTAAAGATGATAGAGAGCTATCATGCGAACACTAGCACGCTTAACTCAAAGAATATTTCGGTCATTGTCTGGGATATCTTTAACAAGTCTTTAGGGTAGAGGAACTAGCTAGTAATAATTAGTCATTAAAAAATTTTCACGCCATCCCGTACTCTTAAGGAGTATATCTATCTCCCCACTTATTAAGTAACATTTAATGTTAATAATAATAAGAGCTTACAAAAGATTTAGGGGAGGATAGGAGGTATTGTGATGAGCCAACCTACCACGATCATGAGAACTAATGTGCATGACATTGTTGCTGCTGATCACCAAGCCAGAGTAATGGCCTTCAGCCAAAAAGCTGGAAGATAGGAGGTCTCATCACGAGTCGGCCGGTTCATCCATGTTACTTCTTGTGAGTGGCACTGCCATCATCTGGTTACCAAGCCAAGACAGTGACCTTCATCTAAAAAATTAAATAAAAAAACTCTAAATCTATATCTAGTAAGTGGGACAAAGACATTTCGCTGGGTCAAAAGACATCCCTGTCAAGGTTATGGACACTTGCGGGCATCAGGGCCATGTATTTGGTATTAAAGTTAATTGCATACTATGACTTGCTTGGTTATCCTTCTCTTTCCCTAAAACTCATCCTTTTTCTTGGACAATGGTTTTAAGATGATTTGGACATAGTGCCTTGAGTTCTACTTTTCAAAAATCAAGAATCTTCGAATAATGTGGTACCCTTAGTGAAGGTTCTTCTTTGTACTACATTAAGAGGAAATTTATTTTTGAATCTGGATGACAACACAATTTAGAGTGTTCAATGAAGAGTTTGCTTATTGGTATCATATCTCACTTTGATCTTCATGGTATTTAGAGTGATGAATTACTCAATGATGACTACTCACAAGATGCTGGTTGATAATAATGTGTATTGATTGTAGTTGCCTCTAAATACATGCTACATGATCTAAGTACAAAATTATTATAATAGGTGCATGAAACTTGTGGTATTCCTTTCTTTTAATTTGCACCATCTCAGCAAGAATTTGATTTTCATCATAAGACTTTGGGCAGAAACAAAACAAGGTAACAGGTGTGTGCAACACTCTTTTCTCTATAATATCTACTTTTTGTACCTGATCTTGTTACATTCCTACAATTAATACTATAACGTGGTTGGCAGGCATTGTAATAGTTATGTTGCAAGCTAAGGCATCTTCGTCCTTGCTTGCTGAAATCGGTGATGACACACTTATCAGAAGCATGATCTTCACGCATTTCCCCTACCTTATTTTATAAGTTTTATAGTTTAAAGGTTTGGCTTCCATGAGGAAGTGCAAGAACTTAAGCATGGGGGGATGTTGAGCCGCACTTTTGTCCAAATTTTCACGATATTTATTGCATAATTAGATGCTTGTACCTAGTGTTTTTGTCCTTTTAAGTTTATGATTAAAGGCATTTAGGAACGATAGACATTAATTTTTGAATTATTCTTATTAGTTAAACTAATGAAGGTTTCGTGTGTAAATTTTATTGATAAATGTCTCCTTGGTGGTAGGTGAATAAGTCTACTACAAAACTACATTCAAATACGGATCCATGCATAAAAGCAACAGCTGGGTGGTTGAGTCTAATATTTTCGTAGGTGAAAATATCGATTTGTGACCAAATGGAGCAGAATCTCTAAAATCTGAGGCATGGAATGTGTTCATAGCACCATGTTTCCTATAACCCAGAAACCGTTTGGCGAAATTCAGCTTCATGAAAGAGTTATCATCAAGGGAGACATGAATATTTGAATGGTGGATTTGCTTTGCCAGATGAGGCTTCACAACATGCTCCACTTGTAGATTGTATTCGTACCAGATTTCCTATAGTTTTATGTTACAGCGGCCATTGCAAGAGAAATGGCAGGTGGAACAACATCTCAAATTTAGCAAGATCTGCAAAAGCTCGAGCGATATTTCCTTTGTTGGAGAATTTAGTTATGAGTGTTGAATCAGTGGGAGACAAGTACCAGATTCTTCAGTGGACCACCAATCTCAAAATACAATGGACCAATGCCTTAAATTCATCTCCTACCTCCAGTCTTTTGGGCCCAAGTTCTTTCCTATTGATGATTTACGGTTTGAACATGGAACATCTCTTTCCCTTTATGGTGCACTCTTGCGTGAGCGTGGCTTGGAAATGTTGAATTTAGATTTTGTTGAATTTTCTACCCTTTTTGGAAAGGTTGCAGGAGTTTATTAGTACCTGTCCCAAGATGTATTGCCCTCCCTGGAACCTAAGCTTTCTCCAGAGAGGCCATCGGAGGCAACACCATCCATGGCTTCTATTATGAGTCTTGTTTGTTTGGCAGAGGCTCAGTCTATTACAATTCGAAAAGCAGAAGAAAAAAGCTGCAAGTATAGGTCTTCTTGCAAAGCTGCATGATGGTGTGGCACACTTTGTTGAAGACGATGAGCTATTAGCTGCTCAAAACATTGGGGATGTTATTATCATCTTTCATAATGCAACACATCATGCTTTTGACCCAGAAGAACTATTGAAGGTAGCATTCGAGCAGATTGGTTCTATGGCTACGAATATAATACAAAACAACATAAAAAGCAAGAACCTGCAGTCAAGACAGAGTTGAACTTCGAGGAGCAAAATGGGTGACTTCAACTTAGCGTTAGTTATCATAGCAGTAGTGGTGTGTGTTGTTGTGTTTCTTTAAATATTTACCTGCTTATTAATTATCAACACCTAGATGGCCTCAATCAAGCATGAAGAGAAGCCTGATTTTTGGATCAACGTTTATAATGCTTTAATGATGCTTGCTTATTTGGCATACGGAATACCTCAAAAACAGATGAAAATTGTGATTTTTTATCATTTTGGTCAACTCATAAAAGCTCAGTGACTCCTCAAGGTGAAGTGGCAACTATCGTGGATGCACAGGAAGGAATCCCAGGCTTAATGTATATGTAGAACGGTTCAAATTGGCTTTAGACTGCTTCTTTGCTGTTGTTGGGAACGTGTGGATATTTGGTGGTCACTCATCCTCAAGTGATCCTCCAAATATTTATAGGTTGTGTATTGTGTTTCTCACATTCAGTTGTATGGGTTATGCCATGCCATTCATTTTGTGTGTGACAGTATGTTGCTACCTACCTTGTATAATACATATTCTTGAATTTCGAGAGGACCAGAGTCAGACAAGACGAGATTCACCGGAAGTGATTAATATTGTGCCAACTTACAAGTTCAAAGCAGAAAGAACAACCGAAAGTAATGGAAATAAAGACGACAATGAAGTTGACCCAAAAAGCTCAGGTGAGGGTGGCTTTATAGCAGCTAGAACTGATAAATAATAACTTATTTTAGGCGAAGATGCGATTTGTTCCATTTTCTTGGGAAAATACCACGACAATGATGAGCTAAGGGAGTTATCATGCACACGCTTCTTTCATGTAGAATGTGTTGATAAATGGTTGAAAATAAATGTATCTTGTCCTCTTTGCAAACATGAAATTGGGGAATCCAGTGAATTAGCATCAGAATTTGCTGCACAAGCAAGAAAACGAAGAGATGGAAAATTGGTGTGATGAACCATAACCTCTTGTGTGTTTTTCACTTTTCTCCAATCGAGAAAGGGGACGGTACTAGTTGATGCTTAAAGGAGTCACTTATTGCATGCCATTGCCAGCTACACCTTGCTTCCACCAGCTATACAAATTTCAAGCTCCTCTAGAAATCGTACACATCTTCCAGCAGAAAAATCCCATGAAAAGAGGAGCAATTTCCGAATTTGACAATCTGTTCCAAACTAATTCTCATTCCGACAATTTGTAAAACCATTAATTTTCTCTATTTCTGGGTTGAAGCTCCAGTTTGGTAATTAACAATGTATATATAAGTTGTTGTAGTCGATAGAGGGGATATAACTATGCGTAGGAGATAGGTAGTAGATGTGTGCAAATAGGAGAGCGAGGCATTAAGGTAGTGGATTGAATGGGAGACACTGAACAACTACAGCAACATTGCATTATGGATAGAAGCAGCTCAACATTTGTATCGTTTGATTTAATATTTTTGTAACTTGATTCTTGCAATGTGATTTCATTTGTAATGTGATTTAACATTCAATTCACATTTCCAGATTCTTTAACTACTGAAGATGGTGTGTTGATTTTATTTTACAGGAGCTGGGTGATCGGGCCCATTAGTGAACTCATTGTTTGGATTTTTAGTTCATTTAATTTCATTTCTTGTCAAGAATGATTCATTTTACTGCATTTGATTTTGAGTGATTAAAATATTTTTTTGCAATTTCATTCTTTGTGTTTTGCTATTAAATTATTGTAGATTTGATTTTAGTAATTCTAGAATTTATTTCTGAGTTTATTTAAGTTAGTCAACACTTCTTTTATTTTTTTTTTCCATCCTCACTAGTTGTTGTATTCATCTATGATCTAACGAAATATATTTTTGATTCTAGAGATTTATAATGGAGATGATATGATGATTTAAAACTCAGATTTAATTGATCCAATGTTATTTCTGCATTCCCTAAAATTTTAAAGATTTTTCATTATAATTGCCAGAAATAGCATGAGGATACTTTCAACAAAAACTACTTGATAATATCTCCAATCAATAAATTAATTTGAACATGGAAACTCCATTTCATAATTTCCTTTACATTTAATTGCATAAGGTAGATAAATTTCATGTTGATGTTAATTTAGAATTTATTTCTGTTTTAGAAATTAAATAGATTATCAATTAGGAAGTGCTTCTTTTTCTCAATTTCATCCTTGCCATGTTGATGTTATCTTATAAATATATATTAAGTAACAGGGATTTAAGACGAGGACAAGATCAAAAAGGTTTTCATCTAATTCATTATTTGTATTATTGGGCACTTATAAACAATATAAATTATTATATGAATTGATCTTGGGAATGTAAGGAGATCATGTCTATTTAAATACCAAGATTAGTTTAAACATATTTTTAACATAATTAAAGTGTCCAAAAGTACTCTTGAAAGTATCCTCGCTCAGTTTTCATTGAATATTTTCACACTTATGATTTCCTTCCATCAACAGTACTTACATCATTTGGAAGCAACATTTTAAGTACGGATTTTAAAGCGGCATTTTAAGAACAAATCTTGAAGAAGCATTTTTGAGTACATATTTTGATTTCATGCTTTTGTATTTGCGAGTATAGCTGATTAAGAATTTTTGCATTTTTATTTCTTGCATAGGTTTTTAATTTGCGGTGTGTTCTCTTAAAATGTCTTGTTTATTTCCCCGCATGATTTCCTTTCTACATTAGTTCTAGCGTTTTGATTGAACAAATCCCCGAGGCAGTATTCTGGCATATATTGTGCTACGTCTCTAAGTCTTACGTCCCCCCGGGTTGACAATTTAAATGTGGGTGTAAATCTAGCATTTATACCTCCCACCATTTTGGCGCCGTTCCCGGGGAGGTGTTATAGGATAAGGCCTCGTGATTTGTTATGATTTTTCCCTCTCTTTTGCAATCAAATTTTAGATTAATGAGATTCCCCTTGCTTGCTGAAGCATACTGGACGGTATTTCCAGAAAGCATAGTGGGTTTTGTTTCTTTTACTACAATTGAGTTTTTAAGGAGTCATTTCTTTCATTAAGTAACTTTCTTTTCCACAATCTAGATTATTCACTTTCTGCAAGATGTGATTCTCTTTTCTGCAAAGTGTGGATTGTTTTCTTTATTGTAATTGAAGTTGATTCATTTTTCACTTTTACCTTCGCAGGGAAACTAGAGGGCGGAGATGACGGTAAGACGTGAGTGAAGAGCCACGCATTCGTTTTTGCTTGGGGTCACTCCAAAGTTTGGTTGCCCGTAAACGAAGATTTCAAGTTTGGTGCTAAGAAGACTTTCAAACTAGCAATAAAATGTCAGGAAATGTGATTTTGTTCCAAGATTTATTTCAAATCCTAGAGAAGCTGGGGTATCTACTTCACAAAAAGATCATATTTTGGCATCAATGAGGGAAAGGTATATTCCTCTAAAAGAAAAGACTCATGAAGATCTGGAAGATCTTCCTAAGGAGGCCGAGAAGATGTGGATCATGCATGATGAGGAGGATCCACTAGAAGCAGAACATCTATCTAATCCGACCTTCACTTTAGAGTACAAACAAAGAAATGTGGAGGACTTGCAAGATGAACTGAATGTTACTCATGAATCAAGTGAACAAGACTATATGGATCCCATAGAATATTGGTTCCAAATGACTGTCAGTATCCACTCCTCGTTTATCATTCAAAAATTTGTATCATCACATGAGTTAGTGGAGCTGGTACCTTATGTCCTGGTATTTTCTTGCGTACCCTTTTCAAATTTGAACATGAGTATAATTATCCTTCTGTTGCGCAGCTGGATGCATTGGAAGTACTCCTATACTTAAACTTAAGAGTCTTATGCTTCATAGTGTAGGGTAGGGTAGTAGAATAATTGAATAAAGCTATTATAATGCTATTAGGGTTTTGAATTTTAAAGAATAGCCATTGAAATTTCCTTTGATCCGCATTAGTTTTTAACACACATATTTGTGACAAAACTTGTTGAGTACAATTTACTCTAATACCTCGTGATTTGAAAAAGTAACCATGATTAATCACTCTAATGAGCTGTCTTCTAGGATATATATTTTCATTTTCCCTTAGAAGGTACTATTTGGGAGCCCCCTATGGTGGACCACTCTAGGAAAGATCATAATGAGCTGTCATGTGAACACTAGCATGCTTAACTCAAAGAATCTTTCGGTCATTGTCTGGGATATCTTGAACAAGTCTTTAGGGTAGAGGAACTAGCTAGTAATGATTAGTCATTAAAAACATTTCATGCCATCCCGTACTCTTAAGGAGTAGATCTTTCTCCCCACTTATTAAGTAAACTTTAAGGTTAATCATAATCAGAGCTTACAAAAGATTTAGGGGAGGATCGGAGGTCTTGTGATGAGCTAAGCTACCATGATCATGAGACCTAACGTGCATGACATTGTTGGTGCTAGTCACCAAGCCAGAGTAATGGCTTTCAGCCAAAAAGCTGGAAGACAAGAGGTCTCATCACGAGCTGACCTGTTCATCCATGTTACTTCTTATGAGTGGCACTGCCATCATCTGGTTACCAAGCCAGGACAGTGACCTTCATCTAAAAAATTAAATAAACAAACTCTGAATCTATATCTAGTAAGTGGGACAAAGACATTTCGCTGGGTAAAAAGACATCCTTGTCGAGGTTACGGACACCTGCGGGAAGCAGGGCCATGTCTGTGGTATTAAAATTAATTGCATACTATGACTTGCTTGGTTATCCTTCTCTTTCCCTAAAACTCATCCTTTTTCTTGGACAATGGTTTTAAGATGATTTGGACATAGTGCCTTGAGTTCTACTTTTCAAAAATCAAGAATCTTTGAATAATGTGGTACCCTTAGTGAAGGTTCTTCTTTGTACTCGATTAAGAGGAAATTTATTTTTCAATCTAGATGACAACGCAATTTAGAGTGTTCAATGAAGAGGTCCCTTATTGGTATCATAACTCACTTTGATCTTCATGGTATTTAGAGTGATGAATTACTCAATGATGACTGCTCACAACATGTTAGTTGATAATAATGTGTATTGATTGTAGTTTCCTCTAAATAAATGCTACATGACCTAGGTACAAAATTATTATAATAGGTGCATGAAACTTGTGGTATTCCTTTTTTTTAATTTGCACCTTCTCAGCAAGAATTTGATTTTCATCATAAGACATTGGGCAGAAAAAAAACAAGGTAACAGGTGTGTGCAACACTCGTTTCTCTGTAATATCTACTTTTTGTACCTGATCTTGTTACATTCCTACAATTAATACTTTAACGTGGTTGGCAGGCATTGTAATAGCTATGTTGCAAGCTAAGGCATCTTCATCCTTGCTTGCTGAAATCTGTGATGACACACTTATCAGAAGCATGATCTTCAAGCATTTACCCTAACTTCTTTTATAAGTTTTATAGTTTAAAGGTTTTGCTTGCACGATGACGTGCAAGAAGTTAAGTATGGGGGGATGTTGAGCCACACTTTTTTCCAAATTTTCACGATATTTATCGCATAATTAGATACTTGTACCTAGTGTTTTTGTCCTTTTAAGTTTATGATTAGAGGCATTTAGGGACGATAGACATTAATTTTTAAATTCTTCTTATTAGTTAAACTGATGAAGGTTTCGTGTGTAAATTTTATTAATAAATGTCTCCTTGGTGGCAGGTGAATAAGTCTAGTACGAGACTACGTTCAAATACGGATCCATGCATAAAAGCAGTAGCTGGGTAGTTGAGTCTAATATTTTCATAGGTGAAAATATCAATTTGCGACCAAATGGAGTAGAATCTCTAAAATCCGAGACGTGGGTTGTGTTCAAAGCACCATGTTTCCTATAACCCAAAAACCATTTGGCGAAATTCGGCTTCATGAAAGAGTTATCGTTAGGGGAGACATGAATATTTGAATGGTGGATTTGCTTTGCCAGATGAGGCTTCACAACATGCTCCACTTGTAGATTGTATTCGTACCAAATGGCCTAGAGTTTTATGTTACAATGGCCATTGCAAGAGAAATGGCAAGTGGAACAACATCTCGAATTCAACAAGATCTGCAAAAGCTCGAGCTATATTGCCTTTGTTGGAGAATTTAGTTATGAGTGTTGAATCAGTGGGAGACAAGTACCAGATTCTTCAGTGGACCACCAATCTCAAAAAACAATGGACCAGTGCCTTAAATTCATCTCCTACCTCCATCCTTGGGGGCCCAAGTTCTTTTGTATTGATAATTTACGGTTTGAACTTGGAATAGCCCTTTTCCTTTATGGTACACTCTTGTGTGAGTGTGGTTTGGAAATGTTGAATTCAGATTTTCTTGAATCTGCTACCCTTTTTGGAAAGGCTACAAGATTTTATCAGTACCTGTCCCAAGATGTATTGCCCTCCTTGGAACCTAAGCTTCCTCCAGAGAGGCCACCAAATGCAACACCATCCATGGCTTCTATTATGAGTCTTGTTTGTTTGGCAGAGGCACGGGCTGTTACAGTTCAAAAAGCAGAAGAAAAAGCTACAATTATAGATCTTCTTGCAAAGATGCATGATGGCGTGGCACAGTTCGTTGAAAAGGACGAGCTATTAGCTGCTCAAAACATTGGGGATGTTATTAGCATCTTTCATAGTAAAACACATCATGCATTTGACCCAGAAGAACTATTGAAGGTAGCATTTGAGGAGATCGGTTCTATGACTACGAATACAATCAAAAGACAACGTAAAAAGCAAGAACCTGCAGTCATGACAGAGTTGAAATTCGAGGAGAAAAATGGGTGACCTCAACCTGGCGTTAGTTATCATAGCAACAGTGGTGTGTGTTGTTGTGTTTCTTTTCAATATTTACTCGCTTATTAATTATCAACACCCAGATGACCTTAATCAAGCATGAAGTGAAGCTTGCTTTTTGGATCGATGTTTATAATTATTTAATGATGCATGGTTATTTGGCATACGGAATACCTCGAAAAAAGTTGAAAATTGTGATTTGTTATCATTTTGATCAACTCGTAAAAGCTCAGTGACTCCTCAAGGTGAAGTGGCAACTATCGTGGATGCACAGGAAGGAATCCCAGGCTTAATGTATATGTAGAACAGTTCAAATTGGCTTTAGACTGCTTCTTTGCTGTTTTTGGGAACGTGTGGATATTTGGTGGTCACTCATCCTCAAGTGATGCTCCAAATCTTTATAGGTTGTGTATTGTGTTTCTCACATTTAGTTGTATGGGTTATGCCATGCCATTCATTTTGTGTGCGACAATATGTTTCTTCCTACCTTGTATAATACTTATTCTTGGATTTCGAGAGGACCAGAGTCAGACAAGAGGAGCTTCACCGGAAGTGATTAATACTTTTCCAACTTACAAGTTCAAATAAAAAAGAACAACCAAAAGTAATGGAAATAAAAATGACAGTGAAGTTGACCCAGAAAGCTCAGGTGAGGGTGGCTTTATAGCAGCTGGAACTGATAAAGAAAAAATTATTTCAGGTGAAGATGCGATTTTTTCCATTTGCTTGGGAAAATACCAGGACAATGATGAGATAAGGGAGTTATCATGCACACGCTGCTTTCATGTAGAATTTGTTGATAAATGGTTGAAAATAAGTGTATCTTGTCCTCTTTGCAAACATGAAATTGGGGAATCCAGTGAATTAGCATAAGAATCTGCTACACAAGCAAGACAGCGAAGAGATGGACAATTGGTGTGATGAGCCAGAACCTCTTGTGTTTTTTTCACTTTGCTCCGGTCGAGGAAGGGGGTGGTACTAGCTGATGCTTCAAGGAGTCACTTATTGCGTGCCATTGCCAGCTACACCTTGCTTCCACCAGCGATACAAATTTCAAGTTCCTCTAGAAATCGAGCGCATCTTCCAGCAGAAAAATCCCATGAAAAGAGGAGAAATTTTTGAATTTGACCATCTGTTTCAAACTAATTCTCATTCCGGCAATTTGTAAAACCAATAATTTTCTCTATTTTTGGGTTAATGCTCCAGTTTGGTAAATAAAAATGTATATATAAGTTGTTGTAGTCGATAGAGGGGATATAACTTTGCGTAGGAGATAGGTAGTAGATGTGTGCAAATAGGAGAGCGAGGCATTAAGGGAGTGGATTGAATGGGAGATGCTGGGCAGCTACAACAAAATTGCATTATGGATCGAAGCATCACAACATTTTTATCGTTTGATTTAATATTTTTGTAACTTGATTCTTGCAATGTGATTTCATTTGTAATGTGATTTAACATTCAATTTGCATTTCCAGATTCTTTAACTGCTGAAGATGGTGTGTTCATTTTATTTTACAGGAGCTGGGTGATCGGGCCCATCATTCAGGTCATTTTTTGGATTGTTAGTTCATTTAATTTCATTTCTTGTTAAGAATTATTCATTTTACTGCATTTGATTTTGAGCGATTTAAATATTTTTCTGCAATTTCATTCTTTGTGTTCTGCTATTTACTTACAGTAGATTTGATTTTAGTGATTTTAGAATTTATTTCTGAGTTTATTTAAGTTAGTCATCACTTTTATTTTTGTTTTCCATCCTCACTATTTGTTGTGTTCATCTATGATCTAACGAAATATATTTTTGATTGCAGAGATTTATAATGGAGATGATATGATGATTTAAAACTCGGATTTAATTGATCCAACGTTATTTGGGAATTCCCTAAAATTTTAAAAATTTGTCATTATAATTTCTAGAAATAGCATGAGGATACTTTCAGTGAAAACTACTTGATCTCCATTTCATAACTTCCTTTGCATTTAATTGCATAAGGTAGATAAATTTCATGCTGATGTTAATTTAGAATTTATTTCTGTTCTAGAAATTAAATAGATTATCAATTAGGAAGTGCTTATTTTTCTCAATTGCATCCTTGCCCTATTGAAGTTATCTTATAAATATATATTCAGTAACAGGGATTTAAGACGAGGACAAGATCAAAAAGGTTTTCATCTAATTCATTATTTGTATTATTGGGCACTTATAAACAATTTAAATTATTATATGAATTGATCTTGAGAATCTAAGGAAATCACGTCTATTTAAATACCAAGATTAGTTTAAACTTATTTTTAACATAACTAAAGTGTCCAAAAGTACTCTTGAAAATATCCTCGCTCAGTTTTCATCGAATATTTTCACACTTATGATTTCCTTCCATCAACAGTACTTACATCATTTGGAAGCAACATTTTAAGTATGGATTTTAAAGCGGCATTTTAAGAACAAATCTTGAAGAAGCATTTTTAAGTACAAATTTCGATTTCATGCTTTTGTATTTGCGATTATAGCTGATTAAGAAGTTTTGCATTTTTATTTCTTGCATAGGTTTTTAATTTGTGGTGTGTTCTCTTAAAATGTCTTGTTTATTTCCCCGCATGATTTCCTTTCTACATTAGTTCTAGGGTTTGATTGGACAAATCCCCGAGGCAGTATTCTGGAATATATTGTGCTACGTCTCTAAGTCTTACGTCCCCCCGGGTTGACAATTTAAATGTGGGTGTAAATCTAGCATTTATACCTCCCACCAAGGTCATTAGGAAGGCCTTGAAGGATTAATCAATAATTAATTGTTATTTCCTAATTAATAGGGGCTCAATTAGCAGAAGAATGCATAATGAAGGTATTCAAGGAAAAGGAAAGCAAATTTTAAATAATTCACTGATTTTTCTTAGATCAAAAGCGAGATTTGAGCTTGATCAGAGTGAGACAGTAAGGAGAGTGTAGAGGTTTCTCAGGGTGAGGAATATCATTGTATTTTTTCATGATCTTGACCATATGACTTATAGAAATAGATGGGTCTTGAGAAATTTCTTTCCCCATATACATCTTGTGTTGTGCGATTGATTTACTTCTTTCTCGTACTTGTTATGTGATTGTGCAATCATGTTTTATTTACAAAAATGGTAAGAGGATTCAATATCTTTTTTTAGTACACTATAACATCGGATTGGATCCCCTTGTTATATTTTCTACAATTTATAATATTTTACAATCATATTAATTTTTATTTAATGATAAAAATAATTAAAATGAGATTAACAAAAGAGTAAGGGGGGTGAAAATTAACTAAAATAACTAAACCATAATTTACGAATACAGGGCAGGGATCGAACACCTTCTAATACTCCAACCATCATCTCTATTAATATTAACAGTTATTTTTTCAATTTATAAAGACTCCCTTAACTTATGGTGATGGAAATCGTCAATCCTAGCAATAACCTTAAAATCTTCAATGCAGATGTGATGGTTAGTATTTTCTGCTTGTTCTGCTAAGGGATAGCTGTAGGATATTCCCTGATTAATATTGGCAGTGTGCTCACAAATCCTTTGATTAATTCATCATCCAGTTTCACCAAATGGATTCCCATAAGAGCAAGGAATGATGTAAACACCTTTCCCATATCTAGGGCTCACAGAGTCTTTAGCCGATCTAAAAGAGTTGCGAATTGTATCAAGAGGCTTGAAAGTTCGATAATCTTGTGCTTTTTAAGAATCGTAGCAATCTTAGCAATGGTTCCTTAAATAAGTGGAAGGTGAACACAAAAATACCAATCAATGGGCTCTTATTTAATTCTAGGACCTTTTGCTGCTTTAAGAAAATATCTAAGACCTTGTAGCATGCTATAACCATTTTTATTAAAGATAGGGGGGTTCTTTCTCCTTCGAGGTGAGATACATCATATATTCTCATTGCTCTAGTGTCTAAGGTGATGAGGATGCCTAATTTTTTAGAGGGGAAATGATGCAGATTAACGTGAAGATATTGCTCTGCATGGGTTTTTTTCTGAAAGATCTGATGGGAGAAAGAACCATCCTCCCTTCTTGAAATAAGAATGTCGACGAAAGGAGGGATACCATTAACTTCACATTCCATAGTGAAATTTATGGAAGAATATAGGTTATAGAAATTTTGTAAAAAGAGATCCAACGTTTCCTTACCATGATGCCAGATTACACAAGTTTCATAAAAAAAAAAAAAAAATATTCCATAGATTGGGAAGGAAAAGAGGTGAGAATAGGGACTTGGATTCAATGTCCTTCATGAAAATATTAGCCACTATCAGGGATAGGGGATAACCCATGGACACAGCACATGTATGTTCGTATAATTTTTCTTCAAAGCTAAAGAACGTAGAGGTGAGGAAGATCTTGTTCCACAAAGTTCACTATGGAATGTGAAGTTAATGTTAGCCTTCCTTTCCTTGACGTTCATATTTCAACAAGGGATGATGGTTATCTCTCCCATGAGGTATTTTGGAAAAAATCAATATAGACAAATATCTTCACGCTAACTCGCATCATTTCCTTGCTAAACAATTAGGCATCCTCAGTACCTTCGCCACTAGAGTGTTGATAATATTTGATTAATATCACCTATAAGGAGAAATAACCCACCTCCTGAGTGTCTTTAAAAGAAATGGTTATAGAAGGCTCTAAGGCCTTAGAACACTTCTTAAAGAAGAAAAAGGTCCTAGAATAGAAAAGGAGCATATTGATTGGTATTCTAGTGTTTACCTTCCATTTATTTAAGGAGCAACCGATAAGATTTCTAGGATTCTTAAAAGGCACAATATTTCTTCAAATTTAAAGCCTCTTAACATGATTCACATCTCTCTTGGATCAACTAAAGACCCTGTGAGCCCTAGAGTTGGGAAAGGCATTTACACCATTCCTTACTCCTGTAGGGATCCATGCATTGGTGAAACTGGTCGGTCGATTAATAAAAGTATTTGTGAGTATAGTGATAATATTTAGCATGGAAGATCCTACACCTCTGCCTTAGTAGAATATGCAGAAAATACTAACCATCTCATCTACATTGAAGATGCTAAGGTTATTGCTAGGATTGACCATTTTCATCACTATAAGTTAAGGGAGGCTTTAGAAATTGAAAAAATACATGTCAAGCTTAATAGAGATGTCGGTTGGAGTATTAGCACATGTTGGATCCCTACCCTATTTTCGTAAATTTCGGTTTAGTTATTTTAGTTAATTTTCACCCCCTTCCTCTTTCATCAAGATCATTTTAATTATTTTTATGATTAAATAAAAATTAATGTCATTTCCAAATATTATATATTATGAACCATAATGATAATAAACAATTTTTATATTTTTTTCTTTCCCTTTTTGACCTTACACTAATTCCCCTCAATTTTATAATAAAAATTTTAATATATATATAATAATAATAAAATACTTGGAATTTAAAAAGTATAATAAATAAAATAATTGAATATAATAAAAATAAAATACAACAAATATTGTAATTAAAATATAATTTTATTTTAATTTTAAAATCGAATAAATTTAATTGATTACCATTATTTTTCCTTCATAGTCAAACTAGCTGTTAGGTTCCCACGACGAGTTTTCCCTTCTCCACATATATTTAAACTTAATGATTGGATCTGATCTCTCATGAATATGAACCAAACTGGTTGGTTCGAAATGTGCCGACAAATTTTTGTCTCGTGTGATTACTATGAGAAGATCGCTGAAAAATATTATTTCCTTGCCAGATTATCTACAATAGCTTAGTCATAACATGATATATGTCAATCATATTGGAAATTAATATAGGTAAAAGAATAATATATTTCTATATTTCTATACTTTTATATAATGTTATCAACTTTCGTAAATTTACTTATCTAGCCAAGTATTTCAAAAGATTCATTATCACGGAAAAATTGAAGGATGAAAATTTATCTTAAAATTTAGAAACCTTGGCAAATTTTACTAGTCGCTAACATGAAAACTATAAAATGTTTAGCAATATGCTCGTAAAAATATTCAATTTCTAATGATTTTATAGTCTATATAATATTTTGGCAATTTTTAAGGTAAAATAACTTTATCGTATAAAATTGAGCGAATCATTTATAGGAAAAATGGAAATTGACCAATCTTTTTTTCATGGAAAAAACATAGAAAATTAGTCTACTTGAAAATATTAGCCCCTAAAATTTTCCATGTTCTTTATGATTAAAGAAAGTTTTATTCAATTTTAAAAGATGTATATATGTAAAAATTACAACTAAGTTTTATTCGATTTTATTTTGTTTGAGGTTATCTACAAGATCTTAGGCATAACATGATATATATATATATATATATACACACACACACACACACACACACATATATATATATATATATATATATATATATATATATATATATATATATATATATATAATGCATGAAACTATATATTATAAAATAATTATATATTGTAATAAACCAATGGTAACGAGATGAAGGGCTAGCATAAAATTATTATATTTTATAAACTATTATACAATTTGAGTGGGCCTAATGGTTAAGAGCATATGTTTCCTCCTAAGAGGTAACATGTTTAAAACCAAAGGGGGGTATATTATGTATTCCTTCATAGACTTAGCCGTCAAATCACTGCACGGATATGGGTCCCTTGTCACACAAACAAGGGGGTCTCATACACCAATTTGGAATCTCACTAGGTCATGACCTTAAAATTGTATAATAATAATAATAGTAATATGGTAAAAGATGAATAAAGCTACTCTATATTGTAATATTATATATATTGTGTAATTTCAAGTGTCACTAGCACAACCAGTTGAGGAAATGCCTCATCAATACGACGACTGAGGATCAAACCTCAGGGGGTGTGGTTCTGCCCTGTGCTAGGGGAAGGAGACATGCTAAAAAATCTAGCCATATAAGGGTTGGTGTGGCCCAGGCCGGGTACGATCATCGAGTGACTTTGAAGGCTAATTTGATGCCCCTGGGTCATTTCTCCTCAAGTAAGAAGTCAAGTTTGGAGGATCGCAGACAACTTGAAAAACAAACAAAAAATTATATATTGTATAAAACTATTACAATTTTAGCATTATAAATGGATTCATAGACTCTTCTAAGGGGTCTTTGAATTCATCGACCTAAATTTTAACACTATATGGATTTAGAGAACCCTTTGTCTCTAAATCTTAATGCTACAATTTGATTTAGAGACCATGGGGTCTCTAAATAAATCTACAATGTTAAAATTTAGTGAAATGTAACACTTCAATATCAAAATTGTAATTTTTCATTTCCAAAGTGACACAATTAAAAATTACTGGCATACATGACTAATTCATATACTTGTTGTACTTGTTAATTGGTTATATTTTTATTCTTGGACTATAACAGTCATTTTCGTTAATCATTTTTTATTTTGTCACTGATTATCTAGTCATATATTTTAGTCTTGGACTAAATTAGTCATTTAAGTTAGCCATTTTTAGTTGGGTCATTTCTTATCTAGTTATATATTTTATCCCTAGACTAAATTAATTGTTTAAGTTAGTCATTCTTAGTTCGGTCACTTAAAATTGCTCAAATTTAGTAGTAATTCACTTGAAATAACTGCGGTGACTAATGTTTTTAGACACCTAAACACTAATTTCATCCTTTTTTACTATTGATCATTGTCAAAATGATTGAGTGGTCTAAATGGTCAACCTTATTCAACCATAGCCTACATGGTCAACCACAATCATCTATAGTTAAATGTAGATAATCATGATCAAACATGTTTCTCACAGTCACTCATAGTTGGCCATACTCAACCTTTATCTAACAACTTCAACCTTAGTCAAACATGGTCACCAAGTTCAACTTTAGTGAACGACATTCAAGCATGGTCAACAAACTAAACAATGGTAAACCATGGTGACCATACTCATCCATGTGCAGCCATATTTAAACATGGACAACTTTTGAAACCATACTCATGCATTCCTAACCATGGTTGACATGATGTTATGCTTATTCCGTCATAGTTTATCCACTTCATCCCTAGTCAACCATGATAAGCCATGGATAACCATAACCAGCCATAATTATTCAATGTCAACCATAATTTATCCTCATTGTCCTTGGTCAACCATTGTTACCATAATCCAAGGTAAACCATAGTTTTCCTCATTTAACAGTAGTCAACGCTATTAATTCAACCTTTTCAACCATCTTCAACAATCAATTTAACCAATTTTGTAACATTAAATTTAACATTAACATTGACATTAATATAACATTAACCATGGTCAATATTAATGTAACATTAATGTAAAAATGCAAAAAATTTCAACATTAATGTTCCATTATTAGATTAATATAACATAAATATGTTATTGCATTAACGGTTGACCATGGTCATCCATGGACATCCCTCTTCAACCTCGATCAACCTCGGGAATTTTGGTCAACCATGGTAATCTAGTATCGATCATAACCAACCATAATAATCAATGATCAACCATGATAATCATTGTTGATCATGGTCAACTGAGATCAACTTCAGTCAACCATGCTCTACCTTAACCAACATTTGACAACTATATTCAACCAATAATGTGACCATATTTTTAACATTATTGTAATATATGGTGGAATATGGTAAACCTTATTAAACTATTTTCAACCCTCTTCAAACTTGGTGAACCTCATAAATCTCCTCTTCAACAATGGCCAACCATCAACAAGCCTTGTTGACCATGGTCAACTCTTGGAAACCAATTTTAACCATAGTTAGAAAACAAAAACCATAGTCAACCATGATCAACTAATCCATTTCAATCCATTTCATACATGTCAAATGTCCACGAGTAAAAACACATTAGTAAATGTGGTTGATATACAACCAATAGCCGGAACAATAGTCACATTGGGATAGTGCTTAGATTAGGAGAGTTTCTGGCGATGGCTCCTAGGGTTTCAACATCGATCTCCATTGACGTTGTCGATGCTTCTCTAATCTCATCTGGCTCAGCTGTAAGCAATTCTTCGGCTCCTTCCCTCCAGCGGGAGCTCCTTTTGGATCTCCACAGCTGGTTACTCGGCGATGGTTTTGACTGCTGCGGCACCGCCCAGTCCTCGGCCCTCTTGGCCGCTATTTCAACTATTATGAGCGAAGTATTGTTGGTTAGGATTGTGCGGAATATTGTCTCGCCGCCTTTATTTTGCAGCACGGTGGCTCGATTTTGCTACCTGGCTGCCTCTCCTTTTGGCCGCCGACTCTGCGCCCTTTGCAGATATTTTCCAGATGCTCTCCCCTTCCGTTGCGTCCGAAGGCAGAGTTGCTACGGCTCGGGTCAGAAGTTGGTTATGTAACCCTGTGATCCCTCTGAAACAGATCCAGCTTTCAACCAGAACAGCCCAGATCCTCAACGAATCCAATCAAGCATCCTTCAAATATAGATCTCTCTTCCTACGGGAAAAACCCTGCTCCTATGGGTTCAGTCCTCTTTTACGGGGCTGCACCTCTCTATGGTCCTTGAACAGAAACGGAGGATCCCTTCTGCGTGTTTTAGGCTCCTTTTTGCTGGTAAGAAGCTTGTTGATAATATGCCTCTTACATTTTACAAGATTGAAAGGAATGCCACAATGATTATGTCTTATCGACTGAGGGGCGGTGCAGCAGGGAAATCCTCTGTACCCAAGGGCTTTTCATACAAGGAGGTTGTCAAGGCTCCAACCTCTTCTCCTTCTTTCCCTGCCCCAGAGGCTCCCAAGCCTTTCCTGGTGGACAAAATGGAGGAAGTTCCTTCTGCAGAAATTTCCCACCCAGACCTGGCTAGGGTGCTCCAACTCTATGAAGAAAATGCCCTCATTTGCAGATTCAATGGTATTTGGCCCCAGTCAAAATATCTTTACAGCTAGGTTCATACCACTTGGACCAAACACTGCAAGATCATTTTGTGCTCCATGGGTTTCTTCATTGTCATTCTAGCTGATAGTAAGGATTATCAGAATGCCCTCACAGGTGGTCCTTGGTTCTGGGGTAAGGCAGGGCTTTTCCTAACCCCATGGTTCCCAGAATTCGATCCCTCCACGGCAGTCATAACCAAACTCCCAATTTGGGTTCGGCTTCCCAATCTGCTTGCTCACCTCTGGCATAGTGTGGTCTTCGAAGCTATTGGTAATACTCTTGGTCGTTTCCTTGCCACAGATCCTTCAAAGGGCTTGAAGGGTCTCTACACCTATGGTAGAATATGTGCTGAAATTGATATCAACAAAGGACTTCCGGACCATGTCATTCTCAAAGTTGGGGATTTCTCTTGGCTTCAACCTCTTGACTATGAGAACACAGCTTTTTTCTGTCGGCACTGTCATCAAACTGGTCATCTTCAAAACTCATGTGCTCAGAGTCTTGCGAGTCCGAAATCTGGCAAGCGCAAATCAAAAAATAAAAGTTGGAAACCTTTTGACAACCCCCCCCCCTTGGAGGACCCTAATTCTAGCAGCTTAGAAGAGGATGGGAGTGATTCAGACGAAGAGGGTGATACTCCACACCAACCACCAGAAACGAGAAGCCCCCAGTCTTCTCGGTTCTTCAGAAACGCCCACATGTGTCCAGCTCCTCTGACTTGGACAAAGACGCTCCTCCTGGGAGCCGTAGCGATCTGCAAGTGGTCTCCATTCCCCTAGGCCCCGATGGCTGGGTTAAAGTTGTCAACAAGAAAGGGAAGAAATTTCGTATTGCGCACTCAACCCCTTCTGGTTGAGTCGTGAGTCTTTTCTTCTGTGCTATTATTTCTCCTCTTTTCTGCTTTGTGTAGCCTGTTTTGCTTATGCCACGAGCACACAGTCCGCTTGCATGTAACCGATTGTCTCTGCTGGATGGCTGCCTTATGTCCTCAGTGGCTTTTCTCGCACTGTACGGCTCGACTTTGTTTCGTCAATTCTGTCTAAGTTGGTTCCTCATGTTATGTCTAGGGATCATGGTTCTCCATTGTTCTGTTACCAGCATAACCCTTTGTAATTCTATGTACATTTGATGTTTTTAATACAACTGTTGACTTACAAAAAAAAACAAAAAAGATATACAACCAATAGCCATGTAAAATTAACATCAATTAATGTATATTAACCACATTAACTAATGTGGTTGTGCTAGTTAAGTTGTTACCCAAAACTGCAGTAGAATATCGTAGTGAAGTTATATTTTCTGGTATTGAATAAAATAAAATCAGAATCAAATTAGGTGTCAGTGCCCTAGGATAAGTTTTCCTTAAGATATTGGAATCAGAATTATTGAATCATGGAGATCTTGGAATTTGAATCATCAAATCCTTGCAATTGAGACATATTCTAAATATTGATGTGTGTTAACAGCAGTTTGATTACGCGGTTGTAATACCTTTAAAGCACTACCTTAAGCAATAAACAGCCTTTTAAAAGCCTGCTATATCATAGCGAAACTACTTTGTTACCACGAGTGGCATATAATACACGGAATCTATTTAAAAGTGTTAGACATTGTCATAGCATAAGAGTTTGGGTTGAGAATCATTCGAAACTTTATTATCGAAGTCGTCGCAATCCTCTGTTAAATGTTTTCGTCTCACTCTGAAAATTAGCTAACAACAGGATTTTGTAATGTTTATAAAACATTTTATCTCAGTACAGTCAACTAATTTTTTAGAATTCAGATAAGTTGTTTAAAATCTTTATCATTATTCATCATTGAGTACGTGTAACTCACGATTCTCTCAAATCCAATTTTAAATAAGTTTTTTAAAATGGTTATCATTATCCCATTATCGAGTACGTGTGATTCACGATTCTCTCAAATCAAATTTCCATCAATGGCACTTTTTGTCTCAATTTCCTCCAGCAATTTCATTGAAAACTTTGTATCTTTATTTTCTAATACGACCAAATAATCATTATTAACAATAATGATGATAAAAAAGAAAGGTCCAGTCCTTCAATAATCGATAGGATTTAGAGGTGATAATGTTTTGAGTGCATAGGAGGTGGTCAACATATAGAGCTTTTCGAAAAAGCAAGACATGTTTGAAACTAAGAATAAAAGAGTCGATTCCAATTTCAACCGTTGAATGCATGGTTGATTGATTTAACCTTTCAGCAGCATATGGGTTATTGACCATCTTGAGTTCAAAACAAAACAAAACAGACTGTGTAATGATCAATCTAAACTCAATAATGGAGAGGACAGAAATGTTGAGAAAAGTATTATTTTATATGTATATATAATTTTTTAAATAATTTTCAAGTTTTTTTTTTTTAAAGAGAAAGTTGCTATACATATTGTATCATTTACTGTAGCCTCAACTTTCTTGAAGGAAATTAGGTCTCTTGGCCACCACGGAGAGTTAAAAGCTAACCAAATTTGATATTTTTTTTTCCTTCTAGTTGCTACTTTTATCACTTTATTATGTCCATAACATTTGCAACTGGAACAAAAAACTATAACTATTAACCGCCAAAAACATGAGAAAAAACTATAATCTAAGCAGAATTTTCATCAAAAGAGTCCACAGGGGTTGGGTCCTTCGTCGTGGTGCCCAACAGTTCCACTTGCTGCATACTATGAAGCTGACGTTCAATCTTTCCAATTCTGGCATTTTCTTGGATCTGAACCTTCATCATCTCATGAATGTCTTGTTTTATTTGTTGGAGTTCAAAAAGCATTGATGAATTGCCTTCCTTTACTTCCATGCTAGCCATTGCCTTTGCTAGAACACATTTCATTTTCCAATAAGTCTTAATTGATTGTTGAAACAAAGAGACATGACCTCTTGTACTACCTCGGTCTAATATGAAATCCATTTTAGCCTCCTGTTGCTTCAGGTCTTCATCTTCACTGTCACTTTGTCTCTCCCAACCATGAATTGTGTTTCGTATATGAACCGAATTCCCAGACTCATAGACATTAGAAATATTCTCCAGGATTTGCTGGATAGTCTTCCTTCCTCTTTTACTTGGACCAATAGGCTGATTGATTTGTTGTTTCTTGCCTTTGCCTCTACCATTTTGACCTTTTACCATGATGGCCCTACAGAAACCGGCACCTAAAAACTTGGATAGGAGCCCTGTGTATAGAGAGAGATCAATATCATGAACCGAATATACTCTGTTGAATACCTCAGGAATCCCTAGAATCCCTAGAATCAAAACGAACAGGGTTTTTTTACCATAGTCTAAATTTTTACCAAAAAAGAGCTCAGTGGACCCTTTCCACCGTTGATTTTTCCAAAACAGAGACAGACTCAAAAGACAATTCTGCTGCTGAGAAATGTTTGGCAGCCATTGATAAACTGTAACCTAAATACAACCCTTACCCCAACTGAGAATTAGTAAATGAAGTATGATTCCACTATGGACAAAACCATTCCTTCGAGACCTATTTCGTTCATTAATCCACAAATATTCTCCAAAAGACAGATTTTGAGAGCGGACACAGGACTACATGAAATTGAACATACCCATCTTACCCGAAATCGAACAAAGACTTGAATAGTACATATAGCCCTGAGCATGAAAATAATTTGGCAAGCAATGATAGACATAAACCCAAATGCAACCCCTACCCCAAAGATATTCTATGAAAGCCAAGGTTTGACAGCAGAAACCAAGTTGCATGCAGTGAATCCTACCATTGCTACTGAACATCAACCGAAAATTGAAGGAGTTAGGAACCAGTAACAGATCTTTTATGAGGGCCAAAGTAAAATATCAAGACATACAACCAAACAACATATTGATATCTTTATAGAGATTTTGACGACCGAAATAAGAAGGGCTGTAGAAACAAGGCTCTATCTTCCGACTAATAACCTCAGTCGTTCTATAACAACCAAAGAAACGGATAGAAGTGAATTGAGGCCAATTCGGATCGCAAAAAGCAACAAAATGAATAGAGACACGGGGATGACCTTCTTCTTTGTTTTGCAGAATGGGGAGAGGAAAGTCGAATTGCAAGATGAAGGTGAGTACAACCATTACATACCGAATTATCTTCCACTGGTGCTGCCAACTACCTTCCTCCTGCAAATTCCCCAACGCAGAGTGAACTTGGTTTCATTGCTCTGTAACAATATTCTTGCTAAACGGGAAATTCAACTTATGCAACCAACCTCCTCACTGCTAGCGCACTTTCCAAGTTTTGCCTGACAGCCTTTGATAATGTTGGACGACCTTCTTAATGCGCATTAATGAGCGGTCATGTAAAAGACCTCCACCACCCTGCATTAACATTAAACTTGATGGCATTGCAGACTTCATCCACCACGTGGCGTAGTCCGACACCCATCCACCCCTACTTGACACCCCGATCGGAGTTAAATAATTTGAAAGTTCAAAAAATAAATAATAAATATGATATTATAAATTAATTAATTTTATATATGATTTATTATTATTTCTTACCAATAAAATGAAAAAATAATAACCAATCTATCTTACGTTCATTATTTACCAAGAATAAAAACTCATATATACAATTTTTATTCACTCTCATGTACTTATTATTTACCAAAACTATAAAAACGTATATAATTTTTTTTATAAGACTAGATAATCCAAATTTATACGTCTGATCGACGGTAGATATGGATGGACAAGATAGATACCGAAAAAAGGTATCCACCTTATCACATAGTGGGAACTTCATTGTCTTGTCATTCCACCACCAACTCTAACGTTCACCTTGTGTGACCACGATCAAGTTAAGTAGATCCACCTACCGTTAGATAAACGTTAACAATGTGTAACGACCATAAATTTAAAAGAACCCACCTATAGTCAAAAAAAACTTCCATGCTTCAATTCGTGACTCGTGAAGATTTTGTGAAGATAAGAACTAATAATGGACCCACCTATAGTCAAAAAAAGACTTCCATGCGTCAATTCGTGACTCGTGAAGTTTGTGTGAAGATAAGAACTAATATTAATATTAATTAGAATAATGCTTAATGTCCCGATTGATATGTTGCCCACGGAAGATGCAGAAACGTTAAGGTCCATTCCGTGATGTACAGAAAGCTAGTGGACCATAGAAAAGTATTAATAATTTGGATAATACCACAAAATCTCATTCTCGAATGATTATATATATATATATATATATATATATATATATATATATATATATATAATTGATATTTTTAATAAGAACATAATAAATTTTATAATTAAATTCGAAAAAATATTTTTGTATAATAATTTTTTTAAGTGTACATATTTTTAAATATTCAATATCTATATAGCATAAAAGAAAACAAATATATAATTCAAAATAAAAAATAAAACACATATTCCCTTACGTTTTATCTTTTACACTATATTTAAATTTATTTAAAAATTATAATTTTCCATATTTATATCACCACTAATATGCTAAAAAAAACCATATTAACTTATATTTAGTTATTTCTTTCATAATCCAACATAAATGTAATTTAAAAATTTAAAAATTATAATTTGCCTTATTTATATTACCACTAATATGCTAAAAAAAGACCATATTTAACTTATATTTACTTATTTCTTTCATAATCCAACATAAATGTAATTTACAGTTTTTAACAAACAAGAACGTATTTAAAATAAAAAGAAAATGACTATAATTCTTTGAATTGTTTTGTAATGAGACTACAAATTATGAGGCTTTTCAAATTTATATGAACTTCTGATAACTTATTTTTTTTCGTTGGACTTTTAATACATATACCAGCCCGTTTGCAAATTTCCATTTCCATTTCAACCTTGAAATGTTTTTTCTTAATTAAGTGCCTTTCCAACCTATGAGTTGCATTTTATATTATAAATTTATATTTTGACTTTTGTTAAAAAGAATTGGGATAAAAGTAAGAATGTTTAAGGAATTTTATTAATATATTCCAAATTTTATTGGTAGTGGCATATTATCACATTATCAGATTTATATATGGATATTTAGAATTTCATTCCATTATTTTACTTTTAAATTAATATGTTTTTTAAGGTTAGTTTAATTAAATTGTTATTAGAAAAACATAAAGTTTAAAATAAATTTAAAAATAATTAATAAATATAAATTAAAATAAGATTTATTATTAATTTTGAAAAAGAAAAAAAAATTCTAATTATATGTTCAGCCAATTTTTTTGCATGTATTTATTGGTGAAATTAAATTACACATGTAATCAGTGCTTATTCTACATACTTTTGGTGAAATTAAATTACACATATAAAGAGTATTTATTCTAAATACTTTTGATAGACTCATCGTGTGAGAAACTAGAAATATATGTAAAAATGTGTTTTCTTTCAAGGAGCATCCTTGTTACTTCATTTTGTTAGAATTTGCAATGTCATTTTATGTTAGGGACTTGGGATTATATCAATAGATATTAGAACAAAAACCATAAATATTATAGACTTTTAATTAATAGATAACAAAAATGTACAATCAAAATCAACATTATAGGAACCAAAAGGATTTAAAATGATGATGTCTACTATGGGGATGATTCACTGTTTTTGGAGTAAAAATAAAATGATTAAAAAATAAATTAAATAAATGAAACTACCTTTTCAACTCATAAAATAAATATATCCTTACATTTTTATTCAAATTTGAAGCAAGAACAATTATTTGATACATAATTTAATTCATCATCCAATGAGTACCCATGTTGCATACTTTTGATGTCCTTGCTACATGAAAAATGAGAATTTATACATGAAAAACGTGATTGTAATCACATATTTTCATGTATTTCCCTTTTTCCATGTAGCATGGTCCATAGAGAGCATGTAATATGAGTACTCATTCGATGAGGAATTAAATTTTGCGTCCAACAAGTGGTCTTGCTCAAAATTTGAGTAAAACCGTAGGGAAATAAGTTAAAAATACAAGTAGTTTTTTCTCTTTTCCCTCTAAAATTTGATGATGCAATACAATATTATTTTATTATTTCCACTATTATTTTATAATATTCCTTAGGAGGCTCATTTTAGACCTAAAAAATTCTCGAATGTCACATCACGTCACTTGTTCCATTTGACCTTTTAGCCACAAATTCAATACCATTTAAGTAATAAAAATAAAGTAACTATGGGTACTACAACTAAATATTAATTATTATTATTATTATTATTATTATTGATATTATTATGTTTTATCAATAGTATTAATATTAATGTTTTTTTTTTCTAAGATTGATTAATTTCTATTAGTGTAATATAGTGTACATGGAGGCACATGCCTCTGCAGCTCTAGCCTAATTCAAAGGCACAGTTCGCAAAAAACAGCAAAAATGGGACTGCCCACGCAGGGGAAACCAGTCCAATAAGAGTATGATTCGCTACCTCGTGAGAGGAAACCAGCGTTATACAAATAAAAATGTTAATTGTTTGCATATTGTGCCAAACATAGATACTAGAAATTAACAAAACCTTGTGACCAAGGACCTTAACACTAAAAATGATAAACCAGAAATAACCTGAGAGCCTAGGTGTCATGAGGAGTAGGAGGAGTCTCTTCTACAATGAGACAGTTGTATTCGTCGGTGTCGTTGGCCTGCATGTCCTGGGTGGCGGGTGTTGCATGCTGGGGCTCCTTGGTCTCTCTAGCTTTGCCTAGAGCCTGTTTTCCATGCTTCCTATCATCCCTGCTACTTCCAGAGCTGTTGTTGTTGTCTGAGTGCGTACTGTGGCCACCAGAACCAAGGTCACCCTTAACATCTGTAGAGGAGACGTCACGGTGGGGGAGCTTCTACATTTCGGGCGGGCGGAAGCTAGAAACCTCGGCGGACTCCTCCTTAAAGGAAACTGTAATGGTGGCGATGACACTGGGGCGGTCCATGGAGCAGTGGAAGTGGAATTGAGCTGAGTGGGTGGACTGCAGGGTGGCTATGGAGTCCAGACAAGGTAGAGGCGGAGGATTGGTCGCGACATCAGAGGGCTGAGTAGAGGAGCGAGACTGACCAACAGAGCGGCCACACCCACTGCGGGTAGCAGGATACCAGCCATGGAAGTGCTCCAAGGAGGAAGGCGAAGTGTCGAAATGAGAAGAGGGCGACGAACGAGTGGCCCACCCTCTGCTGCTGCCACGCCTGTAGTGCATGCGATGCCGGAGACGAGGCATGGTGGCGCAGTTAGGGTGGTGGGTGCTCTGGACCGAAGAAGAAGCAGGGTGGTGGCACCACAGAGCCAGAGGCACAGTGGTGGAGGTGAAACAATTCGGCGGGGAGAAATTCAAATGATAGAGGATGCTCAGCGAATAGTGGTGGCCAGGGAGAATCTCTATACAACAAAGAACGCTACAATGTCTCCTTGTTGGCATGCGGGAGCTCGGCTCCACAACTCCAGCGGGGCAGTAGCTTCTCAGGGGTTGAGACTGGGGAGGCACGCAACCAGGCGGACGAAAAACATACCCAGGCGGAGGAGGGATGGTCTCCATTTTGAAACGATGGCAGCCTCGACTTCTGCAGAGAATTAAATGGTGAATGGGGTGACGGATAGAGAAATTTAATGCTCGCCATTGGGGCCTGTGGGTGGCCATGTGGCCATGCCACTTGCCAACCCAAGAGCCCGTCTCCAAATTACCATCATTAATCACCCGCATCCGGGAGTATTAATATTAATGTTTGTAAATAATGTTTATATTAATGTTTGTAAATAATGTTTAGTATGTAATAATATTGTTAGATTTTATAAATGAGATTTAATATTTAATAATAATATTAGAGTTTATGAATAATGTTTCATAAATTTCACCAATAATAATAATAATATAGTGGTTAATTATATAAAGTAACCATAGTGAATTATGTTTGACAATAGGCAGCCATGTTCGACAATAGTCAACCATGGTCAACCATAAACTTGAGTTAGGGTCATCATAAGCCATTATCAACAATGATAAAAAAATGGACAACCATGACCAACCATGGTCATCTTTTGTTGACCATAGCCAACCTTAGTTAATCATGGTCAACAATGGTTAAAATGGTCAAACATGCTCAACTAAGGTCACCATGGTTAAAGATGTTCAACCATGGTCTACCATTATCAAACATGAACAACCATGGTCGATCATAGTTAATTTATCATAGTCAACTATAATTAGTTTTTTACAATCATGGTCATCCATAGCCAACTCTATGTAGACCATAAGAAAATCTCCTTAACTAAAACTTGAACATATTTAGTCATAGTTAACCACCATATATTATTTCTTTCCATGCAAGTCGATTGTCAACTAGCATAACCACATTTATAAATGCTATTGATATATATTGTTCAACATCATTTTCTTGTTTTTATATGCCAATACACATATGAAAATAATGTTGATCGATGAATACCAACCAGATTTATTAATGTAGTTGTGTTAGTATAATAATTATTATTAATGTCATAGTATTATTACATGTAATGATTCATTTTATCTTTACTGTAATGATGTTAATATCCTTTAATGATGCTCTTATTAATATGAATGTTAGTAAGAATATTTAAGTAATAAGAGCATGTCAATATTATTATTTAGGTAATAATATTAATATTAGTATTAACAATAATATTAATAGTAACATTAACATCATCATCATCATACTAATAAAACATGTGCTATATAGTATGTAGTGTTGGTCACTTAGTTTAAATGTAATTGAATTAAAGTAAAAATATTGAATCAGAATTTAATGATTTGTAAATTGAGGTATTTTTTTAATTTTTAATTCTACATTGTGCCGGTGGAGAATCTAATCCTACTCAACAATAATAATAATGACTTATTATCCCCTCATATAATATGAAAAATACATATCAATTTACATGAATTATAGTTGATTTTAATAACTATAGTTGATTTTAAAAACACATTATATTTTCTACTTATTATGTTTAGTAAAAATTAAATAATCGTGAGAATAAAAAAATAAAAAATTCGTAGATTTTTACTTTATTAAATTAAAAATTATTTAGCGTGTTTTACCAAATTAATAAGTGGTCCATCTAAAAACGATTGTATAACTGGAATTAGGCGTAATAATATAAATTAATTTAATATTTTAATTAAAATATTTCTATGGAATATTACACATTAAGATTGCGCCAAAAACATGATTTATATAAAATAAAATTTGTCTGAAAATAAAATAATATACCATGTGGAAATTTTATTCTGTCAATGCTCTTTAACCGACAGAAGTGAAGACACTGCAAAGAGAAACATCATTAAAATAGTATTAATGTGAAACACACAACTAAAAAATGATCATTCTACAATCCATGGGTGCAGATATGTCAAAAAAGAAAAGAATAAACATCGCTATACAATATTATTTGACTGAATCGACGACTGTCTTGTTTGGGATGTTTACGATTCTAAGTGAGAAACTCCTTCACGCAAATATATTTTCAATTGATTATAGCTATGTTGTTATAACAAGTGGCCTTACAATTATCAGTCTCCAACAACAATGGGTGAGGTCGTAGTTTAACGAGTTCAAAGTTTTTACGTATTCTATGAGAGTTTTTAAAAAAAATAGGAAAATCATAATTAAAATATGTATTTATTGCATAATAAGTATCATACCACCAAAATTTGTGTTACAAGGCATGGCTTAAGAACATGTTTAAATTCATGGAAAATAGTTTTAGAGATAAATATGAATAAATTTTTTTGTAAAAGAATAAAAAAATTATTTCCAAAGTTTTACTTTGTTAATTTTAAATTTATTTAACATATTTTACCAACTTAATAGGAGGTCAATCTAAAACCCAATGTATAATATCTAATGGTAGTAGGCATAATAACAACATTAATATAAATAATAATAATAATAAAACAATAATAATGTTAATATTAATATAGTATTAGTAACATTGTTAATAACATAATAATAAAACAATAATAATGTTAAGTTATTGGTAGTAATACATTAAATATAGTCAACCAAGTCAACCATGTTCAATTATTTCCCACATGGTGAATCATAGTAATTTATAATTTGACAACTATGGTCAAACGTTATCACCAAGTTCAACCTCAGTCGACCACGTTCAAACATGGTCAAACAAACTAAACAATAGTCAACCATGGTGACCATGCTCATCAATGCCCAACCATGGTCAACCATGGACAACATGGTCTAACCATAAGCAGCCATGCCTAACCATGGTTGGCATGATCAGCCACGATTACACTTACTCCATCATAATCTATCCTCTTTGTTCTTGGTAAAGAATGATTGACCATGATGAGCTAAGGTCAACCATAACCAATTATAATCAACCAACGTCAACCACAATCTACGTTGTTTATCCTTTGTCAACCATTGTAATGGAAAACAACCATAAGCGACCAAGTTTGATCACGATCAACTCAATTAACAATGGTAAACCCTCTTCAACCATGGTCAAACTCGTGAACCTTCTTAACTATATTCAACCATGGTCACCATGCTCATACATGCATTACTTGGTCAACCATGGAAGACCATGTTTGATAATGGTGTAAGATGGTCAACATGTTCATCCATTTCCAACCACATACAACATGGTCAACCATGACGAACTTAGTTAAATGATGCTTGGCCATGGTCAACATGCCGAACATAATCAACCATGGTCAAAATGGTTGACTAGTCTACATGGCCAACCATGTTGAACCATAGCCCACATTGTCAACCATAGTCATCTATAGTTAAAAGTTGATAATCAAGGTCAAACATTTTTCCCAGAATCACCCATACTTGACCATACTCAACCATTGTCTAACAACTTCAAATATAGTCAAACATTGTCACCAAGTTCAACCTTAGTAAACCACATCCAAGCATGGTAAAACCAGCTAAACAATGGTGAACCATGGTGACCATGCTCACCCATGAAAAACCATAGTTAACAATGGACAACATGGTAAAGCCATAGCCATCCATGCCTAACCATGGTTGACATGATTGTCCATGGTTATGCTTCTTCCACCATGATCTATACTCTTCATCCTTGGTAAGTCATGGTGGATTATCAATGACCATAATTAACCAACGTCAACCATAATATGTCCTCGTTATCCTTGGTCAACTGTTGCAATCATAATTGACCATAATCAATTAAGGTCAACTATAATTGCCTCAATCAATAATGGTGAACCCTATTCAACCTTGGTCAATCTTGTCAAACATTCTCAACAATTATTTTAAACATTTTGTAAAATTAATTTAATATTAACAGTAGCATTAATGCAGGAACAACATTAGTGTAAAATTAATGTAACAATGTATCAATTTTCATCAATAATGTTATATGGTTAGATTAATATAACATAAATACATTATTACACTAATGGTTGACCATGGTTATCCATGGTTAACCCTCTTCAACCCGAGTCAGCCTCAAAAAATATGGTTAACCATGGTAAACAAAGTTAAAAAACTATAATCATATATGGTCAACCATGAAAATCGGTGTCGATAATGGTGAACCTAGGTCAACCATGTTTTACCTTAACCAACAATGGTGGGCCCTCTTCAACCATGGTTAGCCTCATCAACCATGGTGAACCTCATCAACCCTCTTCAACCATTATTGTAACCTTTTTTTAACATTAATGTAACATCAAAGAAATGTTAACAATAGTTAATCATGGTAAATAATAATGTGGAAATACACAATGGTAACATCAACCATGGCTTACAATAGTCAACCATGGTCAACGTCAATGTACCATTATAATAATGGTCAAAATTAACATAACATTCTTAAATTAATGTAACATAAATACATTGTTACATTAATTGTTGATCATGCTCAACCTTGTTCAACCATTTTCAACAATTTTCATCCTTGGTCGACCTAATCAACCCTCTTCAACCATGATTAAACATCTACAACTCTCATTGACCATGTCAACTCTCATCAATTAGTTTTAACCATAGTTAGACAACAAAAACCATAGTCAATCATGGTCAACGACTCCATCCCATGCATGTGGACTCTCAACTAGCACAACCACATCAATAAATTTGGTTGATATATGTGAATAAAAAATATTTTCCCCCTTTTATACAACAATTGACATAAAAAAATGGCGTATATTGACACATATTAAACACATTTATTAATGTGATTTTTTTATTTAATCTATTACTAAAGTGGCACTAGCATACCAATGTGGAGTTATATTTTCTTATAGTGATTTGAATCAAATGGGTGTTATTGCCATAACATAAGTTTTCCTTAAGATATAGGAATCTGAATTATGGAATCCTTGAGATCTTGGAATTTAAACCATCAATTTCTTGCAATTGAGACATGTTCCAAATATTGATGTCTTAACCAAGGTTGCTTGGGAGTAGGAGCAAAAGTGGGGGTGGGGAGTGACATTTTCAAAAGCTCCTGGCTCGGGAGAGAATGAGGAGAGAATTTTTATATAATATATATTTTAATATATTATTATGCATATATGTCAACAAAAGCATGTGGAATGATGAATTAGATATAAAAATCATAAAAACATGGATTTAACCATATAACATCAATAATCTAGAAGATATAATCTTCATGAACCATGCCCACAAGTTAGTAACGTACAATATATCAAGTCTCATGATTCATCAATCTTAAAGTTTCAAGCTTTCAAAATTCGATATATAACATTTATCTTCATTGATCACTAAATTTGTAACTTGTACTTGATTATCGTTACCAAGTAACCAAATGATAACAAAAAATATCTAACATGAAATGAAATGTTTGAACTTTCAACTTTCACGAAGCATCATATTCATAATTCAATGCCATTTAGTTATAATTTCCAACTTCAAACTTCAAACTTAAATTGTCGTATATTGTTTATAAAAAATATCATAATAAATATGAAAGAGTCAATAGTTTTAAAAACTACTAGAAACTAGAGAAAACAAGTAAATCTATTATCTATTGCTAATGCTTGGGGGGTTCTGGGACACTTGTAGCACAAGAAATGTCTAATTTCTTAGAAATAATGTAGAATGATGATTTAGTTATAAAGACATAAAAACATGGATTAAACCATATAACATCAATCATCTAGTAGTTACAATCTTCATCAACCATAGGCCCAAAAGTTACAAGTTTTGATTTATATAGCATGTAAGGGTGCACATAACCAAAATAGCATCGAGTGCAATCCATATCTGAACCAAAAATACATCAAGAAATAAGCGCTAGATGACCTTTAGCATCCAAAAAAATCATGTTACAACAAATCCCTACATATCATGAAAATCATTTCATATGATATTTTCTATTAATATCACCCTCTAAGCATTAACATAAGATACAAAAAATGTAACATGTCAAGTCAATAATTTTTTTGAGTGATGGGTACATTTTTGTAGGGTCATGATAGAGGAAATTGACAACCAATGTCACTAACATCATGGTACATAGAGGGATTGGTGCTCTTGATTAAATACAAGTTCCATATCCTAGTACATGACAAAATCCACTGGAAATAATACAATACCCCAATATTGAAATCCTGAAAAACTAATAAGTATACTAAATTGTGAGTGAGATCCAAAATTATACATTCTCTATATAAAAACCAATAAAGTCCGAACCACTAAGCGTCTGTTTTTTTATCTTCTTTTGATATGGACTTGGAATCGATGAAAATTAATTTAAGCCACCAAATAATGCACCGAATCAATTTGAAAAGGGTTGACATGGTCATAGCATAAGAGTTTGGGATGAGAATCACTTGAAACCTTAGATCGAACTAGTTGCAATTCTCTGTTAAATGTTTTGTCTCCATCTAAAATTTATTTGACACCAGCATTCTGTGATGTTTATAAAATGTTTCAATTCAATACAAACAACTAATTTTTTCGAATTCAAATTCCATTATCGAGTACGTGTGATTCACTATTCTCTCAAATCCAATTTCCATCAATTTCCTCCACCAATTTCATTAAAGCATAATGAAAATTTTTTGTATTCTTGTTTTCCAATACAACCAAATAATCAATGTTTTGTTAAGCCTGAAAATGGGTCAGGAGGTGAATGGAAGAGATCTCCATCAAATAGAGTGGTCCCTGGTAGGTAGGAGTGTAAGCTAAATAACGATTGTATAATGCGGAATAAATACTTAAAAAGAATAAAAAAATAAACTTTAATGCCCATTAAATCATACCTCTAGCAATTGATGCTACTCACACTCAGAATATATTTTGTATGCAAAGCTTCTGGGTTGCTTCACTATATAGAAAATTTGCAGGAGGAAGATGCCTTATGCCTTACACGCCACAACTGAAACTACTGCTTCCCCTTCTTTTTACAATAAAATCTGAAGGGACTTCCAAGCTTTGCTCACTCTAACTTGATGGTGTAAAACTGAAGGGGATTGAGTTAGTGAGCTTGGGGACCAAACAAAAGTATTTATAGCCAAGATTCCATCATGCTTCTATTGAATATGTGTCAAGTGTTCCACAGATCATGGTAGAGAACTACAGTAGGAGTAATGGACCACGTCAGAAGCTTTCAACAAGAAATTAATTAAGTGCAGTTGATTTCTGTAATTTAAGGAAATAACTATAGTTGGTTTCCATAATTTAAGGAAACAATTGCAGTTGGTTTCTAGAAATCTTAATCCGTTGGGAGAGGGAGTTTAACATTCTCCCACTTGGTACATACTTCATCCCAATAAATATAATGTTATAAGTATGAATAATGCGGTAAGTAATGAATACATGAATCATGGGGTAGTAAGTCTCCCAATAGTGTATCTTCTGTGTGTTACTATGTATTTATTTCTATTAAAATTTATGTGGCGACAATTTCTTAATGAATAAACCCTATGTTTATTCTTGGTCTACACAGATGAATTCTCTCAAATCAAATTAAGGTGCACATAAATATGAGAAAAACATCACAATAATTAAGAATTTCATTAAAAATAACATTGTTCATTCAATGAGAAACTACATAATGGAACCAAGTCCCATATTCATTACATGATCCTTGAATTTAAACGGTGGCATGCCCTTAGTCAAAGGATCGGCAATCATCAACTGAGTGCTAACGTGTTCAATGACCACTTTATTTTCTTTAACACGGTCCCTTACAGCTAAATACTTAATGTCGATGTGTTTATTTCGACTCCCACTTTTGTTGTTCTTAGCCATAAAAACAGTAGTTGAATTGTCGCAATATATTCTTAATGGCTTAGAGATAGAATCCATAATTCTAAGCCCAGAAATGAAACTCTAAAGCCATACACCATATAAAGTAGCCTCAAAACAGGAGACGAACTCGGCGCCCATAGTGGAAGTGGAAATCACGGTCTGCTTGGCAATCCTCCATGATACAACTCCACCGACCATCATAAAAATGTATCCTGATGTTGATTTGCGTGAATCAACACATCCAGCAAAGTCAGAATCTGAGTAGCCAATTACTTCCAAATTGTTCGTCTGTCTATACATAAGCATGTAGTTTTTGTTTCCTTGAAGGTACCTCATTACTTTCTTTGCAACTCTCTGGTGGTCTAAACCTGGATCACTCTGATATCGTCCCAACATTCCCACAACAAATGCAATGTTAGGTCTTGTACAGACCTGAGCATACATTAGGCTTCTGACAACAGAAGCATATGGAATGTTCTTCATTTGTTCCCTTTCAAAATCGTTCTTCGGGCATTGGTTCAAATTGAACCTATCACCCTTCACAATGGGAGCGACACTTGGTGAACAATCCTTCATCCGAAATCTCTCTAAAATTTTATTAATATAGGTTTCCTGAGACAGACCCAAGATGCCCCGAAATTTGTCTCTATGGATCTTAATGCCAATGACATAAGATGCCTCACCCATATCCTTCATATCGAAATTTTTAGAGAGGAATTGTTTCACTTCATGCAGCAAACCCTTATCATTGGTTGCTAGCAAAATGTCATCTACATATAAAACAGGAAAACATATTTTACTCCCACTGATTTTCAGGTATATACATTGATCCATAATGTTTTCTACAAAATCGAAAGAAGAAATTTCATTATGGAATTTCAAATACCATTGGTGGGATGCTTTTTTTAATCCGTATAATGATTTCTTGAGCTTGCAAACCAATTGTTCACCATCACTAGAGGAGAATCCTTCACGTTGTTTCATGTAAAGCTCCTCCTCTAGATCTCCATTGAGAATTCCCTTTTCACATCCATTTGTTGCAACTCCAAGTCAAAATGGGCTACTAATGAAATAATAATACGCAAGGAATATTTCTTAGATACAGGAGAGAAAGTATCTGTGTAATCGATTCCTTCTTTCTGAGTGAATCCCTTTGCAACAAGTCTTGCCTTGTATCTCTCAATGTTGCCCAATGAGTCTTTCTTTGTCTTAAAGACCCATTTACATCCAATGGCTTTTGCACCATTAGGCAACTCAACAAGATCCCAGACTTCATTACTCTTTATAGAATTCATCTCTTCCTTCATGGCATCGTACCATAATTCTGATTCATTGCAACTCATGGCTTGTGAAAAGGACTCGGGATCATTTTTGGATCCAATGTTGTAGTCAGATTATTTCATATACACAACATAATAATCAGGAATTGTTGATCTCTTTGGTCTAGTAGATCTTCTTAATGTTTTACTACCATATTCCTGAGAAGTATGTGTTTCAATTCGTTATTAAAAAATTCTTGGCAATTCTTGAACTATCTGATCTACTGGAATGTCGTCAGCAGCTTGTGGAACTTCAAAAATTGGTTGTTCAACACTAGTTTGTACTTGAGGGTTGCTGTGAACAATAACAAATCTATCACTTGAGGTGGAAGGTTGAGATTCTGAATGATCCTAGTCATAAAATATGTTCCTGGTTTGGTCACTCCCACTGATCAAGTCATTTTCAAGAAACTTTGCATTTCTTGATTCCAAAATCCTAGTGCTGCGAGATGGACAATCAAATCTGTAACCTTTAGACCTTTCAACATATCCAATGAAATACCCACTGATGGTCCTTGGGTCCAGCTTCTTATCTTGTGGATTATATATTCTCACTTCAGACGGGAATCCCCAAATGTGCATATGTCGCAAACTCGATTTCCAACCTTTCCATAATTCAAATGGCATTTTAGGAACAACCTTGGTTGGAACTTGATTTAATATATACACTTCTGTCTTAAGTGCTTCAGTCCACAAGGATTTAGGAAGATTGGAGCTGCTAAGCATACTTCGCACCATGTCCAATAATGTTCGGTTTCTTCTTTCTGCTACACCATTCTGGTCGGATGAACCAGGCATGGTGTATTGGGTAACAATCCCATGCTCTTGAAGAAATTTTGCGAATGGCCCAGGTGCTTATCCATCTTCTGTGTATCTACCATAATATTCTCCACCTCTATCCGATCTCACGATTTTAATTTTCTTACTGCATTGTTTCTCTACTTCAGCCTTAAAGATCTTAAAGGCATCTAATGCTTCGCTCTTTTTATGAAGCATGTACAGATACATATATCATGAGTAATCATCTATAAAAGAGATGAAGTATCTCTGACCATGTGAGTCCATGTCTGGATTAGATATATCAATATGTATGATCTCTAATATGTCTGAACTCCTATTGGCACCTTTCTTTGACTTGTTGGTCTGCTTTCCATTTATGCAGTCCACACAAGTCTCAAAATCAGTAAAATCTAGAGTATTAAGTACCCCTTCATTTACCAATCTTTTAATTCTTTCTATGGAGATATGACCTAGTTTCCGGTGCCATAATTTAGAGGAATTTTCATTAATAACACATGTTTTAGTGCCAGTGGGAACATGCATTGAATCATAAGTGACATTGTTTTGTAAATTAATGCAGTAAATACCATTAGACAAAATACCATTCCCAACACAATCAGATTTATAAAATAAACTGAAGGATGTTTCTGAAAAGTTAAAGGAATATCCAAAAGGTAAAAACCTTGAAACTGAAATCAAGTTTCTAGAAAAACTTGGTACATAAAAGGTCTTTTTTAATTCTAAAAGAAAGCCACTACTTAAAGTTAAATAGCATTTTCCTATAGCTTCCACATGCGAGCCCATCTTGTTTCCTGATAAGATGCTTTGCTCACTGCCCATTGGCTTCCTTAGGTTTTGCAAACCTTGCAAGGAATTCGAAATGTGAATTTTTGATCCAGAATCAATCCACCAGGTGTTAATATTGACATTAACCATATTAGATTCATAACAAACAAACGAGATTGGATTACCTTTGTCTGCAAGCCATTTCTGAAATTTAGCGCATTCCTTCTTCATGTGTCCCTTCTTTTTACAGAAGAAACACTTGGAATCCTTCTTGATATCGGCTTGGGGAGGTATTTTACCTTTCCCTTTCCGATTGGCTTGAGATTTTCCCTTTCCTCGCGTTGCCAGCATTGCACTTTCTCCCATTTCCATCACCAATCTCTCTTCCTCTTGAACACACATGGTCATGAGTTCATTAATTGACCATTTATCCTTATGTGTGTTGTATGAGATTTTGAAGGGTCCATATTGGTGTGGAAGGGTGTTCAGGATGTAGTGCACTAGGAAAGACTCTGATATTTCAACCTCGAGTTTCTTCAATTGAGCCACAGTGTCCCTCATTTGCATGATGTGCTCACGCACACCTTTCACACTGGTGAGCCTTAGGGATGAGAACTTCATCATTAGGGTGCTTGCTAATGCCTTGTCTGAAGTGACGAATTGATCATGAATGGCTTTCAGCAAGTCTTGGACCTTTTCATGTTGATCAACGGAACCACGAATAACAGCTGAAATTTTAGTCTTAATGAACATCATGCTCAGGCGATTAGATTTTTCACATCGTTCATAAAGCGTGATGTCTGTTGCAGTGCTGGTATTAGTGAGTTTCGGTGATTCATCTTTCCTAATAGCATAGTCTATGTCCATCCACCCCAAATGAAGGAGAACTCTCTCCTTCCAGACCTTATAGTTATCTCCCTTAAGTTCAGGGATATCAGAACGAATTTCAGAGAAATTTGCAGGTTGTACAACTGTATAAAATTAAAAATCACATGCTCATGTTAAAATTGAGGCATAAATAAAATTTCATGCTTTACCAATGTAAATCATGCTTTAAAATTGAATCTAATGACATAAAAATTGTCTGTGGACTAAATTTTCAATTCAAGCAGATTCAGTTATTCTTTATGATAGAATTTATCAAATTATTCACTTAACTCATAATTCTAAGGGTATATTATGATTATAATTTGATATAAATTCTATCTTAGTTTTGAACTTTATGATAAAACTATTAATTCATTACTCTTGTGGGTAAGTTATGAATATTTTGTCCTAATTAATTACATAAATATAACAAAAATTCCCGTGGGATAAAATTTATTATATTTAGTATAATTAATTACAATTAATGTCTAAATATTATTTATGTGATCCTAATTAATCATAATATATAATTTTATTTAATTAGAGATGCTGTGGCTATTCTCTAATCAATTAAAATTATATGGATCACTAGACATTATTTACATAAAAATTAACTTGATATGAGAATAATGATAATTTGCATAAATAAAACTATAATATTCATGCATAACATCTAATGATGGGTCTCGTATACTCATCCAAAATAGAATCTTTTAATTAAAGCAGAAATAATTAATTCATGCAAATTAAATTGCACAACAATTATCCAAATTGCATATAATTTTTCTTGATAAATATTAGAAGCATAATTTTTTTGCAAAAATTAGACATATTTCCAAATAAATGCTTTAATTCAGAAAATTCCCAAAATATGTCATTTAGCCAAACATGTCTATAATCACCAAGGTAGAGATAAAAATGGGACCGATACCAAATGTAAGCTAAATAACGATTCTATAATGTGGAATAAATACTTAAAAAGAATCCAAAAATAAACTTTAATGCCCAATAAATCATACCTCGAGCTATTGATGCTACTCACACTCAGAATGTATTTTGTATGCAAAGCTTCCGAGCTGCTTCAATATATAGAAAATTTGTAGGAGAAAGATGCCTTATGCCTTACACGCCACAACTGAGACTGCTTCTTCCCCTTCTTTTTACAAGAAAATATGAAGGGACTTCCAAGCTCTGCTCACTCTAACTTGATGGTGTAAAACTGAGGGAGGTTGAGTTAGTGAGCTTGGGGACCAAGCAGAAGTATTTATAGCCAAGCTTCCATCAAACTTCTGTTGACTATGTGTCAAGTGTTCCACAGATCATGATAGAGAACTATAGTGGAAGTAATGGACCACTTCAAAAGCTCCCAACAAGAAATTAATTAAGTGCAATTAATTTCCGTAATTTAAGGAAATAACTGCAGTTGGTTTCCATAATTTAAGGAAACAACTGCAATTGATTTCCAGAAATCTTAATCCGTTTAGAGGCTTAACAGAGGGAGCTTAACAAGGAGGTGCATCCAATGGCATTTGATAGTGATGAAAGGGTCCCTATCGAATAGAGATAATGTGGTTTGTCAACACCATGTGCTGGCAAGAGCTAACCCACTATTCTCAATCACTATGATTGGTTTGTATCACAATTATGTACTCTTTGTAATATCATAAATTTATAACTTGATGAGGTTTGTGGGGCACGGTTGAATAGTCATGTTTATGTTACGCTTTGACCTTTAACCTTGTATTTTTTTTTAATTATTTATACAATTTTATTCGTAATTTATATAACTTCATCATGACAACCTAATCCACTTCTTTCACGGATGTGAAAAAGAATGTACAACCACATTAACAATAATGATGATAAAAAAGAAAGTTCCAGACTTTCAATAATTGATAGGATTTAGAGGTGATAAAGTTTTGAGTGCAAGGAGGTGGTCAACATATACAGCTTTTGGAAAAAGTAAGACATGTTTGAAACCAAGAATAAATGAGTTGTTTCCAATTTCAAGTTTTGAAGGCATGGTGGGAACAATGTTTGGCATATAATACATGGCAGATTGATTTAAGCTTTCAGCATCATATGGGTTATTGATTCAAGCATTCATCATCTTGCGTTCAAAACAAAACAGGTTTTGTAATGATCAATCTAAACTCAATAAAGGAGAGGGCAGAAATGTTGAAAAAACATTTTTTTTATATGTATTATTGATTTTTTTAATAATTTTAATAAATAATAAATACTAAATTATTTTTTTATCTAATTTATTATTATTTCTTACGAATAATAGGAAAAATAATAACCAACCACTAATTTGCTATCTTATATTTATTATTTACCAAGAATAAAAACTCATATATACAATTTTTATTCACTCTCGTGTACTTATTATTTACCAAAATTATAAAAACGTGTATAATTTTTTTTATATATATAAAATTAGATAATTCAAATTTATAAGGCTGAGCGACAATATATATGGATGGATAAGACAGATACCAGAAAGACCGAAGTGCAACATTATTACACGTTAACATTAGGCTATGTCGTTATGCACATTATCACACGTTATGACCTAAGTGCAACATAGTCCCCTGAACTTCATTGTCTTGTCAGTCTACCATTAACTCTAACCTTCACCTTGTGTAACTACGATTAAGTTAAACAGACCCATCTATAGTCAGATAATTGTTCACATTGTGTGAGCACAATCAAGTTAAAGAGATCCACCTATAGTCAATTAAACTTGCATGCGTCCTTTCGTCACTCATTAAGTTTGTGAATCTGAAAGTATGAACTAATATTAAATATTAAATAGAATCATGAATGATGTCCGGAAGGATATGTGGGCCACGGCAGATGCAGAAACGTTAAAGTCCATTCTGTTATGTATAGAAACTGGTGGATGAGAGAAATATATTCAACATTTCAATAATGCCACAAAATTAATTTTATATATATATATATATATATATATATATATATATATATTACAATTAAATTTGGAAAAACATTTTTGTATAAGAAAGATATATTTTTTAATTTTTAAAATGGTCAACAATAAACATTCCAATGTTAAACGTTAAATATTAAATATTTTCTATAATTATATTAAAGATATAAATATTAAAATTTGCTCTATTAAATAGTTTATTTTAAATATATGATATCATCTCTTTATACATATTAAATAACATATAAATTATTTATATTTTAATAAATATTAATCATCATTGCAAAAAATTTATACTACATAACCAAAATCTAACTTATCAATAACTATTAAATATTATAATTCCCATGCTTGCTGTCTGTCAACTTCAACCAAGAACTTATTAACGACATTCAAATATTATAATTTCTCATACTTACTCCCGGTCAACATCATACAATACGGGATCGACTACCGGTAAGGACAAATCGCATTTCGCTGAGTCATAAACATTGCTATCCAACTAAACATTGTTTAACATAATTATCTAAAAATGATGAAATAAAACCAATCATATAATGCATTGAAAATATCGTTAAATGTCACAATTTAGACCAACCCCAAAAATACAAATATAACCACCACATTTTCACTAGTCATTTGTGTGGTACCGCAATGCGATTTTCACTCCAAGGTGGTTTTAGGTAAACATGTTGTTCCATCGTTGTCGCCCTCCACACATATATATATATATATTTCATAAAAATCTTAAAACTAATTTCCAACGCAATGTAAAAAAAAAATAATCCACTCAAAATCGCAAATAGCATGGACTCATAAACTTTGCGATCCAACTAAACGTTATTTAACATAGTTATTAAAAAATTTGAAAATATAACCAATCATATAATATATTGAAAATATAGCTAAATGTCACAATTTAGACCAACCCCAATTATACGAAAATAACGACCACATTTTCTTTAGCCACTTATGCGGTACGGCAATGCGTTTTTGGCAGCAAATGGATTTTAGGTGAACCATTGTTTCATAGTCGCGTTAAATTAAATATGTTAAACGACAAATCATTGAATTGATGATGAATCATCCACTCCTAATACTTCTAAAGGTAGTGTTGCTCTACCTTTGTCGACGAGTAAGCGATAGTTTGAAGTTGGAAATCTTATAACGCAAACCTCAAACCGAAGCTTTGTTATGGCCATATCACGAGTTTTCGTGAACATTTTGGAAGTTGAATCATCGAATCGTTGCAATTGAGACATGTTGTAAATATTGATTTGTGTATTAACAAAGCTTGATTACAAATAAAACACTATTTAACGCAACAAACAACCTCATAAAGCCTCTTGTATCGTGGAAAAATTAGTTTGCTTGTTGGAATTTCTGCTTATTCCCAACACACAAAGGAATAGAAATTCCCCCTTCTTAACCCACAAAGATTTTTATGATTTCATTCATGGACAGAGCAAGAAATTTGGTACACAAATTTTTTATTATCTTGTGAAGCGAAACAAAAAAATTGTTCTATTGATTTGAGCTGTTGTTCATTACATATATGTTATTCTGCACTTTTCTTTCTGTGTGTTTTTATTTGTGCAATCGCACATAATATATATATGTATGGCCGTAGCCCCAAAATATTAATAATAAAATTTAAATCCTATGGTTTTAAATTTTTTTATAAAACATTTCATGAGCCGCGAGCTTTAACATATAAACAAAAACATTATAAAAACTTATTGCGTGCGATGGTTATGTAATGCGATAAACTTATCACATCAATCTTTGTGGTGGCTGACTCAACATTTAAACATTGCGATGCAATTTCATTGGTTGAATGGACGATGACTTGGCAAGGTGGAGCAGGGTTTATCACATGAGTTTGGGCGAAGGTTGACGTAAGCACCGATTGGTGCGATATGAACCTGATTGGACGAAGGGTTTGTGAGCTGGCAGTGGGGTCACTGTTATCGCGTGAGTTTGTGAAGGAGGTGACGTATGCACCAGAGGGTGCGATATGTTTGTGATTGGATAGAGGTTGATCTACATGGAAATGACGTGGAGTCTACGGTAGGTGTGGAGGATTTACGACGCGGTTGTATGGTCAACTATCATTTCAAAAAAATAAAGAACGTTGTTATAGCATACAGGATGAAGGCAGTTGTGCATGATTAAAACGGAAATTTGAAACGATGGTTCAAGGCGTTAAAACAACTCAGCATCCTTTCCTGAATCAAGCAAAAGAAAATTGTCAGAAGATCAAGTCGTGTGGGTGTCGCAGTCGCTGTTGGAACAATGTAACAGTTGCGATTATTTTCAACACTCCCCGTTAATCACAACTGCTGCTGTCATGCATTCTCAGAGATTCTCTTAGAAAATTAAAATTTTTCTGCCCCAATGGTTTTGTCAAAATATCTGCAAATTGTTCTTCTGTTTTACAATGTTGCAAAACAACTTCTCCATTGTTCACCAATTCTATGATAAAATGATATTTAGCATCTATGTGCTTTGTCCTTTTGTGAAACACTGAATTCTTTTATAATGCTATTGTGGAGCTATTATCACAATAAATTGTTGTACCTTTTACCTATTCATGGCACAAATCTCTTAGCATTCTTCTCATCGATTTTGCTTGACATGCTGTTGTTGTAGCTGCCACATACTCTTCCTCTGCTATAGATAAAGCCACAATAGGTTGTTTCTTAGAAGCCCATGAAATGGATCTCGATCCCAAATGAAAAACATAACCAGAGGTACTTTTTCTGTCATCTATGCTTCCAGCCCAATCCCTATTAGTATATTCAATTAACTCAAAATTTTCTGAAGAGGTGTATAAAATACCATACCTCTTTGTTCCTTTCACATACCTTAGAATTCTCTTTGCTGTTTTCCAATGTATCTCTTTTGGCCTCTCCACAAATCTGGAAATTAAGCTTACATCATGCATAATATCAGGCCTAGTTGCAGTCAAATACATAAGGCTACCAACTATGCTCTTATATAAATTTGGATTAAAATCCTTGCTGCTGTCTTCCTTGCTTAACTTCAACCCCATCACTGTAGGAGTTATTGCTACCTTGCAATCATGCATGTTAAATATTTCCAAAACTTCCTTCACACATTTTGCTTCAGAAATAAAAATTTTATTTTCATTTTTCTCTACTTCTATTCCTAAGAAGTATGTGAGCAATCCCATATGAGTGATCTCAAATTCTTCTTTCATGAATGTTTTAAAATTTTCAATAAAGTAAGCATCATTACCTGTAAAGATCACATCATCAACTTATAAGAAAACAATGAACATCTTACCACCTTTTTCCTTGATGTACAATGTGGGTTCTCCTTCACATTTCTAAAACACATTGTCCAGTAGATAAGAATCTATCTTACTGTACCATGCTCTTGGTGCTTGTTTCAACCCATAAAGAGCTTTCTTCAATTTACATACCTTGTGCTCTTCGCCTTCTTTCTCATATCCTAGAGGTTGTTCTACATAGACCTCTTCCATCAATACTCCATTTAAGAATGCTGATTTCACATCCATTTGATAAAATTTCCACTTATGTTGTGCTGCAATAGATAACATTTATTTTACTGTTTCCATTCTTGCAACTAGTGCAAAACTTTCTTCATAATCTCTTCCTTGTTGCTGTTTGTAGCCTTTGACAACAAGTCTAGTTTTGTGCCTTTAAATCTTACCTTCAACATTGATTTTGGTCTTGTAGACCCATTTTACTCCAATCACTTCCTTGCCTTTAGGAAGATCAACTAACTCCAATATTTTATTCTTTGTTATTGCATTTAACTCTTCATCCATGAAATCTATCCATTTCTTATCTTTTACAACTTATTCAAAATGAATAGGATCTTCTAAATTACAATAAAAATCAAATAAAGAATTTATACCTTCATTGTTTGCCTCTTGCTCATAAATTTCATTCAAACTTTTGAATCTTTTTATTCTTTCACTCACTAAAATTGTGCATGTAGAAGCACTCAAATCTGCTCCTTGTGTTGTGCTTGGATAAACACTTTCATCACTTCTCAAGGGTGTTCTCATACCACCTTGTGGTGTCCTTTGTTGTCATTCTGTTGGTGGAAGAGGTGTTGTTAATGAGAGATTTATTTCAGCCATTTCTTCCTCATATCCTTCTTGAGACATACAAGTTTTTACATTTGTTGTTTTCTCAATGCCTCCATCCCAAGCTTATTCTTCAATGAACTGCACATCTCTGCTTATAATAAATTTCTTGGTGGATGGGTTATACAATCTATATGCCTTTGATTCATCACTGTATCCTACAAATATGCACTTCTCCCCCTTGTTTTCCAACTTCTTTCTCAGCTGATCCAGAATGTGTGCATAAGCCACACAACTGAATAATCTCATGTGGTTGAAAATTTGTTTTATGCCAATCCATGCTTCTTCTGGAACTCTGTTCACAACACTCTTGGTTGGGAATCTATTCAAAACATATGCTGCACAATGTACAATTTCAACCTAATATTCATTTGGCAAATGTTTTGCTTTCAACATGCTTCTTACTATGTCCATGATGGTTCTATTTTTCCTTTCAAAAACTCCATTTTGTTGTGGTGTATACCTTGCTGTCAATTTCTTGTGAATTTCATTTTATATGAAAAAATGCAGAAAATATTTGGAGATATATTCTCCTCCTCTATCAGTCCTCAAAACTTTAATATCCTGCCCTCTTTGATTCTCAACAAGAGCTCTAAAGTGGCGGAATTTCTCAAACACTTCACTCTTCAAATTCAAAAAATATACCCATGTTTTTCTTGTAAAATCATTAATAAACGTTAGCATAGAATGATTGTCTGCTAATTATGGCGTTTTCATTAGTTCACACAAATCAGAATGGACTATTTCTAAGGTTTCTTTTGCTCTTATGGTCTTTCTTGATGGAAAATTTTCTTTGTGCTGTTTTCCCAAGATGCGGCCTTCATAAAGGATGTATGGTTTTCCAATCAATGGTAATCCCTTTACCATTCCCTTCTGTGCAATAAATTCAAACCTCCAAATTTGAGGTGTCTAAATCTCAAATGCCACAACCAGTTTTCATCTTTTACTTCCTTTTGGAATGTCCCTTGAGTTACAACTGTCATTGCAACTCCTTTCTTCAAATCTGCACTCATTTTGAGAGGAAACATTCTATTACTGGTCATCTTCACTTGTGCAATGCATTGATTTCTTGGTGGTTTATCCATGATGATACATACATCATCTTCAAAGAATACATTGTAGCCCTTTTGAATGAGCTGTCTAATGCTTAACAAATTACATTTCATACCTGGTACATAATATACATCAGATATGCTCTTTTTTTCTCCTTTATTTGTAAAAACACTTACTCTGACTTTTTCCATGACAAAGACTTTATTGTCTGTCCCCAATGTTACTTGAGACTTCAAATTTTCATCCAATATAGAAAACATTTCCATGTTTCTAGTCATATGGTTACTACATCCGAAATCTAAAAACCATATATCTTCATTCTTCTCTTTAGAAATATTACATGCTAAAACTAAATTCTCTTGACTCTGAGTGTCCTTAGTAAAATTAGCACTGGGTCCATTACCCATGTCATTCTGTTTCTTCCTACATTCAATCTCATAATTCCCATACTTCTACAATAATGACATTAGACTTGGGATTTATCATAACTTTGTCTGCGTGTTTGATTTTTTCCACCTTGTTGGCTACTGCCTTGGCCTTGGTTCTGATTTTGGTTGCTGCTCCTTCCACTTGTATTTGCAGGGCTGCTTCTTCCTCCTCTGCTCTAGCTTCTGCCTCTACCTCTACCTTGGTAGTTTGTTCTGCTTCAACCTCTACCTCTTCCAAAGGAAATTTGGGTCTTGAAGGCATGCTCCAAATAGGAGTTTGTTGTTCTATTTAGTCTCTGTTCATGTGTCATCAATAATGCATGAAGCTCATCAACAATAAACAACAAGAGATTCTATTTCTCTTCAATGAATGTTACTATCACATAAAATCTTGCGGGTAGACTCAATATTTTCTCCACTATTCTTCTTTCTTCAACTGTCTTTCCATGAGACCTTATTTGGGTAACCAACCCAATCAACTGTGTAAATAATGAGTCTATTGTTTCAGACTCTTTCATGAAAATGACTTCAAAATATCTTCTTATCAATTAAAGCTTTGCTCTCTTTACCTTCTCCATTCCTTGATAAGATGTCTGGAGGGTATCCCATGCATCCTTGGACTTTTTTGCTACTGAAATTATTGGAAATATGCTTTCATACACTGCTTGAAAGAGATATTAGAGGGATTTTGAGTTCTTCTTTCTATTACCCTTTAGCAAATATTTCTATACCTGTGTCAAGTCATTAAATTCTTGTTCATCTGTTGGTTCTTCAAATCCATATTCAACTAGCCCCCATAAATCTTGAGATGCAAACATGGCTCTCTTTTTGATTTCCCAATAGTCATAGTTCTTCCCATTGAACTGTGGGAGTTGAGTATTTCCCATACTCGTGCTTGTGTTGGTTCTTGCCATTGATAGCCTTGCAGAACTATGCTAAAAAACTTGATTGTATATCTTAAACAAACTTTCTCATTGCTGGAGATATAACCTCTATTTCTAAAAACTCTTAAGACTTCTCTTTTACAGTTCTCTGAACTATATTCTTAAAACAAATAACAACTTTGTTTTTTTTAATAAATACTTGACTTGCTGAACCTTCACACTGGTAGAGAAATGCTTCAACAATCTTCTTCTTCTTTTCCTACAGCTTCTTCAGCAAATGCTGAGAGCCTGGATTAGGTCCGATACCATGTTGGAATTTTTCCTTATTCCCAACACATAGAGGAATAGAAATTCCCTTTTTTAACACAGAGAGATTTTTAAATTTCATTCACGGACAGAGAAAGAAGTTTGATACACAATTTTTTTTAATCTTGTGGAGCGAAACAAAAAAAATCTGTTCTATTGATTTGAACTATTGTTCATTACATATGTGCTATTTTGCACTTCTCTTTTTGTGTGTTTTCATTTGTGAAATCACACGGAATATATATATATATATATATATATGGCCATAGCCCCAAAATATTAACAATAAACTTTAAATCCTATGATTTTAAAAAACTATATAAAACATTTCATGCACTGCGGACTTTAACATATAAACAAAAACATTATAAAAACTTATTGCATGGGATGGTTGTGCGATGCGATAAACCTATTGCATCAATATTTGTGTCGACGGAATCAACCTTTAAACATTCTGATGCAATTTCATTGGTTGAACAGACGATGACTTGGAAAGGTGGGGTGCGGTTTATTGCATGAGTTTGGACGAAGGTTGACATAAGTACTGATTGGTGCGATATGAACCTGATTGGACGAAGGGCTTGGGAGCTGGCAGTGGGGTCACTCTTATCGCGCGATTTTTTGAAGGAGGTGATGTATGCACTGGAGGGTGTGATACATTTGTGATTGGCTAGAAGCTAATCTATGTGGAAATGATGTGGAGTCTGTGGTAGGTGTGGAGGATTTACGGCGCAGTTGTATGGTTAACTAGAGTTTCAAAAAAATAATGAAGGCTGCTGTAGCATACAGGATGAAAGCGACTGTGCATGATTAAAATGGATATTTGAAACAATGGATCAAGACTTTAAAATAGCTCCACGTCCTTTCCTGAATCAAGTAAAAGTGTATTGTCAGAAGATCAAGCTGTTTGTGTGCTGTTGTCTATGTTGGAACAACATAGCAGTTACGATTATTTTCAACATTGCTACCATGAGTGTCATATCATAATGAAGATGTATTTAAATTTTAAAGCAACTTTTATAATATACAGATTTAGTTAATGTGGAATCAATTTTCAAAGGGTTCATATTGTCATACCATAAGAGTTTGGGATGCCGAATAATCGACAACTCGGTGTCGAACAATAGAAATCCTCTCTTATTTCATCTAAATTTAAAAATTATCTGACAACAGGATTTTGTGATGTCTATGACAACTTTTTATTTCAGTCCACTGAACTATTAATTTCGAATTCAACTAGTTTTTGTTATCTCGTTATGGAGTAGGTGTACCACATGTTTCTCTCAAATAAAATTGCAACGATGGCATTGTTTTATCTCAAAATCCTTTGGAATTTTCATTAGAGCCTAATGTAGAATTTTGTACTCTATTTTTCTGACAACCTCGGGCCCAATATGTAGAAATAATGGATTTTTTTAGAATTTTTTTGGTAAAGTATGGTAAATGTTTTTGGAAATCTTAGCTAATTGTTATATTTGAAGATTTTTAGATGCTTCTAAGTTTTTGATGAGACTGAATCCATTTCTACCATAAAAAGAAAAAAAAAATTAAACACTCCTACAATCAATATTTAAAAAATAATAATCACCAAACTCTTATTTCTAAAGCAATTTACTCCTATAAACAATCTCTATACACTATGTGATCCTTATCAACCTTTACCTTTTTTTGGAAGACTTTTTATACAAATTTATTCATTTCTCGTCCACTATTCTTTACGATATTGATCCCTATCCAGATTTACCTCTTTTTTGAAGACTTTTTATACAACTTTATTCATTCCTCATCCACTTTTATTCAGAATGGATGCCCACCCATAGTCAGACTTAAAAGAAAGTTCCAACATGAAAAATAATCATTTAGAATGTCAAAAAGTAGGAAAGTTCCAACATGAAAAATAATCATTTAGAACGTCAACATGTTTAATTGGTAGGATTTAGAGGTCAAAAAATATAAAGGTTTTAAGATACTAGAAACACTTTTGAAACTAAAAATATTTTTAGAAACTAGAAACACGTTTGAAAAAAAAAAAAATTAGTAATTTCCAAGCAAGGACATGGTAATACATGTGCATATATGGAACTGTGGGAGTGGGTATGGCACTTTGGAATCAAAATTCCATGTACACACATCCTTTTTGGGTGAGATTGGAGAGTACAAGTTTACATGGGTAAGCCTTTGTAATCAAAAGTCCATGTACACACATCCTTTTTGGGTGAGATTAGAGAGTACAAGTTTGCATGGGTAAGTGGTAATATCAACGTCTGAATAAGATAGATACCAGAGATACCTATGTACCTTATCACATGTCACGACCGAAGTGCTACAAAGCTATGATAACTTCAATGTCTTTGTCAAGCTCCTATTAACTCTAACTTTCTTCTTGTGTATTCATGATCAAGTGTGGAAGATATACAGAAAAGAAATTAATAGTCATCGATTGATATTTTTATTAGCTAACAGATTTGACAGACAATGGCCAAAGTTGATGTTGTGGTACAATTCCTCCAGGAATATGTGCTGGGACCGGGGTCATCGGCTCCCACTGATGACAAAAGTGTTGCGGTGGGCATTTTCAAAAACATTATCTGTATGTGTAATGATGGCACAATACCAGGTAATATGTGGATCCCACGATTGAGTAGTGTGCGTTTGGAGTTACCAATATTAAGTGAAATGAAAATAGCCATGATGTTTCATTGAATTGAGAGGATCGTTTACAGTCTAGTATGAAGAGATATTTAAGTTTGCTTGTGAGTTGGGCTTTTTTAAAAGTAAAACTAAAAATTATGTTTTGAATAGAAAAACAATATTGGCTATAATTAAAAAAAATGAAAATACTATAAAGTAATTAGAAGTAAAAAAATGTGTGAATCAAATGGTTAAATCTTATAATTTTCAAAAATAATTGAACAAGAAATTTAAATAAACTATTTGAAAATCTACGTTAACTAATTTATGTTGATATTGTATATATAGAAAACAAATTGGCATTCAAAAATACAATTTAAACAATGAAAAATAACACTTTGTATTTTAGACTCTAAAAAAAATTGCATGTGAAGAAATTGAATCAATCTAGACTCATGTTAGATCCATACTTAAGATGATTCTACGTTGATTTATCATGAATGTGGTAATATTATTTTGTTTATAACTTAATAGTAAATATAGATATAACAAAATAAATGTAGTTGTTTCCAACTCCAAATTTTGTGATTGATACTTGATGTTTAGGGATGAGTTCCATAATGTAATTCTGAATTCATTGAGAGGGTTGAAATGGATTGGAATCTTGAATACTTCTATGATTCCATTTGATATCATTGAAAAAACTGTAAGATGGATATATTTCTACACGGAAGATGTATAATCTTGAAAGTCATTTTGTCACATAGCTTGTGGATGAGAGAAAAGATATAAAATGTAATAATACTATCAAAAAAGTTGAATTATTGCAGGGCAATGAGATTGTTGGAATTTCTGAATACAATCAGACAGAGGAAATGTGTTTCCCCACAAAAAAGAGATTGCAAACTAATGCAGAAATTAAACAACAGTCATACACACAGGTAGCATAAAAACACATGAGAGGAACAAACTTATGTTTTCTATTCAACTCTCTCTCTCTCTCTGAAACAAATGAAATTACATTAGTTATACAAAACATCTGAAGCTTGTAAAACCTAATCTAATCGATGCAATTGAATTTCTGAATGGACATTCAAAAACTTTTCGTCCTTGGGCTATCAAAAGACCCATTCTTTCATTAAATCGGCACACATGCTGCATTTCGTCTTATACACTAAAACACTCGAATATGCGTTCAAAACATAAAACTGACGTATCTCAAATATTATTTGTTCTGGCTCTGAGTCCTCAACACATCTGGCTCCTTATCGTAGATCGCAGATCGACGAACTTAACTCTTCACTGGTGTTAACAAGGGTAAACATAAAAGGTTGCGGGCGCGATGTGCGATGGCATGATCACATTGCAAATCAACAACTTAACTTGCGGGCGTGAAGAGGTAAACAAAAATGGTTGTGAATGCGATGTGCAATAGCACAATCGCTTTGCATGAAAAATAACTTAACTTGCGGTTATGGAAAGGTAAGTGGTAAATAATGTGAAGTGCGCTCTATAGTACGACTTAAATGTTGGTAAGTGCGGTAAAGTTAATACAAAGGAAATAAGGAGAAAAACAAGATTTTGGCTTATGCGTTAAGGTTAAGGTAGGTTCCACCGGATGTCGCATCGATGGTAGAATAACATATGGCGAATGATTTAAATGGTAAAAAAAAGACTTGCGATTACGTGCTGGAGGCAAAAGGTAAGTCAATGTGGTAGATGGAAATAAATGAAGATTTTAAGGCTTGGGTACTCTGTTGATATTTTTTGTGGATTGTGTGAAGATGCATCTGGATCTGTTGTTGTCCTTCTCTACATAAAATCTATGAAATTGTGGGCTGCTACCGCTTTTCATTCATGATGGTTGTTGGGAGTATAATTCTAGCACTCCCCCTTAATCACAACTGCCGCCATCATCATTCCCAAACATTTTATGAGATACTCAAAACTCTTATGTCCCGATGGATTTTTGAGGATATTAGCAAATTGTTCCTCTGTCCTACAATGCTGCAAAACAATATCACCATTGTTAACCAATTCTCTTATAAAATGATATTTTGCATCTATGTGCTTTGTTCTCTTGTGGAAAATAGAATTTTTTGACAGTGCTATTGCTGAGCTATTATCACAATAAATTGTGGTTTCTTTTTCTTGCTCATGACACAAATATCTCAGCAATCCTCTCATCCATATTTCTTGGCATGTTGTTGTTGTTGCTGCCACATATTTTTCTTCTGTTGTTGATAAAGCAACTATTTGTTACTTCTTCGAAGCCCATGAAATGGCTCTCGATCCCAAATGAAACACATACCCAGATGTGCTCTTTCTATCATCTACACTTCCATCCCAATCACTGTCAGTGTAGCCAATAAATTTAAAATTATCAGTTGAGGAGTATAGAACACCATACTCCTTTGTTCCATTCACATACCTCAGAATTCTATTAGTTGTTTGCCAATGTGTCTCCTTTGGTGTTTCCATGAATCTAGAAGTTATACTTACAACATACATAATATCAGGCCTAGTTGGGGTCAAATACATTAGATTGCCAACTATGCTCTTGTACGATGTCAGATCGACATTATTGTTGCAATCTTCCTTTCTTAACTTCAACCCCATGACATTTGGAGTTATTTCTGCTTTACATTTCTGCATGTTAAACGTGTTCAACACTTCTTAAACATATTTTTCTTAGGAAATAAAAATTTCCTTTTCATTCTCCTTTAATTCTATTCCTAAGAAGTATCTCAATAAACCTAAGTCAGTCATTTCAATTTCACTCTTCATGACTGCTTTAAAATCAACAATGATAGAAACTTCATTGCGAGTAAAGATTAAATCATCTACATACAAAACAACAATAAGGATTTTACCGTCATTTTCTTTTATGTAGAGTGTGGTTTCACCATCACATTTCTCAAACCCATTTTCTTTCAGGTAATCATCAATCCTGTTGTACCATGCTCTTGGTGCTTGCTTCAGCCCATAAAGAGCTTTCTTCAACTTGCACACTTTGTGATCTTGGCCTTCAATCTCATAGCCTAGAGGTTTTTCAACATATACCTCCTCTTTCAACACTCCATTCAGAAATGTTGATTTCACATCCATTTGGTAGACTTTCCACTTTTGTTGTGCTACTATGTACAACATTGTCCACGTTGTCTCCATCCTTGCAACTAGTGCAAAGGTTTCTTCATAATCTCTTCCTTTTTGCTGCTTGTAACCTTTCACAACAAGTCTTGATTTATGCCTCTATATTTTGCCTTCAGAATTTCTTTTGGTCTTATAGACCCATTTTACTAAAATGACATCTTTACCTTTTGGGAGGTCCACTAACTCCCATGTTTCATTATTTTCTATTGCACCAATCTCTTCATTCATTGCTTCAATCCATTTCTCTTCTTTTACTGCATCTTCAAAATGGATTGGGTCATCAACATGACAAAACAAAGAAAACAAAGAATTCAAACCATTATTATTATCAAATTCTTGCTCATAAATTTCACTCAAATTTATGAACCTTAGTCTTCTTGGTGTGCTTGGAGTTCCACTTGAACTCCAGGGAGTTTATGATCCTTGTGGTGTTCTTGGAAAATAAATTCCTTGATTTCTCAAGGTCGTTATGTTTCCTGCTTGTGGTGTGCTCTGCTGAGCTTCTGTAGGTGGAGGAGGAACTACCGTGGAGGAATTATTTTCAGTAACGAATTCCTCTTGCTCTTCGTGAGACACACATGTATTCAAATTCACTATTTTCTCTAAGCTTCCATCCCAAGCTTCTTCTTCAATAAACTGCACATCTCTGTTGATTAGAACTTTCTTGGTGGATAGATTATAGAGTTTGTAGGCCTTGGAATCATCACTGTATCCAACAAAGATACACTTCTCCCCCTTGTTTTCCAAGTCCTTTCTTAGTTGATATGGGACATGTGCATACACCACACATCCAAATACTTTCATGTGAGTGACAAACATATTTTTTCCACTCCATGCTTCGTTTGGGACTTTGTTCATAACAGATTTGGTTAAGCATCTATTCAAAATATACGCTGCATAATTGACATCTTTAGCCCAATACTCATTTGGAAAATGTTTTACCTTTAGCATACATCTGACCATGTCCATGATGGTCCTATTCTTTCTTTCTTCAAGGATGTTTTTCTGTGGTGTATATATTGTGGTAAACTTCTTGTGTATGCCATCTTCCCTACAAAATGTAGGAAATCTTTGGAGATATATTCTCCACCTCTGTCAGTTCTTAACACTTTTATGTAGTGCCAACTCTGCTTCTCAACATGATCTTTGAACTGGTAGAACTGTTCAAACACTTCATTCCTCCATTTCAAGAAATACACCCATGTATTTCTGGTGTAATCATCTATAAATGTCAAAACATATTTACTACCAGCGAAATATGGTGTTTGCATTGGTCCACATAAATATGAGTGGACAATATCTAAGGTTGCATTTTCCCTTATACTCTTTCCTATTGGAAATGAGTCTCTGTGCTGTTTGCCCAAGATGAAGCCTTCACATAGGTTGTCTAGTTTCTCTATGAGTGGTAATCCTTTTGCCATCCCTTTTCTATGTAAGAGGATCAAACCTCCAAAATTGAGATGTCCAAATCTCAAATGCCATAACCAGTTTTCATCTCTCACTTCTTCTTGAAAGACCTCTTGTGTGACTGCTGCTACCACACCTCCTTCCTTCAAGTCTGTTCCTAGCATGAGAGGAAACATCCCATTCTTTTTCATGCGCACATCTGCAATGACTCTTTTACTTGGAGGTATGTTCATGATAGTAAACACATTATTCTTAAAAAATACATTGTATCCCTTGTTCACGAGCTGCCCAATGCTCAGAAGGTTACATTTCAGGCCAGGTACATAATATACATCTGGCACAAATTTCTTTTCTCTCTTCCCTATCAATATGTTGACTCTTCCTTTTCCAATGACAGAGAATTTGATTTTAGTCCCCGTTGTCAGTTTACACTTCACATTTTCATCTAGATTGGCAAACATTGCTATGTTTCCAATCATGTGGTTACTACAACCAGAGTCTAAGAACCATACATCTTTTTGTTTCTTGTGCCACATTACATGTTAGAAGAACCTTTCTCTGGTTCTGACTTTCTTTTGAAAAATTAACATTTTTCCTATTATTTATGTCATTTTGTTTCTTTCTACATTCATTGGCATAATGCCCAAAATTTTTACAATAATGACATTGGACTTGGGATTTATCATACCTTTGTCCATGTTCTTGACTCTGGCTTGAGCCTTCACTTTGACTCTGGTTGCCGCCCCTTCCACTTGTGCTTGCAGGGCTATTTCTTCCACTTGTCTGTGGGCTTCTTCCTTTTCCTCGGTATTTCAATCTTCCTTGACCTCTACCTCGACCAAAAGACATCTATGTCTTGAATGCATGCTCCAATGAGGAGTTCGTTGTTCTATTTAGTCTCTTTTTATGAGACACCAGGGATGCACAAAGCTCATCCACTGAAAATTGTGAGAGATCCTTTGTCTCTTCTATTTCCACTACTATGGCATCAAATCTTGATGGTAGACTTCTCAATATTTTATCCACTATTCTTATTTCCTCAAGTGTCTCTCCATGAGACCTTATCTGGGTAACCAACCCAATCACATTTGTGAAGAATGATTCTATGTTATCAAACTCTTTCATACAAAGAGTTTCAAAATCTCGCCTCAACATTTTTAGCGTTGTTGTTTTCACCTTCTCCATGCCTTGATAGGTTGTCTTGAGAATATCCCACGCCTCCTTGGACTTTGTTGTTGTTGGAATCCTTGGAAAAATACTCTCATGTATTGTTTGGTAGAGATATAATAGGGCTTTGGAGTCCTTCTTCTTATTATCTATAAAAATGTCTCTTTCTACTGTTGTCAAAGCAACCAACACTGTTTCGTCAACTGGTTCTTGGAAACCTTGTTCCACCAGCTCCCATATATCTTGTGAAGCAAACAGGGATATTATTGTAATGTCCCAATAATAATAATTTTTACCATTGAACTGTGGTAATTGTGGATTTTTCAGGCTTGTCCCTACTGCTGCCATTCTGACTGTGTAAACAAAAAATCAACTTGACTATGTAAAATAGAAGCTTTCTCACTATTAGAGAAATTTTCTTCTCAAATCAATCTTACATCTTCTTCAGTAAAGAGAGATTGTTCATGATTATTTGATTGAGAGCCTAGACCTACTCCGATACCATGTTGGAATTTCTGAATACAATCGGATAGAGGAAATGTGTTTCCCCACAACATAGAGATTTAAAATTAATGTGGAAATTAAACAATAGTCATACACACAGGTAGCGTAAAAACATAGTAGAGGAATAAAATTTTGATTTATGTTCAACTCTCTCTCTCTGAAAAGAAATTAAATTACATTAGCTATACAAAACGACCGAAGCCTGTAAAACCTAATCTAATCAATGCAATTCAATTGCTGAATAGATGTTCAACAACTTCTCATCCTTAGGTTGTCAAAAGACCCATTCTTTCATTAAATTGGCAGGCATGCCATATTTATGCTTATACACTAAAACAAACTAAGACATGTTCAAAACATAGAACTGGCGGATCTCAAATATTATTTTTTCTAGCTTGGATTCCTCATCGCATCTGGCTCCTTATCGCAGATCGTAGATCGGTGAACTTAACCCTTAATTGGTGTGAACATGGGTAAACATAAAAGGTTTCAGGAATGATGTGTGATGGCACGATCATGTCACAAATCAAACAACTTCACTTGTGGGCGCGATGTGTGATGGCACGATAGTGTTGCAAATCAAACAACTTAACTTAAGGGCTCTAAGTGGTAAACACAAATGATTGCGAATATTGCATTGCACAAAAAATAAATTAACTTGCAGCTGTGGAAAGGTAAGAGGTAAACAATGTGAAGTGTGCTCTGCGGTGTAGCTTAAATGTTGGTGAGTGAAGTAAAGGTAACACAAATGAAATAAGGTGCAAAAAAAGGTTTTCTCTTATGTTGTAATGTTAAGGTAGGTCCCGCTGGATGTCGCACTAGCAATATAATAACATGTGGCAAATGACTTAAATGGTAAAAGAAAATACTTGTGATTGTGCGTTGTGGGGAAAAGGTAAGTCAATGTGGTAGATGGAAATAGACTCAGATTTTAAGGGTCGTGTACTTTGTTGATCTTTTGCGTGGATTGCGTGAAGATGCTTCTAGTTCTTTGGATCTGCTGTTGTCCTTCTCTGCAAAAAAAATATGAAATTGTGGGCTGCTGCCGCTTTTATTTCATGGTGGTTGTTGGGAGTATAATTCCAACAGAGATGTTATAATGACTATCTGACATGAGTTGAGAAAGATTCAATTTATTCACATGCAAATTTTTTTAGAGTGTAAACTATAATGTGTAATTTTTCATTGTTTAAATTGTATTTTTGAATGCAAATTTTATTTTTCTATATATACATATGTATATGAAATTGATATAAGATATATACCAAAGACACCTATGTACCTTATCACATGTCATGACTGAAGTGCTACAGAGTCACGATAACTTAAATGTCTTTGTCCAACTCCTACTAAATCTAACTTTCTCCTTGTGTATTCACGATCAATACGATCAAGTGTGGAAGATATACATAAAAGAAATTAATAGTCATCAATTGATATTTTATTACCTAATTTCATATTTCACACACAGTGGCGAATGTTCCTGTCGTGTTACAATTCCTACATGAAGATGTGTCGAGACCGGTGTCGTGGGCTCCCACTGATTACAAAAGTGTTACGTTGGGTTTTTTCAAAAAATTATTTGAACGTATAATGATGGAAAAATACCATATAATACATGGATCCACGATTGATTAGTGTGTGTTTGGAGTTATCAATATGTAGAGAAATGAAAATAGCGATGATGTTTCATTGAATTGAGAGGATTATTTTACAGTTCAATGTGAAGAGATGTGTAAGTTGGTCTATGAGTCCCTGCTTTTTTAAAGTAAAATTAAAATTAATGTTCTGAATAGACAAATAATATTGGCTATTTTTTAAAAAATAATATGTTGTAAAGTAATTAGAAGCAAAAAAATGTGTGAATCAAATGTTTAAATTTTATAATTTTTAAAATTATTTGAACAGGAGATTTAAATAAACTATTTGAAAATATATGTTAACTAATTTATGTTGATATCAATTTCATATATATGTATATGAAGAAAAAAATTGTTATTCAAAAATACAATTTAAACAATGAAAAAAAACACATTATTTTTTACACTCTAAAATTTTTTGCATGTGAAAATATTAGATCAATATAGACTCATGTTAGATCCGTACTTAAGATGGATCTACGCTCATTTATCATGAATGTGGTAATATTATTTGGTTTAGAATTTAATAGTAGGTGTAGATATGACAAGATAAATGTGGTTGTTTTCAACTCCAAATGTTGTTATTAATACTTGATGTTTAGGGATGAATTCCATAATGTAATTCCCAAGTCATTGAGAGGGTTGAAATGGATTGGAATCATGAATACTTCTATGATTCCATTTGATATCATTGAAAAATTTATAAAATGGATATTTTTGGACAGGGAAGATGTATAATATTGAAAGTCATTTTTTCACATAGCTTGTGGATGAGAGAAAATATATATGAGGTAAGAATACTATCACAAAAGTTGGATTATTGAAGGGCAATAAGATGTTATAACAAACAACAATCCAACCATTTTATGTACGGATCTAATATGAGCAGAGAAAGATTCAATTTTTTCACATGCAAATTTTTTAGAGTGTAAACTACAATGTGTAATTTTTCATATTTTAATGTGTATTTTTGAATGCCAAATTTATTTTTCTATACATACATATATATGAAATTGATATAAACACAAATTTTTTAACATAGATCTTCAAATAGTTTATTTAAATATCTTGTTGAAATATTTTTTAACATAATTTTTAATTTAATTTTTCCTTCACTGACACAGAAAAACTTACACATCCCCTCATTGCTATAGAATGAGCCGCTCTGCTCAATATATATATATATATATATAGCTTTTCCAATGTTATTTCGCTTGGCATATTATTCTCATTTCCAATTCATAGTTATCCCATAAAAAAATTCATATGCAATTTTAAATTTTAGATTTATTTTAGAGATGTTAGTTTTTTGATGATTTTGGATATGGGTTTTTGTTTGTTTGTTTGTTGATTTAATTCATTCGTGATTTGAATCTTGAATATTATAATTTAGAGAATATTACAAGAAACTGCCCCATGAGCTAAACATGAAGTCATAATTACTATTAAAACACTTATTTCATTAAAATATCATAAAAAGTACCTAAATTAAAAATTATTATTATTATTATTAATTATAAAACAAATAATTATACTTATATTTTAGAATAATAATAATTATTAGGTGGATGGTAAGGATTTAAATTACATGAAATAGTTTAGAATGTGCTTAGTAATATTCACAAATCAAAGGTTTAGATTTATCTCCAAAGTAATTTTTCCTTTTTATCCTTTTAATTAAATTGATGAATTAAAAATATATAATATAATACCAATATTTTTAATTATGGAAATTTTACTCACTTTATCATGGAGATTCTTTCTTTGTTAATAGGGTTCGTTGCACTACTAGCCAATACTCTACCTTATCAATACCACATTCTCAAAAAACAATAAATCATATAATTTGACACATCATCAATTTCATTAAAGGGGAAAAAAACATAATTATTTGGTAGAGAAATTTCAACCTTTGATTACTGAACACTACTAAGAATATTCTAAAATATTCCATGCAGGTTAAATCCTTACCACCGACCTAGTAATTATTCTAATTAAATTAAAATTGTAAAATCCCAATTCCAAAATATACACGGGTATGAATTTGACTAAGTTACATGTTAGTTTATAGAAATCCCGGTTTCTAGGCAAAAAAAAATTGTATTGTTGTCTTGACCCAAAGGGATTATAATTTAGAAAATACTTCATAACACAACAATTTTCTATTGTGATACGCTACAAACTAGCCAAAGATGGTTATGAATAATTCTTTATAACATATAAACATTTATAATTAAAAAAATATTAGATAATAATTTTAAAAAATAGATAGTAGATATTATATGATCATTTTTTTGAAGAAGCAAGTCATAGCTTCATGTTACATGTTCCATCTTCCATTATTAGGGCTAATGATTCATTAATGTAACAATGTATTTGGATATTTCATTTATTATGAGAATATCTTGGATTCAACACTCTTTCATGGTATCATGAATGTTGTAAGACAACTATTTAGATGTTTGTGGTATATTTTTATCTTATGCATACTAACGATGATGAGCTACTTCGTTGCTTTAGATATGAATCTTGTTGAATGGGTTTTTTATGTGTTTGCATGACCATTGTTATTTTGTGAACTAATTTTCAAGTTAATCACTGATTCTCTCTTGCTTTCTCTCACATGAATCTCTAGGATAGTACTAATACTTTTCTACTAGAGTCTTCTCTTTATTTTCCTTTTGTAGAAGCTCCCTTTACATTGTACACTTGGTGTCTCAAAAATCTTACATAATTTCTACCCCAAAGTTTTTCATATGATATCTTGTGTATGTTTTGTAGCAAATATATTCCTTGAAAATCACTTGTAATGGCAGCCTGACCTTATATCATAATAGGGATCCTATACAAAATGGCATGATGTCTAATTGGGAATTCACATTAGGGAGACCCTTGCAGTATCCAACACTCTTAGCATTTTGGTGCTAGAAGGAGGGCCAGATGACAAGTTGAGCCCATAAAGTCTGTGTGAATCTCTTATCTTGAATGGATTCATCCCAAATTATAATCCTGATGTTTTTTTCAAAGGCTTTGGATTTTTCAATCCTCGTATAATATATACATAACTTGTCATATTTAAAGTTCAATGGAAAGGGTCCAACAACCATTCTTGATTATGTGGTTTAATTTGTTCGATTATTTTTCTCAAGCAAATTTTATTTTGAAGATATTATTGCTAGGTTCTTTACCCTTACATTCAAAGGTCATGTGAAGCAGTGGAGTTATTCTCTACTTTCTTCCTCTATCCATTCTTTCAAGAGACTAGTTAATGTGCTTCATCAAGTATTTGATAGGTATGAATATAAAGATGTTTATAATAAGATTGATCAACTTAGAATGAATCTGAATGAATATTTAGAAGAGTTTGATGATAGCTTTATTCACATTTTTTATGAATTTCCCAATGAAGATATCGATTGGGAGTATTTGAATGAGATATTTTGGATTTTGGTTAAAGTTTCAAGGGAGTCTCTTCAATTAGATATTCTTGATAGTCTGCCTCAAGGAGAACCTCAATATTCTGAGGAGGAATATTCTACCCCTTTTATTCCTTGTTCTCCTCCTTTTCTCATACCTTGATGGGTTCCCCCCACTGACCCTATTCAACCTGAAAAATATGAGAACCAAATCCACAAATTTGATTCGAGAACAATTTCTAATAATAAAGAATCTATTGATGAGGAGTTACTTTTCATATCTTTTTTTTCACAAGAGGAAGATTCACCTTGTTTTATTAATCATTCATCTCATAATATTCATGATCAATATGTCGATTTGGAATTATTTAATCATGTTGAAACCTTGGATAAACATATATTGATCATCTTGTCCCTATGAAATTGTGTGATGATGATTGTATAGGTTTTATGGATGAATATGTGTTTTGACGAGAAGACTTAGATTTGCATAGTTTTTAATTGGAGATGGATATGATCATTGAAGATTTTCTTTCAAGTTTATATATTCCCACTTTTCATACACTGTATCAATATGTGAGTAGTGAATCAACTAGTCTAACATAAGGAGATGAGCGTTTTCAAGAAGATGACATGCTGGTCATCGAAGATTTTTGTCGAATCTCTATAATTATTTATGACAAATATAAAAAATTCCATGAATATATTGATTCAAGAAACTCTAACTTGGTCCCTTTTGTGAATAATGTGAGTCTTTTAGATGAATAACTTGCCATTTGTTTAAAGTTTGTGTGTTTATCTTTTGAAAGTTTCAAGTCTTGTCAGGAATTTGAGGAACTTCAATCTACGTTGATGGTTATGTTAGGTTCTCGCTAGCCCAATGAAACTTTTGAATTTTGTTAGATCAAAGCTTTCTCACAAATTTCCATTATCCACATTTTCTGATGGGATGTGGATTCATTCTTAAGGGATGTTTGGTATCCTCATGTTGAATCCATTAGCCCTCAAGGTAGAATTTGTTATAATATGCATAAAATATAACTAGCATACTCTTTTTCATGGTAATATTTGATCTGAAACCCCTTTGTATTTATCCATCATCAGGTCTATCACACAAACGTTTACTAAACATTACCAATATGTATGTGATTTATGGTCTAATATTGACCTTTTTCGTGATGCAGATGTGTTCATAGTAAATTTGTATTTGCAAAATTTCAAGCTAGTTGTTTTATTGTTCCCAATGCACATTCTTTACAATGGTCATACCTGATGAGTTCAATGGCTCGTAACAAGTAAATTCACGTTTTCAATAAAATTTTGTATGGGTATATCTTCTTTTCATTTGTCTCACCATTGCCATATAGAGAAGTCCTTTACCTTATACCATTTTTCTTGCATTACACACCTTTGTGTTTGTGTGAAAATGTCTATGTTGTCTATCTCTATTATTGCACCTTGGGTTATTTTGATTTTACTTGCTGATAAATTTCGACTTACTGGTCAGGATCAACTTTTATGGCTACATTAGAAATTTCATATTACTTATTCTAGATCTTCTAACCTCTTAGTTAGGTTAGGTTTAGTTGCATTTACTTAGTTTTCATTGCATTATTTTCTTTCCCTTTCATTCCCCATGTTTTTCCTTGTTTTCTTTCCAAATTCATGTCTTTATTTTCAATAAGACTGTGCATGAAATATATTTGTTTAGCTCTGAGATAATGTGACTAGACTTGGGAAAGGAAAATTCTAGTGACGTCCAACTCTTGGCTAACATGTTACTTTTATTCTTTGTTTGGGCCTATATATATTTGAAATTCAATTATGTCTATATGGAAAATACGATCCATTCAACCAAAAATCCATAAGAAGAACCATGTTTCCCGAATCTATTTAGGATCTCCATTTCTAGATTTGGTTTATTAATTGAATGGTGTTTTCTTGCCGAATCAATTGAGTAGAGAAATGTAAAGAGAAAAATTATATCGAGCATATCATAACAAAAGTGTATATGACCTTCTATGAAGGAGAAACCTCTCCTTCTCTTAATAAGTCATGATCCCTCTTCCATCCTAGAAAAATAATAAGTGCCTCAATGCATTTGAAACTTACAAAGAAAATAATGGGTGAAAGACGAGAAAAGCTTCTTGTGGAAAGAGGTGAAGCAAGTAACTTCACCATGGTACTAAACATGCTAGGCTTGTAGCAAAGTGATGCTTGAGTTCCTATAGTGACTTTGCTAGGGTACTGAATAGGCATGCTAGCAGCAGAGCAACACCAGAGATGAAAATTAATACTTTCATTATATTTAGCTCCCATTACTATATTACCCTCTCCTAGATCGGAAAAATTGTGATTTTGCAAGCCTTGTAATGTGTTTTACCGAGTAAAGACAATGGGAGAAATTGCATCTATTACCAGGATGGATGAGGAAGCTGAGGCAATAAACCGAATGAATCAATACCTATTCAAGAGGTAAGACCTCTTGTTTTAAGGCACAACCTAAAAAAACAATTCAGAGTTCTAACAGTGTGTCGCCAAGTGTTTTTTCTATGAGAACGACCTCAAAAATGTTTTCCTTGTGAAATTTTGGAGCCCACATATGTTTTCTTGAGTCATATTTTCAGTCTATCTTGTGTTATCTTGTCACTTGTTCATGTATTATAAGTCTTGACCATCCTTTCCAAGTATCAATTTTCCTGTGAGGTTAAGGTTTCCTAAGTTTAGTCTTCTTATCATTAAAAGATACAAAAGTCACTAGCTTTTCTTCGACTTACAGTTAATTTTACACTCAACAAGAACACCACACAAAACCAAGGAAGCCTAAAATTGTCTCCTAGAGAAAGAAGAGTTTATAAAATTAGAATTAACACAAACACTTTATAAGGAAAATGTTCCATCTTGAGCTTCACTACACTTCTGTCTCTTAGTGGAGTGCACTTCTATTTCTTAGATGAGCAAGCTCCTTATTGAGAGGGAGTGTGAAGTCCCTATCAATAAAAAATTCACACTCCTTGCCCTTGAAACTTGCACAATCGTCTCTAGCCAGTGTGCACCCTTGTTCTTCACACATGTGCCCTTCCTTGCTTGCATGCTAAGTGCACTCCTATAAAATAATGACCCTCTCCACTTAAATTAACTAACTTACTCATCAAGTGAAAAGTGGTGATCCTTCATGTCTTGGTTTCATGTAGATTTTCTTTATAGGCAGCCAATTCATTCTTCATTCTTCATTCTCACTATCACTGTTCACTCTAGGATGAGTGAATTTTCTCTTCACAAGGAGTTTTTCTTTATTGTTGGTTTCAAGTGTGCCAATTCCTTATAAATTTTCATATTTTTTCTTTTATTTACTTTTGTAATTTTTAGTGGCACTTTTATTTTCTAAGTGGCGTTTTGATCCACTTTTGGCATATGAAGTGTCATTTCCATCTATTATTCCTCCTACAAGTGCCATCTTGTTGTTGCAAGTGACTTTTCTATAGAATCTTCACATTCAATGACCTTTCGCCTTTTAGTCATGATTGTGACAGAATTTATAAGAAATTGCAACCATTCTCTCTCATGGTTACTATGTTATTGACTTGTTGCAAACCTTCACTTAACAATTTTTGAGCATTTTTTAGAAGGGCACACTTCTGGAAAATAGCCACCCACTATGGTTTCAAATTGTGCCCAGATAAGAAGGTCTCTCTTCCAGAGCATATACCGTACTTCCAAGGCACAATGAGGCATACTTTCCCACTGTATTTGCTACCTATGTACACAAACTGCTCCCCGGTGCACTGCAGACGATCCGTATTTATGCAGGAATGCAACAGAATACACATATAGCCATAGATATAGAGATGCAGTGGAAATAATGCTTCATTTTATTAATAAAACAAAAGACTGAAATGAACAGCTAGGGCACTGGTAGCATATCCCTGAGAAGAGATGTGGCGGCTATAGGACTCTGAACTTTGTTACAATGATACATAATGGAAATGAGCGAGCAAGGGCACTGGTAGCATATCTATGAGAAGATATGTGTCGGCTACAGGCCTCTCCACTGTGTTACAAAACTGAAAAATGGGAATAAGCGAGCTAGGGAACTGGTAGCGCTTATCTCTAGGAAGAGATGTATCGGCTCCCAATCCCCTGAACTGTGTTACAATGAGGCTCGAAGGCCTATTTATTGTTGAGAAACAATTTAAAACCTAAAACTTCCAAAAACCTAACCCTAGGAGATGAAGTGCCAAAACTGTGGGCCCCATTTGGGTATGTTGGTGGTTCAACTTCCTGAGGGCGTAACTTTAGCATCCGATATCCATTTGACACGCTCAATAGCTCGTTAGAAAGATATATTCGAGGAATACAACTTTTGAGAGAGCGAAATTGGTCAAGGACCCATGTTTCTCCCCATTTTTCCAAAAATATTCGTTTAGGGCCTCAAAACAACTCCGAATGTTCAGGACCCAAAAAACTGCTATAAATAGTAAGTTGTGTTGAAACTTACAAACTGAAATAAATGATGGGGGGGGGTTCAAATGGACTCTATGTGGCCACCAATATCCACCTAGATCATTAAGTCCCCAAAACGGCTTCGGTAGTGCAGGACCTGAAAACTTGCTAAAAATAGTAAGTTGTGCTGAAGCTGAAAAATTGAAAGAATTGATGCTACAGGTCCAAATGGAATTGGTGGGAGGCCACCGATATACACCTGGATCATTCCTCCCTCCTTAGGAAGCAATGGTATCCATTGCGTTAAGTTCCTCCATGGGGGGGGGAGGAAAATTGTACTGAACTTGGTGTTGGATTTATCCAGGATGTCGTGGACCTCTTGGCAGACGTGCTGGATGTATATGTGACGCCGGTGGGCAGCCATTGAAGGATCTGGGAAAATTTATCCATCATCGCATTCCTTTGTTTCTTGAGGACCTCCTCGAGTAATATTTTGATAGGATCTCCTTCTCCCTCGTCTTTCTTTCCTTCAGCCATGGGGGGTCGTCGGGGTTGCGAGGTTGAACTCCTTATACCCTGGCCGCGTTGGGGACATGAAAAGAAAAATAGAGAAGGAGCAGACTCGCTCTGATACCACTGATCCTTATTTATGTAGGAACGAAACATAATACACATATATCCATAGATACAGAGATGTAGCTGAAATAATGCTTCATTTTATTAATAAAACAAATGACTGAAATGAACAGCTAGGGCGCTAGTAGCACATCCCTGAGAAGCGATGTGGTGGCTATAGGCCTACGAACTATGTTACAATGATACATAATGGAAATTAGCGAGCGAGGGCACTGGTAGCGTATGTCTGAGAAGAGATGTGTTGGCTATAGGCTTCTCCAATGTGTTACAGCACTAAAAAGATGGGAACAAGCGAGCTAGGGAACTGGTAGCGCTTATCTCTAGGAAGAGATGTATCGGCTCCCAGCCCCCTGAACTGTGTTACAATGAGGCTTCAAGGATTATTTAATGTTGATAAATAATGTAAAACCAGAAACATCCAAAAGCCTAACCCTAGGAGATGAAGCGCCAAAACTGTGGGCCCCGTTTGGGCAAGATGGTGGTTCAACTTCCCGGGGACATAACTTTAGCATCCGATCTTCGTTTGACACGCTCAATAGCTCGTTAGAAAGATATATCCAAGGACTACAAATTTTGAGTGAGAAACATAGGTCCACAACCCAAATTTCTCCCCATTTTTCCGAAAAGCTTCGTTTAGGGCCTCAAAACGGCTCCGGAAGTTCAGGACCCAAAAAACTGTTATAAATAGTAAGTTGTGCGAAAATTACAAACTGAAATAACTAATGGTGGGGGTTCAAATGGAATCGGTGGGTGGCCACCTATATCCACCTGGATCATTAAGTCCCCAAAACGGCTCTGGAAGTGCAGGACCCGAAAACTTGCTAAAAATAGTAAGTTGTGTTGAAGTTGAAAAACTGAAAGAATTGATGCTACGGGTCCAAATGGAATAGGTGGGTGGCCACCGATATCCACCTGGATCAACAAACTTCCAAGAAACAGTGTGTCACCCCCTTGCTCAATGTAACTGAGACCTATGCTTGATAGGTATCTTTATCTTCTGCAGAGCGCATGATGTAGTTCTAAGCCTATGTCAAGCCTTGTCTGCCCACTTTTATCCTAACATGTGCCCTCTCTTCCTTTTCTTGGTGTAGTGCGCACTTCCAATGACTAGTAAAACCATGTTGTCTCACCCTTCATAGGCTTGTTCCACAATTTTTCCCAGATATTTCCTTGATCATTGTATTTTTCATTATTTACATGTGATAACTAGCAGATTTCTAGAAAATGACCTTTGTTAACCATGGGTGATATTCCAATTGTAGCTGTTGGGGATAGAAAATACATTTTTCTTTCATCCTCCATAGAAACAATGCCTCCTGCCACTCGAAAGCTACATCAAAGGAAACTTCAGAGAATAGTACTAAGGAGGATGTAAAATGCACTAAGACAATTGTTCCCATCTAATTAGATACAAAGTGCTTCATTGACAAATCTATCAAGGTCTCATGGAAGAAAAGAAAAGATTCCTTCATGCAAAATCAATTCCTAGATAATTTGGAAGTCAAGGAAGTATACATAAACATCAAGTGGTCCAACACATAGATTGTCATGTAAATTTCCTGTATTACCTTGTGGGGAAGCTATCAAATGGACCTAGTTACATATGGATAGAAATAATTTGGTTCTTAACACTAAAAGTGAAAAGGATATTACCACCTACCATCCACATTATATGCATTCATATTACGAGAGGGTAACTCCCAAGAAGTATCTCAACACACCGTTTTATGCGACATGGGCTAATATGAATACCAATGAGGTCATTAAGTCTTGGTGGAAAGAGCCCACAAAATTCCACCATAAGCCAAATGCAATTAAAATGAATGAATATTTAAGAAAGGATTATCAGTATCTTATGGTGATGTGTTTTTGATTGCATGGAAGGAAGAACGTTGAATACTTTAAATATAATTGGATCTACTTTCTCAACCTAGTTGTTTCTAGAGGAAAAGTATTAAACTGGGCTGATATTCTCTATCATGAACTACAACGTAACAAGAACAGGGAAAGAAAACTTTACAATTCAAACAATCACTAGATCTCTACATGTCCACTTATCTGATAGATTGAATTCATGCTCGTCAAAAGTTCATAGGGATGAGGTGGAACTATACCCCTTAGGAGAAGTTACACAGTTACTATTTCCATTGCAGATTGTTGTTAGAAATAGATTTCTGAGGAATGCATACACAAATGGATGAACACTTCTTTGCATTTGTTTATAATATGATTTATGAAACAAAGTCTCCTTGCATGATGAATCAAGTGAAGGAGGCACTTTATGATATTGTTAGTTGGTTTGCTTCACCATAGGGAACATACGTTAGAGTTTTAGGGTGTCAAACTTCCCCCTCACCTTATGCTGAGGGATGTGACCAATAAAGTGGTCTTGCAGGAGGTAGCCTATCAGTTGAACAATAATTTTTGCACACAAATGCAAAGGAAGAAGAAATATTTTTGGCCATATTTTCCTTTACGTATTGGATTGTATGAGCTTGAGATCCTTAAGGAAGTTGATGCTCAAATTGAAGAAATCACGTGTCGTCATTTTTGAACCATGATTTTTCATATCTATGATACTAGAGAACATTGTAAACAAAAATTGTAGGAAGGTATGCTACAACTGACTAATCAGTCAATTAGATCCTCCTCTGGGTTTCCATCTCCAAATCAGCAAAACGACAATTATTTCTCCACCTGACGATAGGGTTATGGTTATATCTAGTTTTATCTTTGACCAGGAAAATAAGAGAATTGTATAAGAAATGAAAACATACCATCCTAATAACTATGATCATCTATTCTCCATCGCCACAAAACGAGTAATATCATCCAATACCAGGAGGAATCCTTGAGCAGTCATGGTAGAAAATGTGCCTTTTGTGACAAAAACAAAAGTCAATATAGAGCATCTTTTGTACAAATTCATAGAAATTTTATACTATTGATGTATTCGAATTGAAAAAAATAGAATACAAATTTCCTCTATTATTTAGTGGAATGGAAATCACAATTTACAAACACATGCAATGTCATGTAACCATTAAAACACTACAAGAACACAGTGATTTACAATTATGAAAAACCCCTTCACTGCTTTTCATTAATAAAATGATAAATATAAACTATTAAAATGTCTTTTTTTGATCATGAAGCACACCCTGCACTGTAAAATTGTTCTCCATCTAGATGTCCTACTGCAGTCAACACTTATCCAATTCAAGGCCGCAACTTTCTCCTATTACCTTGCGCAATCATGGAGGAAATTAGCACCTAAAAGATAGAAATTTCTCCTATTTTATTACGCAGTTCCCAAGGAATGATTCTTTAGCTTAAATTTTAATATTGTACACTCAACTAGTATACAATTGATAATTACAATGTTCCTTTTCCTCCACTTCAGCTACAGAATTCAAATTTCATGCATGTTTGGGCTATTTTTAGTTGATTTACTATTTTAACTAGGAGTTCATTGAGTTAAAAATAGTTCTACTACTCAACTGAGCTTTAATTGACTTAAATACTTACTTGAGCTTAGCTAAATGAGTCTAACTGAAAATAAATAAACCATATTGATAATTTTTAGCAATCACTACATCCACAATTCTACTTTTATATTATAACCCGAATTTCCTCAGTAAACTAGTAGAAAATGCTATGTAATATAAGTTAACTACAATCCAAGTCATCCTGTTGATGTGGAAAATAAAATTATTAAATTTTACTAAGGAACAAGTCAAATTTAGCTTTTGTTTATGCAATTCAGAACACTCCATTTTAGCAAGAAAGGTATTTTGCACCACCCCTATCTTGCACCTCTAGAATTCAAATTTTCATCTTCACAATTCCTTTGTCAAGATATCTGCATCCTACACCTCACCTGGAATTTACTGTAGCATCATAACTCTCCTATGCACACAATTGCGCAAGTGATGGTACCTCATATCAATGTTCTTGGACCTGTCATGAAATATTGGATTCTCAGAGAGTTTGATACAATGTTTATTATCACAATAAATCACTATTGTGTCCATCTCCTCACTGAAAATACCCACATATATTTTGCTCATCCATATGGCCTCACATGTTTCTTGACTTGCAACCATGTATTCAACCTCTTCTGAGCTAAGGGCCACAAAACATTTTTTGCTGCTATTCCTAGAAATAGTTGTAGATCCAACACTTAAGATTACACTAGAATTACTTTTCTTTTCTGATAGACTCCCTTCCCAATTTGCACTGGTAAATCCTTGGAGCTTCAATCCCCCTATTCTCCTGTACCATAACCCATACTCGGTTTTTCCTCTAACGTACCTAAACACATGCCTTATTTCCCTCCAATATAGCTTGGTAGGATTCACCATGGCTTGATTCAATTGATTAACTGCATAGCATACACCGGCCCTTGTGTTCACCAAATACATCAAGGATTCCACAAGTTGTCTCTAGATGGTAGCATCTACAGCTTCTCCCGAAGAAGCACTCTCCTTGCTCCAGTTTGTAGCTAGAGTTGTGTCCATAGGCTTGTAGTTATCCATGTGAAATATCTAAAGTATTTCAGACGAATACTTCCCCTAACTCACAAATAGGTCACCATCACCCTGCCATACTTCCAGCCCAAGGAAGTAATGCATCAAGCCCCTATCCATTATCTCAAATTATCTCGCAAATTACTCCTTATAGGTGTGGCTCAACTGCTCATCCCATGTAAGTATGAAGTCATAGAGATAGAATACCAAGATAATAACCCTGTCATCTACCATAATGTGATAAATATTGGCATCGTCTTCAATTTTATTGAATCTCAATCCACTAATATATGTGCCGATCTGAATCAACCATGCTCAGGGCACCTGTTTGAGACTATACAAGGCTCTCCTGAGTCTACACACATGTGTCTCCGTGTCATATTTCTCAAATCCCTCTGGATGCTATATGTAAATTTATTCCTCAACAACATAATAGAAATGTAGTCTTCAGATCCATCTATTGTATTTTCCACCCAATCTGATGCTACTAATTGTAGAATAGTTTTAATTGAGGAATATATTTCCATCGGGGAAAGTTTTTCCTCATAGTCCACTCCCTCTACCTGAGAGAAGCCTTTGGCCACAAATCTAGCCTTGTACTTCTTGATTCTACCATCAACTGCATGCTTCACTTTATAGATCCATATGGAACCAACCACTAACTTTTTTTCTAGTCTCTTCACCACCTCCCATACATTTTTCTTCATGATGGAATCATAATCCTCCACCATGGCATAAACCCACACTGGTTGAGAAAATCCTTGGTCAAATGAAGAAGGTTTCATCTCAATTATTTCTATCATGAGAGCCATATACCCATTGTATATTTTTGGTGACCTCCTCTTCCTACGCTGAGATGTAGGGTCTCTCAGATGCTCCTGTGCATCTTGTACCAATGAGTCTGCTTCTTTGGTTGTCTTTCTCCTCTCTTTGGAAGCTTCTGGTTGAGTGGGTACCTCCACTCAACCTCCTATCTAATCCTCTCCTTGTGGTTTCTCCACAACATCTTGAAGCTTTGCGCGAGGCCTATCCTTTGGAGCTAGAACCTCCTCCTTCGGTGGGATACTCAAATCTTGATCTATAGATAATATCATAGAATTATAATCATCAAATTTGACATCTCTCCTCACTAGTATCATGCCGAGTGAGGGAAAATACACTCGTTAATTTTGTGGTGTCACTATGTATCCTACAATGACACCCGTCTTAGTTTTAGGCTCAAATTTCGTCCTTCTAGCCTTGGAGACATGACAATACACAATAGCTCCAAAAATTCTGAAATAAGATATGTTTTTCTTCTTCCCAGAGAAATATTATTCGAGTGTGATCATGCCAAGGATTCTATGAGGGCTCCTGTTCTGCAAGTAACCTGTAGTGTTGCATTCTTCTACACATAAATTTCATGGTAGCCCATGATCATGCAACATGGCCCTTGTTATTCCCACTATTCTTATGTTCTTCCTTTGAGCCACACCATTTTTTTGTGGGTTATGGTGTCCTATCAGTTCTCTTCTAATACCCTCTTTGGAACAAAATTCCTTGAAGGTGCTACAAAAATATTCTCCTCCATTATCATTTCTTACGGCTTTCATTTTTTGACTAGTATCATTTTCAACCAATGTTGAATTCAACAAATTTTGAGAAAACTTCATCCTTCTTCTACATGAAGGAGATCCAACATTTTATAGAAGTGTCATAAAAAAAATCATATAATACTTTTGTTTTGTTGTAGAGGCTGTAGAAAATGGTCCAAACACATCTAGGTGTACTCACTCCAAGATTTCTCTAGATCTACTGTCTCAGCCATGGAAGGTGGATTTGACATATTTCCCCAAAGTGCATCCCTTGCAGACATCATGCTAGGCAAGGGTGAATTTTGGCAGATCAGTGGTAATATGTTGCATTATTTTTAAGGCCCCATGGTGCAAGTGTCCCAATCCTTTGTGCTAGAGTTCTCTAACATCTCAACTTTGCACTTTTTCTTCCTTGCTACTCAGTGAAATGCAAGATTCCATCTCAAGTTTTTAGATATTCTTTACTCGAACTCAAATCTCTTTCACCTACCCAGAAAATACATTTCTTAGAAAGGATTTCCCCTTACTGAAAGCAATTTCATAGCCACTATTCTCCAATATAGCTAGATAAACTAGGTTCTTATTCATCCTAGGTACATATATTGTATATTTTAGATGAATATGGGAGCGTAACTCCCTCTTAAAGGTAATGGTACCAATTCCTTTATTATTGTATCACTCATCATTCCCAAGTTATATGTGCATCTAGGTATCCTTCTCCTCTAGGATACTAAAGAATTATTTACATCCTGTCATATGGAACGAGGCACCTGAATCTAGATACCATACACTCCCCATTAGAGTTCCCACCATGCATGCAATCAAGACACAGTATAATTTTAATTGTGAGGTAAGTGCTTCACCTCCTGCTCTTCCTGAAGCCTTCTTCTTAGAATTATTATTTAGAAATTTTGTTGCATGGTGCCCAAATTCATGGTAGTGAAAGCATTTTATCTTGCTCAAGTCCACTTCTTGCCATTTTTCTGGTTGGTCTTCAGTTTTTTTTGGGAATTCTTTCCCTTGCATTTATTTCCATTCCCAACCAAGGAAAAATTATCTTCCTCCTCAGATTTGGATGTTACTCCATCTCTAGTGTTCCACCAAATTAATTCCTGAACCAAATTAGACCAGAGTCTCTCCCAATTTCATAATTTGTCCCTTCCTTTTACACATTCCTAGTAGTTGTACCGGGATTTTGAAGGCCTAGGAGAGCTAGCCTCACTAACTATGAAGAGGGAATATTTTCTCCAACTCCTACAAGATCATATCAACATTGAGTGAACCTACAGACGTAATGTGGAATGGTTTATCCTTTTTTCATGCGGATGTTTATGGGCTTGTCCCTCAATGTCAATTTCCAGGTATCACTACCATTTTTAAATAACTGAGTGAGGTTCTTCCACATTTCAAATGGAGTCTCCTCGCCATGTAAATTCCAGACTATGTGGTCTCTCACACCCCCTAGGATGATCCTCCAATATTTTGTGGTATCCTTCTTCCACTGGGATAACTATTGTGTAATTGATATTCTTGGTCTTGGAATGTTAGTTTTTGTGTACTCCAGCACATCATTATCATTGAGCGTTGTTTCCATCATGTATTTCCAGGCTATGAAATTAGAGGTTACCTCAAGGCCATACTCCAATATCATTTTGTTGAAATAAATTTTCCCGCATAAAAGAAAACTTCTTCACTGAATTTGCAAATCAAATTCTATGAAGGATAAGATATATTGTGTTAGGGTCCTATAAGTATAGGATTAATAATTTTGAATTGACTTATGATAGTCTTGTAAAATATGTACATACCTTGCTTTCTGCAAGTTATTTTCCCATATTTTGTAAAAAATAAAAATAAAAAAAATAGAAAATCAAAAAGGGGGTAAAAGTCCTAAAAAGAAAAATCAAAGGACTTGAAAGAATATAAACCACCAAATAAAAAGAAATAAAACATGAAGGTGAGCAAGTCCAAATGCCACTAATTTTTACTTTTTGCAAATGATTATGGCAGAGTGTCAATAAATTCCATAATCCATGATGAGTTAAACTATTTAATCCTAACTTGTCATGCTGTCAATTTTCATGTTCTAGATAGTGAATAAAGATTAGTCAGACAATTTAATCCTGACTAATCAGTAGATAGGTAGAGAATAAAGAGGAGCTTATCAGTTTAATATGAGCCCTCGGATGATATAAGGTATATTTAGATATTTTTTATGCTTTTTAAAAGAATAAAATGTTTCAAGGTAGAAAGATCAAGTGCACTTGCAAAATGGAAGAAAAAAATGTTAGATTAAAGTTGGGTAGGCAGAAAGGAGTGGGAAGAAGCTTGTAAATATTCATCACCGGGTAAAAATTACTAATTTCCCATCCCCTGTAGTAATTCTGCATTCTAGACTCTCAGTCAAAGAGGCTCAACGCATTTCTCTAACTTCTGTTGGGACTGGACCCAAGGCTCAATAACTGTTATTTAAAAGTGTTGAATTCCTATATTAATCCCCAATCATAATTATTTACCCTTCATTCACCCATCACAACTCAAAGATACATAATATCCGATTTTATTAACTTCCTCCATTTCATAAAACATTCAAACCCTCAAAAAACATCTTATCCTAAGTAAAAGTGGTGAAATCATCAAAATGATAAACTTTGCATTAAGGTTTTCACTTTACTTAGTTATATAGGTATATTTCTTGAGTATGTCATTTTCCTTGTCATATTGATTTCTAACATATTTTATTAACTCCCTAAAGGAAAACCTTATCCTATTAATATAACTCCTTGTATTTTAAATATCCCCTAAAAACCCACTATTATAAGATTTTATGCCAAAGTTAACTATCCACGTGTTGAAATAAAATCCTAAAATATACCCCCTTTGGCATAAAACTAACTATATATAAATACCACGCCCCTTATAGTTATTAAACCCCCATGGTTTAAAAACTATATAATGAAATAAAATACAAATAAGCCTTCGGAAGTATATTATGTAATTGAAAAAAATAAAAAGTACTTCCGCGCTTATCATAAAGTTTAACTTAAACTAAACTTTAAACCCAAAGCCTTTGTATATACATGTTTCTATCTCTGCATTAAAAAAACAACCCAAGGTTTATTGTGGAAGAACTAAAACTTTATATCATGTTTCGCATTGGCTTTTCCCTTGTATTATTTCCAACTATATATTAGCCTCACGCTATAAATAGCTTAACCCACGTTAAAACCCACTTAAACCCGCCTTACACACCCCCAACATACATAGAAACCTTTTTTATCATACCATATAGCCCCGCTTATATACATAACCCTTTATTTTCATATAAGAACTTTGGTTAAAATGCACATCATACAAAGGTTTTTATTACATTTTCAATCTGCCACCACATGTATAGACCCTGGTCCCACCATATCTTTCATCACAACTTCCCTTTTAATCTGGACCGTTCGCCCCGACCTTCCAGATCCAACGGCGGAGGGTGCATTTTGCACTCATAACTTGATTGTCAACCCAACACCCAAATGAATGTGAAATGGGCAGTTTTACTATTCACGCCTCCTGCGACGTGGTGCAATATCATTGCATTGTGTTTGTTTGGGGGAAAACAGCTTACAACCCAAAGCCAGCGCGAAAACCATTTCCTGTTTCACATTCAAAAATTTAAAACCGCTCCCGCCTTTGATTAGACCCGCATTAAATGTGTTTAATAAAAATTCATATCAAAGGTTAAAACCTTTTTTATGTCATTTTTTAGTGTTATTTGTGTGTTCCGATTGATAAAACTCCACTCGATTATGTAAAAGCTCTTCTGCACTATTTTTAGACTTTTATCCCGATAAGAGAGCTCAATTTGACCGGAAATCCCCTGTTTGAAGACCTAAAGAGACATTCTGTACTCCAACAAGATGGACCAAACCTTCTCGGCTCCAACAAGTCAGAAAAATTTCAAATTCAATCACAGAAGATCCCAGAAACCCTTCTGACAGTCGAAAACCTACCATCTGAGGTATTTTTTCGACATTCAAGCTTGCAATTGCTAAGTGAAAATCGTTTATAATTAAAGCCAAGCCATAATCCAGAGAAATTGTCTGTGTAATTTTCCCAGAAAACATGTAGAAATAGGCCAAACCCTGGCCAAGTTTTCCCAGAAAAAACTGTGTTTATAAAAACCCTTTCCGATGCCAATTTCCTCAATTTATCTGCTTAAAATCCCTGAATATCAATTACAGAAGCCAAAAAAGGTTTGCAGACCTACAAATCTCCTCAAAATTCATTTTTACAGTCTAGATTATGCAGAAAACCCTTGTTTTCTGTCTTAAACCAATTTGCATATCCCAGAGACTTAAATTGAGAGAAATTATTATTGAAAGTCATCCTTAACCTGCAAATTTCTAAATTTATCATCTATTATATAAAATCAACTATCGCAAACAGTTTAAGCTTTCTTTAGTTATTCAAAATGACTAAGAAATAGATGATATCCAAAGCTGGAGGTTCTAAGACTACCAAACCTAAGGGATCCAAGCCTCCTAAGTCAGAAGCATGAAAAGCCATCAAATTCAATCCAGCACTCACTACAAAAACCACTGTGTCTCTCAATCCCCTTCAACCACCAGTACCTAATGAAGAAACCATCCCCTTGACTAATATGGATTATAAAATTGTAGACCCTGTTGTAGAATTCAATCTATTGGAGATTCACAATTGGTGTTTTGATAAGTTATTAGATAAAGATGAAATGCCTATTTGGGAGACTAATATACCCAAATATATGGTTCCAGTAACACACACTAGCCAAGACCTTGTGAGATTATGTGAGAAAGACTATGTACCAGATCAAAGAGCAATTGTTAATGCTGATAGGGAGATTCTATTTTCTATTACTGCAAAATCCAACAATGAGATGTTATAATTACAATTTGATCCCAAGGTAGTTCCTCTATCCATAGAATCTTTGACTTATTTGTATTTCGGTTTAGATTTTCCTAAGATATTTATGACTTTCCAGAACTTTATGCGATCTCATGCGGACATTCCAAAGCTAAATCCTCCTTACTCCACTTCCAAATTTCCTGAAGGATCCAGACATTTGATATTAATGCTTTCTTTCATACTAGGATACTTCACAGATGAATTCACTGATGAATCCATCCTTGGGTTTTTATCTACTTTATCTCCTGTTCAACCTCCTGCTATGATATTTGACTATGCTAGATTTATAGCTGATAGTATCCACTATGAATTGACCAAACTTCCCACTAAAGGGGTGTTCAGATATTCATCATACTTATTTCACTTATTCTTGTATTTTCAATCTGACAAGTTTCCAATTGCATTACAAAAAATGGACTTAGAGGGCTAGCCTCTATCCATTGTTTTCTGGACCACTTTACTGAGGAAAGAAAGCAGTGATTTTAGTTTTACAGACTTTTCAGATCTATTCCTCCAACCAGCAATGAGAATATTATATAAAGCAGAGTAGCCTAGGATAAGTGAGGACATGAAGACAATATTTCAGTTATCAGAACTGTGCAAGATGGGAGACTGGTATTTGTATGAAAAGCACACAGAATTGAGGATTTTTGGATCAAATATATTGCCTTACAAATTTCCTAAGTATTTTAGCATTAGAGTTTTTGCATTAGAATACTTAAGACAGGTTTTCAACTCTGATTCCATTAATTTCATGGCTTCTAAAAAAAAACCTGAGTTCAAGTTGAAAAATCAGATTGGTCCTTTTATTGTAAATAACAGAAATGCTAAAAAGGATATAGAGACAATATTATTAAAGTTAAAATTTCAGGAAAGCTTCCCTTGGAACTATGACCCTCAAGGCATTCTTAGCAATATAAGGGTCAACTGTAAACTGCCTCCTTTCATACATGAGCCCAAAATATAAATTGAAAAATTTGCAAATAAAAAAGAATGGGCAAATAATACATTGAAAGATAAAACAGTAAATGAAGAGCTAGCAGAAAAGATGGATGTTACACAAACTACGTTAGTTGCAAAGTAGACTGAAGCCTCTACAAAAAGAGGTAGAGATGAGGGAACCTATACAGCTGAGACCACCACAGATACAAAATTCAAGTTGATTTACAATAAAAAGGCTCAAATTTAGTTCCATAGGGAAAGAAAAAGTAATTGAAGTTGTGGATACACATGAGCCTGATGTAAACAATGATGAGGCTACAGTAATAGTAAATGAAACTCTTGCAGGCATACAAGAAGGTCAAACAGTAGGTGAACAACATACTCAGATGATTGAAAGACAGAAAAACATGGAGGCTTCTTCCTCACACATAGTGGAAGAAAAATGCCTAGCATCAAAGAAAGGTACAAGCAAATCAAACAAAAGAATGAAGAAATCAAAAGTTAGATTTAATCTCAGTTTCTTAAACAGAAGCCAGGGAATCAGAACAAGCTACTTACAACCTTTGACTATTCCAAAAACAAAATGATCATGTGATAGCTGCAACCAACTACTTCAACACCTAAGACAGTGGCAGACTACAAAAAAGCTGAGTTTGAAGTAGATACCGAAAATCTGCATGAACTAGACCAAATAGAATTTCACAGACATAGCTCTAAGATGTTATATTATATTGTGGTAACAAAGGCTATGCGTGCTACTAAGTTGCATAATACCATTATTAACATGCAGGATCAAATGAAATTGGACAAAGGCTCTTTGTATGCTAAAGATATAAAGATTAAAGCCTTAGAAGACTTAGTTTTACAAGTGGGAGTTGATTCTTATGATGCTCCAGCAGCAGAAATATTAATTAAAAAGAAAAATGAAGACACTGTAGCTTTGAGGAAACAACTGAAGCTTCCTCAAATTGAGCACCCTCAAACTAAAGAAATTCTTCAAGAACAAATTGAAAAAGAAGACATGATGCAGTTGATTATCAAACTAACTGCTCAAATAAAATAAATGGAAACACAATTGGATCAACTTGTGAAAGAGAAAGAAACTATCAAAGAAGTTGAAGCTCTAATTATCCCCTCAGTAATACCAGAAATTACCACAGCTGTGGCCTCTACATTTGGAGAAAAATTAGCACCTAATGAGCCATTGGCAACTGTAGTGCTAGTGCATTTAGCTACAACATCACCCATTGATTCTTCAACAACACAGGTACAACACACAGATGATGCAAGGCAATAGTAAAGGCTATGGAGGAATTGTCACTAAAAAACAATGAAATTAATAGTTTGAAAAAGATGATTCATAATATGGAAGCCTCCAACAAAACAACATTAATCAATGCCAACAATTATGAGCAAATGGCCAAGAGACTTGAAGAGAAAATTAAAAGCCTACAAAAAGACTTGAATTTCACTGAAAAAATTTCTTACATAAGAAATTACCTTTGGAAAAATATAATTGGTGCCATTCATCTCCAATTGCCTTCAATTAAAATTATCTATGAATAGAGAGACTTACTTCTAGCCGCACAAGCAGAAATCCAAAAGACAAAAGAAGTGTTAGCAAATAAACCAGCACAAGCTTTGAAGCTCATCACTTTCTTGAATAGTAAAAATAGAGTAGAGTTATAATAATTACAGGTACATGATAGAACAAAGACCATTTTACAGATCAAGAAGGTTCTGACAAAGAGAAATCTGATGAAAAATTTAGAGGAAAAGTGTGATGCAACGAATATTTCTATAACCAAGTTTTTAGCAAAATATACTATGCTGAGACAAACTGGTCTTCCAGATATTTATGTCTTCAATGAAAAACTAATGGCCCAAAAATATTATGACAAGAAGATAAGGGATTTTTCAAAAGAACAAATTAACAAGCCACTGCCACAGGGCTCTCCCACAGAAAAGGTCATTCTTCAATATATCGAAGACTTGTTTTTTGTTCAAAATGAGATCAAGCATATTTTTGTCTTTAAGCCTAATTTTTCGAAGTATATAGATGCTGATGAAAACTTTAGAAAGCTCAAAAATTTGACAATACCAAATGCAGAGAAATGGCATGCTTTTACAGATTTAATGTAGCATTGAAAAGACAAAAAAATGAAGAGAAGTACATGAGAAACAGTCCAACAAAAGTGAAACCAAAAATACAGTTAGCTGATTTTTTTTACTGAACAAAGGCTTCTTTTTACAGAAGTAGAGAGTGAAAATATTAGTCAAAGTGTATCAGGGTTAAAATAACAGCGTTAAAGTGTATCAGAAGAAAGAGTATCAGTGAAGGAAGCTCAAACACATATATTTCCTAAGCAACCAGCAAGCAGGACAACTTGCCAATTAAAGCTCCTTGATTAGATAGAGTTGTTCTATATATTTTGGATAAGAGTACAACTTGCTAATTTGTTAAGCAGCTGTCCCTCTTATTTTGTAAAGATATTTTGTATTTCCTAAATATATTTCTACATCTCTCTAGGATATTTGTAAACAATATTTTGTATAAATATTTCACTCTTTGAAGTATTAAGTGTGGAATAAAATTGCCAATATTACTATAGACTTTTGTTGATACATTGGAGGCTTTCATGTGTTGAATTCAAAGTAGTAGTCTAGACAAAGCTTAATGTGGCATCATAATTCAGGATTCATGCGATAAGTTGAAGAGTGAAGTACATTTCTTCCTTTCAATGTTTCTTTTCTGAGTTTCATGCATTCCATTATATATATTAGCTCAATATTAACGAGTAACTAGGAATATTACTATAGGACTAGCCTTTTGCTCCTTGCTTTTAACTAAGTTACCATTTAAATGTTTTCTGCTGATTTCTGGTGTTAGGAATCCTTCATTTCTCCTACTCCCATTTGACCCCTGCCTCCTTCTTGAATTTTCTGCATCAAAGGATCCTTCATTGACCTTTATCCCAATCATACCATTTCATCAAAAACCTTTCCCCAAATCTCTTAGGGTTATCTACCTTGCCCTGAATACATTTGTACCCCTTTGGCCTTGCCTTCTAGTACTGCTATCTAGAGTTAGACTCCATAGCCCAATGGACAAGTAGATCTCTCCTTAGTTCAATCCTAAGTGATCTTTACCCACCAAAAACTTTAAAAACAAAACCAATTATTCTATCATAACTAGCCTAAAAACATAAATAAAAAACAAAGATAAATCTTATAGAGAGAGCCCTCTCTGAATTGTAGGAAGGCTAAATCCTAGAATTCCAAGTAGTTTTGTGGTTATCCCTAGTTTTCTTAGACTAAAAAAAAAATGCCCACAACTTTGCGAAATTACTAGGGTGATAACATATTGGTTGGTTTGTAGTGTGATTTATACTTTGATATCATTTATAAATCAATAGAAATTTTATACTACTCCAATATTTGTATTGAAAACAAGAGTTTACAAATTTCCTCTACTATTCTGTGGAATGAAAATCATAATTTAGAAACACATGTAATGGAATTCAACCATTAAAAAACCACAAGAACATAGTGATTTATAGGGGAACCCAACTCGGAAAAACCCCTCCACTATTTTTCATTAATCAGATGACAATGAGAAACTATTACAATGTCTTTATTCAGTCATGAAGCACACCCTACACTGTAAAGTTGTTCTCCTGCTGAATTTCCTACTCTGGCAAACGCTTAGCCAATACAAGGCCCCAACTTTCTCTTATTTAGTTGCGTAATCTTGGAGGAAATTAGATCCTAACAATAGAAAAAAATGGCTAATTAGTTACTAAAAAAATGACTAAAATTTACATATAAACGACTATTTTTTGGTCGGTGACCAATAGTAGCTAATTTACAGTATGTTATAATGCGACCAAATTTTGGTCATTTTCAGCTTATTCATTAATTAGTTATCTCAATTTTGCAGTCTAGTAGTATGTTTGGTAATTAATGTAGTCATTAATTTTTTTATGCGGAATTATGTATTACGGATAAAACATTCTTCCCTAAATATGGTGCACATTTAGAACAACAGATTAAAGACTTTGCAACTACTTTTCCTAACAGTAAATAGACACATAGAATATATTAAAAAACTTACTTGGAGTCCAAGTGCTTCCCATTCTCCTTCTGTCGCTCTTGCTGTAGCTTCAAATCCAAGATAGATCGCCAAAATATTTCCTACAAGAATGAACAGTAAATAATAAAGAGATTGCAATATACAGATGGATATTTATGTTAATCATTTAAATCAATGAAAAATGAAACATTTACATCATATGGAAATCCATAATATGAAAGACAAAAGCTTATACAAATACATATGTGGGAAAGTAAGCAGCAATATTTATTAATGGATAGAAGGGGAGGATACAACCAGTGATTGATTTGATGTCACCAACTCCAGCATCATCCTAGCCTCATCACAATGAACATCTCTCCAATAGCATATCACTCAAATCAAATCCTTAATTGAAATTCGACCAAAATTTCTCTACTCAATTTATTCCTTCTCAAACACTAGGATCTGTGCTCAATTTATAGATTAGTTGAAGGTTGTTTCACAATCAATGACTTTATAATAATAGGCAAGACATGTTTCCCAACTCAGAGGTGTTGAATGGACACATGGATTCAAATTTTGACACATATGCACTCTTCTAGAAGGCACTGGCCATGTGGAGATTTCGGAACAATGAGAATTTCGCTCCCAATTGACCAACGCACCCTTGACTATCGGGAAGTGCCTTTCTGAGCACCCTTGAATGGAGGTGCCTGCATATGAAAATTAGTTAGCCCCTTGAGAGACTGTGTTGGTGAGCTCATAGGTGATATAACATGTACTTCAAATCTTGGAAACCTTGCAATGGAAGTCATGGATGATTTGTCTTTGTTCTTTATCTTAGGGCATGCAACAACTGAAATGATAGGGGATGATAGACCCTATTCATTATTTCTAGGGATGATGTCCAGCTAACCAGGTCATTGGGAATGGTTCCCAAATTGACCTATAACAGATTTCCCCCTTAAGAATGAAGTTAGAATAATAATAACAATACTTTTTGAATGACATGATTTACACTATGATGGGTTGGGGCTGAAGAGAAGTGGCGACCTACATCATTCTTACAATACAATACATCATAATATATCCTCTTGATCACGAATTCTTGAGGGAAGGCATTTCCATGCTCAACACATAAACTATTTAATAACATGTACATAGTGCAGAAAGTATTCTACATTGGAATGTTGCCCAATACAGACATGCCTACAGATATAGGCCCATGTTCGGATGACGATCTATATGTAAGGTCACTGTACAAATTATGTGTACAAAAATCCTAAAATCACCGCCTCGATGGCTGAGACTAGATCTGAGGTCTTCTTATCTCGTTCACTCGATCATTCGGGTACAAGTCTAGCCATGCGAATATATGATTTTTAGTTGAACATGGTAAGACATCGTTTGATTACCAGCCAATGATGTGGGTTGTTAAAAAACACGATAGAAACACCATTGATGTCAATGGACCTCACGGTATTGCAGTACATTTCATAATGCATGAATAGATGATTTTTTGTTGAACACCAAACAAAATCTTTCGGTCAAAAGTTTAGAAGCGGGGATCTTGTCAATGTTGTAACAAGCCTCATGGCACTGGAATATGTTGTTTCTAAGTGAACTTCCTGGATAATGATTTGTCGTCGACAGGAAGCCACTTTATTGCGAAATAAGAGTTACTGATTTGGAGACAAAGGTATGAATTGATATAGCAATATTCATGGATTATTGTCATCAGAATGAAGGTTTATGAGTATTGCAGAAGGATGAATATTCACTGGATGACTTCTCTTGAACATATCAGCGACACTGATATAAGTTGGTAGTGTTGGCCCAAAACTGAAGTGAAGGTATGATTAACCATAGGTATGAATGAACCGTTAAGAATATTACCCAACCCAAATAGTCATAGTGATGGAATGAAGTATCATGTTCAAGAGCAACCTGCTACCATCAAAAGTTCTGTTCACTTTCCCAAATTTTCCCCAGTAATTTTTCGACCAGTACCTCTTTATTTTTTAACAAGCCTGAGGAGGATAAGATTTTCTTGATCTATAATTCAACCCTTCGGGCGAATAATGAATCACTATTTAAGAATTTAAAGTGTAGCGATGAATGAAACTTGATTCTTGCCATGATCAATAGGCCCGTCACTATTTTATATTTTAACGAGCCTAACGGCAATGAAAACCTGGTCCTTTTTCATATTTAGAGAGTTTGAAAAAGAGGATGAAAGAAAACTCCATAAGTACTTTTTCGTAAAGTTGTCGCTCAAATCTGAAACTGTGTAAAATAATATCTGAGAGAACCTCTTAGCCATGTTCGACTAAGGCATTCTTTTTTCGTAAATAATCTATCTCATTCTAAAAAAGGACTAAACTTATACTGAGTATATATCAATTCATATACTTTTACGAGCTCGAAGATACAAGTGCTCGGCAATATTTTCACATTATCGGAGTTTGAAAAAAGCTAAAAGAAGACTCCAGGGGTTCCTTTTTCGTTGTTATCGAAGCTTGAAAAAGAGATAAAATTGCACTTCAAGTCTTTTTTCGTTTTTAACAAAGATCGAAAAATAAGGATAAAATTATGCTTTCTGGTCAAATCATTCTTGAAATAAATCTGCGCGACTAATTTTCTCATCAGTTGTAAAAGCTATTCAAAACAACATCAAATGGATTAAAATTACCTGTTTCATGATAAAAAATAATAAAACCATAGTCACAACAATAAAAATTATTTAAAAATAATAAAATGACTAATTAAAAGAGTTTTACTATTCATTTTAAACATTTGAAAGTTACCATTTGCATTTTGGAGCTCCGAACCTATTTTTTCCCTCGAACTTCAATCGTTGATTGCGATCGTTTCTATGGACGGTTTTTATCACTGTTTGATCTAGGTTGGTGCCATGAACCCTCTCTTTCTTGCAATAGTTAATTCATTTCCTTTCATTGCAAATTTTTAGGGATTTGGACCCCTTAGGGTAAATTATTTTTCAAAAGAGGGCAACACACCATTAAGCATTGAAAACTACATTGTGGAGCACCTAAACTGAAGCCTAGGTGCATATGTAATGCACTGTCCCTTGTTCAAGACTGCGTTGGGTGCAATTTTTATTTTTTATTCTTGCAATGTACCCAAAATTTGCCTAATTTTTTGCATGAAAAGGAGTCTAATGGGTCTTATGGTTATGTTTCAAGATTCCATTGGACTAGAATGATGATTACTTGGAGAGAAAGAGAGCATGAAGAACAAAATATGGTTGCCCTAAATGATCCGGGTATAATAAGATCCCTTAGAGATTGTGGCTTGTTAAAGTACTTCCACTTGTCAGGTATGAGGCAACAAATAGAACTCTTGGAGTTCTTAGTTCGAGCATGGGATCCAACTATCGAGGCATTTCACATTAGGAACAAAGTGGTTCTTATTACAGTGGAGGATGTATACTTTCTTATAGGCTTGTCGAGGAGAGGCTTGCCTTTTTCTCTCTCAGGGTTTTCTCTTAGAGGAGAGACTGTGAGAGAATATGTTTTGCAGTATTTCTATCTAGGGGCAGATCCAAGAAAGAATGGGAAAATAAAAATCCATGACGTTGGAGATTTTCCTTTGAGAACCATTCTTTTCATGATCACAAAACTTGCAGGCACCGTTACACTACATGTAGAAAATAGATAAGATATGATGTATGTGTTAGAGTTCATCGAGCCAAAAGTCTTCAACTGGTCTGAAGTTGTAATTTCTCACATAAAATAACAACTAAAAAAGGAAAAGGGAGGAAGAAAGAAAAACTTCAGTTATGGTTTGATCCTCATTTCATTTGCTTTAGAGCATATTCCACTGATTCAACCTCAGCATGTGACACTGGGTGTGTCTAACCCTAGAGATCTGCAGATGAAGAGATGGGTAGAACTAACGGCTAGGCATGGAGGCCAATCATCCATTTTGTTTTCGACTGTGTTTTTCACGTGGTTTAGGAGATAGGTTTTTTCCATTGATGAGTATGCATATGCAGGAGTTGATTTCCAAGGAGATGCAGACTTGGCTTTACAAGAAGGCGCTCAGTGCAGTGCAATAGGTAAGAATGTTTTGAATATGTTTTTTATTTTACAAAGGTTTATATAATTTTTTTTTATTTTGATATTTTCCCAATACTAAACTAAAGTTTTAATGTAATCTAGATGTTAGCTGAGTTCAATCGGTGGAAGAACTAGAGAATGGAGCGGATGAGCCAACAGAGAGGGCTGTCGAGAGAGAAATCCTTCAGGATATAGACATGGCTGAGACTCTAACTGAGCTTCGTAAGCACATAGAGGGGTTGGCCTTTGGGATTCCATATTTCCGGATCAAATATTTACCCATGCAGTTGCGATGCCATACTATAGGCGCTCCTAACCACTGGATGCAGTTACTGTGTAGGATAGCTATATCTATAGCATGTTACCATGAGCATCACTAGTTTACTTTTGACATGTTGCATACATTTTGAGGTTAGATGACCAATGTGTCTTGGGCACAAATTTTGTAAAAACCTATAACTATATATCTATTTGATTTTAGTGTTTTCATATTTTTATTGTGCAATCCTATTCAGTTATGTGAATGATTCTTTACATGTGTTGCAAATGTCTCTCTAAAACATGATTAGCTAAAGAATCTGTCAACGTGTTCAAGTTTCTGAGAATATGTTAATATTGAATAAACTCAAAGTGTCTTTCCAAAAGTATAACTCTTAGGAATAAACGATGCAGTGTTGGATTTCTAATAGTATAAACACTAGTAAGTTATAATACAACAATTTTTGAGTCTAACCTTATGATGATGCCATTAATACCAAATGAAATGGAATCAGAGAGAATTTTGATCAACGCGCTATACTAAGTGATATTGTTTGTCTATCTACCAATACAAATCCCTTGAAAACTCACTAACTCGCCATTCGGAGCGAAATGACCCACATTGCCGAAGACAGATTCTGCATACCATGGCTAGCAACATCAACATATCCAACAAATGGTTCCAAAGATTCAGGAATCTGCGATGAAATGTAAAGTGGATTACTAATGTCAAGAAAACTCTAGAAAAAAAACTAAGACAATGAATGCAAATCAACAACATATATATACAATATAATACAAAAAATCACTATGCTCATGATTAAGCATAGTAATGTTTTAGATACAACCCATTTCTGGGCTGCGCCAACAAAATTCCATTATAATCCACCAAATCATAGCCACCGTTAGCAAGAACTCTTTTGACAATATAGGGGCCATGCCATAATGGCTCAAATTTCCCTGTACCTATTACAACAGCTTCCTAATCATAAAGAAGGACCAAGTCGCCCTCTGAGAAAATGCAAGGCTTGACATTTTTGAGGTATTGCGCCTTTATACATATCTTATGTGCTTCGTTAGCAAATTGGGATTCACAACACATTTCATCAAGATGGGTGAGGTTAAAAAGACACACTTATTCTTCTGAGGTGTTAGGTAACAAGTCAATTGCGATTTTTAATGACGATATTTCATATTGGATTGGTAAGATAGCTTCCAGACCATACACCAATTGAAAGGGGGTGAATCTGGTTGCATTTCTCACTGAGGTTCAGTATGCCCACAAGGCTGAGTACATGATCAAATTCTAGTTTCTTTTACAAACTCCTATCATTCGTTGAAGCATATGTTTAAGAATATTGTTGATAGCCTCAACTTGTCCATTTGATTGTGGATAATAAGGAGTAGAATTATCATGTGACAATCCTAACTTCACAGTCAATTCACTCATCATGTGGTTGCGAAAATTCTTCCCATGATCTGTAACTATAGCCTGTGGGACCCCAAACCATGCAATACCATGATTAAAGAAAAACAATGCACTTGTTTTTCCTGTGTTGTTGAATGTAGGCATTGCTTCGGCCCATTTAGTGAAGTAGTCTACTGTGACAATAATATAACCATTCCCCCGGGAAGAACGAGGGTTCCAGGCCATTAAGTCAATACCCCATTTCGAAAATGGTCCTACAGACACAACAGGATGCATTGGCACTGGCGATTTGCAGATATTACGATCAAATATCTAGCATGCATGACAAATTTTGACCACGAGAATGAAGTCGTGAAATATGGTAAGCCAAAATTAACCGGCGCGGAGTATCTTCTGCGCAGTAGCATATCTAGACAAGTGTCCACCACAAGCCCCAGCATGACAATCATTTAAAACCTTTTCGGCCTCCTCATGAGTGAGGCACCTTCTTAAAATTGTATCGACACCATGATGATAAAGTGTATCTCCGACGATCAAATAACCTTTGGCTTGGTATCGAATACGTCATTGGTCAGAGCGAGAGGTATCAGGCTGAAAAGTTTGAGTCTAGAGATAAATGATAAAATCCCCATACCAAGGATCAGATGATCCGATCAGAAATAGAGTCTCGTCAGGAATTGATGGTTCTGACGTAGTTGCAGTACTATCAGAGGGAAGGTCATAGAGAATCTCAGCCAAAACTAAAGACTTCTCTGACTTGGATTTGATGAATTCCAAATCAAATTCCTACAAAATGACAAACGATTTTGAATATTTTCCCCCCAGCAATTGACGTGATAAGATATAAGTCATGGGGTTGCAATCCGAAATGACAATGGTCTTTCGGAATAGGATATAATGGCGAAATCTTTGGACAGTTGGAACAACTTCCAATGCAAGCTTTTCTACGTATGAATACTTAACTTCTGTATCATTGAGATTACGACTCAAATAATATATTGGATTTTCTATCACATTTTCTAGTTGGACCAATACCATAGCAATGGTCGTATCAGCCGCGGTGATATATAAGAAATAATCACTCTGATCATTTGGGGGATACATTAATGACGCCCGGACAAGAGTATCCTTGAAAACATCAAAATAATCTTGTGCAACTTGGTCCCAATGGAAGGGAACCCCTTTTTTCAAGAGTCGAGTAAATCCTTTAGCTATTTCGACGTAGTTGCGTATGAACCTCCTTAGGAAGTTAGCTTTTCCTTGAAGTTTCTATATCTTATGTAAATTTGATGGCGCAAGCAAATCAAGAATGGCCTGAACCTTCAATGGGTCAATTCGAATTCCTTCTTTTCAGACAACGAATCCAACCAAACAACCAGAACCAACACAAAACAAAAATTTATGTGGATTGAGGCGTATTTTGTAATGTCGGCTGCGTAAAAATATGGCTCTCAAATGCATAGGGTGATTAGTCCAATTTCATGAATGCGTGGGTAAATCGTCTAGATATGGTTGAACAATGTGCTTGATGTCTTTGACTGCATAATCAATTTCTCTCTAAAAAGTTGCCCCAACATTCTTTAAGCCAAACGATAGTTTCCTATAAGAAAATTTTCCCTAGGGACAAATGAATGTTGTCTTATGTTGATCGTCTGGGCGGATATTGATTTTATTATAACTTAGACTGCTCTTCCATGCCAATGTTTACTTTTCACAGCTTTAGAGGCTTTGTAACATCAACAGTGTGTAGTGGGGGTCCTGCAACTGCGCACTCTCCCTTCGATTCTGGGATAGAGAGGTTGCGTAGATCTTCATCATATTCTTCAATGGCTATATTGAGGTAGTTGACAATATCCTTCATCTGCATTTCCCATGTTGATGCCCCAAATTCTGCGTAAGGGTGTGATTCATTGAATACAAATGTATCTCTATCCTGGAGAGCATCATCAAGCGCCTTCGTTATCCCTGTTAACCCAAATGTCCCTACAAGTTCTTCCTTTACTGTTTCCCAGTGGCGAGTGTGCTAATGTAGCTCCGCGTCTAAGTACCATGTGGTTGGAATTGGTCCCAAGGCATGAATAAACAAGTGAACCCATTCTTCTGTAGTTCGGTCACACCATTTTTCCATCCAAGCGAACAAATTCTCACGTGGGTCTCCTGGGCCAAGGAATGTCTTTACGCGTAAGTGGGTCAGAGGCTCGAATCACAGAATCATCATATCCTGACACTCTTCCCAATCATTGAATGCCCCTTTATGCATGTCCCGTCACCTCGTAGGTGTTGTGCACATGGCTAAATGAAGGGCCCATAACCTCTTCTCTATTGGAACCTCAACTTCAATTCTTTTACCTCTAAGGAGATGCATCGAAAGTCCTTTGTGATCCGAAGACATCGCAGCGCAGATACATCATGTAACCAGTTCTGCTAGTTTTCTATCTCCCCATCGGAGTCAGAGAAAAATTTGCTATCCTTTTCCCAGCAAAGTGTACCATCCGCCATAGGGTCGATCCAATCTTTGTCCCACGTAGTTAACATATAGATGTGATCCACATCCTCTTCTTCGCACACTAGCTCCGTACACCGTTCTCCTTTCACAGGGTCCAATGGTACTATCACCTACATACCTTCATTTTCCAATACCATGCTTATTTTCTTCAAATTCATATATCTCCCATATCTATGGCCCAATCCAACCCTAAGAGTGCAGGATAGGGGTCTGCATCTTCTAGGATATGAATGACCTCAAAGTCAGCTCGGACCTTAACTCCTGCGATATCTACCATGACCTTCGACAACCTTCCCAACGGTATGATCTTCTATTGATTGGCCATGCGCAGGTGGATAGTGAACCATTCCAACTTAGGTTCACCCTTTCGCTACCAAGTTTTCTTGGGTAGTACGTTTGCATCTGATCCCAAGTCCAAAACAACCTGGTTCATTTCATAATCACCAATTTGCGTTGTTAGCCACATTTCCATACCAGTTTGTTTCTTATGTTTGTATAGTTTGTGCACGTCCTTAACTTATAAGGGTCGATTAGTTCTTTCTGCGTCGTTATCCATGATCACTTATAGGTTTTCTATGGCCCATTGATTACGTAGCAACTTCATACATGCCTGCAAAAATGGTTTGACCTCATCGTCCGCTTTGAGGTCTGCTGAGGCTTGATAAGTAGGTGCCTCAACCTTGGAAAAGTCTTGGTGAGCTGCGAAAAAGGTTTCATTTTCCTTCTATAAGTCCAAACCTTCTTGTTTGATGGATACTTTTTGGATAAGAGGCTCAGCCACAACTTTCTCCTCAGCTCCCTCGGTGGCCATGCTGCTGCGTGTTATGACATTAATGCTTCATCCTTTGTTTCGAGGTTCTGCCTTAACCCTCTGTACATTATGCGTAGGCGTTTATTACTTTTCCTACATTTTGGCTATCAGAATTGGGTAGTATTCAATCACATGGTATAGCTATCTAAATTCTCTTCAGGATTGTCTTGTAGGGTTCAGGAAGTCCCTCGCAAAGTGCCCTACCTCTCCGTAGTTATAGTAGATCAGTTGTCCTCTTCCACTACCTGCGCTTCCACCTCGACCCCCTCCCTAGCCACCTATGCTTGAGGGGGATCTTGGTGAAGAAAGGTCTGATTATGCCCTATATAGGTTTCCCCAGTCTATCATCAGATCATAAGTTCAGCAGTTCTGCTCATCATGTCCTACTGATCAGCAAAACCTGCACCATTGTTGCTTCAATTCTAGGACATACGCACCTAGACGGGGGCAATGGTTAGGATCATGCAGGCCAACTACGCAACAATCATCGCACCAAAACACAGGTCCACTTGGTTCTAGGCACAACGGACTGGGTCCCCCTGCCTGTAGGTAGTCTGCCAGTAGTGGGAAATGATCCTTGGTATTCCCAGATACCCTACATCGTATGCACCATACTTCTAGGCTAGATTCTTTCCCTCTATCCTTTCACAGGTTCTGGATCTCCATATGCATCGCCCCCAGCTGCTCTTAGATTTTCTGTACTCCCAACTGGGTATCATCTCTCATTGTAGCTTACAAATTCATAGCAATCTCCAAGGCTTTTCCCTGCGATTCAATGGCTTGTTGACCCATAGGTATGCGCAAGTGAGGTAGTAACATAGCAATGAATCATTCCTTGTGTTGTCTGTCATCATACAGAAATTTCCCTTCCCTTATTACCTTCTTTAGCTACTGGCCGACCTCCCATATAGACTCAAAGGGCCCTTGTTTAAAATATTTTAGGTCATTCACTATCTGAGAGTAGGATTTAGGTTTCTGAAACTGCTGTTTTAGGGAATTATTAAGCTCGTGAATGGTCGCATTCACATGATGAGATATATATCCCATATACCAGTCCAGGGCTCTTCCTTCAAAGGCAAGGGACAACTACACTCTTTTCACATCATTGTTGGCCGCGTTCTGCGCAGTCCATACCAACTCTACGACAAACCAGAACCGATCCATATCTTCATCCCCTACGCCCTTGAAGGTAGGTAGCTTCATGTGCGAGGCCATTTCATCCTCTGGTGGAGGCAGAGGTACGGGTGATTTCTTACCCCTATGATAGCTTGAAGGTGGTGTAGCTGGAGAGCTTTGCGCAACCGACTCTCTTACTGGGCTATACACAGATCTATCTCCTTTTTTATTAGTTTTGTAGTATTTACAACTTCGTGTTGTACCCTCGCTCTGATCGAAGCTCATTCACTCTGTATGGCTGCAAAGGATTCTCTTTTCACACAATAGTCTCTTAATCAGTAATGGCAAGGTTTTTAGAAACTTACTTCGGAAACCCTTGAAGAAACTCCGTTCTGCCTCAGAATAGGACACGAATTGATCGATCACAAATTTCTTCACAAATCCAACACACTATTCACCGAGTGATCCACCGTACGATTGATGGTATTATTAGTCCCTTCTAACTGTTGAATAAACTCTAGAGTCCACTGCATGACCCACTCGTCCTTACAGCACGTTTGGAACTCTACAATCCTTGCCAGCCACTCTTGAAGTTCATTTGCAAATGTTACAAAGAAGATTTCATAGATTTCAGTGAAAATGTAATTATTCTTCCACGTCTCCGCTGTCAGCTTCGTGCTGTGATTCTCTTTCATCGCAAATTCTTGAACCTATTTTTCAAACCACTCTTTGATTTATTTCTTCTTAGGTCTCTAATGTTCTCTTGGCATTACCTGATGCCTCCCTCAAAATGCTCCCGGTCTCGGAAACAGAACCATTTGTTGGCTTGAGGGGTCCTGACCCAGGTCCAGAGGTTAAGGTTTGCCAACAAACCCATATACTACTGGCCCTTTCGGAGTGACCTTCTCGCGCAAGACAAAGTCTCACTCGAAGCAATATGGGAGTGTGTTGGAACCAAGTTTTTGCACCCTGAGAGAGAGCATAGGTAAGTCAAGTAGATCTATGTATGCAGCCTATCGGGTTTGCATAAGACATGCCCGGTCGCAGGTTTATTAACAGTACAAATGATAGTATAACATAGCTACTACCATGCATAGATCTAGTCAATACCTTTGCATCCACGTGTTTATCAACAATTATTAGTACACAATATCATAACACATCCTTAACTGATTAAAGATATAGAATAACACAGATAGATTCATAGAATAAATAGATAACACAACTGTATTCGTAGCTATAATAGATTCCAAAGGTTCACATCAAAAATACCACATTAATTCAAATAACATAGAGATACTAGATCTGCATATATTAGCATCCAAAACCCATTACAATCCAAACACATCCCGTGCACACAGCTAGCAGGGTCCGCACAGAGCACGACTCAGGATCTCCATGCACACAGCTAGTAGGAGTCCTTACCCAAACGACCCAACAACAGATCTAACAATTCGCACTTAGCATCAGACTTAATTCTTGCCTACCTTAAGACTTAAAATGTTCATCTATTTATATCGACTTAGCCTACGCTTCCAATGGTCCGCAAACTGTGGTTTGTTGATTCTTGGTCTACCCTTGACCCATTACAAGGCATTCGGGGATTTGACTCGTCCAAAAACCCCTGCGTTAGACTAAATAATACCAAAAATATACAAAATTGTATAAAATTCGCAGCTTTAGGGGACCTTGTTCCAACACCTCCTAAGCCCGTATTTTTGCTAAGATACTCTCCCTTATTTTTTGTACAATGGTTTTCCATATTGTAGTGGTTTTCCTTTTCTCATCTCAAAACATTCTCTTGTTCCTCTCCTTCCAAACTTCCTATAGCAGGGACCGAAGTGAAATTGGTCAGCCTTTGTTTACAACCAGGCTCTAGTATCCCCATCGTCTCCAATTTTCGATCATGTGTTGGATGCTTGCATTATCTCTATGAGTTTTTTGGAACAAAGTAGATAAGTTTTTCCACATAAGGTTAGCAACATGGCAGCTATTGAGAATGTGTTCCATAGTTTCATCGTTCTCCCCACATCTTACACAAATGGAGGGGTCGAGCATCCCTCGTCTTTGCAATTTGTCCCAAGTAAGTATTCTAACATGACCAACAATCCATAAGAAATATTCAATTTTGGGCCAATGTTTACTTGGCTAGAATTTTTTCCAAAATCTGTCATCGGGAGGTTGTACATTATTAGATTTTATTTTGTAGGCTTCTTGAGTTGTAAACATGCCTTTAGTGTTGTAACCCCATAGTGGGATGTCATTCCCAACAAGTATAGGTAATTTCCTAGATTGTAGTTCTTTCTCGAGGTTTCCCCATTTCTTTGTGTCTGGGCATGTTTCCAATGATGCTTCTACTCCCACTTCCTCCAATATTGATCATTTTGTCCCTCCTAATAGTGATCTAGTGATTTGGTATTCACTTGATTTGAAAATAGGAAAATTTCCTCTAGGTCAAGCCTACCATACAATTTTTCTCTCTGCTGCCAAGAGTCCTCCAAAAACCGGGCTGTGTTACCACCCCTGATCTCCTAGAAGTTGTGGTCACTAATGATTTTTTTTTTTGAATAAGCTAAGTTACATATCCTCAACCCTTTAGGTATGATTTGGACTTGCAGCCTCTCAAGAGCTTTATGTAGCCTTTCATATTTACGCTCCCAGATTTTTTTCGAGAGGTTTGTGCCGACCCTGCATTCATCTCCACCACAACTTTTCTCCCATTACCTGGTTAAGAATGTAGGGATACCAAAAACTAAGACCTCCCTCCCTTTTAGCTCGAATCAGGTTGTCCCATGATAGAAGAGCCCATTTGCGATTTTGTTGACATCCTTTCCATAGAAACTTCTTAAAGATGTTAGTCATCTCAGTGCAGCTCATCTTAGAAGTAGCCATCCCTTATAATTGATATATGGGAATAGATTGGAGAACATATTTAATAAGGACTACTCGCCTAGGAGAATTTTGAGCTCGAAAAGACCAGTTTTGGAGGCGATTTTGAATATGAGTAATAAGGTTCCTCCACCAAGATACACAGAGGGATTTGAGAGAAAGGGGTATCCCAAGGTAATTCGTAGGAAGGGATCCAATGCTGAACCCAAGGGTGCGAGCTAGGAACCATTGAGACTGAGGTATAGTGTTAAAGAAGAAGACATTGGATTTATCATTATTGCTAAGCATTCCAAAAGCTGCCATAAACTCTTTGAGAATAGTTAGGATGAATTTCGATTCTTTAAGGCTTGCCTGGAAGAAAAGCATAATATCGTCTACAAATTGTTGATGAGATAGAGTAAGGCCAGCCCCTCAGAGATTTAAGCCTTCGAAATATCTGACAAAAACCTTGTGTTTGATCTATCTTCTGAATCCTTCCGCAACAATGATGAATAGGAACATAGATAAAGGATCTCCCTGTCTCAGCCCCCGGGAGGCATTGAAAGGGTCAGAGGGACAACCTTTGACCAAAATAGAGAAGTTAGGGGTGGAGATAAAGGATAGCATCCAATGAACCTATCTTTGATCAAAACCATAAGCCTGCAAAATATTTTGAAGGTAGGTCCAACTGAGATGATCATAGGCTTTGGCAAGGTCTAGTTTTATCAACATGCCTTTGTCCTTAACGGTGTGAAGGGAGTGGATGGATTCCTAGGAAATGAAAATAACATCAAGGATTTGTTTGACTTTTACAAATCTAGTCTGTTCAGGAGAAAGAAAAGCAGGGAGAATAGGTTTTAGTCAATTCACCATAATAGTAGATAGAATTTTATAGACAATATGCAGCGTTAAGCGGCCTCTAAAGACCCAAGGTGATTGATTGCTCACCCTCTCTTCGCAACGCCCATATTTCCGGGAGTGCAAGAGAAATCAATTCGACGCGAACAAAAAAATCAATTGAAGGATACGTAAGGAGGCTACACCTTAGCTGCCTCAAGAAACTTAGTTATTGAACTGAACAAACTGGCTGGGATGATTTCTTAGGCATTTTGACAAGTCTTATTTACTTGATCAACCTACCTTATCCTTTTTTACAGAGGGAGGTAAGTCTGAAACCCGACAGAGCATCAGAATTCTCATGTTTCAGAATCAGAGCTATAAAAGTAGAGTTCAAGGTAGGGTATACCCATCTTGATCTTCGCGACTCCTGCACCAGATCGAGGATATCTTCTCCAAAGAGGTCCAAGTAGCTTGAAAGAATTCAGCGGTAAAACTATCTGGTCCCGACGCCTTATTTTTTGTTAATATCTTGACAACTTCCTCCACTTCCTCTAGAATAATTTCCCTAAGTAGGGCCAGGTTTTGTTCTCTATTGGCTACATTAGGAATAAATTTCTTTATTCGTGTTATTGCTTCCATTCTGTTATGATCTAGTTCCGTTAGGATTTCACTGAAGTGGTTCACCAGTAGATCTTCCAAATCCTGATGTTGGATGAGTCTATTTGCTACAGAGTCTTCAAGAGAGAATATGTGATTATGCTACCGCCTTTGGATCATTTCTTTATGAAGAAATCTATAATTCATGTCCCCTTCTCTTAGCCATTGAATTCTAGATTTTTGTTTCCACAAAATTTCTTCATGTTTTCTTCATTCTTCTAAGTTTTTGATTAGGATGCCTTCCTCCCTCAAAAGGGCCTCCGATTTCTCCTGTAGGATCATCTGTTGTTGAATTTTCTTCATATGACCCTATAGTTTTTCCTTTTCCTGATGTATGTCCCCAAATTCAATCTTATTCCATTTCTTCATTTTTTGTTTGATGTCTTTGAGTCAGAGTTGAAATGTCTACATCTTGTTTCTTGATTTAACTTTACATTCTTCCCACCAGCTCTTTACTTTATTAATGAAGGTCGGGTCTCTTAACCAAAACACTTCAAATCTAAAAGGCCTCTTCTTATTTCTTTGATTCGTGTCCACCTCCAGGCACATGGGCCAGTGATTTGATCCCATGCAAGGCAGAATACAGGCTTCATCAATGACATCCATATTGATGAGATCTTCATATATTAAGAATGCATCCAAACGAGATGCTACATGGTGATCCCCTCCTCGCCTGTTGTTCCAAGTGAATTTACCGTTGACAGTAGGCATATCCACCAATCGAAGATCCGTTATCATATCTCGAAATAGCTCCATCTCAATCTCATTCCTCAACCTTCCTCTTGTTTTCTCCTCTATTCGCGTAATCATATTGAAATCCCTTCCCAAAGTCCAATATTTCTCATTATGAAGAGTTTTCAGCGTTTTTATATTATCCATGAATGCCAATTTCAATCCTGGAATGTTCAGACCATATACAAAGGAAATTAGGATCCAATATTTCGTCCCAATTAGTCTAAAGCTTCCTATTAAGATAAGCGGTAGACCAATCCATCCTTCCTTCAATTGTAGTATAGTTTTTAATAATTTTAAAAACAGAGATAACAAAAAAAGAAAAATGATCTTAAATGGAGAGAATTATATATATATATATATATATATATATATATATATAATTGAATTTTTTATATGTATTGGTATGGAAAGAAGAATTTTATAAAAATAAGTTTTGAATATTTAATTTTTAAATATGTATAAATTATAATAGAAATAAAATGTAGAACTAACCGATATAATTTTGAGTTTTAAATATTTAATTTTGAAATATATATTAATTACTAAAAGATTTTAGATTAGATTTTGGTGTGATGTAATTTTGAGTTTTGAATATTTAAGTTTTAATTATATATTAATTACTAAACGATTTAAAATATTGATTTAAGGATTTTAGTTATTAAGCTGTAATTTAGTAATTATATTTTAAATTATTAAAGGATTTTAGCATGAAAGATTTAATTTAGAGTTTTGAAAACAAAATATATTTTGATGATAACATATAAGTGTGGTTGTGATTTTGGGTAAGAAATTGTAATTTTTAAATTTTTTATATTGATTAAAATTATTTAAGTTTCAAAATGAATATAAGGAAAATGAACTCGAAGTATAGATGTTAGTTAGTATAGATGTTATATGTAAAAATTATATATATTTAAATGTTTAAATATATGTTGTAAATTTTTTTTTAAAATTGAAATCAAAATTGAAATTCAAATTCCAAAATCTTAAGGCAAACTCATGTTATGGCAATAGCAGCCTCTTGACAGATAACTATGTACCTAAAATAGAACTTCGCTATGATATGCCAGTGCCACTCTTGGTAAAAAAATACAGATATCAGTCTACAACATCTGCTTTAATGGCATCATTAAACTGCTCTAACAGATATCAATATTTTATTACAAATATCAATTTCGCACTTCTGTCTCGACACATTCCATTACTTTCTCATCGTCGCTGAGACGTTGGACTGCTCTAATATCGTTCCAAACTTCAGGAAGCTCGGCTTCATTGACCACCAACCGAACTTCTTGCTGTGACGATACAAAATCATTTCCAGTGACTGGATGTTGATTCAACTGCCGAATATCATCCTCCCACAGAAACCTATAGAAATTGTCTGTAGTCTCGGCATAGCCGTGAACTGCATCCGAATTCATAATATTGGACATTGACTCTCCATCGATATAGTTGCCGACGATGAGCCCAAGATCGTCTGGAAAAATATCTTCGACAAAGTAACTGAGCTCTGTGCGAGCATTGTCGTAATATGTCCACTCTCCTATATCACACGCTAAGGTCGCTTGAAAATTCAATTTGCCTTGCTTGTTGCAAATCTCGAGTTCATTTTCAGCATCTCTCCCCTCTGGATTACTATAATTAGCGTCCAGATTATCGATATGGTTGAGCAACGCCATAAGATCACTGTCTTGCGCCATCGTAACTCCACGATTCATTCGCTTCATGTCTGGCAAATCCAATCCGCCATTCCAGTCATCATCTATCCCTCGTTTAGGCTGAGAAACTTGTGAGGCGGCGACCATCTCCTCAAAATGCTACAGAAAAGAAACCGATGCTATTAAAACAGAAACACATGCCACAGAAAGTGAGAGGATGGAATTTGCTTTATTAGATTTATAAACATCTCACCGCGTCTTCGTCATCCACAAAACTAGAGTAGCAATATATAGAGACGTATGTGGGGTGGATGATTCATTACCAAGTTATTGCTTTTTTTTCAAAGATATTGCATTTCTGGATTCCAATGAAACGTCGTTAGTAGTTTACTTCAAAAAACCTTCCCATCAAAATGGCATTGCCGTAACACACAAGTTACTTGACAACACAAACCTAGTTACATACCTGTTTACATTTGTGCATTTGGGATTGGTCTAAATTGTTAGTAGTTTACTTGAAAAAACCTTCCCATCAAAATCACATTGCCGTAACACACAAGTTACTTGACAACACAAACCTAGTTACATACGTAGTTAAATTTGTGCATTTGGGATTGGTCTAAATTGTCAAATTTAACGAAAATTTTGGTTTTATATTTACCGTGTTCTAAAAAAGACATAGAGATATTTTTTTAATATTTTATTTTACTAAAGATCTAGACAAAGCTAATCTATTATTCCCTTCACTTGGAGAATGCTCACGTTTCATCATTTTTAAATAGTTAGGTAAATAAGCATTTAATAACAGACAACGTGTTATACTTCATTTTTAAACAATTATGTTAAAGCACCTTTATTGGATCAAATCCTAATCGTGTAAAGGGGATGAGAACGTTTATGACTCGCTGCAATGAAATTATTTTTCACATGGTATTTTTTAAATATTATTTTTCACATGGCATTTTTTAAATATTTATGGAAAAAATATCTGCATGAAATTGGTTGGTACTGCTAATCAATCCCCTATGGTATGAAATTGAAGTTTACTCATTGCAAGTATTTGGAAGTTTTAATACTAAATATTTAAATATTTCAATCATATGTTATTAAACGTTTTACATGTTGTTCACTGTGTAGTATTAAATCAAAATAAATTTAATTTAAAGCAGTTTTTTGTTTAATGTTATATATATTTTTATTTTTAATAAAATATATTTTTAAATAATTAAGTAAAATAAATTAATTAAGAGTGGTGGGTATTTTTATTAATATTTAAATTTAACTATGATAAAAGTGTCACGGTGTAGTATAAAATCAAAATAAATTAAAATTAAAATTAATTTTTTTTACTGAATGTTATATATATATATATATATAATAAATTTTCAAATAATTATGTAAAATAAATTAATTAATAGTGTAGTTTTTTATTAATATTTAAATTTAACTATGGTAAAAGTAAAAAAAAAACTATAAAAAATAAAAATAATAATCAATGAAATTTGTTGAAATTATCATGATTGAAAATTGTTTATACTCTATATTGGTTTGGAGTCCATAATAAATTAAAATTAAAATTAGAAGTTAGGGTTCTCAGTACCCTAGCCACTAGAGTCTTTAGAATTGCTGATGAACACCACCTTGAAGATGAGAAATCTCATCTCCTTAAGGTTTTCCTTAATAATGGTTATAACAAGGTTCAATGTCTTAGAACTTTTCAAAAAGCTGAAAAAGGTCCTAGGGTCAAGAAAGAACATTGTGATAGGCTATCCGGAGCACCTTCCTTTTATGCAAGGAATGACTGATAAAATCGCTAGGATCCTAAAGAGACATAATGTTCCCTCAACTTTTAGGCCCCTACACACCATTCAGAATTCTCTTAGATCTGTTAAGGACCGAATTTGCCCTAAGGATGGTAAGGGTGTTTACTTGATTCCTTGCTCCTGTGGGACACCTTACATCGGCGAGACTGGTCGATCCATTAGTCAAAGAATTCAGGAGCATGCCGCTGACCTGATGCATAATAGGTCTCGCTCCTCTGCATTAGCAGAGCATGCGGAAAAGACAAAGCATCACATTTGCATTGAAGATGCGAAAGTTATTGCAAGGATTGACCATTTCCACCATAGAAAGTTGAGGGAGGCCTTAGAAATCGAAAAGAGGCCAGTCAACCACAACAGGGTTGATGGGTGGAGTCTTACCAGATGTTGGATCCGTGCCCTTCACTCTTAGTCTTTGGTTTTCTTCCCTTTTGTTCTCTTTCGTTTCCTTTCCTCTCCTCTGTTCACTTTGTTATTCTTCCCTTTCTGTTGTTGAATTTATTTATATTTATATTTATTTATTATTATTATTATTATTTAATTACTTATCATTAGTATTTATTTTGAATATTATTATTTTTCATTTATTTATCTATTTTATTTTTATTTGGTTTTTTATTTTTATCTATCTTTATTTATTTTATTTTTATATATATTATATATATATATATATATATATATATATATAATCTTATCTTATTTTATTTTATTTTTATTTCATTTTTTTTTTAAATTAATTATATATAAATATTTCATTATATTTAAATATTTTAATTATTAATAGAATACAATAATAATAATTCAATTATTATTTTGTTTTTGAAGTTCTTTATTTAGTCAAATTATTCGTTATTCCATAACTGTTATTGGAGTTTCTTATCTATTTAAACTATGTCTTAGATCAGATTTCTCATCTTGTCCTCATGATGAACCACTCTAGCTCGTTCAAAACACGTAGACAAAATCTGCGTAAATATGATTTTCACCGAAATTTTTTATACACAATTATATGTATTATTTGAAATTTTAAATTTAATATTAGTAAGGAGTCCATAAAAAATGAAAATTTGAATTTAAAATTAATTTATGATTATTGTTGTACATTTATAATATGTACGTTTACTTTTGATATTATTTTATTATGAGATGTTTTCTTCTTTCTACTTATTTATTTTTATTAGGAGGTATTCTCTAAAAGGTTAAAATAAATTGTCTAATTATTTTATTTATTTTTAGTTTTTGTTTAATTTAGTAAATATTTAGGTTGATCGATTATGTGGATTATAAATTCCTTAATTATAAAGTAAATTCGAGACAAATGTCTAATTATTTTATTTATTTTTGTTTAATTTAGTAAAAATCTAGGTTGATCAATTATGTGGATTATAAATCCCTTAATTATTAAGTAAATTCCGGACAAACATATTATTAAGAACGACATATTTTTTTATAGGATTTATATAGATGTATAATTATAATGTTAATTAGATATATTTATTATTTATTCATATCTTACACTTTGTTTTCATACACACTATTATAGTGTTACAAATTTTAGTGGTTAAATTTTGTTGATGGGTAATTGGTTTTTTTCCAAGAATATTTTCCACTTTTCATTTTCTTGACTAAATTTTATAAGATAAAAAATTAATTTGAAAACATATTTTTATATTAATATTAGATTATAATGAGTAGATATATTTTAATTTTTAATTTATCATGCATAGATTTATATTAATTTTGGATCTATCACATATAGAAAAAGGATTTTTTTTTTAATTTTTCATTTTAAAAAAGGATTTTCACTTTAAGGATTTAACCATTCTAGATGTTATGAACATTGTTCTCTCTTAAAATTTTTCTATAAATTTTTTATTATATCCCAATATGTTTAATTATTCATTCAAATGAAAAATATGCTCATTGGATGATGAAACATTAATTGTCGTAAACTATCCTAAAAAAATGGGTAATTTTTATTTTTATTTTTACATCAGAGTGGCTGAGGAGCATTGCTGATCTAGTGAGCTCATGTTGGAGGAGCCAAAGAGCTCATGTTGTGGAGTGTCGTGAAGCCAAAGAGCTCGTGTTGTGGAGCGTCATGGAGCCAGAGAGCTTGTATTGTGTATCTTCGTTGAAGCGAGAGATCTTGTACCTATTGAGCTAGAGAGCTCGTATTGTGGGTTGTTGTTGAAGCTAGAGATCTTATGCCTGTTTACCCAAAGAGCTCATGCCAAAAGAGCCGGTGAGATCGTGCCAGAGGAGCCTGTGAGCTGAGGTAGCAGAGGCTGTAGAAGATCACTAGTAAAGTGTGAGGATCACTGCTAACATGATCCGTGACAGAGGATCTTGTGAGCTCCTAGCAGAAGAGGTCATGGTAGAGGAGCCCGTGAGCACGTGGTGCAGTGAGCAGAGAAGCCTGCTAGAGTGGTCGAAGATCAGGTAGATATGTTTCTTGACATTGTTTTTGTGGATCTGGGGTAGATCCGTTTTCTTGTCAATTGTTGGAAGTCATTTTTTTAAAGTGTGAAGATGAATAATCTAATGGATGTATACTTGAACGAGAGCAACAAGCACGATAGTTCCAGTTATTCTAATTGGAAATTTAAGTTGCAGACTATGTTGGAAGAGCATAGTGCATGGGGGATCATGAATGGTGATGAATTGAAACCTGTAGTTGTAGGAGGCGCAACAGCTGCGATAGTACAAGATTGGGAGAAGAGGGAGAACAAGGAAAAAATGATGTTGAAAATGGTAGTCAAAGAGTGCATTATCCCTCACATTAGAGATTGCAAATTAGCAAGCGAGTTCTAGATAGCTCGCAAGGATTTGTACGAAATCAGAAATACAAATCGACTATTGTTCCTGAAAAGTAGGATTCTATCCATTAAAATGGAGGAAAATGAAACAGTAGCTACGTTAATATCTCACATCAAGGACCACAAAGAAAATATTGGTGACATAGGAGAGGCAGTATGTAATATTGATCTGGTAACAATTACTGTGAATGGTATGATGACAACTCTCAGATGTTTATCACAGGCTTGATTGCGAGAGAGAAAGCTCCCAAATTTTAAGAATTGACAGGGATCCTGGTGCAAGAGGAGGAAAGGTGGATGCATTTGAAACCCCATAATTCATTTCTTTCTTTAATGGAAAAGAAGAAGCCTTTCAGAGGGAAGGAAAATGGAGGACATAAAGGTGGAGGTACACCACAAAAAGACCGAATCCATATCAAGTTATGTCATCGAATATAAATGATTGAACAATAAAATGTTTCTATTGTGGTAAAATTGGCCATATGGCAAAATATTGTCAAAAGAAGAAATTTAATGAAGTTCTGCATGGATATAAGAGACATGCAGGACACTAGGTTGATGATGACCATAATCAGGACCTCAAACTGCTTATGGTTGATTCTGATGAGAATGATGAAGCAGATATGTGGTATGTGGATTCAAGAGCGTCCACCCACATGACAAGTAACAAACAATGGATTGAAGACTTCAAAGAAACTAGCAATGGAACAAAAATCTACCTTGGCGACGATAGAGGGTACCAAAGGACATAGTAATGTTCTCGTAATACTTCTTGATGGAAATATTAGGCACATTCAAAATGTGATGTATGTACCTAGAATTAATAAGAATCTGATTTATGTTTCAATGATAACAAATCAGAACCTTAAGGTAGAATTTTTTAAGTCATATTGTGTTGTTAAGGATTTACTGGATTATATGAAGACAATTGCAACAAGGATTCGTGTGGGTGGTATTTACAAACTGAATGTGAGAAGTGCACCACATCAAGATTTGACATCATCAAGCATATCTGCAGAAGATTTATGGCATCAGAGATTTGTCCATATTAATTTCAATGATTTGCTGCCACTTCAGAAAAGAGGTATGGTTAATGGTCTTCTTGATTTAAAGAATATTCATGTTGATTGTGAAGCATGTGCTCTTGGGAAGATGCACAGAGAGGAGTTTCCTATAAATGTAAATAAAAAATAGAGAGAGATACTAGAGTTAGTCCACACTGATTTATGTGGGCCAATGCAGTCGAGGCCATTTGGAGGTGCTTATTATTTCTTATTATTTGTTGATGACTGTAAAAGTTTCACGTGGGTATATTTTCTCAGTAAAAAGAGTCGTACTTTTGAATATTTCAAACACTTTAGAAGCATGATTGTGAAGCAGACAGGTATATTCATCAAGATTCTTCGCTCGAATCAAGGGGGAGAATACAAGAAGGCTGATTTAAATAAATATTGCAAAGACCATGGAATATTGCGGTAATTTACAGTACCCCACACTCCTCAGCAGAATAGGGTTGCAGAGAGGAAAAACAGAACCCTTGTGGAGTGTGCTCGCAACATGCTAAAAGGTAAGAATCTTTCTAACAGATTTTGGGCTAAAGTGATAAACACTGCAGTGTATTTGAAAAAAAAGAGTCCAACAAGGAGTCTTGAATTTAAAACTCCATTTGAATCCTTATCAGGTTTTAAACCTGCGGTTAAAAATTTAAGAATTTTGGGACCCAAAGCTTTTTCTCATGTCCCAAAGGAGGATAGAAAGAAACTGGATTTAAAGGCCATCAAATGAACTTTTTTTGGGTATTGGACTGAATTTAAAGCTTACAGTTTGTTTGATCCCTCTACTCATAGAGTTTTTGCGAGTAGAGATGTAGTTTCTCATGAGAAGGTTCATGATGGAAACAATGAAAACAATAATGAAGAATGGGGAATTCCTTTGTTGGTGGAAGAAGCGAGTAATGAAACAGGAGACAACCGTGAGAAACAATAGAAAAAGGAAGAAGCAAAAGGTATGAATACACTCATTGAGCCAAGTCCATCAAGGGATAACCAGAACAGGTTTGATGCCACTGAAACACTCAGGAGATCATGTAGGCAAATTCAATTGCCAACAATATATAGGGAAAATTCTTTTATAACTAGCATGTTAAATGTTGTTGAACCCTCTAATTATAAAGAATCCAATCAATATAATGAATGGAGGGAAGCCATGGAAGAGGAACATGAATCAATACTTAAAAAAACAAACTAGGGAGTTAATTGAATTACCTGAGGGAAAACAAACCATTGGTTGAAAATGGCTATACAAGCCCAAATTTAAAGCATATGGGGGAATAGATAAATATAAAGCTACGTTGGTTTCAAAGTGGTATTCGCAGAAACAAGGTATAGACTATGAGAAAACCTTCACCCCTGTAACTAAACTTAATACAATCAGAATGCTAATTGCCTTAGCTACTAAACATCATTGGAAGATGCTCCAGCTAGATGTTAAATATGCTTTCTTAAATGGGGAGTTGAAAGAGGAAGTGTATTTAGAGCAACCTGATGGGTTTTTTAAGCAGGGGAAAGAACCTCTAGTCTGTAGATTGAAGAAGTATTTATATGGACTAAAATAGGCTCCCACGTCATGGTATGATAAAATTGATTCATTTTTCTTACAACACAGTTATAAAAGAAGAAAAAATGACCCCATTCTATATATTATGTTTGATGAAAAGGGGTGAATTGTTTTGATATGTAGATGATCTTATCATTACAGGAAATGCAGATAAATTCATTAAAGAAATCAAAGAGTAGATTTCACAAATGTTTGAGATGAAAGACCTTGGTGAGCTTTGCTACTGTTTGGGTCTTGAGATCTAGAGAGATTCAAGACATACTTTTCTATCACGAGGTCATTATGTCAGGGGTCTACTGAAAAAGTTTAATATGGATCAGTGTAAAGATGCAGAAGTTTTGTTACAGAAGAATACCAAACTTTAGAGTGATGACGGTCCAAAGGAGGCAGATGCAACATTGTACAAATAGTTGGTTGGGAGTTTAATCTACTTGACCACAACTAGACCAGATTTGGCTTATGTAGTTAGTGTATTAAGCCAATTTATCTCCAAGCCACTTGTGAGCCATTGGATTGTAGATAAAGGCGTCTTAAGTTATCTTCGAGGAACCGTAGACTATGGCATTATATATACCGATTCTTGTGATGTTAAATTGACATGTTTTTCAGATTCCAATTGGGCTAGAAATGTAGATGACATGAGATCCATAACAAGGTATGCATTCAGCATTGGGTCTGGGGTCATTGCATCGAGCAGCAAAAAGCAAAACAAAATATCATTGTCTTCAGTGGAGGCTGAGTATCAAGCGATGTGTGCAGTGACTTGTGAGGTAGTTTGATTGAGGAGACTTCTCCAGGATGTCGGAGAAGAACAAAAAGATGCAACAATTATCGTATGTGATAACCATAGCTCCGTCAAACTTGAAAATAATCTGGTGTTTCATAAAAACCCTAAACACATTGATACACAGTTTCACTTCATCAAGGAGAAAGTTCAGTCAAAAGAAATTCATGTCGAATATTGTAATACTTGTGTTAATGGTGCTGATACTTTTACTAAGCCTCTTGGTAGAATTAAATTTGAAATGTTTAGGGAAATGTTACGAATATTTGTGAACCCTTTCTCCATTAAGGGGGAGTGTTAATGATAGTGGAGAAAATTAATTAGAGAAAGTTAGTTGACGAGAACCTCAGATTAGGAGTTTGTTCCTATTTGTCAGGAATTAGTTCTAACTTCCCTATATTATTTGTTTTGTAATGAGAATGGAGAGTGACCTGGTAAGGCAGTCTCTCCTTGTGTAGTCTTTCATTGTAGAGCTAACCAATATTGCTTTAATAAATTAATACTGCCACTTTTATCACTTTAATCAATAGAAAACACCATGGATTGCACCTCTTGATTACCCGAGGCCACTTGACTCGGTAAAGACCCCTTCCATGTACGTAGTGACCAATCGTTAAGCAGGCACTGAATATTTGATGAGATAAGAAAACATAGATACAAAATTCTCCATTAAGCTTCAATGAGAGTGCTCGAAGATTTTGAAACAAAGAGTGTCATTGTTTTGATCTGAGTGAATTGTGAATCACACGCACTACATAATGTGTTAATGGCAATGACTTTAAAGTTTACTCCATAGTGGAATAAACACGAAGATTTTAAACCTTTAAACAACTTACTTGAATTAGAAATTAAGAGTTCACTGCACTGATATGAGAGTGCCTCGTGACATCACGGAATCCCGGTTGTCAGCTAATTTTCTGAGTTAGACAAAAGAATCTGAGAGAGGATTTCGTCTAGTGCGATATCGAGGTTTCGAATTATCCACATCCCGAAATATTATTCTATAAAATTTTTTGAAATATTAAAGTCACCTGCCGTGCCTTTGTATAGGAAGGAGAAGAAAAGTACAACAACAACAAAGCTTTGAGTGCACATCACTCTGTATTTAAGAAGAATGAATTAATGTTTTATGGGCCGCAGCCACAACAGCAGAGGAGAATTAATTTTGATATGGACGAAGTCATTTTGACAGAGAAATGAAGACTTTTGTCTACGGAGGAGCAGTTTTATTTAAAACAGTCAAGTCGGGCATAAAAGCCCTCAACAACCACAAATGAATGAAATTGATCGATTAGGCGGAAGTATTTTATGAAAAGGCTAGACAAGTGGTCCCTACCACTTAAGCGCCAAAGCACAAATCGCAAATCGCAGTTTTTGAAGTTTGAGACCGTAAGTGTCTTGTTGATGTGGATGTTTGTGATGTGCGATCATCGCACCATCGCAACATCACAATATCGCATTTTACCGCAATCACCCTTTTCCCATTGCCAGAGTTTTTTGTTGAAATTGTGATGTGCGATCGTCGCCCCATCGCAAGATCGCACAATCGCATATCGCAAAGTTGTTCCGCCACATATATATATGTTATCGCAAATGTTGAAAGTTGCAATGTGCGCCCGTCGCACCATCGTAATATCGCACCGTCGCAAGTTTTTATTGTTCCGCCGCTCCACCATCGCACATCGCAAAATGGTCGACTGCGATGTGGTCCCCACTCGTACGTCACACCAATGTTAAAGATTTATGTTGCGCAAAGCTTTTTCCTTTGTATTTGTTTCATTTCTTGTATTTTTTATTTTGCTCCCGCCGCGCTATATAAAGGTGAAAAAGGCCCGAGAGCAAAGAGAGAGTATTGTAATTGTAATGTTGTTGTATCGCTGTGTGAAGAGCCCGCAGGCAAGAAAAGCATAGTAAGAAGAACATAGCACTATTTTGTGCGTTCTTGAGAGAGAGAGAGAAAAGATTTGTTTTATATAGCACTGCGTCTGTAGCAGTCGAACATATTTTGTGAATCCCTCCATTGAGGAAGAAAATTTGTAACAATTTTTTTTAAGTTCTGTTATTGAAATAGAAAGCATTTTCATGCCATCTCCATCTCTGTTTGCGATTAAAATTTCGGTTTTAAACTTCTCTATGTTGTAGAGGAGAGTTTGTTCTCTCCACTGTTGTTTGGAATTCCCAAAAATTCCAACATGGTATCAAAGCTAGTTCAGGCTCTTTGAAACTTTCAAAGAAGATAAAGAAGAAGAAGACTTGTTGCAGTGTTTTCTCCAGCAGCGTGAAATCCCAACAGAAGTCAAAGGTCAGGTATTTCTCAAAGATAACAAAATTTTTATTCTTGTCTTAAAAGAGTTTGTTCTTTCAGAGAAGGAAAGATAGTCTATTTAAGTTCAGAGTTCAGTTTAAGAAGCAATGGCTGGACTAAGCACAGGAATGAACATTGGAAATGTTCAACTTCCACAGTTTAATGAAAAGAACTATGATTATTGTGCCATTACCATGAGAGCCCTATTTGTCTCACAAGACTTATGGGAACTTGTAGAATATGGTTTTGTTGAACCAACTGATGAGCAGGCTTTTAACGACTTGACTCAAGCAGAGAAGGACATATTGAAGAACAATAGAAAGAAGGATGCTAAGGCCCTTTTCTATTTGTATCAAGCAGTAAACGAGAGTGTGTTTCCAAGGATAGCAGCAGCTAAGATATCGAAGGAGGCATGGGAAACTCTGAAAATAGCCTATCAAGGTATGGAGAAAGTTAAGACAGCAAAACTTCAGTTGCTGAGAAGAGATTTTGAAACTCTTTGCATGAAAGAGTCAGACAGTGTTGACACATTTTTTACACATGTGATTGGGATTGTAAACCAGATAATATCCCATAGAGAAAATCTTGAAGAAAGAAGGATAGTGGAGAAACTTTTGAGATGCTTACCCTCAAAGTTTGATGTTATTGTTACCACCATAGAAGAGACCAAAGATATCTCACAGTTCACAGTTGATGAACTTCATGCCTCATTGATAACTCATGAACAGAGATTGAGCAGAGATGAACACTCATTTCTTGAGCACGCCTTCAAGACCTAAATGCCTTCAGGAAGAGGAAGAGGTCAAGGCAAAGGAAGAGGAAGAGGCAGAAGCCAGAGCAGAGGTGGAAGGAATAGCCCTTCACATTCACAAGGAAGGAGCAACAGTCAAAATCAGAGCCACGGCCAATGCAACAGCTAGCAAGGTGGACATCAGCACCAACATGCTCATGGACAAAGGTATGACAAATCTAATGTCCAATGACATGATTGCAAGAAATATGGGCACTATGCCAATGAATGTAGAAATAAGCAAAATGACATGAAAAATAAGCAGAATTCTAATGTAGAAAAAGAGGAAAAGAACCCAAGTAATGTGCTATTAGCTTGTAATGTAGCACAGGATAGGGAAGATGATGTTTGGTTCTTAGATTCTGGTTGTAGTAATCATATGACTGGAAACAAAGCAGTGTTTTCCAATCTAGATGAAGAAGTAAAATCTGAAGTGACCACATGAACTAATACTAAGATCTCTGTCAAAGGAAAAGGCAGAGTTAGTATTCGAGCAAGAAATGGGGAGCAGAAATTTGTTCCTGATGTGTATTATGTTCCAGGTCTGAAGTGTAATCTTTTGAGCGTTGGGCAGCTCATAAACAAAGGTTACAATGTAATGTTTAAGGATGATGTGTGCACAATAAAACATATTCCTCCAAGCAAGAAAATCATTGCTGAAATACAAATGACCAGCAATAGAATGTTTCCGCCCAAGCTCAACATTGACTTGAAAGGAAAAGGAAAAAGTATAGCAGCCGTAACACAAGAAGCCTTCCAGAAGGAAGAAAAATATGTAAATTGGTTATGGCACTTGAGATTTGGACATCTCAATTTCGGAGGATTAAATTTGCTGCACAGAAAAGGAATGGTAAAAGGTTTGCCATTGATTGAGAAGCCTGACAGCCTATGTGAAGGCTGCATCTTGGGAAAGCAACACAGAGAAAACTTTCCTTCAGGAAAAAGCATAAGGGAAAAAGCACCCTTAGAAATCATTCACTCAGATTTGTGTGGGCCGATGAAAATAGCATTAGTTTTAGGCAGCATTTACATGCTCACCTTCATAGATGATTTCACAAGAAAAGTGTGGGTTTATTTTCTGAAATATAAGAGTGAAGTTTTTCAGAAATTTTGCCACTTTAAAGCTCTTGTAGAGAAACAAAGTGGGCAGTATATTAAATTCCTCAGAACCGACAGAGGAGGAGAATATATATCAAAGGAGTTTCTGCATTTTTGCAGAGAAAACGGCATACACAAGCAGTTTACCACAAGTTACACACCGCAGCAAAATGGAGTTGCTGAAAGGAAGAATCGAACCATAAGGGAAATGGTGAGAAGCATGCTGAAGGCAAAACATTTGCCGAATGAATATTGGGCAGAAGTAGCAAACTGTGCTGCGTATATTTTGAATAGATGCCCCACAAAAGCAGTAATGAACAAAGTTCCAGAAGAAGCGTGGAGTGGCAGAAAATAGGGAGTCACCCACATGAGACTTTTTGGATGTGTAGCATATGTACATATTCCAGAAAAGTTGAGAAAGAAGTTGGATAGTAAGGGGGAGAAGTGCATTTTCCTTGGATATTGTGAGGATTCCAAAGGATATAGATTGTATAACCCATCCACAAAGAATTTTTTAATAAGCAGAGATGTACAATTCATTGAAGAGGAAGCATGGGATGGAAGCATAGAGAAAACAGTCAATGTTAAAAGCTGTTTGTCTCATGATGAAGATGAGAAAGATGTGGTTGAAATTAATAACCCATCCGTAGCACAACCTCCACCAGCACAAGGACATCAAGGGACACCTCAAGCAGCAGCGAGAACACCCTTGAGAAGAGGTGGGAGTGCATCTCCAAGCACACCACATGGAGCAGAAATGAGTGCTTCATCAAGCATGTCTACACCAAGTGAAAGCGGAACAAGGTTAAGAAGCCTTAGAGAAATTTATGAGCAAGGAGAAGAAAATGAAGGTATGAATTCCCTATTTTCTTTGTACTGTCAAGTTGATGATCCTATTCATTTTGAAGATGCTATTAAATATAGAAAATGGATAGAAGCTATGGATGATGAAATTTAAGCCATAGAGAAGAATAAAACATGGGAGCTGGTTGATCTCCCAGAAGGTAAAGAAGTCATTAGAGTTAAATGGGTCTATAAGACCAAAAGCAATGCTGAAGGAAAGATAGAGAGACACAAGGCCAGACTTGTTGTCAAGGGATACAAGCAGAGCAAGGAATTGATTATGAAGAAACTTTTGCACCAGTTGCAAGAATGGAGACAGTAAGAGCACTGCTATCCATAGCAGCACAAAACAAATGGAAAGTATACTAGATGGATGTAAAATCTGCATTTTTAAATGGAGTTTTAATGGAAGAGGTATATGTGGAACAACCTCTCAGATATGAGAAGAAAGGCCAAGAGCATAAGGTCTGCAAATTGAAGAAAGCTCTTTATGGGCTGAAGCAAGCTCCAAGATCATGGTACAGTAGGATAGATTCCTATCTACTGGAAAATGGATTTGAAAAGTGTGAGGGAGAATCCACCCTCTACATCAAAGAAAAGGATGGTAAGATGTTAATTGTTGTTTTATATGTTGATGATTTAATTTTTATAGGTAATGATGATTGCCTTGTTGAAAATTTTAAAACAGTCATGAAAGATGGGTTTGAAATGACTGACATGGGTTTGTTGAGATACTTCTTAGGAATAGAAGTAGAACAAAATAAAAAAGGAATTTTTATATCTCAAGCAAAGTATGTGAAAAAAGTTTTAGAAAGATTTAATATGCAGGAGTGCAAAGCTGCAATTACTCCCACGGTAATGGGATTGAAGTTGAGAAAAGATGACAACAGCAAGGATGTTGATCCAAGTTTGTATAAAAGCATAGTTGGCAGCCTCATGTATTTGACTGCAACTAGGCCGGACATTATGCATGCTGTTAGTTTAATTTCCAGATTTATGGAGAAGCCAAAAGAAGCACATTGGCAAGCAGCAAAGAGAATTCTGAGGTATGTGAAAGGAACTAAAAGATTTGGTATTTTGTATACAGCTTCAGAAAATTCAGAGTTAGTTGGATACACTGACAATGATTGGGCTAGAAGTGTAGATGATCGGAAGAGCACTTCCGGTTATGTTTTTCATATGGGTTCAGGAGCCATTTCATGGGCTTCTAAGAAACAACCAATTGTAGCATTATCTACAGCAGAAGCAGAGTATGTGGCAGCTACAGCAGCAACGTGTCAAGCAATTTGGATGAGAAGAATGTTGAGAAGTTTGTGCCAAGAACAGGTAAAGGGCACTGTGATTTATTGTGACAATAGCTCAGCTATTGCATTATCAAAGAATTTTGTGTTTCATAAGAGAATGAAGCACATAGACACAAAGTTTCACTATATCAGAGAATTGGTGAACAATGGAGAAGTTGTTTTACAACATTGTAAAACAGAGGAGCAATATGCAGATATTCTAACAAAGCCATTGGCACAGAAAACATTTGAATTTTTAAGAAAATGTTTGGGTATGATGGATAAGCCAGCAGCTGACTTTAAGGGGGAGTGTTGAAATATTAAAGTCACCTGCCGTGCCTTTGTATAGGAAGGAGAAGAAAAGTACAGCAGCAACAAAGCTTTGAGTCCACAACACTCTGTATTTAAGAAGAATGAATTAATGTTTTATGGGCCGCAGCCACAACAGCAGAGGAGAATTAATTTTGATATGGGCGAAGTCATTTTGACAGAGAAATGAAGACTTTTGTCTACGGAGGAGCAGTTTTATTTAAAACAGTCAAGTCGGGCGTAAAATCCCTCAACAACCAAAAATGAATGAAATTGATCGATCAGGCGGAAGTCTTTTATGAAAAGGCCGGACAAGTGGTCCCTACCACTTAAGCGCCAAAGCGCAAATCGCAGATTGCAGTTTTTGAAGTTTGAGACCGCAAGTGTCTTGTTGATGTGGATGTTTGCGATGTGCGATCATCGCACCATCGCAACATCGCATTTTACCGCAATCACCCTCCGCCCATTGCCAGAGTTTTTTGTTGAAATTGTGATGTGCGATCATCGCGCCATCGCAAGATCACACAATCGCATATCGAAAATTTGTTCCGCCATATATATATATGTTATCGCAAATGTTGAAAGTTGCGATGTGCGCGCGTCGCACCATCGCAATATCGCACCGTCGCAAGTTTTTATTGTTCCGTCGTTCCGCCATCGCACATCGCAAAATGGTTGACTGCAAAGTGGTCCCCACTTGTACGTCGCGCCAATGTTAAAGATTTATGTTGCGCAAAGGTTATTCCTTTGTATTTGTTTCATTTCTTGTATTTTTGGTTTTGCTCCCGCCGTGCTATATAAAGGTGAAAAAGGCCTAAGGGCAAAGAGAGAGTATTGTAATTGTAATGTTGTTGTATCGCTGTGTGAAGAGCCCGCAGTCAAGAAAAGCACAGTAAGAAGAACATAGCACTGTTTTGTGCGTTCTTGAGAGACAGAGAGAG